>JARQOD010000006.1:278308505-278387643 GCA_033576555.1 Oophaga sylvatica | reverse complement strand
TCGCACCAGTGACTTGTATAGAGGTAAAATTATGTTCTCCTCATGAGCATCTATGCCTCTTTTAATGCATCCCATTATTTTATTTGCCTTGGCCACTAAATGTGAGTTTGTCGTCCACCCATACACCCAGGTCTTTTTCAGTGACAGTTTTGCCCAGTGTTTTACAATTAAGCACATAATTATACATCTTGTTTGTTCTACCCAAGTGCATGACCTTACATTTATCCCATTAAAGCTCATTTGCCATTTATCAGCCCAAGCTTCTAGTTTACATAAATCCTCCTGTAATATAAAATTGTCCTCCTCTGTATTTATTACCCTGCAGAGTTTAGTGTCATCTGCAAACATTGAAATACTACTCTGTATGCCCCCTACAAGGTCATTAATAAATATGTTAAAGAGAAGCGGCCCCAATACTGACCTCTGTGGTACCCCACTGCTAACCGTGACCCAGTCCGAGTGTGCTCCATTAATAACCACCCTTTGTTTCCTATCCATGAGCCAGTTCTTAACCCACTTACACATATTTTCCCCCATCCCCATTGTTCTCATTTTGATCTTATGATCGGTTTCGAACATATTTGGTAATTTTCTAATCCCATTGACTCGAATGACGTTCGGCTGTGTTCGACAAATATTGCAAAAACAGTATACGAGTCCGATCGTATTCGTAACTGAATCCGAACAAATTCACTCATCTCTATTGAACACAACTCTCACCATTCTCCCCTGCTCACGCTGATCACCGGCAGAGCAGGGGAGAATGATGAGAGCGGTCTTCAGCACCCAGTTCCAGGAAACAGCGCTTACTGTAGCGCATCTTCCCTGGCGCCTTTCCGTGTGGTACTGATGCGGCACACGTTTGTACACTTGTGCCGCAAGTATTACACACACGGACACTGTCATCTCTGGAATCGTTTTTTTTCCAGTACTGGAAATAAACGAACATGTGAAACCGGCGTAAGTTAGTTAAAAGAGCCAGATAGCAGCCTCACTCAACACGTCACTGACACAGAGAGGGGGAGAAAGTAGAAGCTCTTTTATCTATCTAAAGCAGGTGTGAGCACTAACGGCAGGGCACTACTATGCAAGAAGTATGTCTTGGCCCCCTTTTCTTTACGGCAAATATATATATATGCATAACTGCTTTACTCTTGGAGGAGGCTAATGGACTGTTCTGGTCACATGCTCCTCCATCAGCAGTCATGATATTTTATATATAGCAACAGAGGATGATATAAAGGAAAGATGTATAATGGGACAAAACTATATATAGCAAGGAATGACACTATGCAATAATTATGTAAACCTTGAAAGAACAAATATGATAAGGTATGGTGCTTTATATAATAAATAATAAGAGATCCCTATGTAAAAAAGGGATCGCGCTATATATAACAAGAGAGGACACTATGTAATACACATAATAAAGAAGGATGCTTTGTAGTAACGAATGTCACTACATGTTAAAAAACAGAGGAAGTTATGTGAAAAGGGAGGTTGCTATAAATAATATTTGAGGATGTTTTTATAATAAGGGACTGTGCTATACATCAAAACGCGTGTCGAAACGCGCATAGGGGAAGTGGCACCATCACATGGTCAGGTAAGATATAATTATACTATTTACTATGTCAATGCACTATACTGTACAATGGTCCATACATTCATGATCTAGCTTTTCATTCAGTGTGTATTGCAGGCACTTCTGCCTTAACTTAGAAAGATATGTGTTTGTAGCTGATATAGTTATAAGTTCTCCTTTTCCTGGATATATTTTTTTGTTTATATCTGGGCTTACTGATCTTCTTCTTGGATAGCATTGTCTATGAGCATTAGGATTATATGCAGGGTCGGACTGGCCCACCGGAGAACCAGATGATTATCCGGTGGGCCCTGGCATCTGGGGGGCCCTGGCACCTCCTGGCATACAGGGGCCAGTTGCCTAGGGCCCCCGCTGCTCCAGGGGCCCCCAGCCGGTGGCTGTCGCTAATAGCGGCACACCACGCAGCTGCCATGGGGGCCCCGTGCCAGCGGAGCAGCAGCGGGTGACAGGAGGCAGGAGCCCCTGTCCCCGCTGCTAAAGAGAAATGAAAATTCACTGCTTCCCACGCCCACATGGGCGTGGGAAGCAGTGAATATCATTACTTACCTGTCACCCGCTCCAACCGCTGAGCGCCGCTGTGTCCTCGCGTCCTCTCTTGCTGCAATGTTCAGGCAGAGGGCGCGATAACGTCATTAGTGAGCGCCGCGCCCCCTGCCTGAGCATTCACTGCCGGAGGACCGAAGACAGCGGCGCTCAGCAGTGGACCCGGTGACAGGTAAATATCGCAGGTGCCCAGGACACCAGCACCTGGCCCCCAGCGACGAGAGGTGAGTATGTCTTTTTTTTTTTTTTTTTTGCATCTATGGGGGCACAGTGGAGCATCTATGGGGGCATAATCTATGGGGGCATAATCTGGAGCATTTATGGGGGCATAATCTATGGGGCATAATCTGGAGCATTTATGGGGGCATAATCTATGGGGGCATAATCTGTGGAGCATTTATGGGGGCATAATCTGTGGAGCATTTATGGGGGCATAATCTATGGGGGCATAATCTGTGGAGCATTTATGGAGGCATAATCTATGGGGGCATAATCTGTGGAGCATTTATAGGGGCATAATCTGTGGAGCATTTATGGGGGAATAATCTAAGGAGCATCTATGGGGGCATAATCTATGGAGCATCTATGGGGGCATAATCTATGGAGCACTTATGGGGGCATAATCTATGGAGCATCTATGGGGGCATAATCTATGGAGCATCTATGGGGGCATAATCTATGGAGCTTCTATGGGGGCATAATCTATGGAGCATCTATGGGGGCATAATCTATGGAGCTTCTATGGGGGCATAATCCAAGGAGCATCTATGGGGGCATAATCTATGGGGGCATAATCTAAGGAGCATCTATGGGGGCATAATCTATGGGGGCATAATCTATGGAGCATCTATGGGGGCATAATCTATGGAGCATCTATGAGGGCACAATCTATGGATTATCTATGGGGGCATAATACATGGGCAGCATATGGGGCACAATCTATGGAGCATCTTGTGGGGCATAATACATGGGGCAGCATATGGGGCATAATCTCATTTTCCACCCAAGGCTTATACTCGAGTCGATAAGTTTTCCCAGTTTTTTGTGGCAAAATTAGGGGGGTCGGCTTATACTCGAGTATATATGGTATCATCATCTATATAATATATTATAATTATATTATATATATATATATATATATAGCATTATCCTCTATGAGGGGGGCAACATTATCCCCTATGAGGGGGGCTGCTTTATAATCTATGAGGGAGGCTGCCCCAACTCCTGCTACATAATTAAGACATGTACTACCTTATATTATACCCTGATATTAGTGTGTTTTACTGCACAATTTGTGGTCTTGTATTTATTTCTATGTAGCTACATAGTGGGCCCCAAGAATGATTTTCTCTGGTGGGCCCAAGGTGTTCCAGTCCGACGCTGATTATATGTATGCTTCCCTGCCATCTGGTGGTGCCACTGTTTTTCTTTGGCTCATCACCATGCATCTTACTGGCAATTTTAGCATTTTGTATGCTTTTCGATGGTCTTCAATAAATTGTTGTATTTTTATTTGTTCTCTATAAGTCTTCTCTTACTTGTTCTCATGGTTACATTGTGCAGCTGAGTCATAGAAAGCATTGGGCAGTTACGTTTTATCACAGACAGTGGAGCTGCAGAAAAGGTTTTCTGCTCAACCATTAGCTGTTGATGCCGAAATAAATTATAATGAGGGCCCCAGATGATAGGCCAGAGTGCCCTCATTACAATATGTTCCTGCACCAGAGTTGCCAATCATTCAGAAATTCCAGGACAGTCTGTAAAAATAGTTCACTTTTTTGACCTGGCCATAAAATATTTGTAAGGCATGTGTGATTTTTTTGAAGCTGAATAAATTTACACAGATTATTTTGACTTGCATTATCTTCATTTTATAATTTACAGTAATTGCAGCTAATCATAATTATGGGCTGTAGATATGTATTTCTGATAATCATAATCATTTATCATAGTTTTACAATGTGTCTGTAGGGCGCCGCGGGTGAGCCTCTAATCTCCTGTCGTTACCCGGAGCGCAACATGAAAGAGTGGGTCCTCGCTTGGTGTTGGTGCAATGAGGGCCTTGCGCCTGTGCAGGCTGCCTGTAGCCGATGATATACTAAACCTTAAACTATGTCCTACCTACATGTATTCTATACTGTACACTATAGATTACCGACATTACTTATCTTACATTACTACAATGTAAGGGGGTGTGAGCTTTACCCCTTTAAAGTCGTATGCTGCTATTTGTATTTACATGTATATAATTGCTATGTATCCCACTGTGACTTGTTTTAGTAGATTTCTTGCTGTTGTATTATTGCTGCATTATACTATATGTAAGATAGGGACAGTGCAGTTAGGGACACTAGATGGGGGCACTGAGTACACTGCATAGTAAGGTTTAGCTGTAGGACATTCAAAAGTCGAGTCAAACGAAATCGACCGACTATCGGGAAAAGTCGGAGGTCCGACTGAAACACGAAACCCAATACAAGTCAATGGGGAAGCAAAGTCGGCAGTGAGTGGAGGTCAGTAAACACACCTACAGTGCCCATTTCAATGCCAACGACATCAATTCTTATTACTTAAGCTTGGCAACCTTAATTGACTTTATAATAATACGCATTGAATACTGTGGGTTATTTGGCTAAAGTTGTGGGGGGAGTAGGGCTGGCTCCAGGTTTTCGTGTGCCCCGGGTGAAAGAGTGTCAGTGGGCCCCGTTATCACATACCACAATTCATGATGCTCCGATACGGCACAGAAATATTGGTATAGTACAATGCCAAATACTTCACTTCTTACATGGCATGACTGATATCTATTTTAAATTCTACAATAGTTCAAAAACCGGACAGTATATTCCTCCATACAGTATTATGGCCACCACATAGTGCGCCATACAGAATAATGAGCCGCACATATTGCTCCATACATAATTGGTCCCATATAATGTTCCATACAGTATATGATGAGCTCCACATAATGCTACAGTATATGATGGTCCCCATATAATGTTCCATACAGTATAGGACGATCCCCATAGAGTATAATGAGCTTCACATATTGCTCCATACAGTATAATGAGTCGCATAGAAAGCTTCATACAGTATATGATGGGCCCTAAATATTGCTCCATACAGAATGGGCTCCATATAATGCTCCATACAGAATAGGCCCCATATGTGCTCCATATGATGCTCCATACCCTCTATGATGTCCCATAAATAATGAACCCCATATGATGCTCTAGTATATGATGGCCCCATGGATGATGTTCCAGGGTATGATGGGCCTATATAACGCTCCATATATAATGGGCCCCATATGATGCTCCAGTATATGATGGGCCCCATGGCTGATGCTCCAGTGTATGATGGGCCTAATTTATAATGCTACAGTGTATGATGGGCCCCTTATGATGCTCCAGTATATTATGGGCCCCATGGATGATGCTCCAGTGTATGATGGGCCACATTTATAATGCTACAGTGTATGATGGGCCCCATATATAATGCTACAGTTTATAATGGGCCCTATCTATGATGCTCAAGTGTATGATGGGCCCCATATATAATTCTCCAGTGTATAATGCTCCCCATATATTGCTCCAAACATTTAAAAAAATGAAATACCACCATCCGAACTATTTCTTTGATTGATGGGCCATGAAGAAAGAGGAACCCATGTGCATTCTGTCGATTGACGCAGAAAAGGCTTTCGACAGGGTGCACTGGGATTTTATATTTCAAACGTTAGAAGGAATTGGCTTAAAAGAAACTATGCTCCGTAGAATTTCTGCCCTGTACTCATCTCCCAGTGCTCAAGTTAAAATGAATGGTGCACTTTCAAACACATTTTTAATTAGGAACGGCACGAGGCAAGGCTGTCCTCTTTCACCCTTGCTTTATATACTCACTATGGAACATCTAGCAACCGCGATACGGAATAATCCCTCCATTAGAGGCATAAAAGCCCAATCAGAAGAGCACAACCTGGCAGTTTTTGCAGATGATGTCCTATTGTATGTCTCTTCCCCAACTACAAGTCTCCCAAATATTATCTCAGAATTACATAGATTTGGTCGTCTGAGCAATTTCAAAATTAATACCCACAAATCGGAGATTCTCAATATCTCAATCCAACCAAGTGAGGTGGAGAGTCTTGCAGCTTCATTTCCCTTTAAGTGGTGTTCAGATTCTCTTACCTATCTAAGGATTAAAAATCACTGCCAAAGTATCTAATTTTTGTGAAGCAAACTTTAAGACAGCTTTACATAAAGCTGAGTTTGACTTTGAAAAATGGCATAAACTACCTTTATCTTGGTTTGGAAGAGTGAGCGCTATTATAATGGATCTATTACCCCGTCTCCTATATTATTTCCAAACAATCCCCTTGTATTTACCTGCCTCCTTTTTCTCACGTCTTAAAAAAGCGATTACTCGTTTAATTTTGTCTCAAAACGAGCACGTATTTCATACTTTTTGTGAAGTAGATCGAAGCAAGAAGGGGGAATAGGTCTGCCAGATTTTGCTATGTATAGTCAAGCAGCAATTGGTACATATATTTTAGAGCTGTTTCATAATAAAAACCCCAAAAATGGGTTACATTAGAAAATGATCTTAATGGACATGACTCCCGTATAGTTATTTGGTCCCCGACGGAAGAACGGGATGTACCTTTACCCTTCCTCACCAAAAACACGATATCATTTATCAAAAGAGAGAGTCGAGAGCTGTGAGTCTCTTCGTCTCCTGGCCCCCTAACTCCTATATATGACAATCCATTCTTTCCTGCAGAATTAAAAAGAGACACTTATCTACATAAAAATAGAGCTTCATGCCCCATAGTCCATTATGTTACAAGGACAGGGATGAGGTCTCTCCAGTACACTTTTTTGGACAAGGAGCCGCCAACAGGTGCATGGTTCTTTTATGAACAAATAAAGAGGTTTATTATTAAATTAGCCAAACAATCCGATCCATACTGAATATTATCTCCGTTTGAGACTCTTTGTTTATCAACAAACTCTATAGATCACACTATCTCTTTATTATACAAAACCTTCCAAGAAGGGCAGAACCCATCAAGAGATTTCCCAGCATTTTTTTCAAAATGGGAGATTGATTTAGGTAGACCCTTATCAGTTGAAGAAAGAACAAAGATTCTGTTATGCACATTCAGGTCATTGCTCTGTTCGACATCACAGGAGAGGAGCTACAAAATCTTGTCGAGGTGGTAGGGATGACCATCAGAATTAAACATAATTTATCCAACAACACCGGATACGTGCTGGAGATGCTTAAAAGATAGAGGTTCATTTGTACACATTTGGTGGCACTGCACACTCATACAGAAACTGTGGTTAGCATCCTTTGATCTCTGCAACAAGCTGTCTCTAACCAAAATTACACCTACAATGGAGGTGGCCTTGCTGTCCTTGTGTAGCTCCTCGATTTCTAGATTTAAGAAAGGTCTTCTTAGACATATTCTTACTGCTACCAGGAATGTGATTACTAGATTTTGGAAACAGGAAAAGGTTCCCTTGCGTTCTGATTTGGTGATGGAAATCAACGACATATATAGAATGGAACAGCTGATAGGACAACTGAATGGTACCACAGGAAAGGTATATAACACTTGGGCCCCCTGGGTTATGTTTAGAGAATCATCTGAATTGGACTCTTGGTTGATAGACCCATAGATGATGGGTCATATGAGTTTATCTACTGGATGGAGCCACATTTCCTACCCCACTCCTTAAAATCCTTCCCCTCCCCTTTTTTTTTTTTTCTTCTTTTCCCTTCTTTCCCCCTTGTTTCTTCTCTATCTTCCTTTCTTTTGTAGACCTAGAGTCTTAGTCTAGGTACCTTCTTCTTTAAAATTTATAAACAAAGTAATAGTGTGATGATAATTGCCTACATGAGCAAACACCTCAGGCGCTCATCCAACGTTTGTTTTATATGTATGACTTTCTGGGGAAAAATTATAGTTGCTATATAATTTTTGTTTTTGCACGTGATAGTAGAAGAGGTATGTTCTTTTCTCTTCCTGTTTGATGTGTATAAATACCTAAATAAACTTGATTTACCCAAAAAAATAAAATACCTCTCCTGGCTGGGCACTGCTCTACTCTGGACTCCTCAGCATCACCATCTTCCAGCTCACTGCACTGTTCAGGCAGAGGCCGCACAGATGTGACGTCATCGCGCTCTCTGACCTGAATGTGACTGTCAGGAAATGGGGAAGACGTCACAGCGGTGGAGCAGGGAGAGGTAAGTATTGCAAGTGCTGGGGCCCTGAGCAAGCCCACCCACTGTCAGAGACACCGGCATACTATTAGAGGCACTGTGCCAGTGCCGTCGCCCACGAGTGGGCCCCCCACCTGCTCAGGGCACCGGCACTTGCCTGGGTGCGCCAGGTGGTGACGCCGGCCCTGGGGGGGTACAGCCCACTTAGGGAGGTGCAAAAACTGGCATATGTTGAGGTGTAGGCTGGACAATCAGCATCTGCAAATGGAGGAATTGGAGAAGTCGGAAGAAGAGGAGGACAAAGCGAGCCATTTTGCTGACAACCTATGTGTCATCAGGGGAAGGTGGCACAAAATCCTTAGAAACCCAGGCATGGTTCATTTTAATGAAGGTGAGATCATCAACATTTTGGTTCTAAAGAGGGGTCCTTCTTTCTGTCAGGAATCAGGATTGATCCAGCAGCACTGAAGACTCTTTCTGATAGCACACTACCAGCAGGGCAAGCAAGCTCCTGTAAGGCATATTGTGCCAATTCAGGCCAGGTGTCCAGTTTACAGGCCCAGTAGTCAAAGGGTAATAAACTGTGAGGGAGAACATCGATAGGGGAGGAGAGGTAATTTTGAACCATTGTTGACAACTGCTGTCTCCTGTCTGTTTTAATCGATTCAGTATTAACAGTCATGTGAGCGGTACTCGAGAAATCAGTCCACAACATGGTCATGAAACCCCTGTCTCCAATGCCACTTCGGCTGTGTGCACCACGAACACCTCTTCCATTTGGTCCACTACGGCTAGTGGTAGAACCTGCACCGCTGCTGTGTGCTGGGAATGCCTCTAACAGACGGTTTACAAGAGTTGCTTGTTTGTTCGCCAATATTAGCTCTAGGTTCTCCTGTGGCATGATGTTCTGTAATTTGCCTTTATAGCGTGGATAGAGGATGCTGGCCAACCAGTAGTCGTCATCCTTCATCATTTTGGCAATGCGGAGGTTCTTTTTTAGGATCCGCAAGACATAATCACACATGTGGGCCAATGTTCCAGGTGACAATGATGCTCTGCCAGTGGTGGGTGAAGGAGCACTTTCTGCCAAATCCACATCCCTCCAGTCCCGCACAAACCCTGTACTTGACCTTGGCAAGCCAACATGTTTGCTTGCCCCCTGAGAAGCATCCTCCTCCCCAAAATAAAAATCCCCTCATCCTCCTCCTCCTCTTCTTCCTCAACCTCGTCCAGGACAGTTCACTGAGCAGACAATGGCTGACTGTCATCAAGGCTTCCCTCTTCCTCCTCCTCTTCCTCCTCCGCTGCAGACGCCTGATCCTTAATGTGCATCAAAGTTTGCATGAGCAGACGCATAAGTGGGATGCTGATGCTTATGATGGCTTGCGCAGTGATGGACACGTAACGGTCCTGGCCATGACTACTGGCCCATGCATCTGTTGTTAGGTGCACCTTTCCAGTCACTGATTGTTTGAGTGCATGGACAATGCAGTCTTTCACATGCAGGTGGAGGGCAGGGATGGTTTTTCTAGAAAAGAAGTGCCGACTGGGTAGGTCATAGCGTGGGACAGCATAGGCCATGAGCTCTCGGAACGTTGCGCTTTCAACGGTAGAACATCATCTCTAATGAGATCAGTTTGGCAATTTTGGCGTTCAAAGCCAGTGTATGCGGATTAGAGGATGAGTACTTTCTTGTCCTACTCAGAGTGTCTGCTAGGGTAAGCTGGACTTGAGAGCTACATATGGTGGAACTAGTGGTGGACATGACCGACTGAGAGGGGGTTGGTGATGGTGGTGGTGGTGGTGGTAATGGCCTAGATTCAGTCTTTCGTTGCAAAAACATTGTGATTCCCTGACTGCTTTGGCCTTGCGACGACACCTCAACATTTCTTGCTGGTGGTGTGCTAACCGGTGGGCTTACAATGGGGTAGCGATGGAGCATTGCTGGCTACCTTCAGTCGGAGCAGGTGCACATGTGCTACCTGAGGTTTTGTAGTCCATCTATGCTTGCAAGTGCATGGTCATTAAATGTCTAAGCATGCAACTGGTATTCAATTTCGGAGATAACCTTTGCCTCATCAATAGGATTTTGGAC
Organism: Oophaga sylvatica; assembly: GCA_033576555.1. Taxonomy (NCBI): domain Eukaryota; kingdom Metazoa; phylum Chordata; class Amphibia; order Anura; family Dendrobatidae; genus Oophaga; species Oophaga sylvatica. The sequence continues at coordinate 278,377,165 of JARQOD010000006.1, read as the reverse complement.
AAAAAAGTGCCACACTGCACTCTTCCTACTATGGTATAAATTTTCAGGGCTTGCACGCTGTGCTAATTGGACCATCTGGCCAAGCTGTTCTGCAACTCTTTTTGCTTTTTTAACACGTTTTTGGACAGCTGCGGGCCTGATAACCGCTGCTGCAATGTCGATGCCTGCTGCGGATCCTTCTCCTCTTCTGAGCTATTGCCAGCGGCACCCTTTTCCCCCAATGGATGCCAATCCGAGTCAACAACTGGGTCATCCATCACCTCCTCTTCAATTTCATCTGCACCTTCCTCTCTGTCACCGTGTAAGGTGGTATAGTATGCGGGGAGGGGCACCTGAGTTTCATCAGGGTCAGATTCTGGCTCAGTAGACTGCGAGGGCAATGTAGTTCTGTGGGTGAATGTACCAGTAGAATTATCTAGCAGTGGCTGTGCATCAGTGCACTCCATGTCAGATTCATCTTGTACTGGGGAATTCAGGATTTGACTTGATAACCCAGGCATGGTATGTGAAAAGAGCTCCAGGGAGTAATCTGAAGTGTGGCCTGCCACATCCTTCACTTTTGGTGGGGGTGAAGGACACAAGGAAAGGTGTTGTTCCTGACTAGGAGCCTGCACTGACGACACAGTGCTTGCATTTTTTGAAACTTCAGAAGAGGAGGCGATAGACCTGGAGGCTGTTTCAGCAGTGTAAGCCAAAACCTGTTCCTTATGCTCCGGCTTTAAAATCGGTTTACCTACTCCCAGAAAAGGGAGCCTTCCAGGTCTTCTGGAGCCAGATGATGCTGCAGGCTCAACACCTCCTGCCTTAGGTGCTATTGTGCTTTTGGCACTAACAGCAGATGCACCACCACCACCATCAGTACCAGCTGCTCCCCCCCGCCCACGTCCACGGCCTCTTCCACAATACTTCCTCATGTTTTGGAAAATGTACCAAAAATGCCAGCAGATATGTGGTACTGTATCAGGAGCGTGCAGCTGTATACAGTGTTGGGGTAATTTTAAATCTCCATATAGATTTCCAGAGTAACACACAGATGCTTACAGGCTCAGTGTGGATTAGACCACAATATAAAAAGCTGAAAAAGGGTACTGTATCTGAAGTTAACAGGTGTATAGGTGTAAATTGTAAATCTCCGTATAGATTTCTGGAGTAACGCACAGACGCTCATAGGCTCAGTATGAATTAGACCACAATATAAAAAGCTGAAAAAGGGTACTGTATCTGAAGATAACAGGTGTATAGGGGTAAATTGTAAATCTCCGTATAGATTTCCAGAGTAACACAAAGGCGCTCACAGGCTCAGTATGGATTATGCCATAATATAAAAAGCTGAAAAAGGGTACTGTATCTGAAGATAACAGGTGTATATAGTTTAGGGGTAAATTGTAAATCTCCGTATAGATTTCCGGAGTAACACACAGACGCTCACAGGCTCAGTATGGATTAGACCACAATATAAAAAGCTGAAAAGGGGTACTGTATCTGAAGATAACAGGTGTAAAGGGGTAAATTGTAAATCTCAGTATAGATTTCCGGAGTAACACACAGACGCTTACAGGCTCAGTATGGATTAGACCAGAATATAAAAAGCAGAAAAAGAGGAATGTTTCAGAAGCGTACAACTGTATATAGTGTTGGGGTAATTTTAAATCTCCATATATATTTCCGGATTTCCGGAGTGACAGACAGACGCTCACAGGTTCAGTATGGATTAGACCAGAATATAAAAAGAAGAAAAAGGGTAATGTATCAGAAGATACCAGGTGTATACAGTGTAGGGGTAATTGTAAATCTCCGTCTATATTTCCGGAGTAACAGACAGACGCTCACAGGCTCAGTCCGGATTAGACAAGAATATAAAAAGCTGAAAAATGGTATTGTATCACCAGATACCAGGTATATATAGTATAGTGAAAATATTGTAAATCTCCGTATATATTTAAGGAGTCAGACACAGACGCTCTCAGGCTCAGTATGGATTAGACAAGAATATAAAAAGCTGAAAAAGGGTAATGTATCAGAAGATTACAGCTGGATACAGTCTAGGGGTAATTGTATATCTCCGTATATATTTCCAGAGTAACAGAGAGACGCTCACAGGCTCATTATGGATTAGACCAGAAAATAAAAACCAGATCCGCAAGACATAATCACACATGTGGGCCAATGTTCCAGTGTCAATCAGGCACTGACAGTGGTGGTTGGAGGAGGACTTTCTGCCAAAAAGGGTACTGTATCACAAGCGTACAGCTGTATACAGTGTAGGGGTAATTGTAAATCTCCATATATATTTCCGGAGTAAAAGACAGACGCTCACAGGCTCAGTATGGATTAGACCAGAATATAAAAAGTAGAAAAAGGGTAATGTATTAGACGCGTACAGCTGTATACAGTGTTGGGGTAATTTTAAATCTCCGTATATATTTCCAGAGTCAGACACAGACTCTCACAGGCTCAGTATGGATCACACTAGAATATAAAAAGTAGAAAAAGGGTAATGTATCAGAAGCGCACAGCTGTATACAGTGTTGGGGTAATTTTAAATCTCCGTATATATTTCCGGAGTACCACACAGACGCTCACAGGCTCAGTATGGATTAGACCAAAATATTAAAAGCAGAAAAAGTGTACTGTATCAGAAGCGTACAGCTGTATACAGTATTGGAGTAATTTTAAATCTCCGTATATATTTCCAGAGTCAGACACAAACTCTCACAGGCTCAGTATGGATTACACCAGAATGTAATAAGTAGAAAAAGTGTACTGTATCAGAAGTGTACAGCTGTATACAGTGTTGGGGTAATTTTAAATCTCTGTATATATTTCCAGAGTCAGACACAGACTCTCACAGGCTCAGTATGGAGTAGACCAGAATATAAAAAGCAAAAAAGGCTAATGTATCCGAAGATACCAGGCGTATACAGTGTAGGGGTAATTGTAAATCTCCGTATATACAGGTCCTTCTCAAAAAATTAGCATATAGTGCTAAATTTCATTATTTACCATAATGTAATGATTACAATAAAACTTTCATATATTTTAGATTCATTACACACCAACTGAAATTTGTCAGGTCTTTTATTGTTTTAATACTGATGATTTTGGCATATAGCTCATGAAAACCCAAAAATCCTGTCTCAAAAAATTAACATATTTCAACCGTCCAATAAAATAAAAGTGTTTTTTCAAAACAAACAAAAAAACCATCAAATAATAAAGTTCAGTTATGCACTCAATACTTGGTCGGGAATCCTTTTACAGAAATGACTGCTTCAATGCGGCGTGGCATGGAGGCAATCAGCCTGTGGCACTGCTGAGGTGTTATGGAGTCCCAGGATGCTTCGATAGCGGCCTTAAGCTCATCCAGAGTGTTGGGTCTTGCGTCTCTCAACTTTCTCTTCACAATATCCCACAGATTCTCTGTGGGGTTCAGGTCAGGAGAGTTGGCAGGCCAATTGAGCACAGTAATACCATGGTCAGTAAACCATTTACCAGTGGTTTTGGCACTGTGAGCAGGTGCCAGGTCGTGCTGAAAAATGAAATCTTCATCTCCATAAAGCATTTCAGCCGATGGAAGCATGAAGTGCTCCAAAATCTCCTGATAGCTAGCTGCATTGACCCTGCCCTTGATGAAACACAGTGGACCAACACCAGCAGCTGACATGGCACCCCACACCATCACTGACTGTGGGTACTTGACACTGGACTTCAGGCATTTTGGCATTTCCTTCTCCCCAGTCTTCCTCCAAACTCTGGCACCTTGATTTCCGAATGACATGCAAAATTTGCTTTCATCAGAAAAAAGTACTTGGGACCACTTAGCAACAGTCCAGTGCTGCTTCTCTGTAGCCCAGGTCAGGCGCTTCTGCCGCTGTTTATGGTTCAAAAGTGGCTTTACCTGGGGAATGCGGCACCTGTAGCCCATTTCCTGCACACGCCTGTGCACGGTGGCTCTGGATGTTTCTACACCAGACTCAGTCCACTGCTTCCTCAGGTCCCCCAAGGTCTGGAATCGGTCCTTCTCCACAATCTTCCTCAGGGTCCGGTCACCTCTTCTCGTTGTACAGCGTTTTCTGCCACATTGTTTCCTTCCAACAGACTTCCCATTGAGGTGCCTTGATACAGCACTCTGGGAACAGCCTATTTGTTCAGAAATTTCTTTCTGGGTCTTACCCTCTTGCTTGAGGGTGTCAATGATGGCCTTCTTGACATCAGTCAGGTCGCTAGTCTTACCCATGATGGCGGTTTTGAGTAATGAACCAGGCAGGGAGTTTTTAAAAGCCTCAGGAATCTTTTGCATGTGTTTAGAGTTAATTAGTTGATTCAGAAGATTAGGGTAATAGGTCGTTTAGAGAACCTTTTCTTGATATGTTAATTTTTGAGACAGGTTTTTTGGGTTATCAGGAGTTGTATGCCAAAATCATCAGTATTAAAACAATAAAAGACCTGAAAAATTTCAGTTGGTGTGTAATGAATCTAAAATATATGAAAGTTTAATTGTAATCATTACATTATGGAAAATAATGAAATTTAGCACTATATGCTAATTTTTTGAGAAGGACCTGTATTTCCTGAGTAACTCACAGACGCTCTCTCAGTATGGATTTGACCGTAAAACAGAAGGCAGAAAAACGGTACTGTATCAGAAGATACCAGCTGTATACGGTTTTGGGGAAAATTGAAATCTCTGTATATGTTTCCGGAGTGACACACAGACGCTCACAGGCTCAGTATGGAGTAGACCAGAATATAAAAAGCAAAAAAAGCTAATGTATCCGAAGATACAAGGCGTATACAGTGTAGGGGTAATTGTAAATCTCCGTATATATTTCCGGAGTAACAGACAGACGCTCTCTCAGTATGGATTTGACCATAATACAGAAGGCAGAAAAACGGTAATGTATCAGAAGATACCAGCTGTATACGTTTCGGGGAAAAATTTAAATCTCTGTATATATTTCCGGAGTCACACACAGATAGTCAGCATGTATTTGTCTGTGATACCAGCCGGTACACGGTAGTGTGTGAGGAGCGTACAGCTCTATACGGTGTGGGAAAAATGAATGCTCGGTAACTGTGCAGAAAAAAAAAATAAAAGTATTTGTGCTGTGTAAAAAGCAGTCTGCACAGCAGTGTACACACAGCAATACAGCTAGCAGGCAGCCTATTAACCAGCTCTGCTGCTGCACAAAAGAAAATCCTCCCCTGTCACTGGCAGGCAGCCTAATAACCAGCGCTGCTGAACACAAGAAAATCCTCCCCTGTCACTGGCAGGCAGCCTAATAACCAGCGCTGCTGCACACAACAAAATCCTCCCCTGTCACTGCACACTAACTGTACAGCACAATCGCTATCAGCACAAGCACAGAATCACTTTTCTTTCCTGCCTAACTCTCTCCCTACTGAGAAACAGTGGCAACAACCTCTCCTTACGCTAAGATCGGCAGAAGTAAAATGGTTGTCGGCGGTCAGGGCTTTATAGAAACTGTGACGCCACACAAAGCAAGTCAATCACTGCAATGCCCTTCTCTAAGATGGTGGTGGCCGCTGCCCATGTCATCTTGTTGCCCACAGTGTGCGTCCTTGTTCATTGGCTGAGAAAAGGCGCGTGCAAGCATTCTAGGATAACCAACTTTGGCGCTCGGGTCGACGACCGCATGGCCGACCTCACGCTATGGTCGGGTTTCGCTCGGCGAAACCCGACTTTGGCGAAAGTCGATGATTTTTGAATCTGACCGACCTATTTCGCTCAACTCTACATATAAGTTCTTTACTTCCTATTAAATGAAATAACCTTCTGTGATGAGTTGGCAAAATTATGCATTGTGAGTTATGATAACCTTTGCTACATCTGTTTCTAGCAAGCTAAAAAGCAAAAAAAAAAATAACAGCAACCACACACCTCTAGCTAACAGCATTGTCACTTTTTTAAGCATAGGCAATCTATTACCCATAACAATACTTTGGGCAAATCATGCAATATGAATATTGTACTTCCGGACATCTATTATATGCAATATATTCAAATACCAAAATCTGCACACTGTAGATATGAGATTAATAAAGATAAAATTTTAATTTCACACTAAAACTGAAATAAACCTGATTGATGGGAATTTTATAGCCATATTTTCCTGCTCTTATTCATAGGGGTCACGATCACCTTCATTCTTCAGAAGGCATGCTCTTACCTGTTCTTTGGAGATTTGCGGTGTTCATAACTCTATAATTTCATAATTTAAATTGTGCGGATGCAAATAACTTGTTATAATAACATTTATTTGTCAATCTCCCATGTGGTTTATGCACATAATGTCTGGCATAAATCAAAGTCTACATTTATTTCTACCATTTACTTATAAAAGAGTTTCCATTCCTAACATATATGGAAATTGTGATCATGGCCTGAAGACATAACATGCAATTTCCTATAAGATTGGTAATAACTATAACACACAAATTTTTATGTGCTCTCCCCATTTTGCATTAACATCTTAAATGGTTGGAAAAAGTGCTATGTGTTTCTTTTCTCTTTTCCAAAGAATACATATGCTGCATATAGTATGAGCGTGTATATGTATATACATATACAGTTGTGTGAAAAAGTGTTTGCCCCTTCCTGATTTCCTATTCTTTTGCATGTTTGTCACACTTGAAGGTTTCAGATCACCAAACAAACAAGTAAACACAAAATTAAGTTTTTAAATTAAGGTCTTTATTATTATTAATGGAAAAGGAAATTCAAACTTACAGGACCCTGTGTGAAAATGTGATTGCCCCCTAAACTTTAAAACATAAATTAACTGTGGTTTATCACATTTTTGAGAAGCTGAGTTCAAATTACCTAGGCACGCCCAGGCCTAATTACTACCACACCTGTTCTAAATCAAGAAATCACTTAAATAGGAACTGCCTGACAAAGTGAAGTAGCCCAAAAGACCATCAAAAGCTAGACATCATGCTGTGATCCAAATAAATTTTCGAACAAATAAGAAGCAAAGTAATTGAGATCTATCAGTCTGGAAAAGGTTATGAAGCCATTTCTAAAGCTTTGGGACTTCAGCGAGCCACAGTAAGAGCGATTATCCAGAAATGGCGAAAAAAACATGGAACACTGGTAAATCTTCCCAGGAGTGGCCGGCCAACCAGCAGACCGACCAAAATTACCACAAGAGTGCATCGACATCCAAATAACTACAGGTCTCACTTGCCTCAGTTAAGGTCAGTGTTCATGACAACACCATTAGAAGGAGACTGTGTGATAATAGCCTGCATGGCAGAGTTCCAAGATGAAAAACACTGCTGAGCAATAAGAACATAAAGGACCGTCTCAGTTTTGCCAGAAAACATCTTGATGATCCCCAAGAATTTGGGGAAAATACTCTGTGGACTGGAGAGACAAAAGATGAACTCTTTGGAAGGTGTATGTCCCATTATATTTGGCATAGAAGTAACACACTATTTCAGAAAAGGAACATTATACCAACAGTAAAATATGGTGGTGGTAGTGTGATGATCTGGGGCTGTTTTGCTGCTTCATGACCTGGAAGATTGCGGTGGTAAATGGAACTGTAAATTCTGCTATCTACCAAAAAATCCTGAAGGAGAATGTCCAGCCATCTGTTTGTGACCTCAAGCTGAAGCGCACTTGAGTTATGCAGCAGGACAATGATCCAAAACACACTACCAAGTCCACCTCTCAATGTCTTAATTTTACTTTTCTTAAGACTTTGGAGTGGCCTAGTCAAAGTCCTGACCTTAGTCCAATTGAGATGCTGTGGTATGCCCTTAAGAAGGCAGTTCATGCTCGGAAACACTCCAATGTGGCTGAATTACAACAATTCTAGAAAGATGAGTGTGCCATAATTCATCCAGAGCATTGTAAAACACTCAATCCAAGTTATCACAAACATTTGATTGCAGTAATTGCTGATAAGGGTGGCCCAACCAGTTATTAGGTTTAGGGGGCTATCACTTTTTCACACATGGTCCTGTAGGTTTCGATGTCTTTTTCCCTTATTTTAGAGCTCTCAAAATGTGGTGATGCAAAAACTATTTTTTGCAATAAAAAGCGTCTTTTAGCGTATGACAACTGCCAAACATAAAAACCCGCTATAAATAGTAAATCAAACCCCCCCTTTATCACCCCCTTAGTTAGGGAAAAATAATTAAAATTTAAAAAAATTATTTATTTCCATTTTCCCATTAGTGTTAGTGTTAGGGTTGGGGCTAAAGTTAGGGTTATGGTTAGGGTTTTGACTAGGGTTAGGGGAGTGTTTGGGTTATGGTTGGAGTTAGAATTGGGGGGTTTCCACTGTTTAGGCACATTAGGGGCTCTCCTACGTGAAATGGCGTCTGATCTCAATTCCAGCCAATTCTGCATTGAAAAAGTCAAACGGTTATCCTTCCTTTCTGAGCTCTGCCATGCGCCCAAACAGTGGTTTGCCCCAACATATGGGGTATCAGCATAGTGTAAGCTTTTCAGGGGATATAGCTCTGGGATCGCCGTCCGGGTAGACGGAGTGGCACGGAAACAGTTCATTCACAGACAGCAGTTCTGGTAAAAACTGGCCGCAACCAGTTTTATTAAAGTCCACAGCAAACAGAACATAATCAAAACCAAATCATAAACATAAGACCTGGGCTTGTCCAGCCACTTACTACACTTAGATAGATTTCCCTATCTATCCGGGACCAGACTCTAACAGCCTGGGCCAAAACAACACATATGTTCAGCATTTACAGCATGGAGTTTCACAGAGTCTCCTCCTTGTGTCTGAAGGCACCTTCAAGGTCCAGACTTGAGAGAGCTCCCCTCCTATTCAGCAGCTATCCGCATGGATTCTCACAGAGACTACTCCTGTGTCCAGGGTACATCGAGCACCCAGACTGAGACAGCTCATACTCCTGGAGACTCCTTCTTGTGCCTGGACTCCTTGTCCAGACTAAGCGAGCTCTCTGTCTGTGTTCGCAGACACCTCCTTCTGGTCTCCTAATTAACAGCTGAGTGGTTTCAGGCCTGAGCTGCAAGTGTGTACTGAATGTAAGGTGTAGTGACCTTTCTCTACCACTAGGTTTACAAAGCCATACATTTCCCTTATACCAGTCAGCAAAGTATCTAGGTGAAATGTACACCCCATTCAACACACATACTCTCACTGTCTCACATATCCCCCCCCTCTTCTCCAGACCGGAGGGCTGGTCATCCAGACCGGAGGGCTGGTCAACAATCCAAAAGAGACAGTGAACTCTGGACCAGTCATGGCCCTCATCAGCTTCATCTTCACTACTGTCATCTGTATCTTCACCTGAGCCATAGCCAACATCAGCTTTCTCTTCATCTGAAGCATCCGCAGTACCCTGTACCCTCCCAGGCCTATGCTCTCTGCGGGCCTCGGGTATCCTGCACGGTTTCATCTTGACCTTAGGGCCGGGCTCAGTTTCGATATAGTGCCTGGCCAGAGAAGTACGACCCGGCACATCAGAACACTTCTGCTGACTCTTCCTCAGAAACTCACGTACCTCCTGTCCTTGGTGCACTGACCATGTGTCACCAACTATCACAGAAGGTATGGGGGTTTTTCACTTTTCTCTAGTTCCCCTTGAACCCTCTTTAGCACATCTATTTTCTTGAATATCGGTTGACTCATAAAGTCTATTTCACAGACCTTAAGCTCCTCTGCCATGGTCTCTGACCATTTTAAGCTACACTGTTCAAATGATTGGGACTGTAGAAGGAGCTGATCGTTTTTCTTTTGCAGTACACATAAATCATCCGCTAAGTCTCCAGCTGAATTGTAATGTTCTACCGTGACAACAGCATTCTTATATAGAGCCTTAGACTTATTGAGCAGCATTTGCTCTTGCAACGAAGAGATTCCCTGTATCCTTCCTTTTACTTCATTGACCTTCTCACGAAGATGCTCATGGCTTTCATCACACTCCTTCATCACAGTTTGAAGTTTTTTCTGAGAAGTCATCAATTCATCTGGTACCTGTTGGACGTCTTTTATGTCTTCGGCCCCTTCTTCAGGCTCTTCTGGTAGAACATGCTCAGAAGCCCTACCGTCAGTCTTACATTCTACCTCTCCAGTCACATCATTATGGTCTCCAATATTTCCATTTATTCCGGCTTTCAAGTTCTCCTTGATAGCTGCATCTGTATACTCAGAACCCGCCGGATTCTTCTCTTCCACCACGTTCTGCATCCCATCTGAGCTCCCGTGTGTCTGCAGCGGCAACGGAGTGACACATCGCTTTTCCCATTTATTGGGACGTGGCTCCGATGTAGACTCCATGAAAGTGCGCTTGAGCTCACCAATGCCAGCCTGATGTCTCAAAATCTCATCTTGTGATTTATCCAGATCCTTGGTGTCACTCGGGAACACCGCTGGGGCTCCGGGCGCCGAACTTCCAGCCTGAGCTTCACGAGTTGCAGCTACTGATCCGAACCGTAACCCGTCCACGCCGCTGTCTTCGGCAGAAACAGATTCCTGGACAGAGTCAGTCCCCATATCTTCAGTCTTGTTCCTCACAGCTTCACTTGAGACCTCAGCTTCTGATGAGGCATCTGGCTTGGTGACTACCACTTCTATGGCTCCTTCCACCTCTGCAGCATCTCCCTCAGAGTCCCTGGCATGATGCAGATCCACACCACACGTCGACAACTTCCCACTTCCAACAGCCTCCACTTGTGCTGTGTTCAGTCTCAGAGTCCTGCCTTCAAAGCTCAGCTCTCCTCCTTTCACCTTAGTCTTCGCCAGGGAACCGGCCAACTGTAAAACATCTTCAGATGCCATCTTCTGTCCGGCTGTAAGGTCAGCATCAGCTTTCTTCTCAGGACTCTCAACCTCCTCTGCTACCATGCCTTCCTCATTTGCACTGGTTGCTTTATTGTCATCAGATGATTCACTATCACTACCACTATCCCTGTCTGACCCCTTTTTCTCAGCCACATCCGGCTCACTTTCAGGGTTATACAATTCATTCTCATTCTCATCCTGCTCACTTTCAGGGTTATACAATTCATTCTGATTCACATCTGCTCACTTTCAGGTTATACACTTCATTTTCATTCACATCCTGCTCACTGTCAGGGTTATACAATTCATTCTCATTCACATCTTGATCTGGAACCTTAGTTAACATGTCATCCACAACATTAACTTCACCATCTGGTCCCTGGTTTCCCTCAGGTGGTCCCTCAAGTATGTGACTATGTGACAACCTCAGCACTATACTTCCATATAGCTCAGGTACTAGGAGCTGGCTCACGACCTCTCCCTGGACTTCAGTGTCCCTATACAACAGGTTATTGTTTATGGCAACATGAGGAAACCTCTCCTCAGAGCCAGGCTCTTGGAAACCTCATTTAGAACATTTATATTTTCCTGTGCCGTTTTAAGAGAGGGGTCTCGCCACTGCTCACTCTCAAAATTGTCACAGGACACAGGTAAGTCAGGACACTCGGTTCCCGAGAACCACCATCCTCGTCTCCCAACATCACCTGCAAAGGAATTTCATCACTATCACAGTCATCATTATTATCAATATCATTATCATGATTATGATCAGTATCATCATCACTATCATGATCATCATCATTATTATTATCAGCATCAGCATCATTATCATGGTCATCATCATTATCATGATCATCATCATCATTATCATTATCATCATCATCATCATCATCATTATCACATAAGTTTAACGGCCCACTAGCATTGTGTTCCGCCCCTCGGGACTGCGCACCCTCAATAGGAGCTTCATCACACTGTCCATCAGAAACATTTTTCCCCCAGAGATCCTTAGACCGGGGAAAGTCATTACCGAATATGACGGGGGGCACCAGGTTCTTCACTACCCCCACTTCACATGAAACCTCCCCGCGTTTGGGGATCAAGTCCACGACAGTCTCTGGGTAGACTTTGGTGTCTCCATGGACGCACACCACACTCAGGTGTTTATCAGGGATAAAGTCCCTATCAATCAGGCTGTCCCATACGGAAGTCACTGGACTCTCTGAGTCCAAGAGGGCCTGTGCTGGGCAGTCATTTACAACCACCGGGGACCCCTGTGGTCCAGTCTCTTCGGCTGAGGTGGACACACACACAGGCTCTGCGCAGGGAGAGAGGGATCCGCCAACATCACAACACATAGGCTCCCCCTCTATTGGACAGTTGGCTGCCATTTCACGACATCTCAACACTGTCCATCACACTCTCCCACCCACACGACCCCAACAGCTGGAACGCTCTTACCGGGAGAGTTCGGCGTCCAGGAACTCTGAAGTGATGACCTCTCAGACGGCTGGTCACGGGGCAGTCTTTGGTGGTGAAGGCCCTCTCCATCAGGCTGACCAGACAATTGGCGTCCTGGTGGTCTCCTTGTCCGACCTCTGGCTGTACCTCAGGAGGACGTGCTTGGGTGTAGCGGTCCACTATCACCTTTTCAACTCCATAATCGGGTTTGCTGACTGCAGACTCCCAACTGCATCTCCAGTCATGAACTCCCCTGGCACGGGCTGTCACCGTAACACCCAGCCGGGTAAGAATCTCCGCTTTCAGCTTGGCATAGTCTTGGCTGTCTTGCTCGCTCAGGTCAGCATAGGCCCTTTGGGGTTCTCCAATCAGATAGGGTGCGACCATCATGGCCCATTCAGATAGGGGCAGATTCTCCTTCTCTGCCAGTCCCTCAAACCTAGTGAGATATACCTCCACATCGTCACGAGGTGTCATCTTTTTCAGGGACCGTCTTACCGCCTTCTTTACAGCTGACAATGCAGGTGACTTTGCAACATTACTTTGGGACGATGCGCTGCAAGTCTTTTGTAGTGCTGCAACCTGCTCAAAAAACAACCGGTTATTCTCCTGCTGCTGCTTCAGGAATTGCTGCTGGGCCTGCTGCATGCGCTGCTGGTGCTGCAGGCGCTGCCGCTCCATACTCTGCTGCATGCTCCGCTGGGCCTGGACCAGGTACTCAACGAGCTCCTCCATACTGCCGGACTTATCTGTCTCAACCACGGCAGTCTTATGTTGCACATTAACTTGCGCCATTTGTTCAAACAGCGCCTCCATGCTGTCATCCATGCTGTCAGACTTCTCTGTCTCAACAACGGCAGTCTTCACTCAAGACATACACACTCCACAGTCTTTTCCACAGAAAATTCAGCTTTGCTGTGCAGACACTTTTTTTTTTTTTTTCTGCAAACTCTATTAGGGCCACTGTCTCTTTAAGACTGCTCCAACAGACTTTTCCTTTGCTGCTGTACACTCCACAGTCTTTTCCACAACAAGTTCAGCTTTGCTGTGCAGACACACTTTTTTTTTTTTTCTTTTGCAAACTCTATTAGGGCTACTGTCTCTTTAAGACTGCTCCAACAGACGTTTCTTTTGCTGACACACTTTTTTTTCTCTGCTGCTGCTTCAACAGATTCACCTTTTATTGCTGTCTCTCGCCACTGTGCTGCACGCACATTCTAGCACCAATTGTAAGCTTTTCAGGGGATATAGCTCTGGGATCGCCGTCCGGGTAGACGGAGTGGCACGGAAACAGTTCATTCACAGACAGCAGTTCTGGTAAAAACTGGCCGCAACCAGTTTTATTAAAGTCCACAGCAAACAGAACATAATCAAAACCAAATCATAAACATAAGACCTGGGCTTGTCCAGCCACTTACTACACTTAGATAGATTTCCCTATCTATCCGGGACCAGACTCTAACAGCCTGGGCCAAAACAACACATATGTTCAGCATTTACCAGCATGGAGTTTCACAGAGTCTCCTCCTTGTGTCTGAAGGCACCTTCAAGTCCAGACTTGAGAGAGCTCCCCTCCTATTCAGCAGCTATCCGCATGGATTCTCACAGAGACTACTCCTGTGTCCAGGGTACATCGAGCACCCAGACTGAGACAGCTCATACTCCTGGAGACTCCTTCTTGTGCCTGGACTCCTTGTCCAGACTAAGCGAGCTCTCTGTCTGTGTTCGCAGACACCTCCTTCTGGTCTCCTAATTAACAGCTGAGTGGTTTCAGGCCTGAGCTGCAAGTGTGTACTGAATGTAAGGTGTAGTGACCTTTCTCTACCACTAGGTTTACAAAGCCATACATTTCCCTTATACCAGTCAGCAAAGTATCTAGGTGAAATGTACACCCCATTCAACACACATACTCTCACTGTCTCACAATAGTCAGGACAAATTGTACAATAACTCTTGGGGTCCAATTTCTTCTGTTACCCTTGCAAAAATGAAAAATTGGGGGCAAAAATATCATTTTTGTGGAAAAAAATCTATTTTTTTATTTTTATGGCTCTACGTTATAAACTTCTGTGAAGCACTTGGAGGTTCAAAGTTCTCACCACACATCTAGATAAGTTCCTTGGGTGTCTAGTTTCCAAAATGGGGTTACTTGTGGGGTTTTCCACTGTTTAGGCATATCCGGGGCTCTCCAAACGCGACATGACGCCCGCAGACTATTCCATCAAAGTCTGCAATGCAAAACGTCACTACTTCCCTTCCGAGCCCCAACGTGTGCCCATACAGTAGTTTACTCCCACATATAGGGTGTCAGCGAAATCAGGACAATGTTATGGGTCTGCAACTCAAGAATAGAGCGGGGGTGAGAAGCTGACCCTGCACTAGGACTAGACTCAATCCCTACGATGGAGAGGGCGACCTATTCCTTACGAATAGACCCACCGACGATCCTAGTCTAGACTCAAGCGAAGACCTAAAAATGGGGGGAAGGGAATCCCTGAAAAACCTAGGGACTAGGAACAAAAACAGGTGACCTCCTAGCAGGGAAATAGAGGAAGCTGCAGAAACAAAAGGAAAAAACAAAAAGTCTAAGCAATCAGAACTAGAGTTCCCAGAACTGCACAAAGTATAACACAAAGCAAACAAAGCTCCTCGCCAGAACTCATGCGGATTAACAATGGTGTCCATCAAGGACTGGGAGGCAGGTGCAGGGTAATAAAGGGTGATACAATCACCTGACCAATGACAAGCCCAGCACTAGGGGAAAAAGACCAGCAGCCAGAAACCACAATACGATGGCGGATGGTCAAACCAAATAGATTCTAACAGTACCTCCCCTTTTTACAAGGATCCTCCGGATCCTCTTGGCTGAGCCTTATTCGGACATTTCCTGTGAAAAGCCTTAATCAGCCTTGAGGCCGAGACATCCTCAGCTTTCACCAAGGAAGTATCCTCGGGACCGAAACCCTTCCAGGACACGAGATACTGCAACCTTCTTCTGTGCCACCTGGAATCCAATATGCGAGAAATCTCAAACTCGCCATCCTCATCAATTGGAGGAACAGTTGGCATTGCCTCCTTTCTTCAGTAAAGATGAATGAAAAACTGAATTAATTCTCCCGGACGAGGATATGTCTAATCTCACAGCGGCAGAAGTTGACAACCTGAACCACTTTGAAGGGTTCTACAAATTTAGGCCCCAGTTTTTTAGAAGGGATCTTCAAACGCAGATTCCTTGAGGACAACCAGACAAAGTCCCCAACTGCGCACAACGCCTCCCTTCTTTTCCTGTCAAAATATTTCTTAGACCTCCTATTCGCCTCTTTCAGATTATGGCATACAGTACATTGGTCCAAACCCTTTCCAAACTTCCAGAAAAACTCTCCTTCTCAGGCACAGCCACCCCAATCTTTGAAAATCGACTGAAAGATGGATGTCTCCCTGTACAGCAAAAAAGGAGAACACCCAGCCGAGGCAGATGTATGATTATTAAGAGCAAACTCGGTTAGTGGTAGATATTCCGACCACATCTCCTGATTGTCTGCTACAAAACAACTCAAAAACTGCTCAACGTCCTGGTTCTTCCTTTCGGTCTGTCCATTGGACTCCGGATGATAACCTGGCGAAAATGACAAATGAATCTTTAATTTGTCACAAAAAGCACACCAGAAGCGAGCCACAAACTGTGGTCCTCTGTCGGAAACAATATCCGTGGGAACACCATGGAGCCTGACAATCTCTTTCACAAATGCCTTAGCTATGGTGACTCGATCCGGATCATATAACAACCCCATAGCAGTAAAAAATGCTTCTACTGACATCAAACAAAGATCATTAGGTGGTAACGAAAATGCCCAGATTTGGGGATCACTTTGCAACAAAGACATAATAATCCCCACTGTTATGATTTGGTAGCTGAGGAGAGCAGGCAAAAAGCAAATACACCAAAGCAGTTGGAAACTATGAGATTGCAGTACCCTGACTAACCACCACAACTAGAGGCAGCCGTGGAGCGTTCCTACATTGGTCCTAGACGCCTCGTCACAGCCTGAGAAACTAACTACACCTAAAGATAGAAAGAGGAAAGCTATCTGCCCCGGAGCAGATCCCCAAAGAACATAGAAAGCCCCCAAACATGTAATGGCGGTTAGACAAGAAGAAATACTGACACAGACAGAAAATAGTATGAGCAAACGTTGGGGCCCAAACTTACTAAATAGAAAAGGATAGGAAGGGCACTTACTGCAATCCTAAAAAACCCTGAAAAGCACCAACTCTACTAATTTCAAAAACACCTGAGATCACACGACCTCTACCACTTAAATTAAGGGTATGCCACACTAAACAACATCGCTAACGGGATCGCTAAAAAACGTCACTATTTAGCGATCCCGTTAGCGATGTTGTTGTGTGCGGCATGCAGCAACGACGTGGCCCCTGCTGTGATCTCGTCCGTCGTCCTGATCGTTCCGGACCCTATTCTGATCGTCGGCGTCCCGCGGGTAAGTATATATCGCTGAGTGTGGCACCTTTTTTAGCGATTTAGCGGTACTTTTGTACCGCTAAAGTCGTTAAGGAGATCGCTAACCGCGATAGCGTCCTTAACGACATCGCTAAATGTGGCCGACACTAGCGATATTGTAAACGATCCCGCTAGCGATCTCATTAGTATGCGACGCTAACGAGATCGTTAGCGGGATCGAGTAGTGTGGCAGTACCTTTAGTTCTCTGGTGTAACCAAAAACAAAACAGCAGCCACTGAAAAAACTGGAAAAAGCAAATGTACAAACATCAGTGGCTGAACTGAACTGAGAGGGCAAAAGCCCCCAGAGGGGACCCTGAAGGCCCCCACAGAAGTGCAGGACAAAATGCAAAAATCAAGCACAAAAACAAAAAGAACAAAATGTCTTATCTGTTAGCAGGAGATTCAGACACGACACAGCAGGCTACCAAGGAAACAGGAATCAAGGATTGAGACCAGAACAATTGATCACCGGCAACCCTGATGGGAAGGCGACTCCCTTATATAAGACCAGTCAGTAACACCTGATTCCCAATCTTCACTGGACAGTCTAGTACCGTTTGTAACCACCAGAGGGAGCTTCTGCTCAGAACTCATTTCCAGCCTATTCACAACAGTACCCCCCCTTGAGGAGGGGTCACCGAACCCTCATTTGAGCAACCAGGTCGGTCAGGATGAGTTCTATGATACGCACGGATGAGTCTCCTAGCATGGATGTCCGAAGCAAACACCCAAGAATTGTCTTCCTGACCATAACCTCTCCATTTAACCAAATACTGGAGTTTCCGTCTAGAAAAACGAGAATTCAATATTTTCTCAACCACATACTCCAGATTGCCCTCAACCAAAACAGGGTCAGGAGGCACAGTAGTAGGAACCACTGGCTCAACAAACCTCTTCAACAAGGACTTGTGGAACACGTTATGGATCTTAAATGTCCCTGGAAGAAGCAAACGAAAAGAAACAGGATTAAGAATCTCCATGATCTTATAAGGTCCAATGAACCTAGGCTTAAATTTAGGAGATGCCACTCTCATAGGAATATTTCTTGAGGACAACCAGACCAAGTCCCCCACTTTAAACCGAGGACCATCAGTCCTATGCCGGTTAGCAAACCGCTGGGCCCTCTCCTGAGAGAGGGACAACCTCTCCACTACCTGGTCCCAAATCTGTTGCATACGCTCCACAACAGAGTCAACACCTGGACAGACAGAAGCCTCCGTCTGTCCTGAAGAAAATCGAGGGTGAAACCCAGAATTACAGAAAAATGGAGACATCAAAGTGGCAGAGCTAGCCCTATTATTAAGAGCAAACTCAGCCAAAGGCAAAAAAGAGACCCAGTCATCCTGATCAGCAGACACAAAGCATCTTAGATAAGTCTCCAATGTCTGGTTTGTTCTCTCAGTTTGACCATTGGTCTGAGGATGAAACGCCGAGGAGAAAGACAATTGAACACCAATTTTAGAACAAAAGGTCCTCCAAAATCTGGAAACAAACTGGACTCCTCTGTCAGACACAATGTTCTCAGGAATGCCGTGTAAACGAACCACGTGCTGAAGGAACAAAGGCACCAATTCAGAGGAGGAAGGCAACTTAGGTAATGGCACAAGATGTATCATCTTGGAAAACCTATCGCAAATCACCCAGATGACGGTCATTCTCTGAGAAACAGGGAGGTCGGAAATGAAATCCATAGAGATATGGGTCCATGGTCTCTTGGGCACAGGTAATGGCATCAACAAACCACTAGAACGAGAGCAAGGCTTGGAGCGAGAGCAAGTCCCGCAGGACTGCACAAACTCCCTGACATCACGAGACAAGGTAGACCACCAAAAGGACCGACTAACCAAGTCTCTGGTACCAAAAATTCCGGGATGACCGGCCAACGTGGAACAATGAATCTCAGACATTACACTCTTTTTCCACTGGTCCGGGACAAACAATTTCCCAACAGGGCAGCGCTCGGGCTTATCCTCCTGACACCCCTCCAGAGCCAGTCTCAAATTGGGCGAGATGGCGGAAAGAACTACACCCTCTTTCAAAATAACAGAAGGATCAGATAACTCAGGAGAGTCCGCCAGGAAACTCCTCGAGAGGGCATCCGCCTTAACATTTTTAGTGCCAGGAAGAAATGAAACCACAAAATTAAAACGTGTGAAAAACAAGGCCCACCTGGCCTGTCTAAATTAAGTCGCTTGGCAGATTCCAGATAAACTAGATTCTTATGGTCCGTAAGGACCACCACCTGATGTTTGGCTCCCTCCAGCCAATGTCTCCACTCTTCAAAAGCCCACTTCATGGCTAATAACTATGTTCAGTGGGAGAAAATTTTCGAGAGAAAAAGGCACAAGGGTTACTTTTAGAGGTCTCTGGATCTCTTTGGGACAAAACGGCACCTGCCCCAATTTCAGAGGCATCAACCTCCACCTGAAATGGTAGAGAAACATCAGGCTGCCGTAGAACAGGAGCAGAAGTGAATCTCTGCTTAAGTTCCTGAAATGCAGAGACTGCCTCAGGAGGCCAATTCACCACATCAGAACCCTTCTTGGTAAAATCAGTTAATGGTTTAACAATAACAGAGAAATTACCAATAAATTTACGATAAAAATTGGCAAAACCCAACTATCTTTGAAGAGCCTTTAATGAAGTAGGTTGGACCCAATCACAGATGGCCTGAACTTTGACCGGGTCCATTTCAATAACAGATGGAGACAAAATGAATCCCAGAAATGAGATCCTCTGAACGCCAAAAAGACACTTTGATTCCTTCACATACAGAGCATTCTCTTCAAAATCTGGAACACAGTCCGAACATGTTTTACATGAGAGTCCCAGTCATTGGAAAAAATCAAGATATCATCCAAATAAATAATCAGAAATTTATCCACAAAATCCCTGAAAATGTCATTCATGAAGGACTGGAAGACAGAAGGAGCATTAGTGAGCCCAAAGGGCATCACAAGGTACTCAAAATGCCCTTCAGGGGTATTAAATGCCGTCTTCCATTCATCCCCGTGCTTAATGCGAATAAGGTTATATGCCCCCCTGAGGTCAAGCTTGGTAAACCAAGTAGCGTTTTTCACCCTGGAAAACAGATCAGAGATCAAGGGTAAAGGATATTGATATTTCACAGTAATATTGTTCAAGAGACGATAATCAATACACGGCCTTAATGAACCATCCTTTTTGGCCACAAAGAAAAAACCGGCACCTAAGGATGAAGAGGATGGTCTGATATGACCCTTCTCCAATGACTCCTTGATATAAGACCGCATAGCGTCATGTTCAGGTACAGACAAGTTAAAAAGGCGACCTTTAGGGAATTTACTACCAGGCACTAATTCAATAGCGCAGTCATAGCTCCTATGGGGAGGTAAGGATGCAGATTTACTTTCGCTAAACACATCAGAAAAATCAATCAAAAAGTCAGGAACATCCTGAGCCTGGGGGGAGGCAGAAAAAACAGGAGTGTTGGTATTAACACATTGGCAGCCCCAACTGGTAACAGACACAGATTTCCAATCCAAAACAGGATTATGAGACTGTAACCAAGGGAAACCCAGTACGATAATGTCATGCAGATTATACAGAACCAAAAATTTGCAACTCTCCTGATGATTAGGTTCTACCCTCATTATCACCTGAGTAGAGAACTGAGGTTTATTCTCAGCCAAAGGGGTAGAATCGATCCCCAGTAGGGGAATAGACTTCCGTAGGGGTATCAAGGGAAACCCACAACGTTTAGCAAAATCAAAATCCATCAGGTTAATAGCTGCTCCAGAATCAACAAAAGCCTGAGCAGAAAATGAGGACAGAGAGCATATCAGGGTAACAGTTAATAAAAACTTAGTCTGAACACTACCCAAGACAACTGAGCGTGCAAAACGTCTTCCCCGCTTAGGGCAGACTGAAATAGCATGAGAGGCATCACACAGTAGAAACATAACCCATTGCGCTTTCGAAATTCATGACGCTGTGCCCCAGAAACCACTCTATCACACTGCATGGATTCAGAAGCAGGTTCACAAGGCAACATTATTCCACGCATACCTTTCCGCTCACGCAAACGTCTGTCAATTTGAATCGCTAATGACATAGAATCATTGAGACCAGAGGGAACAGGGAATCCCACCATAACATACTTTACATTATCTGACAGTCCCTTCCGAAAAAGAGCTGCCAAAGCGTCGTCATTCCATTTGGTCAGGACTGCCCACCTACGGAATCTCTGACAGTATAACTCAGCGTCCTCAAGCCCCTGACTTAACCCTTAATGTCCACTGACGTGCAGAGTCCGTCATGGCAAGGTGCCAGTTCCGGCACCAGGACGGACTCTGCACGTCATTGCTTTGATCTACCACTGCGTGTAAACACGCAGTGGTAGATCAGTGCCGACAGCTGTCACAGGACAGCTGACAGGCACGGCAAGCGGTGCGGGGACCTTTGCCGTCGGTCCCCGCACCTACAGTGCTGTGCTTGGTCAGTCAATCTGACTGACCAAACACAGCAGCGATCGTGCAGGAGAAGCTGAAATTTCAGCTTCTCCAGCGCGATCAGTGCAGGAGCCGACGCTGCAGTGGCCAGGCTTCCTGCACTGACAGCCAGGAGCGGAGCCTCCACCGCCCCTGGCTGTTAACCCCCTGTCTGCTGCGATCGAGCGCGATTGCAGAGCTCAGGGGGGAGGCAGAGGGTCGGGAGCTCCTCTGCCTCAGATCGGCACCCTGCAATGTATTTGCAGGGGCCGATCTCTGCCTTGATGACCGGGGGGTTGTCATGACAACCTCTGGGTCATCTAGCTTGGGAAGCTGCTGTGATCATTGTCACAGCAGCTTCCACTATAGTTGCAATGCATTGCAATGCCAGAGCATTGCAATGCATTGTAACTGCAATAAAAAGTAAAAAAAGTGAAAGTCCCATAAAGGGACAAGTTAAAAAAAATAATTTTTTTAAAAAAATTGTAAAAAAAAATAATAAAAAAATAAATAAAAAAAAAAACCCTAAAAAATACACATTTTTATGTAATAAAAAAAATAAAAAAGAAAAAACATACATATGTTAGGTATCACCACGTCCGTAAAAATCCCATCTATAAAAGCGTAACCCTAGTTAACCCCTTCAGTGAAAGCCGTAAAAAAAAACACAAAAAAGTAGTAAATTATACTTTTTCCAAGCGGTATCATTATACCGCTTGGAAAAAGTGCAATAACACGCGATCAAAAAGTCAGATATAAATAATCATGGTACCACTGAAAACGTCATGTTGTCCCGCAAAAAACAAGCCACTATACAACATCATCAGCAAAAAAATAAAAAAGTTATAGCTCGCGGAATAAACTGATGCAAAAATAATTATTTTTTCTATAAAATTTTTTATTGTGTAAAAAACGCCAAAACATTAAAAAAAATATATAAATGAGGAATCGCCGTAACCGTAGTGACCCGAAGAATAAAGCTGCTTTATCAATTTTACCACACACAGAACGGAGGAAAAAAAAAAAACAATTCCTGAATTGCTGGTTTTTGTTCATTCTGATTCCACAAAAATCGGAATAGGAAACGATCAAAAAACGTTATGTGCCTGAATATGGTACCAATAAAAACGTCAGCTCGTCCCGCAAAAAATAAGCCCACAGATAACTCTGTCGGCCGAAATATGGAAAAATTATAGCTCTCAAAATACGGCGATGCAAAAATTTCTTACAAAAAATTATTCCAAGAAAAAGCATCTTTTAGTGTGTGACAGAAGCTAAACATGAAAAAAGGGTGTAAATCTGGTATCGCTGTAATCGCACCGATCCGAGGAATAAAGTCGCCTAATCACTAATACCGCACGAGGAACGGCGTAAAAAAGAAAACCAATTCTTCACCTTTTGTGGATTTGTTCATTGTGCCTCCCAAAGATCGCAGTAAGGCGATCACAGTGGTTCCCCCCCACATATGGGGTATCAGCGTACTCAGGACAAAATGCACAATAGCTTTTGGGGTCCTATTTCTCCTGTTACCCTTATAAAAATAAAAATTTGGGGCAAAAAGGTAATTTTTGTGGAAAAAAATATGATTTTTTTATTTTCACGGCTCTACATTATAAACTTCTGTGAAGCCCTTGGGGTTCAAAGTGCTGACCACACATCTAGATAAGTTCCTTGGGGGGTCTAGTTTGCAAAATGGGGTCATTTGTGGGGGGTTTCTACTGTTTAGGCACATCAGGGGCTCTCCAAGCGCGACATGACACCCGCAGACCATTCCATCAAAGTCTGCATTTAAAAACGGTGCTCCTTCCCTTCCGAGCTCTGCCATGCGTCAAAATAGTGGTTCCCCCCCACATATGGGATATCAGCGTACTCAGGACAAATTTCACAATAGCTTTTGGGGTCCTATTTCTCCTGTTACCCTTAGAAAAATAAAAATTTGGGGCAAAAAGTAATTTTTGTGGAAAAAAATATGATTTTTTTATTTTCACGGCTCTACATTATAAACTTCTGTGAAGCCCTTGGGGGTTCAAAGTGCTGACCACACATCTAGATAAGTTCCTTGGGGGGTCTAGTTTGCAAAATGGGGTCATTTGTGGGGGGTTTCTACTGTTTAGGCACATCAGGGCTCTCCAAGCGCGACATGACACCCGCAGACCATTCCATCAAAAGTCTGCATTTAAAAACGGTGCTCCTTCCCTTCCGAGCTCTGCCATGCGTCAAAATAGTGGTTTCCCCTCACATATGGGTATCAGCGTACTCAGGAAAATTGCACAATACTTTTGGGGTCCTATTTCTTGTTACCCTTATAAAATAACAATTGGGGGAAAAGATATTTTTGTGGAAAAAATATGATTTTTTATTTTCACGGCTCTACGTTAAAAACTTCTGTGAAGCCTTGGGGGTTCAAAGCTGTCACCACACATCTAGATAAGTTCCTTGGGGGGTCTAGTTTCCAAAATGGGGTCACTTGTGGGGGGTTTCTACTGTTTAGGCACATCAGGGGCTCTCCAAATGACATACACCCCAACCATTCCATCAAATCTCATTAAGAAAGGCGCTCTTCCCTTTCCGACTCTGCCATGCTCAAAATAGTGGTTTACCCCCACATATGGGGTATCAGCATACTCAGGAAATTGCACAATAACTTTTGGGGTCCTGTTACCTTTGGAAAATAAAATTGGGGGTGGAAAGATCATTTTTGTGGAAAAATATGATTTTTTAATTTTACTGCTCTACATTATAACCTTCTGTGAAGCCCTTGGGGGTTCAAAGCTTTCACCACACATTCTAGATAAGTTCCTTGGGGGTCTAGTTTCCAAAATGGGGTTACTTGTGGGGGGTTTCCACTGTTTAGGCACACAGGGCTCTCCAAATACACATGGCGTCCAATCTCAATTCCAGCCAAAAAAGTCAAATGGCGCTGCTTCCCTTCCGAGCTCTGCCATGCACCCAAATAGTGGTTTACCCCCACATATGGGGTATCAGCGTACTCAGGACTAATTGCACAATAACTTTTGGGGTCCTTTTATCCTTTGGAAAATAAAAAATTGGGATGAAAAGATAATTTTTGTGGAAAAAACATGATTTTTTAATTTTACGGCTCTACGTTATAACCTTTTGTGAAGCCCTTGGGGGTTAAAAGCTCTCACAACACATTTAGATAAGTTACTTGGGGGGTCTAGTTTCCAAAATGGGGTCAATGTGGGGGGTTTCCACTGTTTAGGCACACAGGGACTCTCCAAATGCGACATGGCGTCCAATCTCAATTCCAGCCAAAAAAGTCAAATGGCGCTGCTTCCCTTCCGAGCTCTGCCATGCGCCCAAACAGTGGTTTACCCCCACACATGGGGTATCGATGTACTCAGGAGAAATTGTACAACAAATATTGTGGTTCATTTTCTACTGATACCCTTGACAAAATTTTAAAAAATTGTGTCGAAAGAAAAATTTTGGGAAAAAAAGTTAAATGTTAATTTTTTCCTTCCACATTGCTTCAATTCTTGTGAAGTACCTAAAGGGTTAATAAACTTCTTGAATGTGGCTTTGAACACGTTGAGGGGTGCAGTTTTTAGAATGGTGTCACTTTTGGGTATTTTCTGTCATATTGACCCCTCAAATTCACTTCAAATGTGAGGTGGCCCCTAAAAAAAATGATTTTGTAAATTTTGTTGGAAAAAATGAGAAATTGCTGGTCAACTTTTAACACTTATAACTTCCTAACAAAAAAAAATTTTGGTTCCAAAATTGTGCTGATGTAAAGTAGACATGTGGGAAATGTTATTTATTAACTAATTTTTGTGACATATCTCTCTGATTTAATGGCATAAAAATTAAAAGTTTGAAAATTGCAAAATTTTCAAAATTTTTGCCATATTTCCGTTTTTTTCATAAATAAACGCAAGTTATATGAAGAAATTTTACCACTATCATGAAGTACAATATGTCTCGAGAAAACAGTCTCAGAATCGCCAAGATCCGTTGAAGCGTTCCAGAGTTATAACCTCATAAAGAGACAGTGGTCAGAAATGTAAAAATTGGCCTGGTCTTTAACCTACAAAATGGCTTGATCGTTAAGGGGTTAATGCCAACAAAGTTTTTTCAGCTTGATCAGTGACATTAGGCTCATCGTACAATAACCCCAAAGCCTGAAAAAACGCATCAACATCACTCAAAACAGGATCCCCAGGTGTCAGGGAAAAAGCCCAATCCTGAGGGTCGCCGCGCAGGAGAGAGATGACAATTTGAACCTGCTGCGCAGCGTTCCCTGAGGACTTAGATTTTAAGGCAAAAAACAATTTACAGTTATTTTTGAAATTCTGAAATTTAGCTCGATCCCCTAAAAACAAATCTGGAATGGGAATCCTAGGTTCCACAACAGGCAACCTAGCAAGATAGGTAGCAATACTCCGAACTTCAGTGGCAAGCTGATCCACACGGCCAGACAACTGTGCAAACTCCATTGAGAGAGAAAAAAATCTCCTCAGCACCCAGAGATACAGAGGGAAGAAAAAAAAAAAAATGCAACAAACAGAAAAAAAAAAATCTCTGACAACTCTGACAACTTTTTTTTCTTTCCACAATATTTTTCCCTTCTGTGAGTACCATATAATTTTCAGTTTAGGCCGGTGATACTGTTATGATTTGGTAGCTGAGGAGAGCAGGCAAAAAGGAAATACACCAGAGCAGTTGGAAACTATGAGATTGCAGTACCCTGACTAACCACCACAACTAGAGGCAGCCGTGGAGCGTTCCTACGTTGGTCCTAGACGTCTCGTCACAGCCTGAGAAACTAACTACACCTAAAGATAGAAAGAGGAAAGCTATCTGCCCCGGAGCAGATCCCCAAAGAACATAGAAAGCCCCCAAACATGTAATGGCGGTTAGACAAGAAGAAATACTGACACAGACAGAAAATAGTATGAGCAAACGTTGGGGCCCAAACTTACTAAATAGAAAAGGATAGGAAGGGCACTTACTGTAATCCCAAAAAACCCTGAAAAGCACCAACTCTACTAATTTCAAAAACACCTGAGATCACACGACCTCTACCACCTAAATTCGTTCTCTGGTGTAACCAAAAACAAAACAGCAGCCACTGAAAAAACTGGAAAAAGCAAATGTACAAACATCAGTGGCTGAACTGAACTGAGAGGGCAAAAGCCCCCAGAGGGGACCCTGAAGGCCCCCACAGAAGTGCAGGACAAAATGCAAAAATCAAGCACAAAAACAAAAAGAAGAAAATGTCTTATCTGTTAGCAGGAGATTCAGACATGACACAGCAGGCTACCAAGGAAACAGGAATCAAGGATTGAGACCAGAACAATTGATCACCGGCAACCCTGATGGGAAGGCGACTCCCTTATATAAGACCAGTCAGTAACACCTGATTCCCAATCCTCACAATCTTCACTGGACAGTCCAGTACCGTTTGTAACCACCAGAGGGAGCTTCTGCTCAGAACTCATTTCCAGCCTATTCACAACACCCCACACCCTGTGATTCACTCCCTGAGGATCCAAGTCTAAGCCGAAAATATAGTAAACATGCATTTTTAAACGTAAAAAATTACTGCCGTTTACCAGAAAAAACCTCAGGTAGTCCTACCTTAGGCTCTTCACAGCGTACTCCAGGACAATCAGTCACGTGCTGTTGCAGGCTGGCTACCTTCAAAGTTAACCCTTGCAACTGTTGAGTAAGTTCTTGTACGCTGTTCATATTGAAGGACTCCGGGAAAAAAAAAATCCTTTTTTTTTTTTATATGTGCTGGCTGGACATACTGTTACGGGTCTGCAACCCAGGAATAGAGCGGGGAGAAGCTGACCCTGCACTAGGACTAGACTCAATCCCTACGATGGAGAGGGCGACCTATTCCTTACGAATAGACCCACCGAAGATCCTAGTCTAGACTCAAGCGAAGACCTAAAGATGGGGAAGAGAATCCCTGAAAGACCTAGGGACTGGGAACAAAAACAGGTGACCTCCTAGCAGGGAAATAGAGGAAGCTGCAGAAACAAAAGGAAAAAACAAAAAGACTAAGCAAGCATAACTAGAGTTCCCAGAACTGCACAAAGTATAACACAAAGCAAACAAAGCTCCTATCCAGAACTCAAGCGGATTAACACTGGTGTCCAGCAAGGACTGGGAGGCAGGTGCAGCGTAATAAATGGTGATACAATCACCTGACCAACAACAAGCCCAGCACCAGGGGAAAAAGAAGAGCAGCCAGAAACTACAACAAGATGGCTGATGGTCAAACTAAATAGATTCTAACAGACAAATTGAGCAACAACTTTTGGTGTCCAATTTCTCCTGTTACCCTTGGGAAAATAAAAAACTGGGGACTAAAAGATCATGTTTGTAAAAAAATATGATTTTTTATTTTCACGCCCGGGCGTTATAAACTTCTGCGAAGCACTTGGGGTTCAAAGTGCTAACCACTAGAGTTGAGCGATACTTTCCGATATGCTAAAGTATCGGAATCGGAATGGTATCGCCGATATCACTAAAATATCGGCGATACCCGATACCGATACCGGAAGTCCCATGTAAGTCTATGGGAACAAAATATCGCAACTAAAAAAACCCCATTCTTTCCTTGTAAACACTAAATATACACACATAGAATACATATATATATATATATACATGTCATTGTGACATATATATATACATATATGTATAGTTTATACACTTCTACATAGTAAAATATCCTTTGATTCAATTGCCGGGTAAAGCCGGCTTCAGTGAAAAGACAGAAGCACCCGACATGAAATGACACTTGGTGTACATAGGGTTAAACATTTCTTTTCATGTCCTTTGCTATCTAATTTGCACAAACAATTAAATCAGACTATGTGTGCAAAATTTCACACCTGTAGGGGTTAATTAAAGGTGTAAATTCGTTGTAAAAAAAACGGACTTTTTTGCTACGAATTTACACCTTTAATTAACCCCTAGAGGTGTGAAATTTTGCACACATAGTCTGATTTAATTGTTTGTGCAAATTAGATAGCAAAGGACATGAAAAGACATGGTTAACCCTATGTACACCAAGTGTCATTTCATGTCGGGTCACCCGACATGAAATGACACTTGGTGTACATAGGGTTAAACATTTCTTTTCATGTCCTTTGCTATCTAATTTGCACAAACAATTAAATCAGACTATGTGTGCAAAATTTCACACCTCTAGGGGTTAATTAAAGGTGTAAATTCGTTGTAAAAAAAACGGACTTTTTTGCTACGAATTTACACCTTTAATTAACCCCTAGAGGTGTGAAATTTTGCACACATAGTCTGATTTAATTGTTTGTGCAAATTAGATAGCAAAGGACATGAAAAGACATGGTTAACCCTATGTACACCAAGTGTCATTTCATGTCGGGTTCTGCATTTTCACAAAAGCCGGCAATTGAATTAGCGGCTATTATACTATGTAGAAGTGTATGAACTACAAATATAAATATATATATATATGTGTCACAAATTCAATGACATGTATATATATATATGAGGTGTAAAATTGCTGAAAAAAAATGCGTGGGCTCCCGCCCTATTTTCGCAACCAGACAGACAAAGCCAGTGAGTGGGGGCAGATAATAATAGCCCAGAGAGGGACCATTATTTTTGCCCCCCCCGGCTACTAACATCTGCCCCCAGACACCCCAGGAAAGACAAATCTATAATTAGATTCGCCCTTTCTGGCACTTTGCCCGTCTATTCCCATTGCCCTGTAGCGGTGGCGAATGGGTTAATATGGGGTTAAAGCCACCTTGCTATTGAAAGGTGACCTTAAGCCAGGTTAATAATTGAGAGCTGTCAATTAGACAACTATCAATTATTAATCCTATTGCATGAAATAAAAATAAAACACACACACTTTAATTAAAAATCATTTTAATGAAATAAAGACACATGTTTTTGACCATCTTTTATTTTACTGCAAAAACCATTTCCTGTAATAAAAATAAAATAAAAAAGCAAAATTATTCTTACCTATCCCATGCACAGTCAGGTCCCACGGTGTAATCCTTCAGAAAGGGTTAATGTTTACTGCAGGGACCGCAGCTAATGCTGCAGCCTCACAGTAAACCCCAAATGAATGAGTTCCTCTCCTGCCTGACAGGAGAGTAAAGGCTGGGTGTCACATAACGATACACCAGCGATCCCGACAACGATATGCACTTGTCAGGATCGCTGGTGTATCGCTACATGATCGCTGCTGAGCTGCCAAACAGGCAGCTCAGGCAGCGATCTGGGACAGCGACACTGCGGGTAACATCGCTTAAGGGCCCGTCTCACATAGCGATATCGCTACCGAGATCGCTGCTGAGTCACTAGTTTTGTGACGCAGCAGCGAGCTCACCAGCGATATCGCTGTGTGTGACATTCAGCGACGATCAGCCCCCCTGCCGGGTATCGCTGATCGTCGCAGAAATGTCAGGACCTTTTTTTGATCGCTGGTTTCCCTCTGACAGGCACGCATCGCTGCGTGTGACAGGCGGGAAACCAGCGATCAAAGGTCCTGACATTTCAGCGACGATCAGCGATACCCGGCAGGGGGGCTGATCGTCGCTGAATGTCACACACAGCGATATCGCTGGTGAGCTCGCTGCTGCGTCACAAAACTAGTGACTCAGCAGCGATCTCGGTAGCGATATCGCTATGTGAGACGGGCCCTTAAGTGGAAAGCTTAATTGATTGCTTTCCACTTTCACTTCAGGTCAGCCAGGGACACAATCAGTGACGTCAGAGGGAACTGATTAACAAAAATAGGGGTTCCCTTCGAAAAAAAAATGGCGTGGGGTCCCCCTATTTTTGTTAACCAGCCAGATGAAGCAGACCGCTGAGGCCTGGATTTTCAGGCTGTTAAGGAGCCAAGATCCATGGACCTTGCCAGCCTGATAATACCAGGCCACAGCAGTCTGCATATCTTGGCTGATTAACAAAAATAGGGGATCCCCTCGAAAAAAATTGGCGTGGGGTCCCCCCTATTTTTGTTAACCAGCCAGATGAAGCAGACCGCTGAGGCCTGGATTTTCAGGCTGTTAAGGAGCCAAGATCCATGGACCTTGCCAGCCTGATAATACCAGGCCACAGCAGTCTGCATATCTTGGCTGATTAACAAAAATAGGGGATCCCCTCGAAAAAAATTGGCGTGGGGTCCCCCCTATTTTTGTTAACCAGCCAGATGAAGCAGACCGCTGAGGCCTGGATTTTCAGGCTGTTAAGGAGCCAAGATCCATGGACCTTGCCAGCCTGATAATACCAGGCCACAGCAGTCTGCATATCTTGGCTGATTAACAAAAATAGGGGATCCCCTCGAAAAAAATTAGCGTGGGGTCCCCCCTATTTTTGTTAACCAGCCAGATGAAGCAGACCGCTGAGGCCTGGTTTTTCAGGCTGGTAAGGATCCAATATCCATGGACCTTGCAAGCCTGATAATACCAGGCCACAGCAGTCTGCTTAGCTTGGCTGGTTAACAAAAATAGGGGATCCCCTCGAAAAAAAAACGGCGTGGGGATCCCCCCTATTTTTGTTAACCAGTCAAGTAAAATGCAGACTGCTGCGGCCTGGTATTAAAAGACTGTCAAGGCCCATGGATTTTGGCCCTCAACAGCCTGATAATACCAGGCTACAGCAGCCCCACATTTGGCGCATCAAAAGATGTGCCAATTATGGCACTTTACCCGCTCTTTCCCACTTGCCCTGTAGCGGTGGCAAGCGGGGTAATAAGGGGGTTATTGTCACCGTTGATTGCACGGTGACAATAAGCCCGGTTAATAATGGAGAGGTGTCAATAAGACACCGATCCATTATTAATCCCAAAGTTATTAAATGTGTAAAAAAAAGACAAAGCAAGAAAAAAGTATTTTAATGAAATAAAAGAGACAACACAGTTTTCATTTCTTTTATTATACACTCATTCCTGCGACGCCATCGATCTCCTGTAAAAAAAGAAAAAAAACAAACCAACAGTATACCACCTGTCCGACGCAGTCCATAGTAACGACAGTCCCACGACGATCCAGCTCTGCTACATCAGAATGACAGGCAGAGCCTGACATCCCGGCGCAGCACAGCTGATTACCTGCTTCCCCGGCGGTGACGTCATCGGACTGACTGCTTTACGGCCGGGATTACCCAGCAGTCACTGCAGTTATCGCGAGAAACTGCATGTGACCGCCGGGGAGAAGAGGATGGCGGCCATGAAGCAGTCCAGGACGTGAC
This sequence comes from Oophaga sylvatica, assembly GCA_033576555.1. Lineage (NCBI taxonomy): Eukaryota > Metazoa > Chordata > Amphibia > Anura > Dendrobatidae > Oophaga > Oophaga sylvatica. The sequence goes on along the minus strand of JARQOD010000006.1, from coordinate 278,345,681 downwards.
CGCCGGAGATCTTCTGCCAGGTAAGTGCCGCTGACTCCTGACAGACCCGACAGACGGACACTGACAGTGACAGTGACAGTGACATCCCGATTCCGGTATCCGATAAGACGAAAATATCGGAACTCGGAATCGGAATTCCGATACAGCTAATATCGGCCGATACCCGATATTTGCAGTATCGGAATGCTCAACACTACTAACCACACATCTAGATAAGTTCCTTTTGGGGTCTAGTTTCCAAAATGGGGTCACTTGTGGGGTTATCTACAGTTTAGGCACATCCGGGGCTCTCCAAACGCGACATGACACCCGCAGACCATTCCATCTAAGTCCGCATTACAAAACGTTACTACTTCTATTCCGAGCCCCGACATGTGCCCACACAGTAGTTTTCTCCAAGATATGGGGTATCAGCGTACTCAGGACAAATTGCACAACAACTTTTGGGGTTCAATTTCTCCTGTTACCCTTGGGAAAATAAAAAATTGGTGACTAAAAGATCATTTTTGTGGGAAAAAAAACGATTTTTTATTTTCATGCCCGGGCATTATAAACTTGTGTGAAGCACTTACGGGTTCAAAGTGATCACCACAGATCTAAATAAGTACCTTAGGGGGTCTAGTTTCCAAAATGGGGTCACTTGTGGGGGTTTCCACTGTTTAAGCACATCAGGGGCTCTGCAGACTGAACATGACACCCATCAAAGTCTGCATTCCAAAACATCATTACTTCCTTTCCGAGCCCTGCCGTGTGCCCAAACAGTGCTTCCCCCCCACATATGGGGATCAGCGTACTCAGGACAAATTGGACAACAACTTTTGTGGTCCAATTTCCTTGGGAAAAATCAAAAATTGGGGACTAAAAAATCATTTTTGTGGAAATGTTTTTTTTTTTTTACACCCACTCACAACAGATCTAGATAAGTTCGTTAGGGGGTCTAGTTTCCAAAATGGTGTCACCTGTGGGGGTTTCCACTGTTTAGGCACATCAGGGGCTCTCAAAGCACAGCATGGTGTCAGGCCAATTCTGCGTTGAAAAAGTCAAACAGCACTCCTTCCCTTCCGAGGTCTGCCATGCACCCAAACAGTGGTATACCCCCACATTTTGGGTATTAGCGTACTCAGGACAAATTGCACAATAACTTTTGAGATCTTGTTACCCTTCGGAAAATAAAAATTGACAAATAAAGATCATTTATGTGGAAAAAATATGATTTTTTAATTTTAAGGCTCTACGTTATAAACTTGTGTGAAGCTCTTGGGGGTTCAAAGTGCTCACCACAGATCTAGATAAGTTCCTTAGGGGGTCTAGTTTCTAAAATGGGGTCACTTGTGGGGGGTTTCCACTGTTTAGGCACATCAGCGGCTATCCAAGCGCGACATGGTGCCCAATCTCGATTCCAGCCAATTTTGGTTTGAAAAAGTCAAATGGCGCTCCTTGCCTTCCGAGCTCTGCCGTGCGCCAAAACAGTGGTTCCCCCCTACATATGGGGAACAGTGTACTCAGGACAAATTGGACAACAACTTTTGTGGTCTAATTGCTCCTGTTACCCTTGGGAAAATAAAAAATTGGTGACTAAAAGATCATTTTTGTGGGAAAAAAATAGGATTTTTATTTTCATGCCTGGGCATTATAAACTTGTGTGAAGCACTCGAGGGTTCAAAATGCTCACCACATATCTAGATAAGTTCCTTAGGATCTAGTTTCCAAAATGGGGTCACTTGTGGGGGGTTTCCACTGTTTAGGCACATCAGGGGCTCTCCAAATGTGTCATGGCGTCCAATCTCAATTCCAGCCAATTTTGGTTTGAAAAAGTCAAAGGGCACTCCTTCCCTTCTGAGCCCTGCCGTGCGCCCAGACAGTGGTTTTCCCCCAAATATGGGGTATCAGTGTACTCAGGGAAATTGCACAACAACTTTATCTGTCCATTTTCTCCTTTTACCCTTGTTAAAATAAAAAAAAGTTTGTAAAAGATCATTTTTGTGACTAAAAAGTTAAATGTTCATTTTTTCCTCCCACATTGCTTCAGCTTCTGTGAAGCACCTAAAGGGTTAATAAACTTCTTTAATGTGGTTTTGAGTACCTTGAGGGGTGCAGTTTTTAGAATGATGTCACTTTTGGGTATTTTCTGCCATATAGACCCCTCAAAGTGACTTCAAATGCGAGGTGGTCTCTAAAGAAAATGGTTTTGTACATTTGTTTGTAAAAATGAGGAATCGCTGGTCAACTTTTAACCCTTATAACTTCCTAACAAAAAACATTTTGGTTCCAAAATTGTGCTGATGTAAAGTAGACATGTGGGAAATGTTATTTAGTAACTATTTTGTGTGACATAGTTCTCTGTTTTAAGGGAATAAAAATTCAAAGTTTGAAAATTGCAAAATTTCCAAAATTTTAGCCATATTTCCATTTTTTTTATAAATAAACTCAAGTTATAGCAATATAATTTTACCACTATCATGAAGTACAATATGTCTCGAGAAAACATTCTCAGAATCGCGAAGATATGTTAAAGCGTTCAAGAGTTATAACCTCATGAAGAGACAGTGTTCAAAAATTGGCCCGGTCATTAACGTGCAAATCACCCTAGGGGGTTAAGGGGTTAATATTAAAAACCTTCATTTTAAAACTATATTTTTTGTTTACTTGTGTTATCTTAGTTTAATATTTAAATTTGTTTGGTGATCTGAAACATTTAAGTGTGAAAAACATGCAAAAGAATAGGAAATGAGGAAGGGGCAAACAGTTTTTCACACAACTCTATATATATACAGTATATATATATACATATATATATATATATAAGGTAGATAGATAGATAGATAAACAAAATATACAAAAATGATATAGCAAATGGGTGCGAATCTTCGTGTACTGACCCAGCATTCTGCATATGCATTGTTTAGGGCCTGCGGAACGCACCTAATAGATATTATGGAGAGGTGCGTTCGCAGCCCGGGGTCCACCGTGCAGGCGGAGCCTGCTGCTAGTAAAATGGCGCAAGAAGCGAACTCTGTTATCCCGCAGAGTCGCCAAAATAAATGCCGTAACGCGCTGTGGCAATATGTGCTAACTCTGTTATTCCACAGAGCCGCTAGAAGGAGTGCCGCAGCGCTATATGGCGATGTGTGCAAACTCACTTAACACCACTGAGTCGCAAAATAAACATGCTAGGGCGCTATCTAGCGTTGAAAGCGAACCCTGTTACGTCACAGAGCCGCTGAGAAAAACTTCTGTGTCCTGTCAAGCACCCAGGTACACAGTTGACTGCTAAGCGAACATAGAACGTGATCATGCGCTAATGTCCTCGCGGGAGACACCCGCATCCTATGGCGTCTGAACGCCAGGCCCTGAATACGGCAATCAAACTCCTCACCGGTTATGCCGGTAATCTAGGGCATCTAGGACACCGACCCTGACCAGCTAGCATACCAAACTCCTCACCGATTAAGTCGGTATTCTAGGGGCTTATTTCAGCCGGGCCCTAACCACACACACGCATGACCACACTGGCGCAAAGCATATGATGATTGATATTAGCGCATGGCGGCCCAGCCATGCCACCCTTTTATAGCAACAGCTACAGGACCTGCCAGAAACAAGGACCAATGACAAACTGTTCCAAAACACATGCAGTTTCAGGACCTTCCTGGCGGACCAATAGGAGCTGCTGCAGTACCTGAACATGTGACCCCTGATCTCCAATGAGAGATCTTACCCTGGGCATGCTCAGAAGGGGAAACGCAGGACTTCGTCCCAAAGACGTCTGCTCCAGCACTGGCTATAATAGCAGATCCAGGAGAGGCAGCAGTAAGTCTCTGCACAGTACTGGAATGGGCAAGACGCTGGGACCGACGTCTCTGCTGAGCAGGCTCCACTGCGGCCGGAGACAAATGGGGAACCGCAGCGGGACTGGTTCGAGACTCCCCTTGTGCAGCAGCAGGAACTCGAACCCTAACATGCATAAGGCAAAAAATGGCAGCCTTCCAGATGTGAAATAGTAAAAAGAAATGTGGTCTTTATTCTCCCATGTACAGTATTTTTCGGACAATAAGACGCACTTTTTTTCCTCCAAATTTGGGAGGAAAGTGTGGGTGCGTCTTATGGTCGGAATGTAACATGTGGAGAGGGGGGCAGGGGGCAGCAGTGGAGTGAGATCGCAGGAGGCAGGAAAATATCCCCTCCGCTGCAGGAATCCAGCGCTGGGGAAACCACTGGTCCCGATACTTAAGTGCAGTGAATATTCATTAGCCGCTTCCATGCCCACCTATCAGCTGAGCAGTGAGCGGGGAGCAGCAAATGACAGAGCCACATGGTTTCCCCAGCGCTGGGTTCCTGCAGCAGCTGGGGAGATGTGTGTTGGAAGGAGAAGGAGGAGGCAGGAGCAGAGCGCAGCAGGAGGCATCGCATACCTGAAAGCACAGAGGCTGTGCTGATGCCATGCTGAATGCTCCTGTGGAGGACCTGTGATGAGGTCATGAAGAGGGCAGGCTGGAGCATCACATGACCACACAAAGCCCCGCCTCTTCATGATGTCATCACAGGTCCTGCAGACACACTGTACAAGAAAAAAATAATTAAAAGGTTAGTAAATACAGCACATTAAAAGCACTCTGCCATCCTATGGTGGACTATAACTCCCAGCATGCCATAGGATCTGCAGGACATGCTGAGAGTTATAGTTCTCCCATGGGATCTTAAAGCAGCACTCCAGTGTTATCAGTGCTGGAGTGTGGCTTTAAATATAAGCCCTATGCCCCCATTATTAGGCCGTGGTCACACATGCGAGAAATTTGCACGATTTTTGTGTGAATCTCTCGCATGAACACTCGGCACTGCCGCCGGCACTCGGACTGGAGCGTGCGGCTGCATGTATTTCTATGCTGCATGTATTTCTATACAGCTGCACGCTCCAGTCTGAGTGCCAGCAGCAGTGCTGGGTGTTCATGAGAGAGATTTGCACAAAAATCATGCAAATTTCTCGCATGTGTGACCCCGGACTTATACTCACCCTCCAGCGTCTTCAAATAGTAGTTTACAGACACCACACTGGTCCGGCAGCACCATCTTCTACCCGTAGCTTCCTACATAATAACATGCTATTATATATAACACCACATATAATAGTATGTTATTTATGTTATTAAATATTTTACCACATTTTTTGCTTCAAATATATTTTTCCCTATTTTCCACCTCTAAAACCTGGGTGCGTCTTATAGTCCGGTGCGTCTTATAGTCCGAAAAATACGGTATATGCAATGCAACTTATTTGCAACATGTAAGAATAAAAACCATAGTTTTTTTCACTATTTCACTTCTGGAGTGCTTCCATTTTTTGTGACAGACAGCCAGATAGATAGATAGAGGAGTCGAGATTCAATTCGTTTTTGGCCAATCACTATTTCCTACATTGCTGAAGCATCAAAGAGCAGGCTAACATCATTTTTCCATACAGTACAGTACTTTTCATTATGCACAGATCTTTTATATCTCATGTATGATCATACTTTGTACATTGGGTGTCAGTACCTAGGACATCTGAGATCAGTGGTTCCCAGTAGAGCACAATTTGTACATCAGAGTTGTTTTCCATCTCCATAGTCACTGGGTAACTCTCTACTGTAGAGAGTAAATTCTGATGGTCAGCATGGTCCTCTCTCTCTTTCTCTCATCTGTAATTTGTAAGCTCTTATGATCAGAGAGGTCCTCTCACCTGTACAGTACATAAATTAAATAAAAATATCAACAATCTCAAGGTTACAAGTACATCTCCAGAGATCATGATGTTCCTTTGTCCACAGTGTGCAACACAATCAAGAAGTTTACAATCCATGACACTGTTGATAGTCTCTCTGTATGTGGACGACAGAAAAATTGATGAAAGGTTGCAATGCAGGATATTCCAAATGGTGGATAAGCATCCCTAATCAAGTTTCAAAGAAATTCAAACTGTCATGCAGGCTCGGAGTGCATCAGTGTTAGCGCAAACTATATGTCGACATTTGAATGAAATGAATTGCTATGGCATTGACATAAGAACCATTTTACACACAGAAGCCAAGAAGATGGTCTAGGAAGGGCCAAAAGAAAACGGATTTGTCTTGCCAAGGGAGCAGCCGCACATGCTTTGGGGACTGTCCAGCAACTGAAGACTGTTACCTGGGGATCGCAGAGCTCCCTGCCTCCCCATGACCATACAACCCGGTAATATTGATCTATAGCTTACACCTTTAAGCCTTGTACATTATCGTTGTATTTTTTCTCTGACTGCAAATCCATTGTAATTACGTTGTATAGCTTTACTGTATATTTCTGTAATTATCTAGTGCGCCCTTAAGGCGATTAAACCATAAAATTAATCTTGGGCTGATGCTTTTACTCTGATCACGAATCTTAGAATACCCAGTGGGTAACAGGACAACCTCCCCGGCGGCCATTTGCTCTAGGTGCAGTTCCCTTACTGACCTGAGAGACAAAGGGGGCGCCGGAGAGCTGTACCTGTGGAGTTACGTCCCATTGGTGACGTGGGAGGAAAGGGGATCGTCCTCCACATTTGGTAGCGGCGGTGGGATCAGAAGCTGTGATACCCGGGCTACCGTGTGGCGGTCGGCTTAGTTCCTCACAATTGGTGGCAGCGGTGGGATCAGAAGCCGTGATACCCGGGCTACCGTGTGGCGGTCGGCTTAGTTCCTCACAACTGACTGATTCGTAATCAGAGTAAAAGCATCAGCCCAAGATTAATTTTATGGTTTAATCGCCTTAAGGGCGCACTAGATAATTACAGAAAGCTATACAACGTAATTACAATGGACTTGCAGTCAGAGACTTATACCATTTGAATGGTATAAGTTGAATGGAGCAGGTCAGATATGGCCTTGGTCAGATGTGACATCATTTTAAGTGTGACATCTTTGAAGTGTTACATCAGAAATATATCCAGAATGATAGCGCATGGTATATTCCCCTTCATGCTGTCGTGTCCTGATCCATCTACTTTCATCCACAGGTACGTCTGAACCACCTCCTATCCAGAATACCCACTGCACCCCAGAATCCTATGTACTCCTTTTTTCTGTTGTAACTGGTACGTCTGAACCACCTCCTATCCAGAATACCCACTGCACCCCAGAATCCTATGTACTCCTTTTTTCTGTTGTAACTGGTACGTCTGAACCACCTCCTATCCAGAATACCCACTGCACCCCAGAATCCTATGTGCTCCTTTTTTCTGTTGTAACTGGTACGTCTGAACCACCTCCTATCCAGAATACCCACTGCACCCCAGAATCCTATGTACTCTTTTTTTCTGTTGTAACTGGTACGTCTGAACCACCTCCTATCCAGAATACCCACTGCACCCCAGAATCCTATGTACTCCTTTTTTCTGTTGTAACTGGTACGTCTGAACCACCTCCTATCCAGAATACCCACTGCACCCCAGAATCCTATGTACTCCTTTTTTCTGTTGTAACTGGTACATCTGAACCACCTCCTATCCAGAATACCCACTGCACCCCAGAATCCTATGTACTCCTTTTTTCTGTTGTAACTGGTACGCTGCTGCTTTTTCCCTGATTTTAATTCCATGTAGCATCCTTCAGATTTACTGAATACATATTGATTTGTCTGTGACCCTCACTCATAAGCCTATACCTCCATCTTAATCTGTCTTTCTTCATCTGTGATGCTAGGCAAATGTTCTATTAACTGCAATCTGTTAATTGCTCCCTGCTGTGAACTCTCCTCCTGTTCCTTTCTCCTCCCCTCTCTCTCTCTCACCTGGCTTCATTTCTTGGACATTTGAATGGTATAAGTTGAATGGAGCAGGTCAGATATGGCCTTGGTCAGATGTGACATCATTTTAAGTGTGACATCTTTGAAGTGTTACATCAGAAATATATCCAGAATGATAGCGCATGGTATATTCCCCTTCATGCTGTCGTGTCCTGATCCATCTACTTTCATCCACAGGTACGTCTGAACCACCTCCTATCCAGAATACCCACTGCACCCCAGAATCCTATGTACTCCTTTTTCTGTTGTAACTGGTACGTCTGAACCACCTCCTATACAGAATACCCACTGCACCCCAGAATCCTATGTACTCCTTTTTTCTGTTGTAACTGGTACGTCTGAACCACCTCCTATCCAGAATACCCACTGCACCCCAGAATCCTATGTACTCCTTTTTTCTGTTGTAACTGGTACGTCTGAACCACCTCCTATCCAGAATACCCACTGCACCCCAGAATCCTATGTACTCCTTATTTCTGTTGTAACTGGTACATCTGAACCACCTCCTATCCAGAATACCCACTGCACCCCAGAATCCTATGTACTCCTTTTTTCTGTTGTAACTGGTACGTCTGAACCACCTCCTATCCAGAATACCCACTGCACCCCAGAATCCTATGTACTCCTTTTTTCTGTTGTAACTGGTACGTCTGAACCACCTCCTATCCAGAATACCCACTGCACCCCAGAATCCTATGTACTCCTTTTTTCTGTTGTAACTGGTACGCTGCTGCTTTTTCCCTGATTTTAATTCCATGTAGCATCCTTCAGATTTACTGAATACATATTGATTTGTCTGTGACCCTCACTCATAAGCCTATACCTCCATCTTAATCTGTCTTTCTTCATCTGTGATGCTAGGCAAATGTTCCATTAACTGTAATCTGTTAATTGCTCCCTGCTGTGAACTCTCCTCCTGTTCCTTTCTCCTCCCTCTCTCTCTCTCACCTGGCTTCATTTCTTGGACATTTGAATGGTATAAGTTGAATGGAGCAGGTCAGATATGGCCTTGGTCAGATGTGACATCATTTTAAGTGTGACATCTTTGAAGTGTTACATCAGAAATATATCCAGAAATAGTCCAGAAATCGTTCAGAAGGTAAGACTAATCACTGTCTTCTAATTTTACTTGCCTTTCTTTTACCCTGTTCTTTAACCATGTTCACATTTGCCCTCACCGTTTTTGCTCCACTAATCTTCACTCTCCTTCGCTATCCCCATACCCCTGCAAGCTCTAACCTAATAACTGTCTCCCCCTCTCCTACCCCCCCACATTGCCTCATCTGCAGACCTGCTTCTTAACCTCAGACCTCTCCCACTAAAATATAACGTAAGCCGCTCACTCTCCTTCACCCATCTGCTTTCCCTTTCTCTGCTTCTTCTCACTGCTGGTGACATATCCCCCAATCCTGGCCCCCCCTGCCCCATACATCCCACTAATCCTCACCCCTATACTTCTCACAGTAAGAGAAACTACCGCAATCCCTCACACTTAAAACCTGTGCCACTAAACCCTACCCCCCAGCTTTCTCTCTCTGGAACACTCTGGAACGCCCGCTCCGTCTGCAACAAGCTCCACGTGATCCACGATCTCTTTACCTCCCGCAACCTCTCCTTCATGGCCCTCACTGAGACCTGGCTGACGCCCGCTGACATGGCCTCCCCTGCTGCACTGAGTTACGGCGGCCTCCACTTCACCCACACTCCTCGCTCTGGCAACAGACATGGTGGAGGCGTGGGTTTCCTTCTTTCTAATAACTGCTCCTTCAACCGTATCCAAACCCCATCCTCCCTCATCCTCCCTTCCTTTGAGGTCCACTCGGTCCGTATCTACTCTCCCTCTAATCTCCAAATGGCCATCATATACCGACCACCGGCTCAGCCACTGCCTTCATTGACCAATTCTCCAGCTGGCTTCTTCACTTTCTCTCTGCTGACATCCCCACCATTATCATGGGTGACTTTAACATCCCTATTGACACCCGCCAGCCAGCAGCCTCCAAGCTCCTGTCACTTACTTCATCCTTTGGACTTATTCAGTGGTCCTCCACAGCCACCCACACAGACGGACATACATTAGACCTCATCTTCACTCGCCTCTGTTCCCTATCTAATCTCACAATCTCTCCCCTTCCCCTATCAGACCACCACCTACTCACCTTCTCATCCCTGCCCCCTATGTCCAGCCACTGGCACATCCTCGCAGAAACCTCGCACACCTAGACATTCACAGACTCTCAGACTCTCTCCTACCTCTGTCCTTCATATCTTCACTCCATGACACAGACAGCGCCACCACTTTCTATAACACCACCCTCACATCTGCCATAGACTCAGTCGCCCCTCTCACGCACGGCAAAGTGCGACGAATCAATAGGCAACCCTGGCACAACAATCTCACCAAAAAACTTCGACAATCATCCAGGGTCGCGGAGCGGCATTGGAAAAAAACACGCCTGCCAGACGACTTCACTGCTTTCAAACAAGCTACACTTGCCTTCAAAATAGCCCTCACCTCTGCTAAACAGACCTATTTTGCAAACCTTGTATCTTCATTATCCTACAACCCAAAACAACTGTTCAGCACATTCAACTCTCTCCTCCGCCCACCACTGCCACCTCCAACACCCCTCATCTCTGCTGAGGACTTTGCCACCTACTTCAAAATAAGATCGACCAAACAAGGCAAACCTTTACTGTTCCACCACCCCAACCACTCCATATACCAGACCTCTGTCCTTCCCTACTAACCTCCCTCTCCAACATCACTGAAGGAGAGCTTACTCACCTCCTTTTCAAATCTCACCTCACCACCTGTGCACTTGACCCCATCCCTTCCCACCTGCTCCCCAACCTCACTAACACGCTCATCCCAGCCCTAACCCATCTCTTCAACCTATCGCTATCTTCTGGTACCTTTCCCTCTGCCTTCAAACATGCCACCATCACACCCATCCTCAAAAAAACAAACCTTGACCGAACTGCTATGCCCAGCTATCGCCCAATATCATTGCTCCCGTTTGCTTCCAAACTCCTTGAGCAGCATGTCCACGCTCAACTTTCCTCCCACCTCTCGTCTAACTCTCTCCTTGACAACCTCCAATCTGGCTTCCGCCCCCACCACTCCACTGAAACTGCCCTGACCAAAATTACTAATGACTTACTCACAGCTAAAGCTAACAGACAGTTCTCCATCCTCCTCCTCCTTGACCTGTCATCTGCCTTTGACACAGTCGACCACTGCCTACTGCTACAGATTCTTTCTTCCCTTGGCATCAAAGACCTTGCCCTGTCCTGGATAGCCTCTTACCTTTCCGACCGCACATTTAGCGTCTCCCACTCCCACACTACCTCCTCATCCCGCCCTCTCTCTGTTGGAGTCCCTCAAGGCTCTGTCCTGGGGCCCCTACTTTTTTCCATCTATACCCTTGGCCTAGGACAACTCATAAAGTCCCATGGCTTCCAGTACCACCTGTATGCGGACGACACTCAGATCTACCTCTCTGGCCCAGATGTCACCTCTCTGCTGTCCAGAATCCCGGAGTGTCTATCAGCCATATCCTCATTCTTCACCTCTCGCTTCCTAAAACTCAATGTTGACAAAACCGAACTCAACATCTTTCCTCTATCTCATGTATCTTCAATACCCGATCTATCTATTATGGTAAATGGCATCACGATCTCTCCTGCACCTGAAATCCGCTGCTTTGGAGTAACTCTCGACTCTGCCCTGTCCTTCAAACCACACATCCAAACTCTTTCCACCTCCTGTCGCCTCCAACTTAAAAACATTTCCAGAATCCGTCCCTTCCTCAGCCCTCAATCTACTAAAATGCTTGTGCATGCCCTCATCATCTCCCGCCTCGATTACTGCAACATCCTCCTCTGTGGCCTCCCCGTCAACTCTCTTGCACCACTCCAGTCTGTCCTCAACTCTGCTGCCCGACTAATCCTCCTCTCCCCTCGCTACTCCCCTGCTTCTCCCCTCTGCAAATCCCTCCACTGGCTCCCAATTCCCCAACGAATCCAGTTCAAACTACTAACACTGACTTACAAAGCCGTCCACAACCTGTCCCCTTCCTATATCTCTGAACTAATCTCCCAATATCTTCCTTCACGTAATCTTCGATCCTCCCAAGACCTCCTACTATCCTCCACACTTATTCGTTCCTCACACAACCGCCTCCAAGATTTCTCCCGAATATCCCCCATCCTCTGGAATTCCACCCCTCAACATGTCCGATTATCCACCACCCTTGGATCCTTTAAACGGAACCTGAAAACCCATCTCTTCAGGAAAGCCTACAGCCTGCAATAACCATTCCGCCTCGCCGCCACAACCCGAGCTTCCGCCTCGCTGCCGCCTCGCCGCCACCACTACCAGAGCTGCCGCCACCACCAGAGCTGCCGCACCCCGACCTTCTGTTTTTTCCCCATTATCCCGTAGAATGTAAGTCCGCAAGGACAGGTCCTCTCCCCTCTGTACCAGTCTGTCATTGTAAATTTGTTTACTGTAAACGATATCTATAACTTTGTATGTAACCCCTTCTCATGTACAGCACCATGGAATTAATGGCGCTATATAAATAAATAATAATAAGAACATCTAGAATGCAGTTTGGCAAATGTACTTGAGTAAGCCAAAATCCTTTTGGGAAAGCGTCGTGTAGACAGATGAGACCAAGAAAGATTTTTTTGGAAAAGCACATGATTTTATTGTTTACTAAAAATGGAATGAGGCCTACAAAGAAAAGAACACAGTAACTACAATCAAATATGGTGGAGGTTCAAAGATTCTTTGAGGTTGTTTTGCTGTCTCTGGCACTGGGTGCCTTGCCTGTGTGCAAGGCATCTTGAAATTTGAAGATTACCAAAGAGATTTTGGCTGCAATGTAGTGCCTAGTGTCAGAAAGTTGGGTTTGCATCCCAGGTCATGAGTCTTCCAGCAGCATAAAGACACAAAACATAATTTTCAAGAAGCAACCAAAAATGGATGGAAACAACGCACTTTAGTGGCCAGCAATGAGTCTGGATATAAATCTCATTGAATACCTTTAGAGAGATCCTAAAATTGCTGTTGGGAGAAGGCACCCTTCAAAAATAAGACATGGAGCAGTTTGCAATGAAGAGCATTCCAAAATTCCAGTGGACTGGTGTAAGAAGCTTTTTGATTGTTATAGGAAGTGATTGATTGCAGTTATTTATTTCAAAGAGTGTGAACCAATCAATATTAAATTGAGGGTGTTAACAATTTTATCCTGCCCATTTTGGGGATTATATGGGAAAATATATACAATTTGCATTTTTTTGTGTTGTTCCATTACACAAAAAGGAAATAAACATGTGTATAAGAAAACATGTGTAATTGCAATCATTTTCTGGGAGAAATATTTAATTTACTTGAACAATTTTAAGGGTGCCAACACTTTCGGCCAGGACCATATATACAGAGTTTGCTATTTTGTTACCCTGTGTATGCCAGAGTGCAAGAAGAATAACGATCAGGTGCTCGGGAAAGCTGGATGGTGTGTGTGTGCTATTGTGTGACCCAGTACAGACATCTCACTAACAAAATCTTGAGTGGTAGCAGTGAAAAGTGCAGTGTGGGTGTGAGAACTGACTGTGGGGTACGTATGAGGCCCAAAGCAGTAATTAGATGTGTAGCCCAGCTGCGCTTGGTGCCACATGTACCCTGGAGGATGCACAGAAAGGTAATTCACAAACACCCGATATTCATTCACACTTCACATTTCCCTATAGTTCCACCAGAGGGAGCCCCTTTAGAGTATATAAGGGTGTGGGAGACATAGCAGTATTCATTCTAGTCAGAGCTTAGTCTGAGCCAGTGCGAGTTCAGATGAGTTGTGATTCCTGTCGGATGAGACAGAGGAAGAAAGACAAGCTGTTACCTCAGAACAGGCTGACTGTTAGTTCCCTATGAACGTGGAAAGTGACTCTCAGAGTGTGCACAGATCAGTCTGACGGAAAGTCCTGATAGCTACTCTGGACAGAGCCTATGAAGGAGAAGAAGGAAGGGAACTACAGTATTTGTAACAACGAGTCGACTGAGGAACGGTCAGTGAGCGGTGATAGAAGGAAGCTGACGACTACACCTACTGTTGCCTGTGCTTATGTTAAAGGTGTGAGTAGGGCGACAGGCGAGTGGTAAAGAGGAAGAAAGAGTGACTGAGGAAAAATAGCAACGATAGCTGACCTCCACTCTGCACAACCGGACACCGGGTCCGAGCTTGCTAGTTCCTTCACGGCTAGTGGGAGAAACCGGAGACTCTGCTGGACTTCAGGTCGCAGAGGGGCCCTTTAGTGCTGATACGTAACTGGGGTCAGGAAGAACAGGAGTCAGGCCTGATCAGCCACATAGACTTAGTTCTGTCCACAAGAAGGCTCCACCACAATGTCAGCCGGGCGTAGCTGTTTCACACGGAGTTAAACTTGGCTTTATGCAGGTTAGAAACTCACACATAAATGAAGACGAAAGGAGGCCTTACACCTACTCAGTGATTACTGGATGTGCATTCTCCACCCTGACAGCTCTCCGGGATGTGCCTGAACCCACAACAGTAAAGGTACAGAAAAGAGACTTCATTGTGTGTGTCTGCCTTATTGTCCTGCACCCCTGCACCGCCATATACCTCGAGGGACCAGTCTTACCTGTGGAAGACTTAACACCTTGCTGCCCAGTAACAACCCCTCTGAGGATTCACCCTGCAGCGCTGGTCACCCTGATCAGAGACCACAGGTGGCGTCACGAACATTACTAAATCCCTGTAAATATCCCCCTTGAATGAGCGCCAAGGGCAACGGACCGAGCTGCGCTACCCGTGACATTCCCCATTGAAGTTAACGGGCTCGGTGCCGAGTACCCCAAAGCCCTGGTACGTGCTACTCACATGCGCTTTCTAGCCTTGGCATGCTGTCAATGTGCTTATTGCCTAAGGAATGTTCTACCACACTGAAAGCACTTGGACATGGTCCACTGCTGGCAGCTATTTTTACCCATAACATTCCTGATGTGCTCAATGAGAGACAATTGTGGGCATGCTGCATGCCGTAGAAGCATATTTAAGCCACACAGACTGCTCACAGAAGCACAAGCAACTAGTGGCCTGACGTTGTTGTATTGAAATATGACTCCTGTGATACTTTGGAGAAAGGGATGCACTACTAATTCCACCATCACATCAATGTAGCGTTAAATCAGTTAGTGTATCTGGAATGGAGACTAGAGGAATCCGCTAACGTTCATCACGACACTGCACACAATAGTAGAACTGGTGTGAAAGTCTCTCGTGACGGCCTTCTAATGGCGTTGCTCATGTTGTCTTATGGTTTTGGTCTTGAATACATTGATAGCCAAAGATTGATCTAGAGAGCACGGGCAACACCATGAAGAGATTTTTACGAAGGAGCATAACATTAGTCCTACTCCTGGAAAAAAGGTGTAGGGTGGCAATATGTACAGCAGCTGGACTTCACTAGCCTTCATTCTAGGTACAGTAATTACAGTAATAACTCAACCTTATACTGATTTAGTCATGAAACCAGTGGTACAGCAATTTCACGAAAGCATCCCAGGAGCCATTTTTTAACTCAAAAACAACATGCGGCATGTTTATAATGAGCATCCTACATGGCTTAAATGTGGCCTGCAGCATCTGGAGACTTGT
Source organism: Oophaga sylvatica (assembly GCA_033576555.1). Lineage (NCBI taxonomy): Eukaryota > Metazoa > Chordata > Amphibia > Anura > Dendrobatidae > Oophaga > Oophaga sylvatica. The sequence goes on along the minus strand of JARQOD010000006.1, from coordinate 278,330,199 downwards.
CTGCCATTATGAACTTCTGGGATGTCATTGGTTCGCAAATGCAAAGGGTGCTGTCATTCCCAAATGCATTCAGCATGGAAGAACATTTCTCTGACAACTATTAGTAACCTCATTGATAGCAACTTAATAAATAAATTGAGTTGTTTTGAAAATATTGTTACCATTTTTTTTTGTTATTTGCATATTATTATCATGTCTATTATGGATGATCGAGAACTAAAACACTTGAATATTTCTAATGCTCTAAAGCTCGTTTTGAGCAACGAGTGAAAGGGGAGTCAATGGGAAATCCAAGCATTTTTTCATCAGACCCTGCATAGAGATCTAGGTGCAGTGAAAATGTTGAAATGATTGGAAAAGTGAACAATGGAAGGAGAACAGCATGGGGAACATCCCTGGAAGCATCTGTGACTCCCAGATCGCTGCTGAAAACAATGGTGTCACACTTTTACTCCACTTTAAGGACTGACCATAAAATGTTCAAAATCTGCAAGAAATTGGAGTTTACAGGGAAAAAATTGTAAGAAACTTTCTTCCTGTGTAATGGCTTGTAAATAAGGCAAAATTGAAATAGGATTTTTATAAAATAATTTAAGTAAACCAAAATTGAATTTTTTTTACAAAATTGGAAATTTCAGTGTAATTTATGAAAAGAGTAAGAACTGCCAAAAATTTAATTGAAAAGTGACTCAGTTACACCCTGTATTAGGCCGGGGTCACACATGCGCATGCTGCAGTCCGAGTGCTGGTGGCAGTGCTGGGTGTTCATGCGAGAGACTCGCATGAAAATCGAAAGTTTATTGCATGTGTGACCCGGCCTTAGACAAAAAGGAGGATCTCATACACATTTTGCTCAAATTGCCAGGTACTCCTAGACTCATAAAGGCTATGCGCTTAGTGTAAAGACTGCCAAAAATTACACGCAGGATCATCAATACACCCTTCAAGGCACCAACAGTAGTACCACATTCAAATATCGTGAACAAAGTATAGCTGTGGCACTCCTACATTCATAAAAACTCTGCACACAATGTAAAGCCTACCAAAAATTACATGCAGGGTGATCCATACACCCTTAAGGCACCAACTGGAGTGCCTCATTCAAAGATTAAGAAAGCATAGTTGTAGTACTTCTACACTTATAGAGGCTCTGCACACGGTGCAAAGCCGGAAAAAAATTATTAGGAGAGTCAGCCATACATCCTTGAAGTTACCAATTGGAGTACCTAAAAAAAAAATTGTGAAAGTGTAGTTGTGCTACTTCTACACTTAGAAAGGGTCTGCACACAGTGAGAAGCTAGAAAAGAATTATGCGGCGGTCATCCATACGTCCTTGAAGGCAACCACTGGATTGCCTCATAAAAAATTTTTTAAGAAAGCGTAGTTGTGGCACTGTTACACTCATAAAGACCCTGCAAACAGTAGAAAAACAGAAAAAAATAATAAATGGGTCATCCATACTCTCTTGTAGGCACCAACTGGAGGACCTCATTCAAATATTGAAGATTAAAACAGCTAGCAACCAACACCTGTTCTTCCTCCACCTCCTCAGCCTCCATCTCCTCATTATTACCCCATCCGTGCTGAGCATATGAGATGAGGATGAGCTGGGTAATATCTACCTGTTGCATATCTTCCTCCATCTCCACCTGGTCGCATACAAAGTTTTATGTTTAATTGTCAGTAGCGACTGTTTACACAGGTTCAGAATGGGATCGTCGTGCTGATTATGGCATCATCATCGCTCACCATCTTTGTGGAGTTCTCAAAGTCTTGGACAAATGTCAGACATCCATGAACACTCTTTGGTTACTATGTGCTGGGGCTGACCAGAATACCGACTTTTGTGTTGAAGCTGATATTTCACAACTGGCCTCTGCTGCTCAGAAAGCCTTGCCAGCTTGTGCAGTGTAGAGTTTCAGTACGTGGTTATGTCACACACCAGTCAGTGAGCTGGCACTTGCATGCGCTGCTGCAGCACTGCCAGAGTGGTAGGAGCTGTAGCTGACTTTAAGGAAATGGTCGCGTGAGCTTGCCAAGCCTATGATTCTTCTGTGCTGTGCGGTTTGTCTCCTAGACCAATTAGCTTTAGAAGAGCCTGTTGCCGCTTCCTGAGGCAGTGCTTTCAGCTTCCGGCTGATGTAGACGACGTGCTCTGAGATAACACATTGGGATGGAAAGGAAAGGATGAGGAGAAGCAGGAGGGGGTGCAGGGATTGGTGTAGGAGGTGGATGAAACCCTTATAGAAGTAGGCCAGCAATCCTTGTTGTCGGTAGCATATGTGCTGTGCCAGGATGGGACACGGCCCCACCCTCAACAATGTTCACCCAGTGTGCAATCAGGGAAATGTAGGGTCCCTGGCCACAAGCACTTGTCCATGTGTCGGTCGTTAAGTGTACAATCCCAGTAAAGTGCATTGGTAAGGACTCAGGTGATGTTCCTGGACCCATGCTGGTATTAGGCAGGGATGCCACACTGAGAGCCATAGTGGTGGCTGGGATCCAAAAACCTAGGGACAGCTGCCACCATGATTCAGCAGAAATCCTCAGTGTCTACAAGCCTTAAAGGCAACATTTCCACAGCAAACAGCCTGAAAATGTGCCCGTTTGTATTTTTAACAGTGGGTGGGTGGGTGGCTGGGAACTTTCTTTTTCATTCCAAGGCCTGAGATAGGGATAGCTGAATACTGTGAATGGGATAAGGATTTAGCAGTGTCTGATGATGGTGTCTCAGAATGTGCATGGACAGGTGCAGGGCAGGAGGCATTTACTTCAATGTCATGGACAGGGGATTGGCAAGCACCTAACAAAGGGTAAGAGGCATTGGTGCACCCCCTGGTACCAATTGTTGACCCAAGCTTTCAGCTCACTGAGTCAGGTGCTTAGATGACATGTGCCTGTCATGGGTGCATCGCCACGAGGATCGTCGCGATTGCACATTCTGACTTCTCGCAGCTGAGTTGCTGTTACTTTGTGTTTGGTGGTGAGGGAGTTAATTTTACCTAGCTCTTTGCTAAGACTAGGTCCAGCCTCGCCCGGCTGCTTTTGATTATGTTCTAATTAGTTTCCTTTATATAGCTGCCAGTCTGCTGGTTAGATGCCGGTGAAAGCATTCATGTAGTCTAGCAGACTGGATCGGTTCTGAGAATACTTAAGCTAAGAGTTCATTAGTTGTTTTTACTCTTATAGCTTATAGTTTATCTCTGAGACCTTAGGTGTTCCTACTGTGTGTGAGTGTTGTATGTAAGACTTTATTTACTTTATTTCTTGTCTTTCTTGTATGTCTTTCTGTTCATTAACCGTTACCTGTTCATTCCCTTTGGTGGTAATCAGGGTCCTTCTTAGGACTAGATTACAGTTGGCAGGGATTGATAGGAGACAGGGTTTACGCTGGTGGCCTGGACCTCTGTACCTTTAACAGTACCTCCAGGTAGAGGGATTAGTTAGGACCCCAGTTTAGGGTAGCATAGACCCCAGTAACCCTCTAGCCGGAGACAGCGTATAACGGATTCCGTAGTGACCCACTGGACATTCTGTCAGGTAATTCTATGTTATCATCTATCTATGCGCATGTTATATAGTATGTTGCCCTTTTGATATAGATTACTGTCATCACATACAGGTCCTTCTCAAAAAATTAGCATATAATGCTAAATTTCATTATTTTCCATAATGTAATGATTAAAATTAAACTTTCATATATTTTAGATTCATTACACACCAACTGAAATTTTTCAGGTCTTTTATTGTTTTAATACTGATGATTTTGGCATACAGCTCATGAAAACCCAAAAATCCTGTCTCAAAAAATTAGCATATTTCATCCGTCCAATAAAATAAAAGTGTTTAAAACAAAATAAAAAAAAAAACATCAAATAATAAAGTTCAGTTATGCACTCAATACTTGGTCGGGAATCCTTTTGCAGAAATGACTGCTTCAATGCGGCGTGGCATGGAGGCAATCAGCCTGTGGCACTGCTGAGGTGTTATGGAGTCCCAGGATGCTTCGATAGCGGCCTTAAGCTCATCCAGAGTGTTGGGTCTTGCGTCTCTCAACTTTCTCTTCACAATATCCTACAGATTCTCTATGGGGTTCAGGTCAGGAGAGTTGGCAGGCCAATTGAGCACAGTAATACCATGGTCAGTAAACCATTTACCAGTGGTTTTGGCACTGTGAGCAGGTGCCAGGTCGTGCTGAAAAATGAAATCTTCATCTCCATAAAGCATTTCAGCCGATGGAAGCATGAAGTGCTCCAAAATCTCCTGATAGCTAGCTGCATTGACCCTGCCCTTGATGAAACACAGTGGACCAACACCAGCAGCTGACATGGCACCCCACACCATCACTGACTGTGGGTACTTGACACTGGACTTCAGGCATTTTGGCATTTCCTTCTCCCCAGTCTTCCTCCAGACTCTGGCACCTTGATTTCCGAATGACATGCACAATTTGCTTTCATCAGAAAAAAGTACTTGGGACCACTTAGCAACAGTCCAGTGCTGCTTCTCTGTAGCCCAGTGCTGCTTCTCTGTTTCTGGTTCAAAAGTGGCTTTACCTGGGGAATGCGGCACCTGTAGCCCATTTCCTGCACACGCCTGTGCACGGTGGCTCTGGATGTTTCTACTCCAGACTCAGTCCACTGCTTCCGCAGGTCCCCCAAGGTCTGGAATCGGTCCTTCTCCACAATCTTCCTCAGGGTCCGGTCACCTTTTCTCGTTGTACAGCGTTTTCTGCCACATTGTTTCCTTCCAACAGACTTCCCATTGAGGTGCCTTGATACAGCACTCTGGGAACAGCCTAATTGTTCAGAAATTTCTTTCTGGGTCTTACCCTCTTGCTTGAGGGTGTCAATGATGGCCTTCTGGACATCAGTCAGGTCGGCAGTCTTACCCATGATGGCGGTTTTGAGTAATGAACCAGGCAGGGAGTTTTTAAAAGCCTCAGGAATCTTTTGCATGTGTTTAGAGTTAATTAGTTGATTCAGAAGATTAGGGTAATAGCTCGTTTAGAGAACCTTTTCTTGATATGCTAATTTTTTGAGACAGGATTTTTGAGTTTTCATGAGCTGTATGCCAAAATCATCAGTATTAAAACAATAAAAGACCTGAAAAATTTCAGTTGGTGTGTAATGAATCTAAAATATATGAAAGTTTAATTTTAATCATTACATTATGGAAAATAATGAAATTTAGCACTATATGCTAATTTTTTGAGAAGGACCTGTATATATATCTGCTATACAGCGTGACAGTGCCTGATCATACTGGTGGTTGTCAGGCTCTTAGTAATCAGGCCTCTGCTGATCTTGGCATGACATAGGTTGCAAATGACCATTTTTTGTCTCAGAACTCTTTAAAAAACAAAGAAATTAATGAGTGTCGGAGCTCTGCAGAACAGTTGCCTGATTTCTCCCTCTAGTCACCCCACTGCCTCTTCCTGCCTGTTTCGATGCTGCCAATCTCTCCCAATCAGCGTTGCTGGCTTTGCTCTGCCTGCCAGCTTCCCAGGTTGGGTAAGTGACTTTTTCATTCACCACCTTGTCTTCCACCACCACACCCTGGTCCTCCTGACTTGATGACTTAAAGGAGTATTCCTATCTCTAAGATCCTATCCCAATATTTAGTATGTGTAAAAATAATAATAATAATAGCGAATACCTTCAACTAGAAATGTAGTATAGTTTTTATGATTTGCTATGTCTCTTTACTCATGTGCAGCCATTGTGGGACCTTAAGTATCCATGGTTATGACCAGTGATATAGTGACAGTTAGCTAGCTGCTAATGATCATAACTATAGATATCTAAGGTCTTGCAATGCCTGCACATGAGGAAAGAGACATAGCGTATCAGAAAAACGATACTACATTTCTAATTGCAGGCATTTGCTAATATTATTATTATACCTACTACATATTGGTATAGGATTTTGGAGAAGGGAATTCTTCTTTAGCAACAACCTGACTTATCGGAATCTGTGTCTCAACATCATCTACTTCCTTAGACAAATTTTGTCATTCCCCACCGTCATCTTATTGTGACTGTGGTTGCTCTAAGTTTTCTGCATCACTAAACAGCATGTCCTCCTATCCCTCTTGGAACATGCAGGGTGAAAGACTGCAATCAAGAAATTATGATGTAAAGAGCTCTTCGGAGTGTCCTAATGTGGGATAACTGGTCTCCTGGAGCTCACCTTGATGGAAGGATCAGGGTGAGGATTAAGTGATCCAGATTCTTGGGTGAGAGACTGGACCGCATGGAAGAATGGGCCGTTCTGACAAGCATGCTGGAAGCATTATCTGCTATCTAACAGACAATGGGACATAGAAAGCTATTTGTCGTGGATGGGCATGTTGCTTGTACTCCATCAACAAACACAATCGCACCTGCCCCACATCCTCAACACTTGTGTGCACCATCATCAGCTCTTCCACTTTGACTTCCCTTACCGTACGTCTTACGCATTTTGTAATTGTTAAGTTTCCTTAATTAATTGAAACCAAATTTTTTTAATTAAAAAAAATGTGATCACCTGTAGAAGGCCAAGCGTTTTTTAAAAATTTTAAACCACCATGATTTTACACAAAGCAAGTTAAACAGTATTGATAACAATAGTCAGTTTTTGGAACATAAACATTTGGTCAGCTGTAGCAGGCCAATCAGTTTTTAAAAATGTTTAACAATCTTAATTTTACACAAACCATTTTAAACTGCATGGATGACAATACAGTCAATTTTTTCACCTCTCAAAAAAATGTGGTCACCTGCAGCAGCAATATATTTAACAATGGACTGCAATGCCCTAAGCCTTGCCTAAAGTCTGTATTCAGCCACTCTCCCTGCTCAAACTGTTCCTAGGCTAAATGATGAATGTATTGCATAGAAATAGCAAAGCACAAGATTAGCCCTAAGGAGGACTTTTAGTATGATGATTTAGCAAAGCATTACTACTAGAAAACTGATTTCTAGAACTGTGCACACAATCCTGAACATCTACTCTCTTCCTCCAATAAGAACTGCTCCTGACTGTGCAATGTATCAGTGTGCTGAGCGTGGCAGCAACAGTTATTTTATGACCTCCCATGAGGTAATTCAGCCAGGCAATCACAGTAATGCCGCTATCAAGATGACTATGGCATTAAAGTGACTGGAAAGCAATCCCCGCATGTTTATTGGCTGTGTAACAGGTGCCAAACATGTGGGGCAGGGAATTGAGCATTCAATCTGAGCACCAGCCAACGCTCGACGAATATATCCACGTTGAGTACCCAGATACTCTAATGATATCCGAGTATCACCGCGACTGTTCTCTCATCACGAATATCTATCACCTGTGATTATCATTCCACAATTACTGCTCGGTGTTGCACATTCAATATTGAGCAGAGTGCATATATATATATATATATATATATATATATATATTATTAAAGGTCCATAAATATTTGGACAGAAACAACATTTATCTAATTTTGGTTCTAGACATTACCACAATGAATTTGAAACAAAACAAATCAGATGCAGTTGAAGTTCAGACTTTCACCTTTCATTTGAGGGTATCCACATTAAAATTGGATGAAGGGTTTAGGAGTTTCAGCTCCTTAACATGTGCCACCCTGTTTTTAAAGGGACCAAAAGTAATTGGACAAATGACTCCAAGGCTATTTCATGGACAGGTGTGGGCAATCCCTTTGTTATGTCATTCTCAATTAAGCAGATGAAAGGGCCGGAGTTGATTTGAGGTGTGGTGTTTGCATTTGGAAGGTTTTGCTGTGAAGGAAACATGCGGTCACAGGAGCTCTCCATGCAGGTGAAACAAGCCATCCTTAAGCTGCAAGAACAGAAAAAAAACCATCCAAGAAATTGCTACAACATTAGAAGTGGCAAAATCTACAATTTGGTACATCCTGAGAAAGAAAGAAAGCACTGGTGAACTCATCAATCCAAAAAGACCTGGGAGCCCACGGAAGACAACAGTGGTGGATGATCGCCGCATACTTTCTTTGGTGAAGAAGAACCCGTTCACAACATCAACTGAAGTCCAGAACACTCTCAGTGAAGTAGGTGTATCTGTCTCTAAGTCAACAGTAAAGAGAAGACTCCATGAAAGTAAATACAAAGGGTTCACATCTAGATGCAAACCATTCATCAATTCCAAAAATAGACAGGCCAGAGTTAAATTTGCTGAAAAACACCTCCAGAAGCCAGCTCAGTTCTGGAAAAGTATTCTATGGACAGATGAGACAAAGATCAACCTGTACCAGAATGATGGGAAGCCAAAAGTTTGGAGAAGAAAGGGAACGGCACATGATCCAAGGCACACCACATCCTCTGTAAAACATGGTGGAGGCAACGTGATGGCATGGGCATGCATGGCTTTCAATGGCACTGGGTCACTTGTGTTTATTGATGACATAACAGCAGACAAGAGTAGCCGGATGAATTCTGAAGTGTACCGGGATATACTTTCAGCCCAGATTCAGCCAAATGCTGCAAACTTGATTGGACGGCGCTTCATAGTACAGATGGATAATGACCCCAAGCATACAGCCAAAGCTACACAGGAGTTCATGAGTGCAAAAAAGTGGAACATTCTTCAATGCCAAGTCAATCACCAGATCTTAACCCAATTGAGCATGCATTTCACTTGCTCAAATCCAGACTTAAGAGGGAAAGACCCACAAACAAGCAAGACCTGAAGGCTGCGGCTGTAAAGGCCTGACAAAGCATTAAGAAGGAGGAAACCCAGCGTTTGGTGATGTCCATGGGTTCCAGACTTAAGGCAGTTATTGCCTCCAAAGGATTAGCCACAAAATATTGAAAATAAAAATATTTTGTTTGGGTTATGTTTATTTGTCCAATTACTTTTGACCTCCTAAAATGTGGAGTGTTTGTAAAGAAATGTGTACAATTCCTACATTTTCTAACACATATTTTTGTTCCAACCCTTCAAATTAAACGTTACAATCTGCACTTGAATTCTGTTGTAGAGGTTTCATTTCAAATCCAATGTGGTGGCATGCAGAGCCCAACTCACGAAAATTGTGTCACTGTCCAAATATTTCTGGCCCTGACTGTATATATATACACTACAGATTTTAGTGATACATTTAGCTCTTAGTAAATGGCAAGTGCTAGTTGACTGGGCTTACTAATTTTCTTTCAGTTGCACAACAATCATACTAGGTAAATTATAAGTAAATAAACTTTTATTAATTTATTTTTTATAATTTTGCTCAACATGGAAAGTTATAAAAATATACAAACCACTTTATTTTAGGGGATTTGTCTTCATTCCTGAGTCCTGACAAAGAATTTCATGTCTTGTAAACCTCTGCTTTTCCCTAGTTTATTTTTTTCTCTTCAGCTGCATTCATGTTAGAGCATATTCATTTGGAGTTTGGATGATTTCCATGAAAGGGTCAACTCAGCACCTGTGTCTCACTAAGGGCTCGTGCACATGGCTGTATTTTTGGTCCAAATGCGATCCGACTAAGCATTGGATCGCACTCTAAGGGCTCATACTCACTGGAGACAAAAACGGACGATTGCAAGCCGATAAAAAATCGGATTGCAATCGGACCAATGTTATTCAATAGGGGACTTCTCATTTGCCATTTTTTCACAGCTGAAATCGGTCTGAGAAAAAAAACCGCAGCATGCTGCGATTAGCAGCGATTTTGGCATGATAATCGCTAATGCAAGTCAATGGATGCGATAAAAAATCGGACAGCACTCACACCATGCGAGTGCTGTCCCATTTATACGCACCAGTGTCCTTTGAAATGCGGCAAATCATCCCCGGCTACTGTAAAATCACACTGACAGCTCACAAAGCACTACATATATACAAATATAATACATATATATATATATATACATGTCATTGTGACACATATATATATCTATATATATATATATAGGTCATACACTTCTACATAGTATAATAGCCATTAATTCAATTGCCGGATTTTGTGAAATTACAGACCCGACATGAAATGACACATGGTTTACATACAGTTAACCATGTCACTTCATGTAGTTTGATATCTGGTTTTCACTAACAATTACATGAGTGGCTGTGTGCAAAATTTCACACATGTAGGGGTTAATTAAAGGTAAATTCGTTGTAAAAAATTGCGTGGGCTCTCGCTGTATTTTCTCAACTAGACAGACAAAGCCAGCGAGTGGGGGGCAGATAATTATAGCCTAGGGAGGGTGCATTTATTTTGTGCCCCACCTGGCTACTAACATCTGCCCCCAGCCACCCCAGAAAAGGCAAATCTATAATTAGATTCGCCCTTTCTGGCACTTTGCTGGTCTATTCCATTGCCCTGTAGCGGTGGCGAATGTGTTAATAATGATGGGCAAAGTGCCAGAAAGGGCGAATCTAATTATAGATTTGACTTTCTGGGGTGGCTGGGGGCAGATGTTAGTAGCCAGGGGGGGCACAAAATAAATGCCCCCTCCCTAGGCTATTATTATGTGCCCCCACTCGCTGGCTTTGTCTGTCTGGTTGAGAAAATAGGGGGGAGCCCACGCATTTTTTTTCAACGAATTTACACCTTTCATTAACCCCTACATGTGTGAAATTTTGCACACATACACTCATGTAATTGTTAGTGAAAATCAGATATCAAACTACATGAAATGACATGGTTAACTGTATGTAAACCATGTGTCATTTCATGTCGGGTCTGTAATTTCACGAAAGCCTGCAACTGAATTAGCGGCTATTATGTATGACCTATTATTATATATATATATATATATATATATATATATAAACATATACAGTACAGACCAAAAGTTTGAACACACCTTCTCATTCAAAGATTTTTCTGTATTTTCATGACTATGAAAATTGTAGAATCACACTGAAGGCATCAAAACTATGAATTAACACATGTGGAATTATACATTACACTTTACAAAAAAGTGTGAAACAATTGAAAATATGTCTTATATTCTAGGTTCTTCAAAGTAGTCACCTTTTGCTTTGATTACTGCTTTGCACGCAGAAAAGGTGAACGGATGGACTCTACATGCCTGGTTCCCACCGTGAAGCATGTAGAAGGTGGTGTGATGGTGTGTGGGTGCTTTGCTGGTGACACTGTTGGGGATTTATTCAAAATTGAAGCGGTGAGCGGTCCAGCTCACCCCAAACCATTTTGATTGGGTTCAGGTCTGGTGACTGTGGAGGCCAGGTCATCTGGTGTAGCACCCTACTCCTTCTTGGTCAAATAGGCCTTACACAGTCTGGAGGTGTGTTTGAGGTCATTGTCCTGTTGAAAAATAAATGATGGTCCAACTAAACGCAAACCGGATGGAATAGCATGCTGCTGCAAGATGCTGTGGTAGCCATGCTGGTTCAGTATGCCTTCAATTTTGAATAAATCCCCAACAGTGTCACCAGCAAAGCACCCACACACCATCACACCACCTCTCCATGCTTCACGTGGGAACCAGGCATGTAGATCCATCCGTTCACCTTTTCTGCGTGCAAAGCAGTAATCAAAGTAAAAGGTGGCTACTTTGAAGAACCTAGAATATTAGACATATATTCAGTTGTTTCACACTTTTTGTAAAGTGTAATGTATAATTCCACATGTGTTAATTCATAGTTTTGATGCCTTCAGTGTGATTCTACAATTTTCATAGTCATGAAAATACAGAAAAATCTTTGAATGAGAAGGTGTGTCCAAACTTTTGGTCTGTACTGTATGTGTATTTTATGTGTGTATATGTATTCTTTCCATTCTTTATTAAAGCTGTCAGTGTGATTTTACAGTATACCCAGGGATGAATTAGCGGCTATTATACTATGTAGAAGTGTATGAACTATAAATATATATATATATATATATATATATATATATATATATATATAATTATTTGCTTTTTGTGTAAATTTTTTTACAATGTGACTTTTTACATGATTTTTTACATAGAGATAACTGCTCTATGAAAAACGTCATGTTAAAATCACATTGCTTACAGATGGAAAACGGATGGAGCAATTAAAAATCGCATACAAATCGCATGACAATCGCATGACAATTGCATATATTCGGACCGTTTTTTCCATCCAGAAAATGGACCGTTTTTTTTCCACAAATGGGTATGAGCCCTAACTAATGTTATTTTATGGGGCCCAGCAAGTGTCAGGATTTTTTGGGAGGACCGATGTCGTCCAAGGAAAAATTGTTGCATGCCCAAATTTGATCAGATATTGGAATCACACTCAGGAATGCAAGTCAATAAGTCCATGGAAACCATAGAACTTTACTTGGATGACATCTGAATGCAGTCCGATTTCCACGGACTAACAGAATTGAGAAGATGGAGACTTTATTTCTCCATCTTCTGTTGTTTCGAGAGAATCGGATCCCACTTTGCCCACACTCTGATCAGAGTGTGGTTTGCATAATCGGCCCAATTCTCCAAGATGAGAGAATACATGGTTTTCTTCACCTGCCCTGTGAGGATATGCTGAAGCATATCAGGTTCTGACCAATCACTGCCAGCATCAGTACTCCAAATGAGTATGTTCTGATATCAATGCACCTGAATGCAGGCAAATGAACTAAGAAAAATCAGGGGTTTGGAAGCCACTTACATACAATTTTTTTATGGGATTTAAGACAAGTTCCCCAGACAAGAAACTTGTAGCGTTTCATAACTTTACACACAAAACAAAATTATTTTAAAATTTGAAAGTTTAGTTACTCTTTAAGTCATTCTAGATGGTATACGTGGTAGTGCTGAATGATTTATCATATTTGACTGGATGGGGACACATTATCAAAATTTATGCTATGGATAATTGAGCAGTTGTCCATGCAAAAAAATTAGACCTTCTTTTATTAAGCTAAATCCTGTATTATTAATTTGGATAACTGTTTCATTTTAATTTGCAAACGTTTTGAAAATTGTACCTACATGTCATGAAAATGAATCAACTTATAAAAGAATGGTTGCTGATACTCACTTGAAGTAGTGATTTAGCAGAGCAAGAAAGTTTACATTTCTAAATTAGTGTAATAGTTTCTTAAAACGTTTTTAATGTAACTGCTTGAAATTGCAAGGAGCCCTAAATGAATGATACAGGTCATAATAATAAACGTGTCTCTACTCATGCATCGGTTGGTCCATTTGTGAGTTGACAGATTCCTGACTGAGCCCCAACCTAATGAAAAAATATGTTATTACTAAACGGAGGCTTAACCCCTTAGTGACAGAGCCAATTTGCAGCTTAATGACTGGGCCAATTTTTACAATTCTGACCACTGTCACTTTATGATTTTATAACTCTGGAACGCTTTAACGAATCCCGCTGATTCTGAGATTGTTTTACGTGACATATTGTACTTCATGTTAGTGGTAAATTTTTTTAGATATGACTTGCATTTATTTATGAAAAAAATGGAAATATGGTCGAAAATTTTGAAAATTTAGCAATTTTCAAACTTTAAATTTTTATGCCCTTAAATAAGAGAGATATGTCCCACAAATTTCTTAATGAATAACATTTCCCACATCAGCACAATTTTGGAAACAAAATTTTTTTTTGTTACGAAGTTATAAGGGTTAAAAGTTGAAAAGCGATTTCTCATTTTTACAACACCATTTTTTTTTAGGGACCACATCACATTTGAAGTCACTTTGAGGGGTCTATATGATAGAAAATACCAAAAAGTGACACCATTCTAAAAACTGCACCCCTCAAGGTGCTCAAAATCACATTCAAGAAGTTTATTAACCCCTTACATGCTTCACAGGAACTGAAGCAATGTGGAAGAAAAAAATTAACATTTAACTTTTTTTGCAAAAAATTATTTCAGAACCAATTTTTTTATTTTCACCAGTGTTAAAAGAGAAAATGAACCACAAAATTTGTTGTGCAACTTCTCCTGAATACGCCGATACCCCATATGTGGGGGTAAACCACTTTTTGGATGCACGGCAGAGGTCGCAAGTGAAGGAGCACCGTTCTACTTTTTCAACGCAGAATTGGCTGGACGTTATGTCGCTTTTGGAGAGCACCTGATCTGCATAAACAGTGGAAACCCCCAACAAGTGACCCCATTTTGGAAATTAGACCCCTTAAGGAACTTATCTAGATGTGTGGTGAGCACTTTGAACCTCCAAGTGTTTCACAGAAGTTTATAACGTAAAGCCGTGAAAATAAAAATAATTTTTTTCCTCAAAAATGATTTTTTTAGCCAGCTATTTTTTATTTTCCCAAGGGTAACAGGAGAAATTAGAACCCCAAAATTGGTGTGCAACTTGTCCTGAGTATGCTGATACCCCATATGTTGGGGTAAACCACTGTTGGGCACACGGCAGGGCTCGGAAGGAGGGAGCACCATTTGACTTTTTGAACTCCATTTTGTTTTTGGAGACTCCCTGATGTGCCTAAATAGTGGAAAACCCTCAATTCTACCTCCAACCCTAACCCCAACACACCTCTAACCCTAATTCCAACCCTAACCCTAATTCTAACCCTAATTCCAACCCTAATTCCAACCCTAATTGTAACCCTAACCCTAATTGTAACCCTAACCCTAATTCTAACCCTAATTACAACACTAACCCTAATTATAACCCTAACCCTAACCCTAATGGAAAAACGAAAATAAATATATTTTCTTTATTTTATTATATTTCCCTAACTAAGAGGGTGATAAAGGGGGGGTTTATTTACTATTTTTTTTATTTTGATCACAGTGATCAAAGTATACCTTCATTGAATGAATGAATCTGCCGGCCGGCAGATTCGACGGGCGCACTCCGCATGTGCCCACCATTTTCTTTACAGGAAGAAGACGCCGGGAGCTGTGGGAGCTGTGGGAGGATGGGGGGACACCGGGAGGTACAGGGGACAGACGGGGGACCCGGGGACCCTATTTCTCTCCCCTCTGATGTGCGATCACATCAGAGGAGAGAGAAATTAAATGCAAAATCGCCGCTTTTTTGGGGGGTCACCGTTATATGGTTAATAATGGCGATCGCAAAAGCGGGGTCGGTAAAAACTGACCCGAATCATGTTCTCTGGGGTCTCGGCTCCCAGAGAAAATCCAACTCTGGGGGCGCTATATACTTTCTCCACAGCGCGAATTGACGGCGCTGTGGGTTAAGTACTCTAAACCACCGCCATTAAAAGGCGTATCGGCGGTCGTTAAGGGATTAATATATTGAGCAATGTGTAAACCAACAAGAAAATGTATAAATCAATACTATGAATTTTAATAGTACTCATTACATCCAACTACCCGCTGTTATGATCAATATCTCTCTAGTCTTACAGTATGCGCCATACTTCTACTTTTTGCGAAAGTATGACTAGAAAGTAGTACTTTTTTTGTGAAAGTAGTCAAGTGCATGTTGATCATTCACTTGGCTTATTATTGTTTTGGAGTACTCTGCATCATTTCTAATATTTCCTTTCCAAGAAATAAATTTCATCCCTTATAAGCGTAACAAAGGAGGAAAAAATAAGGAACATGAGTGGTATATAATTAAAGAGCCAGAAACCTGTAAAGAAATCTATCTGCTCCAATGAACATAAAATCTACCACAGAATGGCTCTTGCACTCTTTTAGTATTACCATGTGGGTTTGCTGTAGATTAGGACAGCTGGAAAATCGCTCTTCATGCTCTCTGCAGCCATGAGGATTATTATGTTTTGTAACCTGGTATTTCTCTCTTCTGAAAAGCACAGCACTTGTTCCGTGAATGAGAATATGCTCAATTGCTTGGAAATATATTGTAACTGGCTAACTGTATATTTTGTTGGCATAGAACATGTAGCCATGGGTGAGAAATGGATTCTACATCTCTAAATGATTCCTTAGAATACTCCTGTGCTTCATGAACCACAATTTCAATTGTTAGTTGTTTGATCAATGCATCAGATCTCAGTTTGAAGTCACAACGTATAGAAAACATCAAGAAATGATAAGTTATATGTCAGATTTCTTATTTCTTGCTAACCAATATGGTTTCAAATGTAGACATTTATAAGTATAAGAAATAGTCACGAAGATCATTTAAATGCTGTTTTTTCTAAATCCACAAATTACTACATTCATTTAACCCCTTAAGGATGCAGTTAACTCTAAAAATAGAATATTTTACATTTGCCAGATTGCCTTCATATTTGAAGATCATTTGCTGGCACTTCAAATGTATTTATGTATAATATAATTTAATTATAATAGTTCTCTTTTGACCAAAGTAGAAAAATAAATATTTCTATTATATTTTTACATACCGTATATACTTATGTATAAGCCGACCCGTGTATAAGCCGACCCCCCTAATTTTGCCACAAAAAACTGGGAAAACTTATTGACTCGCGTATAAGCCTAGGGTGAAAAATGATTATGCCCCCATATGATGCTCCACAGATTATGCCCCCATATGCTGCACAGATTATGCCCCCATATGCTCCATAATATGCCCCCATATGCTCCAGATTATGCCCCCATATGTTCCACAGCTTATGCCCCATATGCTCCAGATTATGCCCCATATGCTCCAGATTATGCCCCATATGTTCCACAGATTATGCCCCCATATGCTCCATAATATGCCCCCATATGCTCCAGATTATGCCCCCATATGTTCCACAGCTTATGCCCCCATATGCTCCAGATTATGCCCCCATATGTTCCACAGCTTATGCCCCCATATGCTCCAGATTATGCCCCCATATGCTCCAGATTATGCCCCCATATGCTCCAGATTATGCCCCCATATTCTCCAGATTATGCCCCATATGTTCCACAGCTTATGCCCCCATATGCTCCATATTATGCCCCCGTATGCTCCAGATTATGCCCCCATATGCTGCACAATTATGCCCCATAGTATAGGCCTCATATGCTGCTGCAAAAAAAAAAAAAAAAATGACATACTCACCTCTCGTCGCTGGGGGCCAGGTGCCGGTGTCCTGAGCAGGCGGTGACACCGGCGCGCTATGGGGGACAGGTGCCGGTGTCACCGCTCGCTCAAGACCCCGGCACCTGAGATATTTACCTGTCCTCTCTGCACCGCTGCGCGCTGCTCCCTCGGTCTGACTCCTCTGGCTGTGAATGATCTGGCAGGGGCGGGGCGCGCACTAACGATGTCATCGCGCCCCCTGCCAGATCATTCACAGCCAGAGGAGTCAGACCGAGGGAGCAGCGCAACGGTGGAACAGGACAGGTAAATATCGCTATACTCACCCCTCCGCCACGCGTCCCTGCAGCCTCTCCTCTACTCCCGGTCTCCGCAGCGCTTCAGTCCTGCAGCGGTCACGTGGTACTGCTCATTAAAGTCATGAATATGTGCATATTCATGACTTTAATGAGCAGTGCCATGTGACCGCTGCAGGAAGGAGCCGGAGATCGTGGGAGAAGCAGGGGGGCTGCAGAGACCGCGCCGGTGGTGGGGTGAGTATGATCCAACACCCCCACTCCCCCTCCCCCGCCGACCCCCGTATATGACCCGCGTATAAGCCGAGAGGGGGACTTTCAGCCCTAAAAAAATGGGCTGAAAATCTCGGCTTATACATGGGTATATACGGTATTTATATATGTAGACAGGTAATACAATAATTTGGTTTGATAAGTAGAGGCCAAAAAATGTCTTTTGGTTGAGGTGCCACCTGCAGGTCATTGTTTCTTTCTGCAGGTTTATGAAAATAAATGTTTAAACTGTATTTAGTGATAAAATCATGAATGTGTGGTTTGTTTGGCTTTTTTCTTGCTGAAGGGGCAAATTAACCTTTCAAATGGTGTATCATTTGCGTGTGTGGGACAAAGTAATCAGCAAAAAGGTAGTGCATGTTTACAAATGTGTTTGCATATGTGACACACCATTTGTGTGTGTGGGCGAAGTAATCACCGAAAAAGCAGTGCTTGTATACAAATGTATTTGCACAGATGACTCACCTGCAGTGAAGTGTGCAATCCTCCAATGTGCCTGAAATAGGCTGGGCAAGCACTTGGGCAAGCTGGAAAGACCCAAAGGCAAATGTTTGGATTTGTTTGAGATGTCTGTAAGCCGCTTTGTGGTAGTGTGCTTTGGGGTAATGTGCTGCCACCTGCAGGTAATTTGACCTTTCAAATAGTGTATCATTTGTTTGTGTGGGAGGAGTATGAACAGAGCAAGTGTGCAATTCAATAGGCAGTGCATGTTTACAAATGTGTTTGCATATGTGACTCACCTGCAGCGAAGCGTGCAATCGTCCAATTTAGCTGAAATAGGCTGGGCAAGCAGTTTGGCAAGCTGGAAAGCCCCCAAGGCAAATGTTTGGATTTGTTTGTGATGTCTGTAAGCAGCTTTGTGGTAGTGTGCTTTGGGGTAGTGTGGTGCCACCTGCAGGTCATTTTTCCTTACTGCAGGTTTATGAAAATTAATGTTTAAACTGTATTTTGTGATCAAATCATGGATGTGTGGTTTGTTTGGCTATTTTCTTGCTGAAGGGGGCAAGTTTACCTTTCAAATGATGTATCATTTGAGTGTTGGTGCAGTATGAACAGAGATACAAAGTAATCACCGAAAAACAGTGTTTAGAAATAATAGAATAGATTCCTAAGTATAATATTAGAACTATATAGATAAATATATAGGTATGTAAAAAATAATCTTCATCTATTTCTTAAGGTTTGGCTATTATTTCAATTATATAATTATATTACTAAACTCTCCCAAGATGATTCAGTCAGATCAGTCTATTTGTTAAAAGAATGAATTTCTAAAAAAATATTGATTTATTAAAATTGCAGTGAATACAAGATATCAATAAGCAATTTTGAATACAGTTATATCTATACTGGAAACTGAATCTCAAATATTTTAAAAGGTATGTGATATAAATTGTAACTGTAAAATATTAACAGATATACAGTTATCATTTGATGAGAATCCTACAGTTTAAGACACACCCCACAAGAATAAATAAAATGTATAAATTTATTGTTGCATATTAATTTAAAACATGACAAAAACATATATTAAAAATCAGGGAAATGTCAAAACATAAAAGCGAATTTGTAAGGAGAGGGGTACATTGATTGTAATAAATAACGTCTAAAAATCAGTATCTCGTACCATATTTTTCTGACCATAAGACGCACTTTTTTTCCTCCAAATTTGGGAGGATAGTGTGGGTCTGTCTTATGGTCGGAATGTAACATGTGGGGAGGGGGGCAGCGGTGGAGTAAGATCGCAGGAGGCAGGAAAATATCCCCTCTGCTGCAGGAATCCAGCGCTGGGGAAACCACTGGTCCCGATACTTAAGTGCAGTGAATATTCATTAGCCGCTTCCCCGCCCACCTATCAGCTGAGCAGTGAGCAGGGAGCAGCAAATGACAGAGCCACATGGTTTCCCCAGCTCCTGATTCCTGCAACAGCCGAGATCTGTGTGTTGGAAGGAGAAGAAGGCGGCAGGAGCAGAGTGAAGCAGGAGGCATCACATACCTGACAGCACAGGGGTTGTGCTGATGCCATGCTGAATGCTCCTGTGGAGGACCTGTGATGAGGTCATGAAGAGGGCGGGCTGGAGCATCACATGACCACATAAAGCCCTGCCTCTTCATTATGTCATCACAGGTCCTGCAGACACTGTACAACAGAGAATTAATTAAAAGGTTAGTAATGACAGCACATAAAAAATCACTCTGCCATCCTGTGGTGGACTATAACTCCCAGCATGCCATAGGATCTGCAGGACATGCTGAGAGTTATAGTTCTCCCATGGGATCTTAAAGCAGCACTCCAGTGTTATTTTTCAGTGCTGGAGTGGTGCTTTAAATATAAGCCCTATGCCCTCATTCATATACTCACCCTCCAGCGTCTTCACATAGTAGTTTACAGACACCACACTGGTCCCGCAGCACCATCTCCTACCCGTAGCTTCCAACATAATAACATACTATTATATATAATAACACCACATATAATAGTATATTATTTATGTTATTAAATATTTTACCACATTTTTTGCTTCAAATATATTTTTCCCTATTTTCCACCTCTAAAACCTGGGTGCGTCTTATAGTCCGAAAAATACGGTAATTCATAGAAACATAGTATCAAAGTGAATACAACATTTAAATGGATCTATATCAAATGAATTGCAAAAGTTGCATATAAGTAGGTAAGAGACATGATTAATTATAAAAAATACAATCTATAACATGATCACGATATAACATCTAATAATAATAATAATAATAATAATATATAATAATAAGTACCCAAATTAGAACTGACATATCTGCACTCCGACTTGTGTTTCGTTTTTCCACTTTCTAAGGGGTTTTTTTAAATTTAAACCGATATTCATTTTCCCTTTGCTAGATGGTTTTTAAACAAGTTTTAAAAACTTTCTTTGCTGGGGGTTGTTAGCATGCTCTGCACCCCCATCATGCTCCTAGGGGATTTATGGAAATCAACCCAATATCTCTTATGTTTTTAAATTTTAAACAAACTAAAGTGCCCTCCGATGTAAATGCCGTCAACACCCCAGAAAATCTCCTATTTCATGTATGAAATGCAAGCCTCAGTTTTTCCTTTTTGGGGATGTATATAAAACCAGCCCTAGCATCTCCCTATTTAAAGAAAATACAGCAGCCTCAGTGTATCCTATGTAATTTTTAAACCAGCCTAAATGTCTCCTTTGTGAAGAAAAAAGTATTCTCATTTTTTTCTATTGGGGATGAAATACCAGCAGTCTCAGTATTTCCTCTGTGATGTTTATACTCCCAGTCTCAGTGCTCCAAAGTGGGGTTATATAAAGCAGCCCTCTTTTCCCCTATAAAAATGTATCCAGCATTTTTTGGTGCCCTCCTATGCATTTATAAACAGCATTCTCAGAAACCCCTATGTGATGTATATAAATTTGGGTTTCAGTGCATCCTATATGATTTATACAGCAGTCCATATCTTCTAGTGATGCATTTTTCAGCAGTCAAAGTGTCTCCTATGTTTTTTATGCAGCAGTCCAGGCCCCAACCATGTGGTGTATTTACAGAAATTTTTTCATTCTTTCGTATCTCGTAAAATTTTCCCCCTTTCGGGGAAAAAATTTAATTAAATTTTTTTTCACTGCCCAAAGGTTTTTAAAAATTCCCATGACACACCTTAGTGTAAATATGATCACCCCTTTTTCCCCAGATGAATTCCCTTTAAAGGTGCATTCCCGTAAAATGGGGGCATTTAAAAAGGTTTTTTGCGTTTTGGAACCCCCGGGGCCCCTGCCAGTGTGACATGGGACCAAAAAAGCACTGCAAAATGGGACTCCCCTTTTTCCCTTTTCCCAAATTTGGGGGGTGTCTCAAAATAGTTTTCGACCACTTATGTGGAATTTAAAAAGGTATTGATGTACTCAGGGGAAAAAATTTCTAGAAAATTGTACTGTTCATTTTTTTTTCTATTAAAACCTTTTTTTAAAATTTTAAACTTGGGGTCAAAAACAAAATTTTTTAAAAAAATAGTAAAATTTCTTTACTCAGCCCCCAAAAATTTTTTTCAAAATTTTTTGAATCGCCTGAGGGTTAAAAATCTTTTATATTCCCCAAAATGAATTCTTTTAGAGGGGGGAAATTTACAAAATGGGATCACTTGTGGGGGTTTCCGCTATTTTTGGGGGGTCAGGGGGAACCCCAAATTTTCCCCCCAAAAAAAGCAATCATTCCTTTCCA
>JARQOD010000006.1:278229039-278308405 GCA_033576555.1 Oophaga sylvatica | reverse complement strand
GGTTTTGAGATGGACCCTGTGAAAGTGCAAGCTGTGCAGGATTGGCCTAGACCTATTGGGGTGAAATCAATACAGAGGTTTTTGGGGTTCGCCAATTATTATAGAAAATTCATTAAAAATTTTTCTGTGATTGCCAAACCTCTGACCGATCTCACCAGGAAAGGTGCTGATGCGGTTCAGTGGACTACTGAGGCCATTGAGGCTTTTGTGTTGCTAAAGGAGAAGTTCAGCTCTGCTCCCATCCTTACGCAGCCTGATGTGACTAAACCATTTTTGGTTGAGGTTGATGCTTCTTCTGTGGGGGTCGGCGCGGTGTTGTCTCAGGAAAAGACGGATGGAGTACATCCCTGTGCTTTTTTTTCAAAGAAATTTTCTGAGTCTGAGCTAAATTATGATATCGGTAATCGGGAATTGTTGGCAATTAAACTCTCATTTGAACACTGGCGTCATTTTTTGGAGGGAGCGGAATTTCCCGTTCAATTCTTCACCGATCATAAAAATCTGGTCTACCTTGATGCTGCCAAACGCTTGAATGCCCGTCAGGCTAGGTGGGCACTGTTTTTCTCGCGGTTTAATTTTACCGTTACTTACATCCCAGGTACTAAAAATGTTAAAGCTGATGTGCTTTGTCTCGCAGCTTTTCTCCTATGGTGGGTACTGAGGAGGAGGAAAACATTTTGCAAGAGGGGGTTGTTATTGCTGTTTTGGATTCTGTGTTGGAGGATGAGATTCTTAAAGCACAGGAGAATGCCCCATCTAACACGTCGCATGGGAGGTTGTTTGTGCCTGGTACCCTGAGGAGAGATTTTTTGTTGAATGTCATGACTCTCGGTTGGCAGCTCATCCTGGAATCTCAGAGACCAAGAGACTTGTGGGTCGCAGCTTTTGGTGGTCTGGATGGCAGAAGGAAGTCATTAAGTGGGTGCGTCAATGCACGGTGTGTGCTAGATCTAAGTCTTCTCATACTCCTGCTGCGGGGTTGCTTTGCCCTCTGGAGGTCCCTAGTGCACCTTGGACACATTTGGCTATGGACTTTATTACTGACCTTCCCCCCTCTGAGGGTTTCACTGTCATCTGGGTGGTCGTGGACCGTTTTAGCAAGATGTGTCACTTGGTTCCTTTCATCAAACTGCCTTGCGCTAAGACTCTCGCTAAGGCCTTTGTCAAGGAAATTGTCAGACTACATGGCGTTCCTACTGACATTGTTTCCGATAGGGGACCTCAGTTTGTGGCTCGTTTTTGGCGCGCCTTTTGTGACAGGTTGGGAGTTCATTTGTCATTTTCATCCGGATATCATCCTGAGTCTAATGGCCAGACAGAAAGGAAAAACCAGGATGTTGAGCAGTTCTTGCGTTGTTTTGTGACTGATAATCAAGAGGGGTGGTCTGAGTTTCTGCCACTTGCTGAGTTTGCTCTTAACAACCATACATCCGCTTCTGCTGGTTGTTCGCCTTTTTTTTGTTGTACTGGGAGACATCCATCGTTTGGGTCATTTTCCAAGTTGGGATCGGCTGTACCTGAAGAGGAGAATTTTTCTGGTGTTTTGGAGAGAGTTTGGACTGAGGTGCGTGGTAATCTTCAGGAGGCTAACAAATGATCCAAAGTGTATTTTGATAGAAAACGACAAGAGGTTTTGTTTGCTATTGGTGACATGGTTTGGTTGTCCTCTAAGAATCTGCGCTTGAGGATTCCGTCTAAGAAATTGGGTCCCAAGTTTGTAGGGCCCTTTAAGGTGCTTCAGGTTATTAACCAATCTGCTGTTAAGTTGGAGCTTCCTACCTCCTGGAAGATTAATCCGGTGTTTCATGTTTCTCTCTTGAAAAAAGCTGAGGTCTCAGATGGAGACGTCTCGGCCACTGTTCCCCTGGTGGTGGAGGACGGGCAATATGAGATTTCTCGCATCCTTAATTCTAGACGGTATAGAGGGAGTTTGCAGTACCTCGTCACTTGGAAGGGTTATGGACCCGAGGATAACTCATGGGTGAGGGCGGATGATGTTTCTGCGTCTAGACTTGTCAGAGCATTTCACAAGAGGTTTCCGGATAAGCCTAAGTCCTAGGGGATCCGGAGGATCCTCTTAGAAGGGAGGGTACTGTTAGAACCCTCTTGTTAGGTTTTTTCAGTTTGCTGGTCACATGACCTTTTTTCCCTATTTAGTCTGGCTCCGCCCTTCTGGCTTTGCTGGACTTCATTGTATTATCTACTCTTAAGCTAGCCGGGTGCTTAGGTGCCTTACTCAGTCAGTTTTGCTTGATCTTAGGATCTCTAAGTAATTTGTTTTCTGTTTTATTTTTCCCTGCTACAATTTCTGTTAGGAGGTGTCCACCTTTTCTCCCAGTCCCTAGATCTTGTAGGGATTCCTCCCTCGCAACTATAGGTCTTCGTTCAGACTAGCTGAGGACTTTAGCGGGTCTGGTCGCAGGATCAGGTTCCCCGTTACATCGTAGGGATCCAGCTTAGTTCTATTGTAGGGACAGAATTCCCATCTTTCCTTAGTGCTTGTAGCAGATCTTAACAGTTATATTACTTTAACTGCTGAAAATAAACAAGTGAGATGGGTGTATATTTGGTTTTTATTAAGTTGCCAAATAATTCTGCACATTAATACTTACCTGCACAAAAATATATCCTCCTAAGATAGCCAAATAAAAAAAAAAAAACACTCCAACTTACAAAAATCTTAAGCTTTGATACTTATGAGTCTCTTGGGTTGATTGAGAACATAGTTGTTGTTCAATAATAAAAAGAATCCTCTCAAATACAACTTGCCTAATAATTATGCAGTGTATAATGCTCCATATATAATGGGCCCCATTTATAATGCTCCAGTGTATGATGGGCCATATTTATAATGCTCCAGTGTATGATGGGCCTATATAATGCTCCATATATAATGTTCCTCATATGATGCTCCAGTATATGATGGGCCCCATGGATGATGCTCCAGTGTATGATGGGCCTATGTAATGCTCCATATATAATGGGCCCCATTTATAATGTTCCAGTGTATAATGGGCCCTATCTATGATGCTCAAGTGTATACTGGGCCCCATATATAATTCTCCAGTGTATAATGCTCCCCATATATTGCTCCAAACATTAAAAAAATTAAATACCTCTCCTTGCTGGGCACTGCTCTACTCTGGACTCCTCAGCGTCGCCATCTTCCAGCTCTCTGCACTTGGACTGTTCAGGCAGAGGGCGTACAGACGTGACGTCATCGCGCTCTCTGACCTGAATGTCACTGTCAGGAAACGCAGAGGACATCACAGTGGTGGAGCAGGGAGAGGTAAGTATTGCAAGTGCTGGGGCCCTGAGCAAGCAGGGAGGGCTCACTCGTGGGCGACGGCACTGGCGCAGGGCCCCTCATAGTACGCCGATGTCTCTGACGGTGAGTGGGCCCCCCACCGTCAGACACACCTTTTGTACTATGAGGGGCCCTGTGCCAGGGCCGTCACCCATGAGTGGGCCCCCGCACCTGCTCAGGGCACCGCCATGTGCCCGGGTGCGCCAGGTGCTGACGCCGGCCATGGGGGGACAGCCCAGTTAAGGAGGTGGAAAAACTGGCATATGTTGAGGTGTAGGCTGGACGTTCAGCAGCTGCAAATGGAGGAATTGGAGAAGTCAGAGGAAGAGGAGGACAAAGCGAGCCATTTTGCTGGCAACCTATGTGTCATCAGGGGAAGGTGGCACAAAATCCTTTGAAACCAATGCATGGTTCATTTTAATGAAGGTGAGATCACCAACATTTTGGGTCGACAGCCGGGTCCTTCTTTCTGTCAGGATTGATCCAGCAGCACTGAAGACTCTTTCGGATAGCACACTACCAGCAGGGCAAGCGAGCTCCTGTAAGGCATATTGTACCAATTCAGGCCAGGAGTCCAGTTTACAGGCCCAGTAGTCAAAGGGGAATGAACTGTGAGGGAGAACATCGATAGGGGAGGAGAGGTAATTTTGAACCATAGTTGACAACTGCTGTCTCCTGTCTGTTGCAACCGATTCAGTATTACCAGTCGTGTGAGCGTTAATCGAGAAATCAGTGCACAACATGGTCATGAAACCCCTGTCTCCAATGCCACTTCGGCTGTGTGCACCACGAACATCTCTTCCATTTGGCACAGTACGCCTCGTGGTAGAACCTGCACCGCTGCTGTTTGCTGGGAATGCCTCTAACAAATGGTTTACCAGATTTGCTTGTTTGTTCACCAATATTAGCTCTAGGTTCTCTTGTGGCATGATGTTCTGTAATTTGCCTTTATAGCGTGGATCGAGAATGCTGGCCAACCAGTAGTCGTCATCCTTCATAATTTTGGCAATGCGGGGGTCCCTTTTTAGGATCTACAAGACATAATCACACATGTGGGCCAATGTTCCAGGTGTCAATGATGCACTGACAGTGGTGGGTGGAGGAGCACTTTCTGCCAAATCCACATCCCTCCAGTCACGCACAAACCCTGTACCTGACCTTGGCAAGACAATATTTTCTTTGCCCCCTGAGAAGCATCCTCCTCCCCAAAATAATCATCCCCCTCATCCTCCTCCTCCTCCTCTTCCTATTCTTCCTCCACCTCATCCAGGACAGTTCCCTGAGCAGACAATGCCTGACTGTCATCAAGGCTTCCCTCCTCCTCCTCCTCTTCTTCCTCCGCTGCAGACGCCTGATCCTTAATGTGCGTCAAAGTTTGCATGAGCAGACGCATAAGTGGGATGCTCATGCTTATGATGGCGTCGTCTGCGCTTACCAGCCGTGTGCATTCCTCAAAACACTGAAGGACTTTAAAGAGGTGTTTCAGCTTTGACAACTGCACACCGGACAACTCTATGTCTGCACTCAAACTGCCTGCCTGTGTATCCTCCCACAAATGCATTACAGCCTGCCTCTGTTCGCACAGCCTCTCAACCATGTGCATGGTGGAGTTCCACCTTGTTGCAACATCTATGATTAGGCGGTGCTTGGGGAGGTGGAGCGACCGCTGCAGCCTCTGCATGAGACTGGAGTCTACGGGCGAGCAACGGATGTGCGAGCAAAGTCTTAGCACCTTATGGAGCAGGGCTGTTAACTCCGGATAATTATTTAGGAAGCACTGCACCACCAGGTTCAAGGTGTGAGCCAGGCAAGGTATGTGTCTGAGTTTTGCCAGGACTATGGCCGCCACAAAATTACGGCCGCTATCACTGACTACCTTGCCTGGCTCAAGATGTAGACTGCCAAGCCATGACTCAGTTTCTCGCTGCAAGTAGTTGGCCAGTC
The DNA here is from genome assembly GCA_033576555.1 of Oophaga sylvatica. Lineage (NCBI taxonomy): Eukaryota > Metazoa > Chordata > Amphibia > Anura > Dendrobatidae > Oophaga > Oophaga sylvatica. Next base: position 278,303,154 of record JARQOD010000006.1, on the reverse strand, counting down.
CCTCCGCGGTGTGTCTGTTGTCGCTCAAAGACATCATACTTAAAACAGCCTGCTGATGCTTACCACTAGCTGTTCGATAGTGGGACACCTCGTGTGCAGCACTTGCAGCTGCGGATGGAATGCTTGTGCCACTGCACTCTTTCGACGTGCTTTCGCTAATGGAGGTGGAGGAGGGTCGAACGCCTACAGCCAACTGTTGTCTATACCGTGGGCTAGGCAGCACTGTCCCACCGCCGCTGTCCCCTGTGGACCCTGCATACACCACATTAACCCAGTGCGCAGTGATGGAAACGTAATGGCCCTGGCCATGCCTACTGGCCCATGCATCTGTTGTGAGGTGCACCTTTCCACTCACTGATTGTTTGAGTGCATGGATAATTCGGTCTTTCACATGCAGGTGGAGGGCAAGGATAGCTTTTCTAGAAAAGAAGTGCTGATTGGGTAGGTCATAGCGTGGGACAGCGTAAATCATGAGCTCTTGGAACGCTGCGCTTTCAACCAAACGGAAGGGCATCAACTCTAATGAGATCAGTTTGGCAATGTAGGCGTTCAAAGCCAGTGTACGCGGATGAGAGGATGAGCACTTTCTTGTACTACTCAGAGTGTCTGCTAGGGTAAGCTGGACTTGAGAGCTGCATATGGGGGAACTAGCGGTGGACATGACGGACTGAGAGGGGGTTGGTGATGGTGGTGGTGGTGGTGGTGATGGCCTAGATTCAGTCTTTCGTTGCAAAAACATTGTGATTCCCTGACTGCTCAACAATTCTTGATGGTGGTGTGCTAACCAATGGGTTTACAGTGGGGGAAGCGATGGAGCGTTGCTGGCTACCTTCAGTCGGAGCAGGTGCCACATGTGGCACCTGAGGTTTCGTAGTCTGTCCACGCTTGCAAGTGCATGCTAATTAAATGTCTAAGCATGCAACTGGTATTCAAATTTCAGAGATTTTTCCCTCGACTAAAGGTTCTTCCGCACTTCTTACAGATAACCTTTGCCTCATCAATAGGATTTTGGTCAAAAAAGTGCCACACTGCACTCTTCCTACTATGGGATAGATTTTCAGGGCTTGCACGCTGTACTAATTTGACCGTCTGGCCAAGCTGTCCTGCAACTCTTTTTGTTTTTTTAACATGTTTTTTCTGCTGCGATGTCGATGCCTGCTGCGGATCCTTCGCCTCTTCTGAGCTATTACCAGCAGCACCCTCTTCCCCCAATGGATGCCAATCTGGGTCAACAACTGGGTCATCCATCACCTCCTCTTCAATTTCATCTGCACCTTCCTCTGTGTCACCGTGTAAGGTGGTATATTATGCGGGAAGGGGCACCTGAGTTTCATCAGGGTCAGTTTCTGGCTCAGTAGACTGCGAGGGCAATGTAGTGCTCTGGGTGAATGTACCAGCAGAATCATCTAGCAGTGACTGTGCATCAGTGCACTCCATGTCAGATTCATCTTGGACTGGGGAATTCAGGATTTGACTTGATAACCCAGGCATGGTATGTGAAAAGAGCTCCATGGAGTAATCTGAAGTGTGGCCTGCCGCATCCTTCACTTTTGGTGGGGGTGAAGGACACAAGGAAAGGTGTTGTTCCTGACCAGGAGCCTGCACTGACGACTCAGTGCTTGCATTTTTTGAAAATTCAGAAGAGGAGGCGATTGAGCTGGAGGCTGTTTCGGCAATGTAAGCCAAAACCTGTTCCTGATGCTCCGGCTTTAAAAGCGGTTTACCTACTCCCAGAAAAGGGAGCTTCCAGGCCTTCTGGAGCTAGACGATGACGCAGGCTCAACACTTCCTGCCTTAGGTGCTATTGTGCTTTTGGCACTACCAGCAGATGCACCACCACCACCATCAGTACCAGCTGGACCCCCACGCCCACGGTCGTGGCCTCTTCCAACATACTTCCTCATGTTTGGGAAAATGTACCAAAAATACCTGCAGATATATGGTACTGTATCAGAAGCGTACAGCTGTATATGGTGAAGGGGAAAATTGTAAATCTCCGTATATATTTCCGGAGTCAGACACAGACGCTCACAGGCTCAGTATGGCTTAGACCAGAATATAAAAAGCAGAAAAAGGGTACTGTATCAGAAGCGTACAGCTGTATACAGTGTCGGGGTAATTTTAAATCTCCGTTTATATTTCAGGAGTAGCACACAGATGTTCACAGGCTCAGTATGGATTAGACCAGAATATAAAAAGCAGAAAAGGGGTACTGTATCAGAAGCGTACAGGTGTATACAGTGTTGGGGTAATTTTAAATCTCCGTATATATTTCCCTAGTAACACTCATACGTTCACAGGCTCAGTATGGATTAGACCAAAATACAAAAAGCAAAAAAGGGTAATGTATCAGATGATACCAGGCGTATACAGTGTAGTGGTAATTGTAAATCTCAGTATATATTTCAGGAGTAACACACAGACGCTCACAGGCTCAGTATGGATTAGACCAGAATATAAAAAGCAGAAAAAGGGTAATGTATCAGAAGTGTACAGCTGTATACAGTGTTGGGGTAATTTTAAATCTCCGTATATATTTCAGGAGTAACAAACAGACGCTCACAGGCTCAGTATGGATTAGACCAGAATATAAAAAACAGAAAAAGGGTAATGTATCAGAAGCGTACAGCTGTATACAGTCTAGGGGTAATTTTAAATCTCCGTATATATTTCAGGAGTAACAAACAGACGCTCACAGGCTCAGTATGGATTAGACCAGAATATAAAAAGCAGAAAAAGGGTACTGTATCACAAGCGTACAGCTGTATACAGTCTATATTTCCGAAGTCACACACAGATAGTCAGCATGTATTTGTCCGCGTATAGGCTTCTTCTAAGGGACACGCACGCTCCCTTAGAAGAAGCCTATATGCGAAACGCGCGTCGGGGTGCCACGGTTCACTGGAGGTAAATACAGCTTTACATTTAGCCATTATCATTTTTTCATTCCTCTTTGCATTTTCTTGCATTTCCTTAGCAGCATTCATCTATTGCACGTAGAGGAATTTTGTCATGGATATCATATCCTGTATGTGAAAAAGCTGCTTTATATGCATACATTTGCTCTTTAGCAGCGTTTACATTGATCCTTTTTTTGAAGCACTTTCATGTGTTAAACATCCTGCATGTATATGGAAGCCGATTTCACTTTGGCTCCATCTTTGCACTTATTGCACTTTATTAGTGTCATAATTTAAAAGTGATATTGTTATTTAATACTGACATCTTAGCACCATTTTATGTTTAACATTTGTATACATTGAAGCTGTTTTATTTTGGCTCTATTTTGCACTGTCTGCACTTTATCCTAATAAGACATATTTATTCACTTGAGCTAACTGACCGTAGAATCACATGCTTGATATTTATAATGGATCAGTGAATTATCCTTTCCTCCAGTGACTGTTTTGTTGCATTTATTTGCCTCCATTTTTATCTAAATTTTGTACTTTTTAACGCTTTATAATAAAACATTGACTTTTTATGGTAGTATATGTTCCTTCTTTTCACTTTGTGATGTTTTGCATTTGGAAGTTGCCGCTGAGCTAGGCAAGTTTTTTTCTCTTGTTTGAAGGTCAATAGTTCAGCAGTTTCTGAAAACCTACCCAGATTTACCAGAGCTTCTGGTCAAGGTACGCCGCATCAGTGCCCATTTCCACAAGTCAGCTACAGCTGCTGCTGTTTGGCAGTGCTGCAGCTCACCGATTGGTGTGCGATGTGACCACGAGCTGGAATTCCACACTGCATATGCTGGCAAGGCTTTGTGACCAGCAGAGGCCGGTTGTTGAATACAGCTGCAACACACTCATCGGTATTCTGATCAGCCTCTGCACATAACAGCTGAAGAGTGTTCATGGATGTCTGACATTTATGCAGTTCTCCAAAACTTTGAGAACTCCACAAAGATGATGACCGGCGATGATGCCATAATCAGTGCAATGATGCAGCTTCTGAGCCTACTTAAACAGTCGCTGATCACAATAAAAAATGAAGCTTTGCTTGCAGACCATGGAGATATTACGGAGCCTGACCTCATCTCATCTGCTCAGATTGAGTAACAATGAGGAGGTGGAAGCTGAAAAGGAGCAGGAAGAACAGGAGCTGATAGCTGGTGCAGCAGAGGCTAGTACCCACACAAGCTTTGTCCAGTCTCTCCTACGTGAATGGGCTGAGGAGGAACAGAGGGAAGAGGAGGAGTTGGAGAGTTGTCATCATGGTGGAGACAGGGAAGCATTGGCTGTAGGGAGCTTGATACATATGACCGATTTTATGTACCGCTGCCTTTCCCGTGACCCTCACAATCTATTCATATTGGCAAAAATAAGAGTACTGGTTGTTCACCCTGCTAGACCCACACTGCAAGGATGACCTTGCATCTCTTCTTCCTGAGAAGGAGAGGTCTACTAAAATGGTGCTATACCAGAAGGCCATTGTGGAAAATATGTTGAAAATATTCCAATCAGATAACTCTACCTGCAGGGGGCAAGCTTCCTTGCCCATCCAAGGAGGAGAAGAGAGGAAGAAGCACACCAGATACAGCAGAGTCAGGGATACACTGTCAAAGGCTTGGGCCAATTTCATGACACCCTCCCAGCACTCAAGCCCTGATGACAGGTTATTTTTGACAAGAAGAGAAAAGTTTTTAAAGTTGCTCAAAGAATACCTGGCAGACCAAACCAGTGTACTCCCTAATTCCTCTGTGACCTTCAACTATTGGTTCTCAAAGCTGAACACCTGGTATGATCTGTCCCTCTATGCCTTGGAGATGTTGTGCTGCCTTGCTAGTAGCATCTTGTCTAGTGCTGAAGGTGAGATCATAACAGACAGACTGTTGGAATATGTTTGGTGCAACAACTCTATTCCTGTCTATGAGTGTTTAGTTGCTAGATTTGTATGCTGTTCATAAAGTTAGAACAAAAAAAAAACTCCCAGAGGCTCACATAGGGAGAGAATGTGACTGTATTTCCTGTTTTCCTGTGCCTGTGTATGAGAGAAGCAGCCTGCTGTAGATGATGCACAGATAGAGACACACAAATTATTTACTCCTGATTAAGCTTATCATATATTGTTCCTGATTGTTCCAGAATAAGGAAGCTCTGTTGTCACATGCTTAGAGAGTGCTGTGAGTAATCCGCTGTGAACACAGATGCTTTCATCTGTCAACAGAAATGCTGACAGGCTCACTCTGATAAAAATGAACAAAGCGTGGATTAGCACCAACTTTTCCACACCTCCAGGTAACAACAGAACATAAAATGTTTTTAATCTTCATTATTTGAATGAAGCCCTCCAGTTGTTGCTTTCAAGGGTCTATGGATGACCATCCTTATAATTTTTTCTGGCTTTGCACTGTGTGCAGAGCCTTTATGAGTATAGAAGTACCACAACTACACTTTCTTTATTTTATGAGGCACTACAGTTTTTGCCTTCAAGGGTGTGTGAATGACCCTGTTTGTAATTTTTGGCAGGTTTGCACTGTGTGCAGAGCGCTTATAATTGTAGGAGTACCACAACTATACTTTGTTCACAATATTTGAATAAGGCACTCTAGTTGTTGCCTTGAAGAGTGTATGAATGACCCTGCTTGTAATTTTTGGAAGGCTTTGCACTGTATACAGCGCTTTTATGAGTGTAGAAGTGCCAAAACTACCCTTGCTTCACAATATTTGAATGAGGCACTACAGTTGGTGCCTTCAAGAGTGTATGTATGACCCTGCTTGTAATTTTTGGCAACCTTTGCACTTAGTGCATAGTCTTTATGAGTCCTAGTGTAGCGCTACTGCTGGCGTCCCTACATGGTATCCCTTTCTTCTATGCAGGTTCGCCGGCTCACTTACCGCCTCAGCCCTCGGCATGGTCCCCAGAATGCTCCAGCTCCCTGTCACTTCCTGGTCCTGTTCTGGAGGCGTGCCTAACATACGCATGCATGCGCTCCCCTGTTCTTAAAGGGACAGATCGCGCATACACTAAATGTCTTCAGCTTGTAGCTGGGAGGCATTTAGTATAATGTAGAACACCTGCAAGATGGCTCCTAGCCAAGAGCTGGGAAGCATCTTGTATAAAAGACTACCTCTTCCTTATGGAGTCACCAAGCAATGTGTAGAGTCATTAGTGAGTAAGGTGTCCCAGTATAGCCAGTGCCTGAATATTGTCCCTTGTTCAATGTGTGGCCAAATCCTGATCCAGTATCCTAGACAGGCGTGTCTGAACCGAGCCCGAATCCATGTCAGTAATCATTCTGTAGAGGTGCCACAACTTACTAGTTTGAATGGAGACCTAACCCTAATCAGTGTCCGCGTATCAGATCCCTGGAGTCAGCAGCTGCAGTACCAGGTTCCTGCCAGGAGTGGCACCGAGCAGCTAGCTGCAGCCCAGTCTGTCTCCACCATCAGGAACTTCAGTGAACAACAGGTAGCCGCTTAGCTACACCCCTTCATGGGCAGGCCCAGCCCTGTGGCACAGTGGATCCACAAATTCACATGAGCCACAGTTGGGCAAAAGTTTTCTTGGCCCTGCCATAGCCACAACATCTAGGAGTACCACTACATGGCAATTTAAATAAAATGTGTATGAGGCCCTCCTTTATGTCTAATACAGGGTGTAGCTGAGCCCCTCTTCCATCAAATTTTTAGCTGTACTTGCTTTCTTCATAAATGACACTGACATTTCCAATTTCTTCAATGTGAATTTCAATGTTGGTTTACTTAAATTATTATTTTTTAAATTCCTTTTTAAAACTTACCTCATATACAAGTCATTATACAGGAAAGAATATTCTTTAACATTTTTGTTCCTGTAAACTCCAATTGCTAGTCGACTTTGAATGTTTTATTGTCAGTCGTTAAGTTTGCAAAGTTGGCAGATGAGGGGTTGTCAGTATAGGGGTAGCACTGCTGTAGCCAGGCATGTCCTCTGAAAGCCGGGGGGAGTGTCTGCTCCAGTAAGGGGGGAATTAGGAGAGCAGGGCAGGCCAGACAGGTGCTGGTAGTGGGGGACTCAATTATTAGGGGAACAGATAGGGCAATCTGTCACAAAGACAGGGATCGTCGAACAGTGTGCTGCCTACCTGGCGCTCGAGTCCGACACATCGCTGATCGGGTTGACAGATTACTGGGAGGGGCTGGTGAGGACCCAGCGGTCATGGTGCACATTGGCACAAATGACAAAGTTAGAGGTAGGTGGAAGGTCCTTAAAGACGATTTCAGGGAATTAGGCTGCAAGCTTAAAGCAAGGACCTCCAACGTGGTATTTTCTGAAATACTGCCTGTACCACGTGCCACACCAGAGAGGCAATGGGAGATTAGGGAGGTTAATAAGTGGCTCAAGAATTGGTGTAGGAAGGAGGGGTTTGGGTTCCTGGAGAACTGGGCCGACTTCTCAGTTGGCTACAGGTTCTATGCTAGGTACGGGCTGCACCTCAATGGGGAGGGTGCAGCTGTGCTGGGGGAGAAAATGGCTAGAAGGTTGGAGGAGTCTTTAAACTAGGGACTAGGGGGAGGGTATTCATTTTATAGGAGGGGAAGGCAGTGCAGATAGAGACCTGGGCACAAATAATGAAATTGGGGGTAGGGGTGGCATGGGGGTGGGGTTAGAACAGTTAATAATTTAAGAAAGAATAGAGGTTCAGAGAGATACATAAAGTACATGTATACTAATTCAGAAGCCTCACCAACAAAATGGCGGAATTAGAATTAATTTTGTTGGAACATAATTATGACATGGTGGGGATATCTGAGACTTGGCTGGATGAGAGCCATGACTGGGCGGTTAATTTACAGGGCTATAGTCTGTTTAGCAATGACCGTAAAAATAAGCGAGGTGGGGGTGTGTGTTTATATGTAAAATCATCCTTAAAACCCATCCTGCGTGATATCTGTGAATCTAATGAAGATGTAGAGTCTCTGTGGGTGGAGAAGAGGGGAGGGGGGAAAAATAATAAATTACTGATGGGGTTTGTTATAAGTCTCCTAAAATAATGGAAGCAACAGAGAATATCCTCGTAAAGCAAATAGATGAAGCAGCAACTCAAGGAGAAGTCATTATTATGGGGGACTTCAACTATCCGGAAATACATTGGGGAACAGAAACCTGCAGTTCCAGCAAAGGTAATAGGTTTTTGGCAACTATGAGAGACAATTACCTTTCACAACTAGTTCAGGACCCAACAAGAGGGGGGGCACTGCTAGACCTAATATTAACCAAAAGGCCAGACCGCATATCAAATATAAGGGTTGGGGGTCATTTGGGTAATAGTGATCACAAAATAATAAGCTTTCATGTATCCTTTAATAAGATGTGTAGTCGAGGGGTTACAAGGACACTAAACTTCAGGAAGGCAAATTTCCAACGGATGAGAGATGATTTTGGTGCAATAAACTGGGACGACATCCTGAGACATAAAAATACACAAAGAAAATGGGAGACGTTTATTAGCATCCTGAATAGGACCTGTGCACAGTATATTCCCTATGGGAATAAACATGCTAGAATTAGGAGGAAACCACTATGGCTAAATAGAGCTGTAAGGGGCGCAATAAGGGACAAAAAGAAAGCGTTTAGGGAATTAAAGCAAGTAGGTAGTGATGAGGCATTAAATAAATACAGAAGACTGAATAAATTCTGTAAAAAGCAAATCAAGACAGCAAAGATTGAGGCAGAGAGACTCATTGCCAGAGAAAGTAAAAATAATCCCAAAATATTCTTTAACTACATAAATAGCAAGAAACTAAAAAATGATAGTGTTGGTCCCCTTAAAAATAGTCTGGGTGAAATGGTGGATGAGGATGAGGAAAAAGCCAATATGCTAAATGACTTTTTTTCAACTGTATTTACACAAGAAAATCCCATGACAGATAACATGATCAGTGATAAAAAAAATGTCTCCATTAAATGTCACCTGTTTAACCTAGCAGAAAGTACGGCGGCGTCTAAAAATCATTAACCCCTCTCTGACATTAGACGTACTATCCCGTCCATAAAACCCGTGCCATTCTGACCATGGACGGGATAGTACGTCATAGGCGATTAGCTGCGCTCCCGGAGGGAGCGCAGCTAATCGCCGCCGGGTGTCAGCTGATTATCACAGCTGACACCCGTGACTGTGTGTCAGGAGCGGTCACGGACCGCTCCCGGCACATTAACCCCTTGCACACCGCGATCAAACATGATCGCGGTGTGCTGGGGGCACAGGGGAGGATCGCGCAGGGTGGGGGCTCCCTGCGCGCCCCCCTGAGACCCTCAGAGCAGCGCGATGTGATCGCGCTGCTCTGAGGGCTTCCTCCCTCCCAGGACCCGGATCCAAGATGGCGCTGGGGTCCTGGAGGGAGGCGGCTTCCTCAGTGCCTGCCGAGAGCAGGCATGAGGAAGCGTCCTGCACTGCCTGTCACATCGCTGGTGTGACAGAGTGCTGTGCACACTGTCACACCAGCGATCTGATGAAATACAGTGATGTCCCACCCTGGGACAAAGTAAAAAAGTAAAAAAAAAGTAAAAATAAACATGTGTAAAAAAAAATCCAAAAAAAAAAAAAAAAAATATTCCCCAATAAATTCATTACTTATTGTAAATAAAAAAAATAAAACAATAAAAGTACACATATATGGTATCGCCGCGTCCGTAACGACCCCCCCTATAAAACTGTCCCACTAGTTAACCCCTTTTGTGAACCCCTTAAAAAATAAAAAATAAAAACGAAGCAAAAAATCAGTGCTTTATCATCATACCGCTGAACAAAAAGTGGAATAACACGCGATCAAAAAGACGAATATAAATAAACATGGTACCGCTGAAAACTCATCTTGTCCCGCAAAAAACGAGCCATCACACAGCATCATCAGCAAAAAAATAAAAAAGTTATAGCTCGCAGAATAAAGCGATGCAAAAATAATTATTTTTTATATAAAATTGTTTTTATTCTATAAAAGCGCCAAAACATAAAAAAATTATATAAATGAGGTATCGCCATAATCGTACTGACCCGAAGAATAAAACTGCTTTATCGATTTTACCACACGCGGAACAATAAAAACGCCTCACCCAAAAGAAATTCATGAATTGCTGATTTTTGTTCATTCTAACCTCCCAAAAATCGAAATAAAAAGCGATCAAAAAATGTCACGTGCTCAAAAATGGTACCAATAAAAGCGTCACCTCGTCCCGCAAAAATTAAGACCTCACATGACTCTGTGGGCCAAAATATGCAAAAATTATAGCTCTCAAAATGTGGCGATGCAAAAAACTACTTTTTGCAATAAAAAGCGTCTTTTAGCGTGACAGCTGCCAATCATAAAAACCGATATAAATAGTAAATCAAACCCCCCTTTATCACCCCCTTAGTTAGGGAAAAATAATAAAATAAAAAAAATGTATTTATTTCCATTTTCCCATTAGGGTTAGGGTTATTCGGCTAAAGTTAGGGTTAGGGTTGGCGCTAAAGTTAGGATTAGGGTTAGAGTTAGGATTAGGGTTAGGGTTGGGATTAGGGTTGGGACTAGAGTTAGGGGTGTGTTGGGGTTAGGGTTGGAGTTAGAATTGGGGGGTTTCCGCTGTTTAGGCACATCAGGGGCTCTCCAAATGTGACATGGCGTCTGATCTCCATTCCAGCCAATTCTGCGTTGAAAAAGTCAAACGGTGTTCCTTCACTTCTGAGCTCTGCCATGCGTCCAAACAGTAGTTTATCCCCACATATGGGGTATCAGCGTACTCTGGACCCCAAGAGTTATTGTGAAATTTGTCCTATTTCTTCTGTTACCCTTGGGAAAATAAAAAACTGGGGGCGAAAATATTATTTTTGTAAAAAAAATAAGATTTTTTTGTTTTTACGGCTGTACATTATAAACTTCTGTGAAGCACTTGGGGCTTCATAGCGCTCACCACACATCTAATAAGTTCCTTGTGGGGTCTATTTTCCAAAATGGGGTCACTTGTTGGGGATTTCCACTGTTTAGGCGCATCAGGGGCTCTCCAAATGCGACATGACGCCCCCAGACCATTCCATCAAAGTCTGCAATCCAAAACGTCACTACTTCCCTTCCGAGCCCTGACTGCACCCATACAGTAGTTTTCTCCACATATTGGGTATCAGCGTACTCAGGACAAATTGGACAACAACTTTTGGGTCCAATTTCTCCTGTTCCCTTGTGAAAATAAAATATTGGGGGCGAAAAAATCATTTTTGTAAAAAAAAAAAGGATTTTTTATTTTACGGCTGTGCGTTATAAACTTTGTGAAAGCACTTGGGGTTCAAAGTGTCTCACCACACATCTAGTAAGTTCCTTGAGGGTCTAGTTTCCAAAATGGGTCATTGTGGGGGGTTTCCACTGTTTAGGCGCATCAGGGGCTCTCCAAATGCGACATGCGCCTCCATCCATCAAAGTCTGCTCAAAAGTAACTCCTTCCCTTCCAGAGCCTGACATGCGCCCAAACAGTAGTTTCTCCCACATATGGGTATCAGCGTACTCAGGACAAATTGGCACAACAACTTTTGGGTCATTTCTCTGTTACCCTTGGAAAATAAAATATTGGGGGAAAAATCATTTTTGTGAAAAAAAATATGGATTTTTATTTTACGGCTGTCGTTATAAACTTCTGTGAAGCACTTGGGGTTCAAAGTGCTCACCACAATCTAGATAAGTTCCTTGGGGGTCTATTTTCCAAATGGGGTCATTTGTGGGGGGTTTCCACTGTTTAGGCTATCAGGGGCTCTCCAAATGCGAACATGGGACCTCCAACATTCCACCAAAGTCTGCAAAGTCAAAACGTACTACTTCCCTTCCGAGCCCTGACGTGCACCCATACAGTAGTTTTCTCCTACATATGGGTATCAGCGTACTCAGGACAAATTGGACAACAACTTATGTGGTTCCAATTTCTCTGTTTCCCTTGTGAAAATAAAAATTTGGGGGCGTAAAAATCATTTTTGTAAAAAAAAAAGGATTTTTTATTTTAAGGCTGTACGTTATAAACTTTGTGAACACTGGGGGTTCAAAGTTCTCACCACAATCTAGATAAGTTCCTTGGGGGTCTAGTTTCCAAAATGGTGTCATTGTGGGGGGTTTCCACTGTTTAGGCATCAGGAGCTCTCCAAACGACATGGCGTCCACCAAGTTCTGCTTGAAAAGTGAACGCGCTCCTTCCCCTTTCCAAACTCTGCCATGCACCCAAACAGTGTATACCCCCACATATGGGGTATCATGTACTCAGGACAAATTGGACAATAACTTTTGGAGTCTTGTTCCTTGGGAAAAATAAAAATTCGGGTGAAAAAATCATTTTTGTGGAAAAATTTTGATTTTTAATTTTCCTCACGTTATAAACTTGTGTGAAGCACTTGAGGGTTCAAATTGCTCACCAAAGATCTAGATAAGTTCCTTAGGGGGTCTAGTTTCCCAAATGGGGTCATTTGTGGGGGGTTTCCACTGTTTAGGCACATCAGGGGCTCTCCAAATGCAACATGGCATCTCAATTCCAGCCAATTTTGGTTGGAAAAAGTCAAATGGTGCTCCTTCCCTTCCGAGCTCTGCCGTGCGCCCAAACAGTGGTTCCCCCTCACATATGGGGCATCAGCGTACTCAGGACAAATTGGACAACAACTTATGTGGTCCAATTTCTCCTGATACCCTTGGGAAAATAAAAAATTAGTGACTAAAAGATAATTTTTGTGGGAAAAAAATAGGATTTTTTATTTTCATGCCCGGGCATTATAAACTTGTGTGAAGCACTTGGGGGTTCAAAGTGCTCACCAAAGATCTAGATAAGTTCCTTAGGGGGTCTAGTTTCCAAAATGGGGTCACTTGTGGGGGATTTCCACTGTTTAGGCTCATCTGGGGCACTGCAAACGGAACATGACCCCCATCAACGTCTGCATTCCAAAACGTTACTACTTCCTTTCCAAGCCCTGCCGTGCGCCCAAACAGTTTTCCACCCCCACATATGGGGTATCAGCGTACTCAGGACAAATTGGACAACAACTTTTGGGGTCCAATTTCCTTGGGAAAATTCAAAAATTTAGGACTAAAAAATCATTTTTGTGGAATTTTTTTTTTTTTTTTCACACCCAGGCATTATAAACTTTTGTGAAACACTTGGGGGTTCAAAGTGCTCACAACAGATCTAGATAAGTTCCTTAGGGGGTCTAGTTTCCAAAATGGTGTCACTTGTGGGGGGTTTCCACTGTTTAGGCGCATCAGAGGTTCTCCAAGCGCGACATGGCGTCCAATCTCAACTCCAGCCAATTTTAGTTTGAAAAAGTCAAACGGCGCTCCTTCCCTTACGAGCTCTGCCGTGTGCCCAAATAGTGGTTTTCCCCCACATATGGGGTATTGGCGTACTCAGGAGAAATTGCATAACAACCTTATCTGTCCATTTTCTCCTTTTACCCCTGTGAAAATAAAAAAAAAGTTTGTAAAAGATCATTTTTGTGGCTAAAAAGTTAAATATTCATTTTTTCCTTCCACGTTGCTTTAGTTCCTGTGAAGCACCTGAAGGGTTAATAAACTTCTTGAATGTGGTTTTGAGTACCTTGAGGGGTGCAGTTTTTAGAATGGTGTCACTTTTGGGTATTTTCTGTCATGTAGACCCCTCAAAGTGACTTCAAATGTGAGGTGGTCCCTAAAAAAAATGGCTTTGTAAATTTTGTTGTAAAAATGAGAAATCGCTGGTCAACTTTTAACCCTTATAACTTCCTAACAAAAAAAAATTTTGATTCCAAAATTGTGCTGATGTAAAGTAGACATGTGGGAAATGTTATTTCTTAACTATTTTGTGTTACATATTTCTCTGTTTTAAGGGAATAAAAATTCAAAGTTTGAAAATTGCTAAATTTTCAAAATTTTCGCCATATTTGCGTATTTTTCAAAAATAAACGCAAGTTATATGGAAGAAATTTTACCACTAACATGAAGTACAATATGTCACGAGAAAACAATCTCAGAATCGCGAAGATCCGTTGAAGCGTTCCGGAGTTATAACCTCATAAAGAGACAGTGGTCAGAATTGTAAAAATTGTCCCGGTCATTAACGTGCAAACCACCCTTGGGGGTGAAGGGGTTAAAGTTGACAAATCCCCGGGCCCGGATGGGATACACCCCCAAGTACTGCAGGAATTAAGTACAGTTATAGATAGACCATTATTTTTAATCTTTAAAGATTCCATAATAACGGGGTCTGTACCACAGGACTGGCGTATAGCAAATGTTGTGCCAATATTCAAAAAGGGGGCAAAAACTGAACCTGGAAATTATAGGCCAGTGAGCTTAATATCTACTGTGGGTAAAATCCTGGAGGATTTTTTAAGGGATACTATATTGGAGTATCTGAGGCTGAATAACCTCATGACACAGTATAAGCATGGGTTTACGAGGGACCGTTCTTGTCAGACTAATCTGATAAGCTTTTATGAAGGGGTAAGTTCAGGACTGGACCAAGGGAATGCAGTGGACGTGGTGTTCATGGATTTCTCAAAAGCTTTTGATACAGTACCAAACAAAAGGTTGATACATAAAATGAGAACAACGGGGATAGGGGAAAATATGTGTAAGTGGGTTAAGAACTGGCTCATGGATATAAAACAAAGGGTGGTGTTGTGAATATGCTAGAGGCGGCTTCTGAGCTGGGGCTCCCTCCGGTGGTTGCTGAGGGTAATGAACTGATCAATGAATGGCCTTCAGCTGGCGCTGAATGGTAGGATATAAGTTGCCTGATTTCCCAGCAGCCTTGCCGGTTATCAATTGTTCTTCTGGTCTTGCTTGAAGCACTGCTAGTTTCCTGCTCTCCTTCAGATAAGTGTTGATGGTTTTTTTTTTCTCTGTTTGATTTTGTCTGCTGGTTTGCTGCCTGCAGTGGACTGCAGCCTGTCCCCTTTTGGGGGTCTGGCCCTGCAATTGTGCTCCGTTTGTGTCTGCACTTTTGCTTTGCTCTTTTGTTACTTTTAATTTGCTGAATAGCGTTTTGTTACACCAGAGATCTGATTTATGTGGAAGAGGTCGAGTGATCTCAGGTTTTTTGCAATCAGACGTGTTGGTATTTTTGTTAGGGTTTTTGTTGGATTGCAGTCAGAATTCTTTCCTGTACTTTTCTGTCTAGACAGATTGGGCCCCAGCGTTTGCTCATTCTATTTTCTGTCTGTGTCCGAGCTGTCTTCTTGTCTAACCGCCATTACATGTTTGGGGGCTTACTATTTTCTTTGGGGATCTGCTCCGGGGCAGATAGCTTTCATCTTTCTGCCTTTAGGTGTAGTTATCTCTCAGGCTGTGACGAGGCGTCTGAGATCAATGTAGGAACGCTCCACGGCTACCTCTAGTGGTGTGGTTAGTTCAGGTTACTGCAATCCAATAGGCTCCAGCCTCTCTGGTGTATTACCGCTTTTGCTATTTTTTGCCATTTCTCCTCAGTTACCGAAACATAGCAGGGTGGTTATTATTGGAGCACACGCGGACTGGGTCACGGTTAGCAGTGGGGTACCACAGGGGTCAGTATTGGGGCCGCTTCTCTTTAACATGTTTATTAATGACCTTGTAGGAGGCATACAGAAGAGTATTTCAATATTTGCAGATGACACTAAACTCTGCAGGGTAATAAATACAGAGGAGGGCAATTTTATATTACAGGAGAATTTATGTAAACTAGAAGCTTGGGCTGATAAATGGCAAATGAGCTTTAATGGGGATAAATGTAAGGTCATGCACTTGGGTAGAACAAACAAGATGTATAATTATGTGCTTTATTGTAAAACACTGGGCAAAACTGTCACTGAAAAAGACCTGGGTGTATGGATGGACGACAAACTCACATTTAGTGGCCAATGTCAGGCAGCTGCTGCCAAGGCAAATAAAATAATGGGATGCATTAAAAGAGGCATAGATGCTCATGAGGAGAACATAATTTTACCTCCATACAAGTCACTGGTGCGACCACACTTAGAATACTGTGTGCAGTTCTGGTCTCCGGTGTATAAGAAAGACATAGCTGAACTGGAGCAGGTGCAGAGAAGAGCGACCAAGGTTATTAGAGAACTGGGGGGTCTGCAATACCAAGACAGGTTATTACACTTGGGGTTATTTAGTTTGGAAAAACGAAGGCCTAGGGGTGATCTTATTACAATGTATAAATATATGAGGGGACAGTACAAAGACCTTTCTAATGATCTTTTTACTCTTAGACCTGTGACGGGGACAAGGGGGCATCCTCTATGTCTGGAGGAAAGAAGATTTAGCCATAATCACAGACGCAGATTCTTTACTGTAAGAGCAGTGAGACTATGGAACTCTCTGCCGTCTAATGTTGTAATGAGTGATTCCTTACTAAAATTTAAGAAGAGACTGGATGCCTTTCTTGAAAAGTATAATATTACAGGCTATATTCACTAGTTTCCTAGATACTGCGTTGATCCAGGGAGTTAGTCTGATTGCCGTATGTGGAGTCGGGAAGGAATTTTATTCCCCAATGTGAAGCTTACTGTTTGCCACTTGGGTTTTTTTTTGCCTTCCTCAGGATCAACATGTTAGTGCAGGTTAGGATAGGATATGGGTTGAACTAGATGGACTTAAAGTCTTCCTTCAACCTTAATAACTATGTTACTATGTTACTATGTTAAGGTGGAGTAAAAGTGTGACATCATTGTTCTCAGCAGACATCTGGGAGTCAGAGATGCTTCCAGGGGTCTTGCCCATGCTGTTCTCCTTCCATTCAGAACTTTTTCAATCCATTTCAACATTTTCACTGCCCCCAGACCTCCTTGTAGGGTCTTCACAAAAAATTATAGGGTTTCCTTTTTTTACTCCAATTATATTCGTTAACCCTGCTGTTCTGTTCGGGTCAAAAATGACCCGTTTTGGAAATTAGATATTATTTTATTCATTCATTTTTTGATTTTGAAACTTGTGGTTCCTTTTATTTTCCTAATTTACGGGGTTCATACTAAGGGTACTTTATTTATTTTTTCGGTGCTTTACTTTTTGCGCTACAGTTTTTTATACACTTGTTATGTTCGGGTCAAAAATACAAAGTACAAAAAAAGTACAAACCATACGCATTGTCTTTCAGTACAATTTTTATTGCTGTATCTAAAGGCCTGCTGTTCCTCTACAAATAAATCAATTCAGTTTTCAAGATTGCAAAAGAAAATAGTTTCTTTTCCTTCTGAACTGACAAGCTAATGAGAATGTATTTTGTTGTGTGTTATCTTAGCCTTGCAGAAGGTGCCTGTGTGTCTCCGCCCTTATCTTGTCAGTATAGTAGTTCAGTCAGACATTCCAAGGCTGTTGGAGAGAGGAGCTGGAGTCTGGAGCTGCACACAGAGTTTACCTCACAGCTTTGAATACATGGTACCCGTGGTATTTATGACTGTTGAAGTTTTGCAAAAATGATGCGAAAACGTGGATTGAAAAAAATAAATTAGTAGAAACCTTTTTTAGAAAAAAACTGAAATTTTTATTTTTTTCTGATTATTTTTTACTATTTTTTTTCAAAATGCTTTTATACTGTTAAAATTTATTTTAGTTTTAAGTTAGTTGTATTAATAGTTACCTAAAGTTGTTGTTGATGTTGTTGTAAAAGATATAGTTGATTATTTAAGCACAAGTTTGTTACTTTGGTGTAAAATGCAATTAGGCTGTTTTATTCAACTTAATCAACACAAAATTTTAAAAAAATTAAGTTTTTTTATTCAATTTTTCTTTGATAATGAACAACTATGATCACACACAGTATAATAATGCAACAGGTATTCAAAAAGAACTTTTCAGTGGCTCAAAACAACATTTTAATAGGTTCGGGTCAAAAATGACCCGAACATAACAAGTGTGTAGTAAACCCGAACAGAACAGCAGGGTTAAGCTCCAAATAACAGCTACATTAGTAGGACAGAGAAGGAAACACCCATACATGGATCTTAAAACACTCCCCAAGGCAGGTAGAAAAAGAAACACAAGTAGTGGTGCTCAGCTCATAGTGAGAGCTATATTAAACTCCTTGTAAGAAAAAATAACTGCAGTCTATTCCAAAAAGTGCTGACCTTTTATTGAAGCATGAATTTGCTAAGCTGCGCAGATGAAAACCCCATGTTTCGCATCAACACACGCTTTCTCAAGGTCTGCTGGCCTTTGAAGAGTTGACCAGGGACTATGAGTACCAAATGACTGGGCAGACACTGGTTCATGGCATGCTCTCTCCACAATGACTAAGACTGTCATAGCAACCTCACTGAAGCGTAGTGATATACAGTACAGACCAAAAGTTTGGACACACCTTCTCATTCAAAGATTTTTCTGTATTTTCATGACTATAAAAATTGTAAATTCACACTGAAGGCATCAAAACTATGAATTAACACATGTGGAATTATATACTTAACAAAAAAGTGTTAAAACAACTGAAAATATATCTTATATTCTCGGTTCTTCAAAGTAGCCACCTTTTGCTTTGATGACTGCTTTGCACACTCTTGGCATTCTCTTGATGAGCTTCAAGAGGTAGTCACCGGAAATGGTCTTCCAACAGTCTTGAAGGAGTTCCCAGAGATGCTTAGCACTTGTAGGCCCTTTTGCCTTCACTCTTCAGTCCAGCTCACCCCAAACCATCTCGATTGGGTTCAGGTCTGGTGACTGTGGAGGCCAGGTCATCTGGCGTAGCACCCCATTACTCTCCTTCTTGGTTAAATAGCCCTTACACAGCCTGGAGGTGTGTTTGGGGTCATTGTCCTGTTGAAAAATAAATGATGGTCCAACTAAATGCAAACCGGATGGAATAGCATGCCGCTGCAAGATGCTGTGGTAGCCATGCTGGTTCAGTATGCCTTCAATTTTGAATATATCCCCAACAGTGTCACCAGCAAAGTACCCCCACACCATCACACCTCCTCCTCCATGCTTCACGGTGGGAACCAGGCATGTAGAGTCCATCCGTTCACCTTTTCTGCGTCGCACAAAGACACTGTGGTTGGAACCAAAGATCTCAAATTTGGACTCATCAGACCAAAGCACAGATTTCCACTGGTCTAATGTCCATTCCTTGTGTTCTTTAGCCCAAACAAGTCTCTTCTGCTTGTTGCCTGTCCTTAGCAGTGGTTTCCTAGCAGCTATTTTACCATGAGGGCCTGCTGCACAAAGTCTCCGCTTAACAGTTGTTGTTGAGATGTGTCTGCTGCTAGAACTATGTGTGGCATTGGCCTGGTCTCTAATCTGAGGTGCTGCTAACCTGGGATTTCTGAGGCTGGTGACTTGGATAAACTTATCCTCAGAAGCAGAGGTGACTCTTGGTCTTCCTTTCCTGGGGCGGTCCTCATGTGAGCCAGTTTCTTTGTAGCGCTTGATGGTTTTTGCAACTGCACTTGGAGACCCTTTCAAAGTTATCCCAATATTTCGGACTGACTGACCTTCATTTCTTAAAGTAATGATGGCCACTCGTTTTTAGCTGCTTTTTTCTTGCCATAATACACATTCTAACAGTCTATTCAGTAGGACTATCAGCTGTGTATCCAACAGACTTCTGCACAACACAACTGATGGTCCCAACCCCATTTATAAGGCAAGAAATCACACTTATTAGACCTGACAGGGTACACCTGTGAAGTGAAAACCATTTCCGGTGACTACCTCTTGAAGCTCATCAAGTGAATGCCAAGAGTGTGCAAATCAGCAATCAAAGCAAAAGGTGGCTACTTTGAAGAACCTAGAATATAAGACATATTTTCAGTTCTTTCACACTTTTTTTGGTAAGTATATAATTCTACATGTGTTAATTCATAGTTTTGATGCCTTCAGTGTGAATGTACAATTTTAATAGACATGAAAATACAGAAAAATCTTTGAATGAGAAGGTGTGTCCAAACTTTTGGTCTGTACTGTATTTCTTTAGCAACTATGGCTTTTTTTAAAAAATTTATTACAATGGTTTCCATTTGTACCTTTAGGGTATGTGCTCACAGTGACTTTCAGAAGCTGGCATCCCTGCATTGTCTTTGAAGCAAAATAAGCCTCTGGAAAATGCCGGTGGTGATTTCTCTGAGGTGTGTCTCCTTTGTCATCTATTTCGTTGTTTTTGCAACGACTTTCCTGCAGTTTTTTTTATTTCATGCATAAGATAGTGGGCGGTACCAAGTAGAAGCTACCTTAACAATGGTTGGGTCACTTCTTTTAGCCACTAAATAAAATTAGTTACTAAAGAATATATATCATATATTTCATATATGCATTCTTTTCATTGCTTACTGTATGCTTTATTTTCTTTCTTTTTTTCTTTTAACAAGTGAAATCTGCCTGAAAAAAGTGGTTGTGTGACCATACCCTCAATAACAGAATTTCAAAACCCTTTAAGTAGACCTGGTGCATAAGCCTTTAAAGTTTTTTTGCATTTGATTTAAGAAATCATGATTTGAAGCTTGTATTATAGTATGGCATTTTTTTCTTCTTAATAATACAGGCTTCTCTAATTATATGAGAAAGTCAACTAATTGTGTATAGAACAATATACAGTATTAAATGCAAGGCAAGTATGCCTGTTCGGTTAAACATATATTTTCACAACATGGAACAGTTGATTTAATATCAAAATGAAAGCTCCCATTGTGAGACATATTAAAAGCTGTATTCTCAAGGACAGCAGCATGGATATACAATTCGTGATAGAACTATAAATGTACGCACAAAAAGTAAATAATGTATCATGGGAAAGATAATTAAAATCATGTGGTTACGGGGAAAGTACAAATGGACTTTAGTTATCAAACGTCTGCTGCTAATAATATAAATAATACATACCTCCCAACCGTCCCGATTTGGCCGGGACAGTCCCAATTCTGACCCCCTCCTCCCGCTGTCCCGGCGGGACACTATGTGTCCCGCAGTGAGCTGAGCCGCCACGCCCCCCATACACCCTATAGTTGCCTTCCAGCGCTCCACTTTAGCTTCTCACAGCAGAGCAATGACCTGCTGAGCAGTACTCCTCTGTGTGCACACAGGACCTGTGATGAGGTCACAGGAGGGGAGGAGTTGGGTGTCACATGGCCAGGCTCCTCCGTGTGCAAGTCTGCTGAGCTGGTTGTCATGGGTGCTGGCTGCAGTGGCTGAGGGTAAGTTTATGTGAGGGGTCAGGAGGGATTTACAGTGTGGATGTCGCAGAGTCGTGTGTGTACGAGGTGTATAGAGCGGAGCCGTGTGTGAAAAGTGTATGGAGCGTAGCCGTGTGTGTATGAGGTGTACGGAGCGGAGCCGTGTGTGTACGAGGTGTATGGAGAAGAGCTGTGTGTGTACGAGGTGGCTGTAGCAGTCCAGTGTGTGTACGGAGCGGAGCCGCTCATCTCCGTACACACAGGGCTCTGTGCTTGAGCCGTGTGTGTACGGAGCAGAACCGTGTGTGTACGGGGTGTAGAGAAGTGGAGCCGCGTGTGTACGAGGTGTACGGAGCGGAACCGCATGTGTGCGAGGTGTATGGAGCGGAGCTGTGTGTGTACGAGGTGGCTGTAGCAGTACAGTGTGTGTATGGAGCTGAGCCGCTCATCTCCATACACACAGGGCTCCGTGCTTGAGCCGTGTGTGTAAGGAGCAGAACCGTGTGGGTACGGGGTGTAGAGAAGTGGAGCCGCGTGTGTACGAGGTGTACGGAGCGGAACCGCGTGTGTACGAGGTGTACGGAGCGGAACCGCATGTGTGCGAGGTGTATGGAGCAGAGCTCTGTGTGTATGAGGTGGCTGTAGCAGTACAGTGTGTGCACAGAGCTGAGCCGCTCATCTCCGTACACACAGGGCTCCGTGCTTGAGCCGTGTGTGTACGGAGCGGAGCAGAGCCGTGTGTGTACGGAGCGGAGCAGAGCCGTGTGTGTACGGGGTGTAGAGAAGTGCAGCCGCGTGTGTATGGAGCGTTACCGCGTGTGTACGAGGTGTACGGAGCGGAAACGCATGTGTACGAGGTGTACGGAGCGGAACTGCATGTATACGAGGTGTATGGTGCAAAGCCACATGTGTACAAGGTTTACGGAGCGTGGCTGCGTATGTACGAGGTTTACGGAGTGAAGCCGTGTGTGTACTGAGTGGAGCCATGTGTGCGCGAGGTGTACGGAGTGGAGCCGTGTACGGAGCAGAGCCGTGTGTGTATGAGGTGTGCGGAGCCGTGCATGTACAAGGTGTATGGTGGGGAGCATTCATACCTCCCAACAGTCCCGATTTTGAGAGAGGGTCTGCCCCGCTGTCCCGGCTGGCAGCTTACTTTCCCCGTGGACACAGGAGTACACGGTGGAGCCCCGAGGAGCACTTTAAAACTCTGCTCTTTCTTTCTTTTCCTCAGTACCAGTCAGTGTGCGCACAGTACCAGCCACTGATCCCATAATGCCAGCCACTGTGCCCTCAGTACCAGTCCGTGTGATCAGCAGGGCTAAATGGGTGTAGTTGGGGCGTGGACATGGGTGTGATTAGTTGTGAAATGGGTGTGGTCAGGGGTGTGGCCTAAAATTTGCCGCGGCGCGCGTAGCGCGCCGCAAACTGTGTCCCTCTTTCCCATCTTCAAAAGTTGGGAGGTATGATAATATATACAGTATGTTGTATGTGTACAGCAGGAAAAGTACTGGAGGAGCTGTGTATCTCCTCCATGTTGGTAAGATAGGTGAAATAAAGAATCCTCAGCAAAACTAGCTCTTGATAAGGCTTCGTGCACACATAGAGTATTTTAAGCAGATTTTTTTCAGCAAAAATCTGAATATTGTCTGGAAAAATGCTATAGAAAATACACTCGCTTTTTATGTGTTTTAACTTGTGTTTTTTCCCCCATTCATTTAAATGCAAACAAGTGGAGAAGGGGAAAAGGAGAGTAAGCTCACAGTTGATGCAGCCATAATCCTGCTGAGAAGCGCACAGAAAAGCCTGGTATCCGGCTGAGGCAAACGGAGAGGAAAAAATCAGCATAGAAGCAGGTAAATAAAATGGCCAATTTTATTGAAGAAATAAATCACATCCATAAAAACATGGTAAGTGCGGTTCTGGTCACAGTGGATACAACCAACACGTTTCAGCTACGATGAGCCTTATTCATGGTTGTTTAGACCTGTCTAAACAACAAAACACACAGCATGTGAACAAGACTTAAGAGTAATTTTTTATCCTGGATTTTTATTTCAAGGCAGATAGGTTGATAGTAAAACACCTACCACTTTCTCTACCTCCTGAATGAGATATCTTAAAGGCAAGGCAGACAGACTTAGATCCAGGAATGGAATATGGAGCAGTTGTATCAAGTCTAATCTATGGACATCCTGTGTTTTGGGAATTTTTTTGAAATGTTGTAAGTCTGAACTTTTATACTTGCACTCTGAAATTTGAGCATTGATAATCATGTGACTGAGAAGCTATGTGCACACAACGGGAAGGGGGTAAGGAAGCCCAAACACTAGGAAAGGAGGGAGTGGAGACCCCAAAGCAAATCTGACAAACCTAATGTCCCTAAATAAGTTCTGCACCTATCGCTGAGCAGGAGCCTAATCCGTGACTGATCCTAGCAATAGTCCTTGGATAGGGAGGGGAAGGGGTAAGCACTAGTCAGCCCCCACTACAACTAAAGACAAATAAGGTAAACAAGGGAGGGAATACACTTAGCTTGAGAAGACATCAAAGAGATCATGCCGGGTATCTTCCAAGAGAACTCCAAGATGGAACTAATTGACTACTAGTACTTCCAACCAGAAAAAGGGAAATAGAACTATCACCGATGCTCTGCTGAAGTGACTAAAGGTTTTTAAACATCCAGCAAGGGTGTGTTAATCAGCAGCAGACAGTGGAGATCACCGCAATGTGGGCAAGGTATTTATTGTCCAGATATTTTAGCCTAATTCATCATTTTCAAGTTTTGGAAATAGAACAAAATGTACCCCACCGTACTGAGTACAAAATATTGACTAATTTTGTTATTGTGTGGTTTAAGACTTTTTTAAATGATCATGAGAATTTTAGTTCTTTAAAGGTGAAAAAAGGTAAAAAGGCAAGAAAAAACTCAACTTTGATTTTGGGCAAAATATAACAAACCATGTGCTCCATTTTGTAGTATTTGGTCCAGAAAACAGCAATGGATACCATAAGATAAAAAAGAAAAATCACTTAAAACACAGCAAGTGATTAACCACGGCCACAAACTCAAAAAGCAGGTGGTTATGTGCCCAGAGTGGTGACTGCCATTAGTTCCCATCTATTTTTACCTTGAAAACACATATTTATCCATCAAAGTGCATTATCATCTTGAAAAAAAATGTTTAATTGCTCTAACTCGAGTCATGACAATGCAAGCTACTCTCCTTTCATTCGGTGTATACTAGATGATATTCTATTAGAGTCCGTTGACTAGTGTTGAGCATTCCGATACCGCAAGTATCGGGTATCGGCCGATATTCGCGTTATCGGAATTCCGATACTTAATTCCGATACTTTTTCCATATCGTATACCGGAATCGGAAGTTCCCATAATTCTTTGAGAGGCAATGTGATTTTAGTCAGCCAATGAGGAATCCTACGAAGTGTGGGCACATCCTGTAATGATGCGGTCATCTTAACTAATGGCATGGCTGTGATTGGCTGCTGAAATGATGTCAGAATGCACTATAAAAGGCGCCGCAGCCATTTTAGCGTCACTGTGCTGTGAACTCAGTTAGGGACAGAACGCTGCTGTGCTGACTCTGAGGGACAGTTAGATATTGCGATTTTGTGTACTACTGTGCTTGAGGCAGGCTAGTTTACCAACCGCTGTGTAAAGCTTCATTTTGCCAGTGTTGTTTTAACAGCTCTGTGCAAGGTGTGTGTGTGACAGTGCAGGTGACGCTGCAGTTTGCTCTGCATCCACCGCTGTTTGTAGGCATCTGCACGTGTCACTTTTTTTTTTTTTTTTTTATTTTATTTAGTGGAATTGGTGCAGCTCCATTATATTAGAAAAAAATCAAATCTATTAGTGTGACGTGCTTCCATCCGTATACAATACATTGGTTGCAAACACTATAGAAGTACAGAAAGGAGCTTTTCACAGATTGTGGACAGTTGTGTTTCAGTGTTCACTTCAGTCCGTGTTTTTTACTTTTTTTAGTGCAGATCACGCTCCAGTTACATGTTCAAGCACTGCTGCTTGTACTCTGCTGAGCGTGTCTCAGTGGCTCATCCTTTTCATTTATCTCCAATTGGTTCTGCTACATTCCATTTAAAATAAATCTAATCTATTAGTGTGACGCGCTTCCATCCGTATACAATACATTGGTTGCAAACACTATAGAAGTACAGAAAGGAGCTTTTCACAGATTGTGGACAGTTGTGTTTCAGTGTTCACTTCAGTCTGTGTTTTTTACTTTTTTGAGTGCAGATCACGCTCCAGTTACATGTTCAAGCACTGCTGCTTGTACTCTGCTGAGCGTGTCTCAGTGGCTCATCCTTTTCATTTATCTCCAATTGGTTCTGCTACATTCCATTTAAAATAAATCTAATCTATTAGTGTGACGCGCTTCCATCCGTATACAATACATTGGTTGCAAACACTATAGAAGTACAGAAAGGAGCTTTTCACAGATTGTGGACAGTTGTGTTTCAGTGTTCACTTCAGTCTGTGTTTTTTACTTTTTTTAGTGCAGATCACGCTCCAGTTACATGTTCAAGCACTGCTGCTTGTACTCTGCTGAGCGTGTCTCAGTGGCTCATCCTTTTCATTTATCTCCAATTGGTTCTGCTACATTCCATTTAAAATAAATCTAATCTATTAGTGTGACGCGCTTCCATCCGTATACAATACATTGGTTGCAAACAATATAGAAGTACACAAACGGGCCTTTCACAGCTACTGAACATGGGTTTTTAATTTTTAACTAAAATATGTATTTTTTCAAATGACACAAATATAAGTAATGTTGAAGAGGAATAGTCCTACATCCATTGTTTGCACAATATTACAGGTGTACATCATGTCCCTTAATCAACAATGTATTATTATATTTACTTGTATGCTTTTATTTAAAAGCCAAGAACACAGAAGGATAACCTTCGCACTGCAGCTGTTGTCAAAGTTCAACCCACATTATGCACTTCCAACATTGCAGCATTTGAGGCATGATGTGAGTTGGATTGGTCAAAGTTATGGAGTGAGAAGGTTCACCATCAGTACCCTATAGCATAAGTATGCTTTTGTGTTAGCATTTGTGTTAGACATGTGGATATCTGCCATAATATGTCACAATTATTTAGTTACAGATTTGTTACCAACACTAATCATTGAATGGTTTTAAATTTGACGTTTCACTTGTTTACAGCTTAGAAATAAGGGTGTAGCCTGATATCTATGTGTAGCACTAGCCACTTTAACATGTCATGTTTTTTTAAACATGTGTAGCTAGGTAGCAGTAATTTTTGCCGGACACACAGCAGGGGAACAGCAGGCGTTACTGAACCCCACTATCACTATAGCTTGTGTATTGGTCTGTGGACACGACACTTCTGAGCAGCAACTGGCAGTGTTGTAGCCCAGGGAGTATAGCTCAGGTGGTAGAAAGATGAACATAACAGGAGACATGGAAAACGTTGTCAACCAGTTAGTTAATCTGAAACCGGACAGGCAAATTCAGGCGAGATCCATGCCTAGTTCATTTTCAGAAAAGTAAGCCGTTCTACATTATCGTAGGATAGTCGCATGAACGGTCTGTTAGTACACCACCTGCAGCAGTAAAGACGCGCTCCGATAATACACTGCCAGCAGATCAAGCCAGCACCTCCAATGCATACTGGCTAAGCTCTGGCCATGTATCCAGCTTAGAGACACAAAACTTGAATGGGGAAGAGCCATCTGGGAGTACACTGAGAGGGCAAGACATGTAGTCTGTCACCATCTTACGGAAATGTTGCCTCCTGCTGACTGGAGCCGTCTCGGATGGTGTAGACATTGGTGGCGCTGCCACAAAACTTCGACACATTTGGAACATACTGTTCTTGCCCTGTGCAGAGGCGCTGCTTGTGCTCCCTCTTGTTGCAGAGCTGTCTCCACTGCCTCGACGCACAGAGCTGCTTTGTAAATCTGTAGCAGCAGCAGTGCTCTCGGCTGGAATGGAGAACATTATGGATTGCACCAGTGTGTCTTGGTACTTCCGCATTTTACGCTCCCGGTTCAACGGTGTGATGAGGCTTTGTAAGTTGTCCCGGTAGCGAGGGTCTAGGAGGGTGTACACCCAATAATAGACGTGGTGTGAATGTGTTCGATGCGGCGGTCGTTTCTCAGCCACTGCAGCATGAAATCAACCATGTGCTGCAGACTCCCAACTGGCCAAGAAACGTTGTCCCCTGCAAGAGGCGTCATCTCCGCCTGCTGTGCATCACCCCACCCTTGGTCTACATACTGACTAGAGCATTGTCTACCTCCCTCTGGAGCGATGTCTTCCTCCTCCATTGACTCCTCCTCATCCTCCTCACAAAGTCCTTCAAATACATATAAATTTACAAAATTTAAAACTCAAAATTTAAAAACTTTGTATCATAATTCTGTAACATCAGTTTATGGAAACACAATAGCATTACAAAAGGATAGACAAAAAATGTACATTATGTGCTTTGTAAATACATTAAAAGTTTGTAATGGTTATGAAAATATAGACAGCGACTCTGGAGGTTCAATTGTTGATACAGCATGGTACTTTGAAAGTCCTCCAGCCCTTTGTGAGGAACCACGTTGCGCTGACTGTCCAGAAGGTGATGGAATTTGTGACTCCTCATCCTCCACCTCTTCCAAAACCTCATGCCTTAGTGCTTGCAGTGTTTTTTGAAGCAGGCAGATAAGGGGGACAGTCAGGCTGACTAGTGCATCATCTGCACTCGCCATCCGCGTTGACTCATCAAACGCACGCAAAACGTGGCAGATATCCTTCATAGAGTTATTCGCCACTCATTACACTGGCAGTGGCTGCCCATTCATTATAGGATCCAATTCTAATTACTGGTTCTCACCAACATAGCTCTCCACAGCGCAGCACCCCCTACATCTCCTCCCTTATTTATATTTATAGGCCTAACCGACTGCTGCACTCTGCAAACGACCTTCGACTAACCTCTGCACTAATCCGTACCTCCCACTCCCAACTCCAAGACTTCACCCGCGCTGCGCCAATCCTCTGGAATGCTCTACCCAAGAAATTAGGACTATCCGCAATTTGGATGGTTTCAGGCGCTCCCTCAAAACACATTTGTTCACAGTGGCCTATCACATTCACTAATCAAAGTCATTCTATGTGTAATTCTGTGTGTGTAGCCCATTCACTATCTCCATGCATCCCTCACTTCCTTAAAATGGCTGGACCATCATTGTAAAAACACCATTGTATATAAACACCTGTACTTTGTATCTCCCACACCTCATTGTAGATTGTAAGCTTTCACCAGCAGGGGCGGCTGATTTTGCTTTAATTATTGTATTGTTAACGTTGTTACTTATGACTCGTGTTTTGAAACTGTTAAACTGTAAAGCACTGCGGAATATTATGGCGCTATATAAATAAATAATATTATTATTCTTATTATAGAGGCCCACTCAGTAGTGGTGAAGTGTGAACGCGCAAATTGCGAGTTGACTGCGCCTGATGCAGCTGATACTCCATTACTGTTGGCTGCTGCTCACACAACCGCTCCAACATATGTAACGAGGAATTCCACCTGGTGGGTACGTCACATATAATGCGATGTTCATGAAGGTGAAATCTGCGTTGCAGAGCTGCAATCAGCGATCTGGCCATGCTGGAACGTCGCAAGTGAGCGCACTCTAGGCGGACCTTGTGCAGCAGTGCATCAAGATCCGGATAGTCCCTCAAAAAACTCTGCACGACCAAGTTGAGCACATATGACAGACATGGTATGTGACTGAGGTTGCCAAGGCCCAGAGCTGACACCAGATTTCGGCCATTGTCACACACTACCAAGCCTGCCTGTAGATTCTCTTCCAAAAACCACACGTCGCTCTCCTGCTTTATGGCATTACAGAGCTCCTGCGCTGTGTGGCTAAGATTCCCCATGGAAATTAATTTCAGGATGGCCTGTTGACATTTGGACACGGCTGTGCTCATATCGGTCGCAACAGGTAAACGTTCACGGGTCCATGTGGAGGTAGACCGTGACGGCTCCTGCAGCGATGATTCTGAGGAACTGGAATAGGAGGAGGAATCAATGTGTACAGACTTGATTCCTGCAATCCTTGGAGTTGGCAGAACACGTACAGCGCCACTCGCAAGATCAGTACCCGGCTGCACAACATTGACCCAATGGGCAGTGAGGGAAAGGTATTGTCCCTGGCCATGGGTGTTAGAACCCTCTTGTTAGGTTTTGTTTCAGTTTGCTGGTCACATGACCTTTTTTCCCTATTTAGTCTGGCTCCGCCCTTCTGGCTTTGCTTGACTTCATTGTATTATCTACTGTTAAGCTAGCCGGGTGCTTAGGTGCCTTAATCTGTGAGTTTTGCTTGATGTTAGGATCACAAAGTATTTATTTTTCTGTTTAATTATCCATGCTACAATTTATGTTAGGAGGTGTCCACCTTTTCTCCCAGTCCCTAGATCTTGTAGGGATTACTCCCTCGCAACTATAGGTCTTCGTTCACACTAGATGAGGACTTTAGCGGGTCTGGTCGCAGGATCAGGTTCCCCGTTACATCGTAGGGATTCAGCTTAGTTGTATTGTAGGGACAGAATTCCCTTCTTTCCTTACTGGTTGTAGCAGATCATAACAATGGGTACTGGTCCACGCATCGGTGGTCAGGTGGACCTTGCTACTGAGGGCTTTTAGTAGCGCATGTTTAATTTTTCCCTCAACATGCTTTTGCAGACCAGGGACGGCTTGCCTGCTGAAATGAAATCGGCTTGGCACATTGTATTGTGGGATTGACAATGATATTCAGTTACGGAAACTGTCTGTCTCCACCAGCCTGAATCACAGCATTTCAAGGGACAGGAGTTTTGCAATGCCAGCATTCAGAGCCTGTGCTCGTGCATGGTTTGCGGAGTATGGCCGTCTTTTATCCCATGCCTGTGCTACCGCTGGCTGTTTTGTGGCCTGGGAGTGTGAGGATGACAGGGAACTTGCTGCTGTGTGTGGAATAACAGTTTGTCTCTGGACAACAGTGGCCGAGGTTCTTCCATGGCGATCCTGTGAGGAAGCATAACCAGCTGTGTGTGAGCTCGATGAAGAGGCTTCAACACAACCTGAAGATGTAGGTGCTGCTGTAGGTTGGCCTACATCTCCAGTGTGTCTTTGTAACTCAACTACGTGCTTTGTCCGCACATGTTTCCACATATTTGTGGTATTGAGGTGACTGACACTTTTAGCTATTTTTAATTTTTGATTACACAGCTTGCATTTCACATAGCAAATATCATGTGCAAGTGTGTGAAAAAAGGACCACGCAGTGCAAGTCCTGGGAGCGCACGTTTTGACTTTTGGAAGACAACTGCTCCGAACAGGTGCCAAACTGGAGGCTACAGGCAACCGAGTCTGCAGCCTAACTCTCCCTCCTGTTTGTACCGTTGGGGCAATGTCTTCCTCTATCTTCCTTCTATCACTAACCATTTCTCTAGGCCTCTCCCAGCTTTCAACCAAAGTACTGGTTCTCACCCACAAAGCTCTCCACAGTGCAGCACCCCTCCTACATCTCCTCCCTCATTTCTATCTATCGGCCTAACCGACTGCTGCGCTCTGCAAACGACTTTCGACTAACCTCTGCACTAATACGTACCTCCCACTCCCGACTCCAAGACTTCTCCTGCTCTACGCCAATCCTCTGGAATGCTGTACCCCAAGAAATTAGGACTATCCACAATTTGCATGGTTTCAGGCGCTCCCTCAAAACACATTTGTTCAGAGCGGCCTATCACATTCACTAATCAAAGTCATTCTATGTATTCTGTGTAAGTGTGTGTGTGTCTCTAGCCCATTCACTATCTCCATCCCTCAGTCCCTTAAGATGGCTGGAACATCATTGTAAATGCACCATTGTATATAAACACCTATACTTTGTATCTCCCCCATCTCATTGTACATTGTAAGCTGTCACGAGCAGGGGCGACTTATTTAGCTTAAATTATTGTATTGTTAACGTTGTTACTTATGACTTGTGTTCTGAAACTGCTAAACTGTAAAGCGCTGCGGAATATGATGGCGCTATATAAATAAATATTATTATTATTCCTCTGAGCTGCTCCCACCACCTTCCTGTTCTTCATGCCATGTTGGGTATTGGACCTCATCATCTCCACTACCCTCTTCCAACACCTGCTGTTGGGTGGTCTGGCCAGCACCATGCTCAACAGAAACTGGCACCTGGGTCTCATCATCATCATCAGATGCGTTCTGCGGTGTGCTGACCATCGGCACTGTCTCACCCGCCTCTTCAGATTCAGAGAGACACAGCTGTTGCGCATCACTGCATACTCCCTCTTCTTCACATTACAGAATGCTGCTTGGCTGGGCCCCTGTTTGCAAGCCAATAGATTCTGAGAACAGAAGCAGACACTCAGCTGGCTCCTGTACAGAACTCTCTGACTGCCTGGGCAATTTGCCAGGCGGTGAAGAGACAGATGGTTGCCCAACAGTGCTGTGGTCCTGAGAGGAGGTGGAAGCAATTGAAGTCGATGCATTGGCTGAGATCCAAACAACAACGGCTTCAATTTGTTCTTCCCGCAGCAGGGGGGTACTCCGAGCTCCTACAAAAGTGCGCATAAAGGAACGCTCACGGCCCGGGGAAAACTGGTGGATGCTGTGTCACTGGGGGCCGCAGCAGCCACAGAATCCCCACGTCCTCTCCCTGAAGAAACTCCACGACCACGTGCCTTACTCCCTGCCTTCTTCATCTTGGTAGATTGATAAAGAAAGTCTGAAAAGTTATAAGGCCTAAGTGTGGTTATTCCGCAGAGACTGCAGTGAACACTGCACACAACTGTTCAGTAGGTGTGAAAGGCCCCTTTGTGTACTTCTATAGTGTTTGCAACCAATGTATTGTATACGGATGGAAGCGCGTCACACTAATAGATTTTATTTATTTGTAATAGAATGGAGCAGCAACAATTAGAGAAAAATTTCAAGGATGTGCCAGTGACACACGCTCAGCAGACTACAACCAGCAGTGGTTGAAGAACTAACTGGAGCGTGATCTGCACTCCAAAAAGGAAAACCTCAGACTACAGTGAACACTGCACACAACTGTTCACTACCCAACGCGTCTCAGCAGGAAGGCAGTCTGTGCGTCAAAACAAAGGCGCAAGCATACATCCACGTACCCTGTTTATAAAGCTATATAAAAAAATTATGTAGTAGTGACGCACACTTTATTGAGGTACAGTATTACATCGCCATTCACCATCTGTGGCTATGCAGTGTCATCTATATATACCTTATCTATCCGTTGTCATGCTTGCAAGTCGACAGTCAGGCATAAATAGCAATTTTCATTATGCACTATGCACTTTTTAAAGGTTATGTTTGTTAATAAACATGATTATTGCCACATATTATGAGTATTACATGATGGAAATTGTATAATTTTGTATAAACTGTTTAGTGACATTATTCAGCAAATGTAACATTTTAGTAATGTCACAGATAACTTGTAATGCTGATGATGTTTTGAAGTCAGACATTCATTGTCTATACAATAAAAATGGTGTACATACTGTTACTTATCCATCATTAATGGATTCAGATATGTACTTGTATGCTTTTATGTACAACCGTATAGCAGATTCCTTAACTAATTTATTTTGTGGTTTGCATTGCTGTTCAACATGTTAATGTATGTGTTTATGTTTGTCAATTCTTTATTTATCTAGATATTAGTTTAAATGAAATCATCATCTTATGGTAGTAAAGGTTATCTTTCTCTTGTTTGAAGTATAGACATTTAAAATTGACAGGTAACAAGGAAATTACTTGATCTAGTATTTAAACATCCTCCTTGACCCTGGGCTCCAACACCGCCAGTTGTTGCTCGGAAGTGCTGTTAGCACAGTCAACACTTGCTCCTGTGTTACTGGGGTTCAGTAACGTCAGCTGGTCCTCGGTTGTGCCATTGGCTCTTTTCCTTCTGCTGCCCCTCCGGGTTCCAGCACAGTCAGCTGGTCCTCGTTACTTGCATTGGCTCTTGTACCTTCTGCTACCCGTCCGGGTTCCAGTACCGTCAACTGGTTCTCCGCAGTGCCTTTGGCCTAGGTGCCTCCATCTCGGTATCCGAGTTCCAGCAACGTCTGCTGGTCCTTGGTAGTGCTTTGGAGCACAGGTACCTCCTGCTTAGTAACCGTGTCCCAGTAACGTCAGCTGGTCCTCGGTTGTGCCATTGGCTCTTTTCCTTCTGCTGCCCCTCCGGGTTCCAGTACCGTCAACTGGTTCTCCGCAGTGCCTTTGGTCTAGGTGCCTCCATCTCGGTATCCGAGTTCCAGCAACGTCTGCTGGTCCTTGGTAGTGCTTTGGAGCACAGGTACCTCCTGCTTAGTAACCGTGTCCCAGTAACATCAGCTGGTACAAGATTGTGCTACAAATACAAGATACGGAACAAGAGACACAAGAACAATAAGCAGAAGATCTAAAAGCAGAAGAACATGAAGTATAAGACCAAAATGAAGAGCAAAATATATGCTCTAAATTCTAAGCAGAAGAAGACTAAGCAGTGTATGGGGGTGAGTCCGTTCCTCCTCGTGGTGCCCCTGGAAAATGCCTGCTGCTGCAGGCTAAACTGAACACGGACAAATACTGTTGTAATTTAAATCTTTTGTGACAGCAAGAACGGAAGGATGAAAAATTCATACTTTGACAGATTACAAGTACAGGATTCTCTGTCACAAATAAGAATATGATGAAGAAGATGAAGCAGAATATGAATAAGAATAATAGTTTAATAAGAAGAATATGAGTAATGTTAACAAAGATGAATAGCAAGAAGTTTAAGAAGAAGATAAAGAAGGTGAAGATGAAGAATAATTTGATGAAAAAGATGATGCTGCAGAAGATTATGAAGGAGAAAGTGTGTGAAAAGTTAAAAAGGTGAAGATGAAGAGCATGGAAGTTGTGTAATATACATATTTGCCAAAATATAAAAAACGTTAACATTGTCAATTTCTTCGTCAATCCGAACATCTTTAAAAAAAAAATATTTATGCTATTCCATTTGATTGGGTTAAACATCTATGCCTTTAATGTCTCCTCAACCTTCCCCAATACATTCTACATTACTCTTTCTTGTTTTCCTTCATGTACAATTAACCAACAAGGCAAGAATGGGTTTTTTTTAATTTCGATATTTTGTTCCCATAGACTTACATGGGACTTCCGGTATCGGTATCGGGTATCGCCGATATTTTAGTGATATCGGCGATACCATTCCGATTCCGATACTTTAGGATATCGGAAAGTATCGCTCAACTCTACCGTTGACATCTGTAGTTGATTACAGCCCTCACCTAACAAGTGACTGAAGAAAAGGATGTTACCACTCAATATTCTGGCGGAAATGAATGGAACAGTCTGCGCTGTCAATCCAAAGAATAAGTGATAACTATCTGATCAATATGGGAGCTAAAAAGTCCACTAAAAATGGAACAGTGGCCATCATGTATATCCCATCACAATTTATTGTCTATGTGACTGCGGTAAAAACCAAGTAGTCCTATAGACTATGCATGAAGCAGAAGCACACATTGCTGACCATTGCTTAATTCAAAACGGGATTTTCAGATCTGCTAAAAGGATACCCAAATGGTCATTGGAGAATTGTGAGTGTGCACTCAATTCGGACTGTTCAGACAGTGGTATTAAGCAGTCATTACTTGTTTTGCTTTGTTTTTTTACCTCTAGCAGAATTTGTAAGGCTTTTTCCTCCAATGACCTTTCATTTCTTGGACTTTATTATTATATATTTATTTATTTTCTTTTTTTCTGCTTTTGGTAAGGAATATTTTTTCTTCTGTTGTTTGCCATTGTTTTCTTTTTTTCCCCTAAGTAATTTGTAAGCAGGTTTGTCCTACAATGCATTTTTAGGATCATTTTCCGACAACAACCAAACTAGCTCCTGGCCAACAGACAAGCCTTGGTGTCTGATAATGAGAAGCGAAGCAGGGTGACTATTAGTTCTTCAAACATCCCCTATTTTTCTTTTAATTACAAATAAAATTACATTAATGTCCCCCTCCCAATAATTAGTGCAGATCATGCGGCGTTCTTTTAAAAATAAAAGGTTGCAAAATATTTATCTGCCATTTCCGTTTCACAAATGGCCAAAACACAGCTATGTTGTTTTCCCTGCTGTTTGAATGAGGGAACAGGATGTGGTGATTGTGATTCCAAAAGTCTTTTATCTATAGGAAAAAAAAAAAGCTGGCATCATTATCGCCACAAAAATGCCAGCGTTTATCAAGGGCATTATTAGGCTAAGCACAAAAAGAAAGAACAGCAGCAGTAGTAATCAAATCACAATCGAAATAGAAAAGGACTCCGACTGTTCTGTGAGCAGCAAGAAGCCTTCCCATGTATCAGCTTTCTTTTAATGCTATAAAGCATGATAAACCTTAACGGCTGCTTGAATTTCTGCAGTAGGCAGTCTATCTGATTGCAATGCTACCTTTGGGGATACGGCAACACGTCTATTTGCCTGATTAAGTCATTGAATTAAATATCACAATTTTAAGGCAACACGGGTTTAAGGATTTTTTTTTATATATATTTTTTGGAGCGGCAGGGCTTAGTTCTGTGTTAATTTAAGGCTGAATATCCCTTCCTAAAGTCTAATTTGGCTTTCGTATTAACCTCAGCTGTCAGGCTTCGGTGGAAATAATGGACTCTGACAGATCTAGTGCAGAGGAGAAAATATGAGAAGAAATAACACTGTATTCTCTGACTGTGATAAAACGCTCATAACAAGCACCTGTGAGCTACACTATTTCCATATAAATGTGAAATTTGACATTCTGCAGGGGTCAATAGCAAAATCAATCAATTTAAATTCTAACTGGGCAGGAGTCTTGATTTGAAGAAAATCCGCTGTAAAAAAATAATTTCCTTTTGAAATCTTTTGTATTTGTGATGTGGTACTTCTTTGTTTCCTCATGCTTCTCATTGATTCATTTTATTGACCGACAAAAACTTTACCTTTGTTGTGCAAGACTTGAGAAGAGTACACAAGCTTATATGAATGAAAT
Organism: Oophaga sylvatica; assembly: GCA_033576555.1. Lineage (NCBI taxonomy): Eukaryota > Metazoa > Chordata > Amphibia > Anura > Dendrobatidae > Oophaga > Oophaga sylvatica. The sequence continues at coordinate 278,267,004 of JARQOD010000006.1, read as the reverse complement.
CACTGAAGGAACTGAATAGACTTAGCATCTACAGAGAGGTCATCACCTTACAGTATATTTGTAGATTATTGATTCCATTTTATTTATAACTATACCGTCAATTTAAAAGTAATGCAACTATAAAACAAAGAAAAACTCATAAAGTATAGCTTTGCTGAAATTTAGCCTTGCTTATATATATCCACTATAAGCATTAAAGGGAACCTGTCACTAAATTGTGCTACTTCATCTGAGATCAGCATAATGTAGAAAAGGAGATCCTGATTCCAGCAATGTATCACTTAGTTTACTGGGTGCAACAGTTGTCATACAATCAAGGTTTTTAGATGTAGATTTAAGCAGAGCTGAGGAAGCTAATCCCGCCCACACCCCAACTTTCTGTGTAGCTTTCTAAGCTGCTTATCACAGGAGGGGGTGTGGTTGCACCAGGGCTAATGAGCTGCTGTAGTCCAGGCAGTGATAATCTCTAGGTTATAAAACATTAATTGTATTGCAGAAACAGCACACAGTCTAAGGGCTCATTCTCACTTGCGATGAAATCGGATGAATGTAATGAGATAAAAAATCGGATTGAATTCAGATGAATATTATTCTATGATTGTGTGTTCATCTGCGTTTTTTTTCCAGCCTGGATCGTATCAGGATCGGACTGGAAAAAAGGCTCAGCATGCTGCAATTGTAATCGGAAATCAGATCGCATCCCTCAATAGAAGTCAATGGGTGTGAGAAAAAAAATCCCACAGCATTCGGACCATGCGAGTGCTGTCCAATTTTTACATACCGATCGCATTTGAAAAGCCAGCAATTCATGTGCCGCGTACAGTAAAATCACACTGACAGGTTAGAATAGAATAGATAGAATAGATATATACACATAGAATACATAGATATATAGATGTCAGTGAAAACACATACAGTACAGACCAAAAGTTTGGACACACCTTCTAATTTAAAGATTTTTCTGTATTTTCATGACTATGAAAATTGCAAATTCACACTGAAGGCATCAAAACTGAATTAACACATGTGGAATTAAATACAAAAAAAGTGTGTAACAACTGAAAATATGTCGTATATTCTAGGTTCTTCAAAGTAGCCACCTTTTGCTTTGATTACTGATTTGCACACTCTTGCCATTCTCTTGATGAGCTTCAAGAGGTAGTCACCGGAAATGGTTTTCACTTCACAGGTGTGCCCTGTCAGGTTTAATAAGTGGGATTTCAGCCATATAAATGAGGTTGGGACCATCAGTTGTGTTGTGCAGAAGTCTGGTGGATACACAGCTAATAGTCCTACTGAATAAACTGTTAGAATTTGTATTATGGCAAGAAAAAAGCAGCTAAGTAAAGAAAATCGAGTGGCCATCATTACTTTAAAAAATGAAGGTCAGTCAGTCCAAAAAATTGGGAAAACTTTGAAAGTGTCCCCAAGTGCAGTTACAAAAACCATTAAGCACTACAAAGAAACTGGCTCACATGAGGACTGCCCAGGAAAGGAAGACCAAGAGTCACCTCTGCTTCTGAGGATAAGTTTATCCGAGTCACCAGCCTCAGAAATCGCAGGTTTACAGCAGCTCAAATAGAGACCAGGTCAATGCCACACAGAGTTCTAGGAGCAGACACATCTCTACATCAACTGTTAAGAGGAAACTTTGTGCAGCAGGCCTTCATGGTAAAATAGCTGCTAGGAAACCACTGCTAAGGACAGGCAACAAGCAGAAGAGACTTGTTTGGGCTAAAGAACACAAGGAATGGACATTAGACCAGTGGAAATCTGTGCTTTGGTCTGATGAATCCAAATTTGAGATCTTTGGTTCCAACCACGGTGTCTTTGTGCGACGGAGAAAAGGTGAACGGATGGCTCTTTATGCCTGGTTCCCACCGTGAAGCATGGAGGAGGAGGTGTGATGGTGTGGGGGTGCTTTGCTGGTGACACTGTTGGGGATTTATTCAAAATTGAAGGCATACTGTAGCAGCATGGCTACCACAGCATCTTGCAGCGGCATGCTATTCCATCCAGTTTGCGTTTAGTTGGACAATCATATATTTTTCAACAGGACAATGACCCCAAACACACCTCCAGGCTGTGTAAGGGCTATTTGACCAAGAAGGAGAGTGATGGGGTGCTACGCCAGATGACCTGGCCTCCAAAGTCACCAGACCTGAACCCAATCAAGATGGTTTGGGGTGAGCTGGACCGCAGAGTGCAGGCAAAAGGGCCAACAAGTGGAAGGTGTGTCCAAACTTTTGGTCTGTACTGTAACAGTACAGACCAAAAGTTTGGACACACCTTCTCATTCAAAGATTTTTCTGTATTTTCATGACTATGAAAATTGTAGAATCACACTGAAGGCATCAAAACTATGAATTAACACATGTGGAATTATATATTACACTTTACAAAAAAGTGTGAAACAACTGAAAATATGTCTTATATTCTAGGTTCTTCAAAGTAGCCACCTTTTGCTTTGATTACTGCTTTGCACGCAGAAAAGGTGAACGGATGGACTCTACACGCCTGGTTCCCACCGTGAGGCAGGGAGGAGAGTGGTGTCCAAATTGGTGTGTTTGTATACGTGACCACAAGTTTGGTACACTTTTCAACTATTTTCCTGTTTTTTGCTATGGAAATTAGAATCCATTGAAGTCAATTATCACTGTAATTCATATTTACTTTGCAGACAATTGTCCTGCATATTACCAATTTAGTTTCCCTTTTAGCACCTTATCTTGATTATGACTTTTCACAGAAAAGGTGAACGGATGGACTCTACACGCCTGGTTCCCACCGTGAGGCATGGAGGAGGTGGTGTGATGATGTGGTGGTGCTTTGTTGGTGACACTGTTGGTGACACTGTTTACTACCTATTTTACCATGATTGCTATGGTGATAGAATCCATTGAAGTCATTTCCTCTATCCACATTTGTTTGCAGGGCAATTGTCCTGCTCTTACCCCAATTTAGCTTCCTTTTGCAGCCATATCCCTGATTATGACCATTTTACGCCATTTTAAAGCACCAAAGTTCATGTCCCTATTGATTTGTATTAGGTTAGGGTCCGGGTCAAGTTCGGACCCAAACCCAACTTTTTACTGTATGTTCGTCGAACCCAGCAAATCTGAACATCCACGGGTTTGCTCATTTCTACTTGTGATATATACTATTAAACTTGATTTGTATGAAATTTCGTTGGTTTGAAATAAAAAAAACACAAAATTGGCCTGGTACAATGTGGAAATTTGGTTGTTCTAAAATTGCGCATTTTCACATTTACTGTAGAACTTCAGACTGTTTAAATTTCATCTTGCTCTAATAAAACCTCAAATTGTCCTTCCACCGGTGTAGAAATTTGGTGTTCCAAAATTGACTATATATACTCTAGAACTTGGTTTGTGTGAAATTTCATCTCTTTCAAATAAAAATAAAATTTGGCCTGGTACAGGTATAGAAATTTGATCCGTCAGTACTCTGACCCCAGCCACCACTATTTCTCCCGTTGTGGCGTCAAAGCCTTGTATCAGCATGTGTCCAGGAACATCACTCTTGCTGGGATGCTAAATTTCCTTAACGGCACACTGTGTTAACATTGTGGAGGTCGGGGCTGAGTCCCACCCTGATACGGCACATGTTTAATGACACAAAGGATTGCTGCTCCTACTTCTGTCAGGGTTTCATCTACCTTGTACTCCAGTTCCTGCAGCCCCTCATGCTTCTCCTCATCCTCCATCTCTGATGTGCTATCTCAGAAAACATTGCAAGTGCCAGCTCACCGACTGATGTGCGATGTGCCCATGCGCTGGAACTATACACTGCACATACTGGCAAGGCTTTGTGAGCAGCAGAGGCCAGTTGTGCAATACCAGCTCCAACATGCCCGTCGGTATTCAGGTCAGCATCCACACATAACAACTGAAGAGTGGGCATGGATGTCTGGAATTTTGTGGTTCTCCAAGACTTTGAGAATTGCACAAAGATGGTGAGCGGTGAAGATGCCATAATCAGTACAACAATCCCGCTTCAGTGCCTACTTAAATGGTCACTGCTCATAATTAAGCATGAAGCTTTGCACACCAGGTGGAGAAGAAGGAAGACATGAGACAGGGAATAATACGCAGCCTAGCCCCATCTCATCTGCGCAGTGCAGATTGGGTAACAATGAGGAGGTAAAGGCTAAGTAAGAGGAGAAGGAACAGGATCAGGAGGCTAGCACAATAGAGGCTAGTACCCGCAAAACCTTTGTCCCATCTCTCCAACGTGGATGGGAGTGAGGAAAAGAGGGAGAAAGAGCAGATGGAGAGTCGTCATCATGGTGAAAACAGGGAACATTTGGCTGACTTTATGTACCACTGCCTTTCCCATCACCCTTGTGTTACATTCATCTTGGAAAATAATGGGTATTGTTTGTTCACCCTGCTACACCCATGCAACAAGGAAAACTTTGCATCTCTTCTTCCTGGGGAGGAGAGATCTTCTAAAATGGTGCTATACCAGGAGGCCATTGTGGAAAATATGTGGAAAAAATTTGCATAAGACAACACTAGCGCCAAGGAGCAAGCTTCCTTGATCAACCAAGAAGGAGAGGTAAGGGAGACACACCAAGTACAGCAGAGGCAGGGGTACACCATCACAGCATCCATGCCTACATGTGTGAGTATTTTTGACAAGGAGTGAAAAGCTTTAAAAGTTGGTCCTCGAAATACAGTGGGCAGCTCATGCTCAGACTGAAAGCATCGCTTACTGATAGATGCTACTGCGCATGCGCCGCCACGATTTTGTTGGAGCAACATTTTTTTTGAAGACCACAATACTAAATGCACAGGTCTTAAAACCACACTAAAAAGGAAATTGCCGGCAATGTAAAATAATAGTCAGAAGTGACAATGCACAGTATGTACCATATGCTGACAATCAGGACAATTAACTAAATGGACAGTCGCATAAACTACATATCAAACCCAGAGAGACAAAACACAACGACCATATGTCCAATATAAAAAGGTAAATTTTGTTATAATATTAAAATAATGAGGCTAGCATAGGAGTTAAAACAAATACACAAGAATAATTCATATATGCTAAAAAAAGAGCGGAATGGGCGACATATACAGGGAAATAAGCATACACATAAAAATAAAAGATAAATAATTCATCAAGTGAGGAAAAACAAGAAAAATTGTATTTTATATATAGCAAACACAGTGATATACCTAAAGTGCATAGTGCAAACATATATAAAAGACACCAGTAGGTGTCAGTATGTACCAACAGTGAATGCAAATATGTGTACCCTAAACCAACATGCTGTAATGATGGTATGCTTAAAACCAGGAGAAGGGAAATAATAATGATTAGACTAACAAATAGTAAGTGTTAAAGACCATAAAATAACTTACATATAGTGCTACTCCTGGTGCCCCGTATAGACACCCACCCCAACGCGCGTTTTCGGCACGTTGCCTTCGTCAGGGGGTGGTGTCTAGGGGAGATAGGAGGGTATAAATACTAGTAAGCACCAATCAAAAATGAGGGTGTGTAAAAAGAAACCCAATACAGCTGCACAGGCAGTAAATACAAATGCCATCAGAAACAGAACACTGCGCATGACAAAACAATGTCATTCCTCACATGAAGTGGGCTACTGCGCATGTCTAGAGTGTTAATGAACGAAAAATACAGGTATAGTATGTCACAAGAAAACGACATCTGGCAGGGTACTGTAGAGACATTAACTTCTTTTATTTCTGGTCTCAATGACAATGATTACAATATACATCTGACCCATTATGCTCATCCTGATACGGTAGATTTTTTGGATATTTCTATTAGACGTGATTCAGATAATGTTTTGCAAACTGATGTCTTTCGTAAATCTACTGCGGTCAATTCATTGCTGCATGCCACATCATCTCATCCCTCCTCAGCTGTCAAATCTGTCCACTTGGGACAGTTTCTTCGTCTCCAGAGAATTTGCTCATCTGACGTTGCCTTTGAGAAACAGGCGCAAGATCTGAAACTCAGATTTTATGCGCGAGGTTACAGTCATCGGATGGTGAAAAAGGCCTATTTGAGAGATAAACACTCATCACGAAATTCATTGTTATATACTAACAACACAAAGGAGGCTTCTAATAAGGTTAGGTTTTTCACCAAGTATAACGTGCAGGCTGATTCTATTAGAGATTGTCTAAATAAATTCTGGCCAATTCTACGTGCAGATCCTACATTAGCGATTTATTTGCCGGAGAAACCGCAAATCACTTTTAGTAGGTCTAACAACCTGCGCGATACTTTGGTGAGGGGCCATTACAATCCGGCTCCAAAAAACACTTTTTTGGACAGATTCCCTAAGAAGAATTTGGGATGTTACCCTTGTGGTAGCTGCGTTGCGTGTCCTAATGTGATGCGGACTAATACCTTCCACAATCAGGAGGGCACTCGGGTGTTTCAAATTAGACACCATATAACATGCTCATTGAAGGCTGTTGTATATTTTGCCACCTGCCCGTGTAATAAAATATATGTCGGTCTAACCACCAGACAATTGAAGGTACGAGTACGTGAACACGTATTGGGCATCGCAGCAGCAGCAAGTGAAAGTGACATCAATGTCCTTAAGACCATCCCTAGACATTTTAAACTTTACCATAATTGTGACAGCACTAAATTGTTGATTTGTGGGATTGATCTAATAACCACGAACATTAGAGGGACTAATATTAGCCGGAAATTAGCACAGTGTGAGACCAAGAGGATTTGGACACTTAACACTGTACAACCACTTGGTCTCAATGAAAATATTAGTTTTGTTCCATTTCTCTGACCTTTGTATGTATGTATAATTTTTATGTAAAACAATTCCTATATATATATATATATTATATATATATATATATATATATGCTATCTTATATTATGTGTCTTTGGGAGATTATTTTATTATTTTATGATTTTATTATTACTTCCATGATGGGTAGTTATTGTTTTATATCTGAATTTATAAGATATATTATGTACTTACCTTGTTCTTCATCTTTGTCTCTTAGTACTCTTCATGTGGGCTGTGGCTGATTTGATGCGCCATAATCATCTTGATGTATCATAACTGTATCATACGGATCCAAATGAATACTACAATGAATGATCAAAACATCTTCTATCATCATGAAATACTTCTGTCACTTTTATTATTATTTTTCTTACACCATGTATTCACATTTTTTTACTGGTTTTGGTTATATTTATTATCTATTTTGTATTATAAATGAAATTACACTTATATGTACACATTTTCTGTGGTGTTGCACTTTATGACATCTGTACACTTCATCTGTGTCCTCTTAATTGGATGGTACGCGTGTTCGGCAGTGTGGTATGTGGGGTTCTGGCTCTGGCCGCGTCTTTATGTTATACCATCAACTTATTTTGGTGGTGTTGCATGACGTGGTTATTGTCAGGAATACCACCTCCTCCTGTTGTACATGCGTCCACTCTGCCTCCATTGTATATGGTTTTTTAGGACACTTTGGCATAGGGCGTATTTTTGTTATACACTTGGTATGAGGTATATATATTGCCTTTATTATTTTTCTTATTTTTATTCACCAATATATTGTTTTTATCATGACGATTGTATTATATTTCGTATTATAATCCCCTCGTGATATATTTTGTTATTTTGGTACACTTCCTTGAGGGGTTAATACTACTTCATACATGGATATTATATACTTACTATGGAATATTTATGTGGAATACATTTTATAAGCGTGTGTGAACTTTGTATTTTTGCTACTTATTTTTGTATTTTTTAATACATCATGATTGTTTTGAAATTTTTCTCTTTTTTATTACCATTCCTATATGGTGATTGTAGCATATCTATATAATTCAATCTATAAGATGCGGCATAATATTATATAAATTTTGCTCATTTTTTATTTTTCTATTATTTTTTCCTTTTGTGTGTGAACAGTGCACTATGGATCTATACCTGTAGTAGGCTGACTTTGACCTATATGGCGTGTTTTTAATATATCGGTCTTAGGGGCATCACGTGGCCCTTAGGCATCTTGTCCAGAGACCATGACAATCACGCCATGACTTTGAGTAAAGTATATGCGCACATGTATTTCTCTATTTATGTGGGGTTATACAATACTCTTTTGGGACGGCTGCGCGATTACATCTGGGTTAATTAAAAACTTACTTTGAAGCGGCTGTGATATTACATTTGGGTTTATTTAATATTTCTTTCTTCACAAGGCGCTCTTGTCATTATTTGTGCTTGATTTGGATGTCCTACCTTATGAAATATATAACCCTTGTGTATAACCTTATACCTGTATTGTTCGGTTACAAATAGTCTTGACATGCGCAGGAGTCCACTTTATGTGAGGATATCTTATTATGACGCTGTGCTGTCATGCGCAGTATTTTGTCTTGGACGGTGTTTTGTATTCATCGCGTGTGCAGCCGTCAGTATGTGCGCTCTATATGGATGTTGTTTTCTTGTGACATACTATACCTGTATTTTTCGTTCATTAACACTCTAGACATGTGCAGTAGCCCACTTCATGTGAGGAATGACGTTGTTTTGTCATGCACAGTGTTCTGTTTCTGACTGCATTTGTATTTACTGCCTGTGCAGCTGTATTGGGTTTCTTTTTACACACCCACATTTTTGATTGGTGCTTACTAGTATTTATACCCTCCTATCTCCCCTAGACACCACCCCCTGACGAAGGCAACGTGCCGAAAACGCGCGTTGGGGTGAGTGTCTATACGGGGCACAGGAGTAGCACTATATGTAAGTTATTTTATGGTCTTTAACACTTACTATTTGTTAGTCTAATCATTATTTTTTTCCCTCTCCTAGTTTTAAGCATACCATCTTTACAGCATGATGGTTTAGGGTACACATATTTGCATTCACTGTTGGTACATACTGACACCTACTGGTGTCTTTTATATATATTTGCACTATGCAATTTAGGTATATCACTGTGATTTGCTATATATAAAATACAATTTCTCTTGTTTTTCCTCACTTGACTGAATTATTTATTTTTTATTTTTTATGTGTATGCTTATTTCCCTGTATATGTCGCCCTTTCCGCTTTTTATATTGGACATATGGTCGTTGTGTTTTGTCTCTCTGGGTTTGATAAATGCACAGGTGCAGTATTTAACCCCTTTCTGCCATCGGACGTTCTTTCCCATCCATGGTACTTGGGCCTGTATGACCATGGATGGGATAGTACGTCTCAGCGATCGGACGCGCTCCCGAGCGCGTCCGATCGTGGCCGGGTGTCAGCTGATTATCACAGCTGACACATGGCACTATGTGCCAGAAGCGGTCACGGACCGCTCCCGGCACATTAACCCTGGCACACTGCGATCAAACATGATCGCAGTGTACGAGGGCACAGGGAAGCATCGCGCAGGGAGGGGACTCCCTGCGTGCTTCACTGAGACCCTCAGAACAGCGCGATGTATCGCGTTTTTCCGAGGAACCCTCCTCCCTGCAGGACCCCGGATCCAAGATGGCCGCGGGGTCCTTCCGGGTCCTGCAGGGAGGCGGCTTCCTCAGTGCCTGCTGAGAGCAGGTGCTGAGAAAGCCTGCAGCAGTGCCCGTGAGATCGCTGGTCTGACAGTGTGCTATGCACACTGTCAGACCACGATCTGACCTTATACAGTGATGTCCCACCCTGGGACAAAGTAAAAATGTAAAAAAAATAAAAAATAAACATCTGTAAAAATAACTTTAAAAAAATCCTCAAAAAAAAAAATATTCCCCCAATAAATTCATTTCTGTATGTAAGTAAAAAAAAACACAATAAAAGTACACATATTTGGTATTGCCGCATCCGTAACAACCCACCCTACAAAACTGTCCACTAGTTAACCCGTTTAGTGAACCCTTTAAAAAAAAAAAAAAAAAAAGCAAAAAACAATGCTTTATCATCACACCGCCGAACAAAAAGTGGAATAACACGCGATCAAAAAGACGGATATAAATAAACATGGTACCACTGAAAATGTCATCTTGTCCCACAAAAAACGAGCGCGATACATCATCATCAGCAAAAAAATAAAAAAGTTATAGCTCACAGAATAAAGCGATGCAAGAATAATTATTTTTTATATAGAATTGTTTTTATTGTATAAAAGCGCCAAAACATAAAAAAATGATTTAAATAAGGTATCGCTGTAATCGTACTGACCCAAAGAATAAAACTGCTTTATCAACTTTACCACACGTGGAACGGTATAAACGCCCCCCCCAAAAGAAATTCATGAATTGCTGGTTTTTGTTCATTCTAACCTCCCAAAAATCGTAATAAAAAGCGATCAAAAAAGTCACGTGCCTAAAAATGGTACCAATAAAAACGTCAACTCGTCTCGCAAGAAATAAGACCTCACATGACTCTGTAGGCCCAAATATGCAAAAATTATAGCTTCAAAATGTGGTGGTGCAAAAAACTATTTTTTGCAATAAAAAGTGTCTTTTAGCGTGTGACAGCTGAAAATCATAAAAACCCGCTATAAATAGTAAATCAAAACCCCCTTTACCACCTCCTTAGTTAGGGAAAAATAATAAAATTTAAAAAATGTATTTATTTTCATTTTCCATTAGGGTTAGGGTTGAGGCTAACGTTAGGGTTAGGGTTGGGGCAAAAGTTAGGATTAGGGTTAGGGTTGGGATTAGGGTTAGGGGCGTGTTAGGGTTAGGTTTGTGGTTCGGGTTATGGTTAAGGTTGGGACTAGAGTAAGGGGTGTGATGGGGTTACGGTTGGAGTTAGAATTGGGGGGTTTCCACTGTTTAGGCACATCAGATGCTTTCCAAACGTGACATGGCGTCTGATCTCAATTCCAACCAATTCTGCGTTGAAAAAGTCAAACGGTTCTCCTTCCCTTCTGAGCTCTACCATGCGCCCAAACAGTAGTTTACCCCCACATATGGGGTATCAGCGTACTCAGGACAAATTGCACAATAACTCTTTGGGTCTAATTTCTTCTGTTACCCCTGGTGAAAATAAAAAATTGGGGGCGAAAATATCATTTTTGTGGAAAAAAATTATGATTTTTTATTTTTATGGCTCGACCTTATAAACTTCTGTGAAGCACTTGGGGGTTCAAACTTCTCTCCACACATCTAGATAAGTTCCTTGGGTAGTCTAGTTTCCAAAATGGGGTCACTTGTGGGGGGTTTCCACTGTTTAGGCACACCAGGGGCTCTCCAAATGCAACATGATGCCCCCAAACAATTCCATCAAAGTCTGCAATCCAAAACATCACTACTTTCCTTTCGAGCCCCGACGTGTGCCCATACGGTAGCTTTCTCCTACATATAGGGTATCAGCGTACTCAGGACAAATTGGACAACAACTTTTGGGGTCCAATTTCTCCTGTTACCTTTGTGAAAATAAAATATTGGGGGCGAAAAAATCATTTTTGTAAAAAAAATGATTTTTTTGTTTATACGGTTGTACGTTATAAACTTCTGTGAAGCACTTGGGGGTTCATAGTACTCACCACACATCTAGATAAGTTTCTTGGGGGTATATTTTCCAAAATGGGGTCACTTGTGGGGGGGTTTCACTGTTTAGGCACATCAGGGGCTCTCCAAACGCAACATGACACTCGCAGACCATTCCATCAAAGTCTGCAATCCAAAACGTCACTACTTCCCTTCCGAGCCCCGACGTGTACCCATACAGTAGTTTTCTTCAACATATGGGGTATCAGTGTACTCAGGACAAATTGGACAACAACTTTTGAGGGCCAATTTCTCCTGTTACCCTTGTGAAAATAAAATATTGTGACAAACTAATCATTTTTGTAAAAAAAAAATGATTTTTTTGTTTTTACGGCTGTACGTTATAAACTTCTGTGAAGTACTTGGGGGTTTAAAGTGCTCACCACACATCTACATAAGTTGATTGGGGGGTCTATTTTCCAAAATGGGGTCACTTGTGGGGGGTTTCACTGTTTAGGCACATCAGGGGCTCTCCAAATGCGACATGACGCCCGCAGACCATTCCATCAAAGTCTGCAATCGAAAACGTCACTACTTCACTTCTGAGCCCGACGTGTGCCCATACAGTAGTTTTCTCCCACATATGAGGCATCAGCGTACTCAGGGAAAATTGCACAACAACTTTTGGGGTCCAATTTCTCCTAGTACCCTTGGGAAAGTAAAAAATTGGAGACTATAAAATCATGTTTGTGGAAAAAAATATGATTTTTTTATTTTCATGCTCGGGCGTTATAAACTTTATTGAAACACCTGGGGGTTCAAAATTCTCACCACACATCTAGATAAGTTCCTTGAGGCATCTAGTTTCCAAAATGGTGTCATTTGTGGGGGGTTTCCACTGTTCAGGCACCTCAGGGGCTCTCCAAACACGACATGACGTCCAGCCAATTCTGCGTTGAAAAAGTCAGACGGCGCTCCTTCCCTTCCGAGCTCTGCCATGCATCCAAACAGTGGTTTACCCCCACATATGGGGTATTAGCGTACTCAGGACAAATTACACAATAACATTTGGGGTCTTGTTACCCTTGGGAAAATAAAAATTGGGGTGAAAAGATCCTTTTTGTGGAAAAAATATGATTTTTTAATTTTATGGCTCTATGTTATAAACTTGTGTGAAGCACTTGGGGGTTCAAATTGCTCAGCACAGATCTAGATAAGTTCCTTAGGGGGTCTAGTTTCCAAAATGGGGTCACTTGTGGGGGGTTTCCACTGTTTAGGTGCATCTGGGGCTCTCCAAATGCAACATGGCATCCAATCTCAATCCAGCCAATTTTGGTTGGAAAAAGTTAAATGGCGCTCCTTCCATTCCGAGCTCTGCCGTGCACCCAAACAGTGGTTTTCCTCACATATGGGGTATTGGCGTACTCAGGAGAAATTGTACAACAACTTTATCTGTCCATTTTCTCCTTTTACCCTTGTGAAAATAAATGTTTGTAAAAGATCATTTTTGTGACTAAAAAGTTAAATGTTCATTTTTTCATTCCACATTGCTTCAGCTCCTGTGAAGCACCTGAAGAGTTAATAAACTTTTTGAATGTGGTTTTGAGTACCTTGAGGGGTGCAGTTTTAAGAACGTTGTAACTTTTGGGTATTTTCTGCCATATAGACCCCTCAAAGTGACTCCAAATGTGAGGTGGTCCCTAAAAAAAATAGCTTTGTAAATTTTGTTGTAAAAATGAGAAATCGCTGGTCAACTCTTAACCCTTATAATTTCCTAACAAAAAAAATTTTGGTTCCAAAATTGTGCTCATGTAAAGTAGACATGTGGGAAATGTTATTTATTAACTATTTTGTGTGACATATTTCTCTGTTTTTTTCAAAAATAAACGCAAGTTATATCGAAGAAATTTTACCACTAACGTGAAGTACAATATGTCACGAGAAAACATTCTCAGAATCGCAAAGATCCGTTGAAGCGTTCCAGAGTTATAACCTCATAAAGAGACAGTGGTCAGAATTGTAAAAATTGGCCTGGTCATTAACGTGCAAACCACCCTTGGGGGTAAAGGGAAAAGGAGACAGGTCACTGAAGATTCATTTAAGCCCAAAATGATGACGATGAGGCCAGAGCACCACATGAATACCCTGCCCCACAGCCCTGCCAGAAGAACGAGCATGTTATTAACTCAAAGCTGCAAATACAGATTAAACACCAACCGCAAGACAAATTTTTTAACCAAGGTATCAATTTAATCAGTGTAACAGCGCCAACCAGACAATGCCTGTAGTTTACTTAGCAAAATTTTGATGACAAGTTCTCTTTAAGTTGCTGTCTTCCTATACCTGTTTATGTCCTGTTGTCTTATATCCCTTGGTACCATGTGTACTCTTTCTGTCAGATCTCTAATTATTCAATTCTCCCTTTTAAGCTTGAAATGACTTAAAAATAGTTGTGGTCACTTTATCATTACTTGTTATTTCACCACTCCTGATTGTTGTTTGCCATTTTTTATTTTATCCAAGAGTTGTTGGTAGTGTTTACCTTTGGTCCTTTATAGCAGGGTTCCCCAACTCCAGTCCTCAAGGCCCACCAACAGGTCTTGTTTTCAGGATTTCCTTTGTATTGCACAGGTGATGCAATTATCATCTGGGCAATACTAAGGAAATCCTGAAAACAAGACCTGTTGGTGGGCCTTGAGGACTGGAGTTGGGGAACCCTGCTTTATAGACTCAAGGACCTATTTGTGGTTGTATCTTTTTGTATGTTTATAAAACCCAATAAAACTTTAAATTTGAAAAAAAATAACAGATTTCAGAAATGCCTCTCTTATCAATCTCCATGCTGTTGTTTACTTGCAATGATTGTTTTAGCACCAGGAGCTTTTCATTGCTGGACTACCTGCCTGGTAGTTCTACTGTACCGCCTTCTGTGATAAGCAGTACAGGGTCTTTAGTCAATGTATATACAGAGCCTAGTGTTGGCAGGGTTAGCTTTCTCAGCTCTGCTGTATTGCCAAATCTAAAAACTCTGATTGTGTCAGAACGGCTGCATCCAGTAATCTAAGTGATACATTTTTGGATTCAGGGTCTCTTTGCCTACATCAGGCTGCTCTCAGATGAGGTAGAAAAATCTGCTGACAAATTCCCTTTAAGTGTGAATTGTCATTGATCTAGCTGTTTGCTGCCTGATTTTCCATAATATTGCTGTCATTATATTTATTCTATAATTAGTTCCATGAGACATAATGAATAGCGTATCCACAGTAGATCATTTTCACTACAGTTTTTATGATCATCTCAAGGAGACTTCTTCACTGTATTAGTTTTAATTATTCTTGTTCTTAACATAATTTAGAAATTAGAAAAGAAAACCCTGAACTTATAGTTTCTTAGTTACATGAATATATGAATACATGATGAAAGATACAAACGTATGGATCAAGTATCTGTAACATACCAAACATGCATAATCAGTAGTCGGTACACCTAGATTAATGATTGCACGAGAAATATTCATATAACTATCATTCTTCAATTAGAAAAAGAACAACTGCCCAACTGTTAGCTGAATAATAGTTTTGGCAGTCTCATGTAAAGAAATTCTGCTGAAACAGATATTATACATTTTACTCAATGTTTATTAATCCCTTTATGACTGGAGGCTTTGCATTTTCATTTCTTGCTCTCCTTCTTCCCAGAGCCATAACTTTTTTATTTTTCCGTCAATATGGCTATGTGAGGGCTTGTTTTTTGCGGGACAAGTGGTACTTTTGAACGACACCATTGGTTTTACCATTGGTTTTACCATGTTGTGTACTAGAAAACAGGAAAAAAATTCCAAGTGCAGTAAAATTGCAAAAAATTTTAGTTTCGCTTTTTTCAATAGGTTCACTAAATGCTAAAACTGACCTGCCATTATGATTCTCCAGGTCATTATGAGTTCATAGACACCAAACATGTATAGGTTCTTTTTATCTAGGTGGTGAAAAAAATTCCAAACTTTGTTAAAAAAAAATTGCGCCATTTTCTGATACCCGTAGCGTCTCCATTTTTTCAAAATGTCGGGTTGGTTGAGGGCTTATTTTTTCCGTGCTGAGCTGATGGTTTTAATGATACCACTTTGATGCAGATACGTTCTTTTGATTGCCCGTTATTGCATTTTAATGCAATGTCGCAGCAACCAAAAAAAACATAATTCTGGTGTTTTGACTTTTTTTCTCACTGTTTAGCGATCAAGTTAATCCTTTATTTTATTGATAGATTGAGCAAATCTGAATGTGGCGATACCAAATATGTGTATGTTTGATTTTTTTTCATATTGTTTTATTTTGAATGGGGCTAAAGGGAGGGTGATTTGAACTTTTATATTTTTTTATTTTTTTAATATTTAAAAAAATTTTTTTTTTTACTTTTGGCATGCTTCAATAGTCTCCATAGGAGACTGGAAGCTGCCATAACCCGATCGGCTCTGCTACATATAGGCGATGATCAGATCGCCTCTATGTAGCAGAATTACTCTCTTGCTATGAGCGCCGACCACTGGGCGGTGCTCACAACAAGTCGACAGTGACAACCATAGAGGTCGCCAAGAGACCTCTGGTTGTCATGCTAACGAAACGGTGAACCACAATTGCCGGAAGCACGAGTTAAATGCTGCTGTTAGCGTATGACAGCGGCATTTAACGGGTTAATAGCCGTGGGTGGATTGCGATTCCGCCCGCAGCTATTCCGGGCACATGTCATCTGTTGAAAAAAGCTGATATGTGCCGGGAAACATGTGAGCTCACCGCCGGAGCCCACATCAAAGGGAGGTAGTCCGACATCGGAGTAAATGTACTCCCGATGTCGGAAAGGAGATTGGTTAATATAGAGAATGCAGATGAACCAAAGGCATCGGACAATTTCAGCCCATCAAGTCCTTTATTTCAAGGGGTTCTGTTTAATTACAAATGAAGAATATAACAGAATCCTCTTGTGTCGGCCAAGTTCTTTATGATATTCAGTTGGAAGAAGTCAGCTCAGGAAGGGAATGATATTAAGTGCAAACAGAGAAGCAGTATGATGAGAAATCTTATAATTAATAGATTTCTATCAGAAAAACTTTATTTTCAATATAATATTTACAACGCACACATCTATTTGCAGCAACTTGGCAAATAGCTCTGTCTTCTGTAAGATGCATGACTCCAATTTCACTTCATTTTATTGTAGCAGGTTCAGCACACCATTTATTTTTATGCCTATAATGGCATGTTTTTAAACGTCTCAGTAATGATTTACAGTAATATGAAAACCTTGTGTGCCTCTACACATACTGATGATTCGCATCTATTCATCTACGGTACGTGGCTGAGAACACAGCTAGGTAAAGTCTTTCCTTTTAAGAATTGATAAATAATAATGAGCTCTTAAGTAGCTGATTAATGAATTATTGTTATTTATTTTATACTTTTAATGTAAGACACTAGATTATAGCTAGATGTTTTCTTAAGGCCAACTATATATCACATTTTCAAATTAATTAAGCTGTAGGAATGCAGCTAAGCAATAATATCATGACATAAATACAAGTTCTATTTTTCATAAACCAATCATTATATCAGCCATGGTATTTGTTATGGAGCATATGAGCCCACTTCTGGCCCCTACAGACAACTAAGTCAACGAAACTGCTGGTTTATAAGAACCAATAGTATACTCAGATGTAACTTGCAACTCTTGGGTCCCAATGCAAAACTTCCAAGAGGGTCCTCCGTCTACCACCACTTAGCATGCATCACAGCATTCTTTTAGGCATATCAGAATTAGGAACCACTCTTCATCATCTTATAGCAGTGTTTCTCCAACTCCAGCCTTCAAGGCCAACCAACAAATCCTGATTTCAGGTTTTCTATAGTATTGCACAGGTTATGGAATTATCATCTGTATAATATTAAGGAAATCCTGAAAACATGATGTGTTGGTGGCTTCCAAGGACTGGAGTTGAAGAATATTGTGATATATCTTTTAAAATGGCAACTAAATTCAATAATATTATGTAGGTGGTACCACTGCGCCACAGACTGGGGAGAGCCTGGACGGACGTAACTAAACAACCACAAGGTTCTTCACTAGAGCCTCTGATGTTTTGGTTAGACTTGAATCCAGGTGGACAGCAGGCACAGCTGACCTCCAAGGGGCAGAGAAACAGGGCTGGACTAGGAGAATCGTGCCAGCCAGAAACTGGTTAACAAGAGGATGTATGGCTGGTTAGACAAAGAAAGGTCTGTATAGGACTGCACAGCTGGTAGACACCGGGTTGGCTCGGGTCAGGATCACAGGTGCAGGTTCAGACTGGACAGGTAAGGGTAGTGGTAACGATGCAGGCTAGGTGGATCAGGCTCAGGAATAGGCAAATGTGTAGCCCTGGTATGTAAGGCACACAGGATCTGGAGAATGCACGGTAAGGTAACAGTTAAAGCCTGACATCACTCACTTACACTTCAGACACACCCACAGGGGTGTATAGGGGAGTGACGTGTAGCACAGCGTAGTTGGTCTAGCTTCCTGTCATCGTACAGAGCAGTCAGGGCTAGTTCTTCCAGACAGTGAGGATTCCTGTCAGAGCTCTGGTTGAGCAGAAGATTAGTTCCTGCCAATTCAACGAAGTGGAGTCTAGTAACGGATGACTAGTTATCATCCCGAGTCTAGTCAGAGTTACCTTTTACTCAGTCTGAACTTTGAGGAAACTGAGAGTTACTCAGTGAGACCAAGGAAGAAAACTGACTTTCTATCTTCACGCTTCAGTGCTATATTGAAAGCAAAAGCAGGGCGAAAGGCATAGTGGAAAGAATTCAGAAGTGCCTTAAGGATTGGAGTATCCTGCACATTGTCACCGGTCACTGGGGACCGAAGTGTCACTATAGCTTCAGGCATAGTGGTAGAAAAACCAGAGTCTTACTGGACCTTAGGTTGCAGAAAGCCGCCCTTAGAGTGCCAGTACGTAACCGAGTCAGGAGAACAAGGCTTCTGAGTCCGGCGCGCGGCAAAAGAAAGTACTTAGTTCACCACTTATAAGGCTCTATCACAAAACCGGCCGGGCAGTACAGCTAGTGGGAAAAGCTGAAAACTATAGAGTTAACTTAGCTACAGGCAAGCTTGGACTCACTCATCATTTGGAAAGAGAAGGAGGCCTGTAACCTGCTCAACTGTTACCGCTACGTGCATTCATCCACCCCGAACAGCCTCCCTGGGACCTGCCTGAACAACTTGAAGTAAAAGGTATGGAAAGAAGCTTTTATGTGTGAGACTGAGTTATTTAATTGCATCCTGCACAACCCCACCATAACTATCGACCTGAGGGAAGAGTCCCACCTGTAGGGGACCCGACATCTAGCTGCCTCACCATCCCCTCAGAGATCTACAGCAGCGCTGGTCTTAGTGATCAGAGAACTACAGGTGGCGTCACGAACTGTATATATATACCTATCCCCTGTAAATATACCCCCCAACATACGCCTGACCGCCAGGGCCACAGACCGAGCCACCGTTACCTGTGACAACCCCATAGACTTCCATGGGCTCGGCTCTGAGTACCCCATTGCTCTGGTAACCCACAATTGTGGTGCGTGGTCACAACACAAAGGCATGATGGGTACAGGAAAAGGAACAGCAGGACAAGCAGGATCAAGTGCAGGCTGGACGAACAGGGTTAGATACAGACTAGACCGACAGGAATTCAGGGAGCACAAGTAGAGGGACCTTACAACTAAGTAGCAGGAGTACGCACTGATCACTAATGTTGCTAAGGCACCTTCCTATAAGGAATAGGGCCTTAAATATCAGACGTCTTCCAGCCATTCTGAAATGTGGAGCATGCCCATGTACCCTAAGCACATTCCCAGAGACCTGCGTGCCATGTGCTGATTCTGGGAGGAAACAGATGTTGCGGGGACCAGAACAGAGAGGGTGAGTGCACATCGGTGTCCCTTCCGGGAGAAGGGAGAGGGATCGTGCAGGGACGTCGGTGCTGTCATTACTAATATACAGTTGTGCTCAAACCCCAGCAGAAGTTTGGCTTTTTTGGCCTTTTTTCAGAGAATATGAATGATAACACCAAAATTTTTCTCCACTCATGGTTAGTGGTAGTGTGAAGCCATTTATTGTCAAACTACTGTGTCTTCTGTTATGTTTAGGTAGCTGAGGAGGCAGGAGCAATAAACAGCATAGGCAGCCTGACACCAGAGAGGTTGGAAACGAATAGGTCGCAGACCCCTAAACTAACCGCAGAACTAGAAGCAGCCGTGGGACGTTCCTACGAAGCCCTAGACGCCTCGTCACAGCCAGAGAGATAGCTATCCCTGAAGATGGAAAGAGGAAAGCTAACTGCCCCGGAGTAGACCCTGAAAGAATAGGAAGCCCCCAGACATATCATGGCAGTTAGACAAGATGAAAATACGAACACAGACAGAAAATAGATTGAGCAAACGCTGGGGCCCAAAACTGTCTAGATAGGACAGCACAGGAGAGAATACTGTCTGCAACCAGAAAAATCCTAGCAAAAACTCCAACACTTCTGAATCCAAAAATACTGAGACTGCACGGTCTCGACCACCTATATAAGATCTCTGGTGTGGACATTTAGCAACCCAGCAGTAAAATACCACAAGAACTGAGCAAATGAACAAATACAAAAAACAAACGGATACCAGCCAAAGCCCCCCAAAGGGGACCCGGCTGAAGACAAAAGCAATGCAGCAAAAAGCAAGGAATTCAAACCACAGTAAAAAAAACAGAAAGAGACTTATCTGAATGCAAGCAGGAGACAGCAGAAAAGCAAGCTGAATTCCAATCTAGACCAGGAAGAACAATTGATCACCGGCGAGGATCATGGGAGGTCAGCTCACTTATATCAGGCTAGTCAGTACCACCTGACAACGATTCATCAACTACAGGTGTAGAACTCTTGGTGTTCAACATAGGTTCAATACCCTCAGCAACCACCAGAGGGAGCTTCAGCTCCGAAATCGTCTCCAATGCGTTCACAACAGTTTTCTCTTTTAAATCATAATGACAACCCAAAACATCCAAATGACCCTGATCAAAAGTTTACATATCCCATTTCTTAAAACCGTGCATTGCCCCCTCTAACATCAATGACAGCTTGAAGTCTTTTGTGGTAGTTGTGGATGAGGTTCTTTATTTTCTCAGATGGTTAAGCTGCCCACTCTTCTTGGCAAAAAGCCTCCAGTTCCTGTAAATTCCTGGGCTATCTAGCATGAACTGCGCACTTGAGATCTCCACAGAGTGGCTCAATGATATTGAGGTCAGGAGACTGAGATGGCCACTCCAGAACCTTCACTTTGTTCTGCTGTAGCCAACGACAGGATGACTTGGCCTTCTGTTTTGGATTGTTGTCATGTTGGAATGTCCAAGTGCGTCCCATGCGCAGCTTCCGGGCTGATGATTGCAAATTTGCCTCCAGTATTTGCTGATAGCGTGCTGCATTCATCTTTCCTTCAACTTTGAGCAAGTTTCCTGTGCCTTTGTAGCTCACACATCCCCAAAACATCAGCGATCCACCTCAGTGCTTTACAGTAGGAATGGTGTTCCTTTCATCATGAGTCTTGTTGAACTCTCTCCAATTGTAATGCTTATGGTTGTGGCCAAAAAGTTAAATTTTGGTCCCATCGCTCCATATTACCTTGCTCCAGAAGTTTTGAGGCTTTTCTCTGTGCTGTTTTGCATATTGTAGGTGATATACTTTGTTGCATTTGCGCAGTAATGGCTTTATTCTGGCGACTCGACCATTCAGCCCATTTTTCTTCAAGTGCCTCTTTATTGTGCATCTTGAAACAGCCGCACGGCTAGTTTTCAGAGAGTCCAGTATTTCAGCTGATGTTATTTGTGGGTTTTTCTTTGCATCCCAAATAATTTTCCTGGCAGTTGTGGACAAAATTTTTGTTGGTCTACCTGACCGTGGTTTTGTTTTTACAGAGCCCCTGATTTTCCATTTGTTATTCACAGTTTAAAAGCTGCTGACTGTCATTATCAATTCCTTGGATATCTTTTTGTATCCCTTTCCTGTTTTATACAGTTCAACTACCATTTCCCATAGATCCATTGACAGTTCTTTTGCTTTCCCATGACTCACAATCCAGAAACGTCAGTGGCTGGATGAAAGATGCAACAGTCTGTCTGAATCCCAGAAACTCACTCAGCTTTTATGCACACACACTGATTACAAGCAAACAGGTCATAGATGAGGATGTTACCTTTAGTAGCGATTCAAACAAATTTGTGTCAACTTCTGTGCATATTATCAGGCCAAAATCACCAGGGTATGTGAACTTTTGATCAGGGTCATTTGGATGTTTTGGGTTGTCATTATGATTTAAACAGAGAAAACACAGTAGTTTGACAATAAATGGCTTCACCCAACCACTAACCATGAGTGGAGAAAAAGTTTGGGTGTTATCATTCATCTTCTCTGAAAAAAGGCCAAGAAAGCAAAAATTCTGACGGGGTATGTAACCTTTTGAGCACAACTAATGTAAGGTTCTATGTATATATTCCTGAAACTCAGTTTGTTCGTCAGCCATTTTACTTTCTGTCTTGCTGCAGCTATCTTGCCCTCAGTCAAAATGGAGTTTCCAGCTTGCATGTTCCCGCCCTGATTCTCTCCTTTGCTTCTTAAGCAGCCACAGCTGAGCAATCAGTGCTTCAGAATCTAGCCTTCAGTGAACCTGTGACTTGACTCCTGTAAGCCTTGGACCTTGTACTCCAGCTATTCCTACTGAGGAACTCTGAAGCACTTGTGGACTCTGAACCCTGCTCTTTGAAAGACCCACATTTGCATGGACTTACGGTAACAGAGAAGAAGATCCTGAATCTGTATTGGAGAGTGATTGCTGAGCTTGGATTACTCTGGCCTGCTGTGTCTCCTGTTTCTGTGTCTGCAAACTGTGTGACTATTTCTGCCAACTTGTATGAAGTAATACAGGACTTTTCTATATCAAACCTGTGTCTCATGTATGTTCATCGCACCCAAGCACAAGACGCTATATGAACTGTACTACATACATTACAAGATTCTGAAGCCAAAACGTTAGTGTCTGCTGGGTCTGGAAGGCTGTGTCTGCTGTACTGTGGATATCAGACGTCCGGTTGTACTTTCTGTGATGACAGTGGTTGTGACTTCTCACAACCATTCCAGGTGAGCAATTCCCTTAAGTTTTTTCTTTTTTGCAGTGTTACCACAGGTGAACACTATTGTTTTTTTTTCTCTCCTCTTCTTCCAGTAATCCTGTCTTAAAAGATCTGGAAAATGGAGGCCCGCATAAAGGAACTTTGCGGAGTGACTGATAATATCCTTGCAGATTTGCAGAATATAAAGACCCGTTTTACAAATCTACAGGACCTCAATAATCACAATTTGCAAGTGGTTGGACAGACTACCCAGGATTTGCGAGCCAGGATTGAGGTTCTAGAGGGGCGAGTCCAGGCTCCTGCCGTAGCCCCGAGTGCTGGGATTCCCAAGTTGCCCCCTTTTCGTTTTGGCGGTGAACGTGAGAAATTCAGGGGATTTATTAATCAATGCAATCTTTTTTTTTCTGCACATGCTTCACAATTTCCCACTGAACGATCTAAGGTGCTTACTATAATTATGTTGCTTACAAACAAGGCTTTAATGTGGGCAAACCCTCTGATTGAGACTGAGGATGATTGTTTGAATCACCTTGATGATTTTATTTCAGCCATGGGGCAGGTGTTTGATGACCCCAATCGAGGTGCAACAGCTGAAGCAGCCATGTTAGCTTTGCGCCAAGGTAAGCACTTGGTAGCTGAATATGCCTTGGATTTCAGGAGATGGGCCCTCGATACCACCTGGGAAGTTCCGCCAAAAAATCTATTTTTCGAAAGGGGTTATCTCCACTGATTAAGGATGAACTTGCTCGTGCCGACCCTCCCACTGCGTTAGGTGACTTTATTAACTACTGCATCCGTATTGATACTCGTCTGACTGAACGCAGGCAAGAGAGATGGTTCGAAAGCAATCGTACTAACCTTTTCCTACCTTCCTCTCCAGCTAAGAACCTTTGAGTAGGATTACACGGGAACCTGAACCTGAACCCATGCAGGTAGACTCTTTACAACGACGGGTTAGTGATGCACGCAAGGAACATCGTTTTAAGGAGAATCTATGTTTCTATTGTGGTAAGTCAGGGCACTTCATTATAAACTGCCCCAGCCGTTCTCGTAAGACTACTGCAGCACTCATTCATTGTGAGTGTTGCGAGAGGGGATCTGTCAGGTCCGAGCCTCAGGCTCCAGAGAGATCTGCAGCAACAGATCTTGATTTCTCGGACTTAAACTCCGTTACCTCTGAGGACGTTGACTGTGTAAACGCTGCCATTTTTCAAGTTTCCTCAGCGGTGTCCCAGCTGAGTTGTAAGAAAAACAATTCTCATTGCTTTCTTTCCATCAAACTCTGGGTTGACTCAGCTTGGGTGTCTAGCTCTGCTATGATCGACTCAGGGGCAAGTGGAAATTTTATGGATGTCTCCTTTGCTCTGAAACAGGGAATACGTTCAGTGAAGAAGGCTACTCCAGTACAGATGGAAACTGTGGATGGCTCCCTGCTGACCTCTGGACCAGTGGATCAGGAAACAGAGCCTTTGAGGGTTCTTATGGGTAAAGATCATCAAGAGAAACTGTCCTTTATGCTTATCTCTTCTCCCCACTTTCCCATTATTCTAGGGCTACCATGGCTGCAGGCTCAGAATCCTACCATTAACTGGGAGACCAAGGAATTACACTTTCCAGAGAAACAGATGAGTCCAAAAGTTTCAGCTTGCTCTGTTCCTAAAGGAATCATGTCAGTCCCTGAACTACCAGCTGTATACCAGGACTATGTGGATTTATGTGACAAGAAGAACGCTGACCAGCTTCCTCCTCACCGTCCATATGATTGTCCAATTGAATTATTGCCTGGAGCAGAGATACCTTTTGGTAAGATCTACCCCCTGGCGGGGCCCGAGCTAAAGGCTTTAAAGGATTACTGTCATGGGTGCATCGCCACGAAGATCGTCGCGATTGCACATTCTGACTTCTCACAGCTGAGCTGCTGTTTCTTTGTGTTTGGTAATGAGAGAGTTAATTTTACCTAGCTCTTTGCTAAGACTAGGTCCAGCCTCGCCCGGCTGCTTTTGATTATGTTCTAATTAGTTTCCTTTATATTCCTGCCAGTCTGGGTGTTAGACGCCGGTGAAAGCATTCATGTAGTCTAGCAGACTGGAGCGGTTCTGAGAATACTTAAGCTAAGAGCTCCTTAGTTGTTTTTACTCTTATAGCTTATAGTTTATCTCTGAGACCTTAGGTGTTCCTACTGTGTGTGAGTGTTGTATGTAAGACTTTATTTACTTTATTTCTTGTCTTTCTTGTATGTCTTTCTGTTCATTAACCGTTACCTGTTCATTCCCTTTGGTGGTATTCAGGGTCCTTCTTAGGACTAGAATACAGTTGGCAGGGATTGATAAGAGACAGGGTTTACGCTGGTGGCCTGGACCTCTGTACCTTTAACAGTACCTCCAGGTTGAGGGATTAGTTAGGACCCCAGTTTAGGGTCAGCTTAGACCCCGGTCACCCTCTAGCCGGAGACAGCGTATAACGGATTCCGTTTTGACCCACTGGACATTCTGTCAGGTAAATCTATGTTATCATATATCTATGCGCATGTTATATAGTATGTTGCCCTTTTGATATAGATTACTGACATCACATATATATATCTGCTATACAGCGTGACATTTTCACCGGCCCAACTAAAGATTCTCCCCAGCTGTCATGGATCCAGTAGCCCAGCTGGCCCGGCAGTTGCAGGGGTTGTCCATGGAATTTGCAGACATTAAGTCCAAGGTTTTGTCCCCCCCGGAGCAAACCAGATCTGAACCTAAGGTTGCTCTCCCGGACAGGTTCACTGGTGGGCGGGACAAATTTTTTACTTTCCGGGAGGCATGTAAATTGTACTTTCGGCTGCGGCCTCGGTCATCTGGGAGTGAAGAGCAGAGGGTGGGAATTGTTATCTCGCTCTTACAAGGGGACCCTCAATCTTGGGCGTTCTCTATTCCTCCAGGCTCCCCAGATCTCCAGTCAGTGGATCGATTTTTTACTGCCCTGGGTCTGGTATATGATGATCCGGATCGAGTCTCCCTTGCTGAAACAAGGTTACGTAAAATACGGCAAGGAAATCGTCCAGCGGAGGAATATTCTTCTGAGTTCCGTAGATGGGCAACAGATACTCAGTGGAATGACCCAGCTCTTAGGAGCCAGTTTTGTCAAGGGTTGTCTGACAAATTAAAAGATGTGTTGGCTCAGTATGATTCTCCTCCATCACTGGAGGCTGCTATGGCCCTCGCTATTCGCATTGATAGACGACTTCGGGGAAGACGCGAGGTAACTCCGCCCCCCGTGATGACTCCACCTACTACTAAAGTCCCTTATACTGAGGTTCCCCTGGTCTGTTCTGAGGAACCCATGCAGTTGGGAGGGACATCATTTTGTAGGAGGGAATCGGCGGTGCGCCGCAAGACTAGAAGGTGTTTCTTTTGCGGGAGAGAGGGACATTTTGTTGGGGGGTGTCCATCCCGGACCTCTTTGAGCCAAGGAGTTAACCTGGGAGTGTGTATTTCGTCCCCAAATCCCTCTCAGTTTCTCGTGCCTGCGGAGGTGGTGATTGGTACTAGAACTGAGAGGATTTCTGTTTTTCTTGATAGTGGGTCCGGGGCTAATCTGGTGGATGCTCGGTTTGCCCAGGTGCATGGTATGCAACTGAGTGTATTGGCCAAACCGGTCCCTATACTCTCTATTGATTCTAGACCTCTTGGTCAAGGTAGCTTGGTACAAGCTGTTCATAACATAGATCTTCGAGTAGGGGCAATACATAAAGAGCAATTGTCTTGTTATGTGTTGGAGGGTCTACCTACTCCTATTGTGTTGGGACTTCCTTGGTTGG
The DNA here is from genome assembly GCA_033576555.1 of Oophaga sylvatica. Lineage (NCBI taxonomy): Eukaryota > Metazoa > Chordata > Amphibia > Anura > Dendrobatidae > Oophaga > Oophaga sylvatica. Next base: position 278,240,533 of record JARQOD010000006.1, on the reverse strand, counting down.
CTAAACATAACCCAGTGATTGATTGGCAATCCAGAAAGATAAGCCAGTGGGGTGAATTTTGCAAGAATAACTGCATGAGCACGGTCATCGGTGCGGTTGTGCCTAGGACTTTGCCTCCTTTTCTGGAGGACTTTGGGGAGATGTTCTCAGAGGAGGGGTGTAAAGAGTTACCTCCTCATCGCGCATATGACTGCTCAATAAAGTTGCTTCCTAATGCCTTATCTCGTACTTTCCCAGGGACCGGGAGGTGGATGATCCGGTTCCTATTCCTCAGGAGGGAGTTGTAGTGTCAGCTGTATGCTCTGAGCTTGAGGGGGAGGTATTGGGGGCTCGGGGGACGCCCCTGTGGGACTTCCAGGGAGACTGATAGTTCCAGATCGGTTAAGACTGAAGGTTACGGAGAACCGTTACAAACGGATGGCTGATAGGGGGAGAGTTTCTGGTCGAGATCTGAAGGTGAACGATCTGGTGTGGTTGTCTACCAGGAATATAAAACTTAAAGTTCCCTCCTGGAGGTTGGGTCCCAGATTCATCGGGCCGTACAGGATCAGTTCCATAATTAATCCTGTGGCATTTCGTTTGGACCTCCCTCCTACGTTTAAAAATCATAATGTGTTTCACAAGTCATTACTTAAAAAGTATGTGGCACCAGTCATACCGTCACCTCTACCTCCTCCTTCAGTGGTAGTCAATGATAACGTGGAATTTCATGGGTCGAAAATCATTGACTCACGTCTCAGTCGCCGATCCCCTCAGTACTTAGTTCATTGGAGGGGTATGGTCCTGAGGAGAGGACGTGGGTCCCTGCGTCTGATGCTAACGCAGATCGATTGGTTCGGACCTTTCACACAACTTACCCGGACAGACCTGGTCATGAGGGTCCGGAGGCCCCTCGTAGAAGGGGGGGTACTGTCATGGGTGCATCGCCACGAAGATCGTCGCGATTGCACATTCTGACTTCTCACAGCTGAGCTGCTGTTTCTTTGTGTTTGGTAATGAGAGAGTTAATTTTACCTAGCTCTTTGCTAAGACTAGGTCCAGCCTCGCCCGGCTGCTTTTGATTATGTTCTAATTAGTTTCCTTTATATTCCTGCCAGTCTGGGTGTTAGACGCCGGTGAAAGCATTCATGTAGTCTAGCAGACTGGAGCGGTTCTGAGAATACTTAAGCTAAGAGCTCCTTAGTTGTTTTTACTCTTATAGCTTATAGTTTATCTCTGAGACCTTAGGTGTTCCTACTGTGTGTGAGTGTTGTATGTAAGACTTTATTTACTTTATTTCTTGTCTTTCTTGTATGTCTTTCTGTTCATTAACCGTTACCTGTTCATTCCCTTTGGTGGTATTCAGGGTCCTTCTTAGGACTAGAATACAGTTGGCAGGGATTGATAAGAGACAGGGTTTACGCTGGTGGCCTGGACCTCTGTACCTTTAACAGTACCTCCAGGTTGAGGGATTAGTTAGGACCCCAGTTTAGGGTCAGCTTAGACCCCGGTCACCCTCTAGCCGGAGACAGCGTATAACGGATTCCGTTTTGACCCACTGGACATTCTGTCAGGTAAATCTATGTTATCATATATCTATGCGCATGTTATACAGTATGTTGCCCTTTTGATATAGATTACTGACATCACATATATATATCTGCTATACAGCGTGACAATTACATAGATGAAAATCTAGCCAAGGGCTTCATACGCCCCTCTTCATCTCCTGCAGGTGCACCCATCTTCTTTGTAAAGAAGAAAGATGGATCTCTGAGACCATGCGTAGACTATAGGGAACTCAATAAGGTTACTATTAGAAACCGTTATCCATTGCCTTTAATCCCTGAGTTATTGGAGAGAGTGCGACATGCCAAAATTTTTTCTAAACTAGATCTTCATGGGGCCTATAACTTAGTCCGTATTAGACCTGGGGATGAATGGAAGACTGCATTCAGGTCACGCTATGGACACTTTGAATATCTAGTTATGCCTTTTGGTCTGAGTACCGCCCCAGCCACTTTCCAACACTTAGTGAATGACATTTTCAGGGATCTCCTAGATACATTCGTGGTAATTTATTTGGATGATATTCTAATTTTTTCTAACTCCACAGAGGAACATCATGGACATGTGAGAATGGTCTTGGAACGTCTAAGACAAAATCATCTTTACATCAAACTTGAAAAGTGTGAATTCCATAGGACCGAAATTCAATTTCTGGGGTATGTACTGTCTACACAAGGAATTAGTATGGATGGAAGCAAAACCCAAGCCATCAAGGATTGGCCAAGTCCTAGAAATGTGAAGGAGGTACAGCGCTTCATCGGGTTTGCCAACTTCTATAGACGTTTCATTAGAAATTTCTCTGAGGTAGTGTCACCTATCACTCAACTTACCCGGAAAGAGTCTAGGTTTTCCTGGACTCCCCAAGCCCAGGAAGCATTTTCCCGTCTAAAAGATAAATTTACCACTGCACCTATCCTAGTACATCCCAACCCCGAGCTTGCCTTCATAATAGAGGTGGATGCTTCAGACTGTGCCGTTGGAGCTATACTCTCTCAGAGAACAGGTGAGAAGAATGTCTTGCATCCCTGTGCCTTCTTTTCCCAGCAGTTGTCTTCGGCTGAGAGGAACTACAATGTGGGCAATAGAGAGTTGTTGGCCATTATTGCCGCCTTCAAAGAATGGAGACACCTTCTTCAGGGAGCTGCACAGCAAATAGTCGTCCTGACAGACCATCGTAACCTTGAGTTTGTCAGGTCGGCTAAGTGCCTGACTCCTCGCCAGGCTCGCTGGAATCTTTTCTTAAACCAATTTAATTTTATCATCTCTTTAGACCAGGATCGCGCAATGGAAAGGCTGATGCACTCTCTAGGATTTACTCAGCAGAGACACATCCAATTACTACTCCTAAGACTATTCTTCCTGACTCTAGATTCCTAGGAGTAATTCATAATCAAGACCTACTTAAGGACATCAAGGAAGCATACCATGCGGATTCCTTTTTGGCACAACCCCCAAGGGACGTAAGTCTTGTCTTTAAGAATGGTGTGTGGATTCAGGGACAACGCCTGTATATTCCTGAAACAGTCAGATTGAGAGTATTGCAACTCATTCACGATTCCAAGATAGCTGGGCATAGAGGAATTCTAAAGACACAGGAATTTCTTTCTCGTTTCTTTTGGTGGCCCACTTGCAGGAAGGATGTTTTGAATTATGTCACTTCATGTGAGGTCTGTGCAAGATGCAAAACACCTCGCTCCTCACCAACTGGTCTGTTACAGCCTCTTCCCACCCCGTCCCGCCCATGGGGATCCATCTCTATGGACTTCATTGTGGAGTTACCAACCTCTCAGGGGAAGAACACCATTCTAGTGGTGGTTGACCGTCTAACAAAGGCAGCTCATTTTATCCCTTGTGTCGGCTTACCCACTGCAAAACAGACATCAGATTTGATGATTAAAGATGTGTTTCGCTTACATGGAGTACCTGATGAGGTCATTTCGGATCGAGGGGTGCAATTCACTTCTAGGTTTTGGCAAAATTTCTGTGCAGCATTGGACATTAAAGTAAACCTTTCTTCTGCTTTTCATCCCCAGACTAATGGACAGACCGAACGAACCAATCAAACCCTGGAGCAGTATCTCCGCTGCTTTATCTACCACCTACAGGATGATTGGGTGGATCTACTTCCACTGGTGGAGTTCTCGTATAACAACTCTCAGAGTGCCTCCACTAAGCAGTCTCCTTTTTACTCTAATCTAGGTTATCATCCTAACATTCTACCACGATTTCCCATAGAAACGCCTTTACCAGCAGTGGCTGAAAGAATCACGTCTTTACAGAAGAATATGGATCTTCTAAAGGAGAATCTGGAATCGGCTCAGGAAAGGTACAAGAAAGCAGCAGATAAATTTCGTAAACCTGCACCAGCTTTCAAGGTAGGAGACCTGGTCTGGCTGTCAACCAGAAATCTTAAGTTAAGGATTCCATCGTCTAAGTTGGGACATAAGTACATTGGACCCTATAAAATCAGTAAAATTATAAGTGCCGTTGCTTGTCGTCTTCAACTGCCCAGAACTATGAGAATCCACCCTGTCTTTCATGTATCCCTACTAAAGGCTGCGACACCCAATACGTTTCCTGGACGTTCTTCTCCTTGCCCTGACCCAGTGCTAGTCGATGGTCAGGAAGAATTTGTGGTGGAAAGGATTTTAGATTCCAGGTTGTATAGAAATCAGTTACAATATCTGATTAAATGGCAGGGCTACCCAGTGGAGGACAACTCATGGGAACCGGTCAATAACGTTAATGCTCCTCGCTTGCTCCGTCAGTTTCATCAGAGGTACCCACACAAGCCTGGTCTGAGGTCATCCGGAGGTTGTCCTTAAGGGGGGAGTAATGTAAGGTTCTATGTATATATTCCTGAAACTCAGTTTGTTCGTCAGCCATTTTACTTTCTGTCTTGCTGCAGCTATCTTGCCCTCAGTCAAAATGGAGTCAGTTTGCATGTTCCCGCCCTGATTCTCTCCTTTGCTTCTTAAGCAGCCACAGCTGAGCAATCAGTGCTTCAGAATCTAGCCTGCAGTGAACCTGTGACTTGACTCCTGTAAGCCTTGGACCTTGTACTCCAGCTATTCCTACTGAGGAACTCTGAAGCACTTGTGGACTCTGAACCCTGCTCTTTGAAAGACCCACATTTGCATGGACTTACGGTAACAGAGAAGAAGATCCTGAATCTGTATTGGAGAGTGATTGCTGAGCTTGGATTACTCTGGCCTGCTGTGTCTCCTGTTTCTGTGTCTGCAAACTGTGTGACTATTTCTGCCAACTTGTATGAAGTAATACAGGACTTTTCTATATCAAACCTGTGTCTCATGTATGTTCATCGCACCCAAGCACAAGACGTTATATGAACTGTACTACATACATTACAACTGTATGGATTTCTATATATTTCAAAAGTGTAAATCTGAAACTTGTTGTATGCATTTGTATTCAGCTCCCCTGAGTCATTACTTTGCATGAACACCTTTCAATGCAATTACTGCTGCAAGTCTTTATGGGTATGACTCTACCAACTTTGCACATCTAGAGGCTGAACTTTTTGACCATTCTTGTTTACGAATTAACCCTTTAATGTCCACTGACGTGCACAGTCCGTCATGGCAAGGTGCCAGTTCCGGCACCAGGACGGTGTTATGATTCGGTAGCTGAGGAGTGCAGGTAAAAAAGGCAATACACCAGAGCAGTTGGAATCTATGAGATTGCAGTACCCTGACTAACCACCACAACTAGAGGCAGCCGTGGAGCGTTCCTACGTTGGTCCTAGACGCCTCGTCACAGCCTGAGAAACTAACTACACCTAAAGATAGATATAGGAAAGCTATCTGCCCCGGAGCAGAACCCCAAAGATAACAGAAAGCCCCCAAACATGTAATGGCGGTTAGACAAGATGAAATACTGACACAGAAAGAAAATAGTATGAGCAAACGCTGGGCCCAAACTAACTAAATAGAAAAGGATAGGAAGGGTACTTACTGCAATCCCAGAAAACCCTGAAAAGCACCAACTCTACTAATTTCAAAAATACCTGAGATCACACGACCTCTTCCACCTAAATTAGTTCTCTGGTGTAACAAAATCAAAACAGCAGCCACTGAAAAAACTGGAAAAAGCAAATGTACAAACATCAGTGGCTGAACTAAACTGAGAGGGCAAAAGCCCCCGGAGGGGACCCTGAAGGCCCCCACAGAAGTGCAGGACAAAATGCAAAAATATAGCACAAAAACAAAAAGAAGAAAATGTCTTATCTGTTAGCAGGAGATGCAGACATGACACAGCAGGCTACAAGGGAAACAGGAATGAAGGATTCAGACCAGAACAATTGATCACCGGCAACCCTGATGGGAAGGTGACTCCCTTATATAAGACCAGTCAGTAACACCTGATTCCCAGTCCTCACAATCTTCACTGGACCGACTAGCACCGCTTGTAACCACCAGAGGGAGCCTCTGCTCAGAACTCATCTCAAACCCATTCACAACAGTACCCCCCCCTTGAGGAGGGGTCACCGAACCCTCATTTGAGCAACCAGGTCGGTCAGGATGAGTTCTATGATACGCACGGATAAGTCTCCTAGCATGGATGTCCGAAGCAAACACCCAAGAATTGTCTTCCTGACCATAACCTCTCCATTTAACCAAATACTGGAGTTTCCGTCTAGAAAAACGAGAATCTAATATTTTCTCAACCACATATTCCAGATTGCCCTCAACCAAAACAGGGTCAGGAGGCACAGCAGCAGGAACCACTGGCTCAACAAACCTCTTCAACAAGGACTTGTGGAACACGTTATGGATCTTAAATGTCCCTGGAAGAAGCAAACGAAAGGATTAATAATCTCCATGATCTTATAAGGTCCAATGAACCTAGGCTTAAATTTAGGAGATGCTACTCTCATAGGAATATTCTTTGAGGACAACCAGACCAAGTCACCCACCTTAAACCGAGGACCATCAGTCCTATGCCGGTTAGCAAACCGCTGGGCCCTCTCCTGAGAGAGGGACAACCTCTCCACTACCTGGTCCCAAATCAGTTGCATACGCTCCACAACAGAGTCAACACCTGGACAAACAGAAGCCTCCGTCTGTCCTGAAGAAAATCGAGGGTGAAACCCAGAATTACAGAAAAACGGAGACATCAAAGTGGCAGAGCTAGCCCTATTATTAAGAGCAAACTCAGCCAAAGGCAAAAAAGAGACCCAGTCATCCTGATCAGCAGACACAAAGCATCTTAGATAAGTCTCCAATGTCTGGTTTGTTCTCTCAGTTTGACCATTGGTCTGAGGATGAAATGCCGAGGAGAAAGACAATTGAACACCCAGTTTAGAACAAAAAGTCCTCCAAAATCTGGAAACAAACTGGACTCCTCTGTCAGACACAATGTTCTCAGGAATGCCGTGTAAACGAACCACGTGCTGAAGGAACAACGGCACCAATTCAGAGGAGGAAGGCAACTTAGGTAATGGCACAAGATGTATCATTTTGGAAAACCTATCACAAATTACCCAGATGGTGGTCATTCTCTGAGAAACAGGAAGGTCGGAAATGAAATCCATAGAGATATGGGTCCATGGTCTCTTGGGCACAGGCAATGGCATCAACAAACCACTAGAGCGAGAGCAAGGCTTGGAGCGAGAGCAAGTCCCGCAGGACTGCACAAATTCCCTGACATCACGAGACAAGGTAGGCCACCAAAAGGACCGACTAACCAAGTCTCTGGTACCAAAAATTCCGGGATGCCCAGCCAATGCGGAACAATGAATCTCAGACATCACACTCTTTTTCCACTGGTCCGGGACAAACAATTTTCCAACAGGGCAGCGCTCGGGCCTATCCTCCTGACACCCCTCCAGAGCAAGTCTCAAATTGGGCGAGATGGCGGAAAGAACTACACCCTCTTTCAAAATAACAGAAGGATCAGATAACTCAGGAGAGTCCGCAAGGAAACTCCTCGAGAGGGCATCCGCCTTAACATTCTTAGTGCCAGGAAGAAAGGAAACCACAAAATTAAAACGTGTGAAAAACAAGGCCCACCTGACCTGTCTAGGATTGAGTCGCTTGGCAGATTCCAGATAGACCAGATTCTTATGGTCCGTAAGGACCACCACCTGATGTTTGGCTCCTCCAGCCAATGTCTCCACTCTTCAAAAGCCCACTTCATGGCCAATAACTCCCGATTACCCACGTCATAATTACGTTCAGTAGGAGAAAATTTTCGAGAGAAAAAGGCACAAGGGTTACTTTTAGTGGTCTCTGGATCTTTTTGGGACAAAACGGCACCTGCCCCAATTTCAGAGGCATCAACCTCCACCTGAAATGGCAGAGAAACATCAGGCTGCCGTAGAACAGGAGCAGAAGTGAATCTCTGCTTAAGTTCCTGAAATGCAGAGACTGCCTCAGGAGGCCAATTCACCACATCAGAACCCTTTCTGGTCAAATCAGTTAATGGTTTAACAATAACCGAGAAATTACCAATAAATTTACGATAAAAATTGGCAAAACCCCAAAATCTCTGAAGAGCCTTTAATGAAGTAGGTTGGACCCAATCACAGATGGCCTGAACCTTGACCGGGTCCATTTCAATAACAGATGGGGACAAAATGAATCCCAGAAATTAGATCCTCTGTACGCCAAAAAGACACTTTGATCCCTTCACATACAGAGCATTCTCTCTCAAAATCTGGAATACAGTTCGAACATGTTTCACATGAGAGTCCCAGTCATTAGAAAAAATCAAGATATCATCCAAATAAACAATCAGAAATTTGTCCACAAAATCCCTGAAAATGTCATTCATGAAGGACTGGAAGACGGAAGGAGCATTAGTGAGCCCAAAGGGCATCACTAGGTACTCAAAATACCCTTCAGGGGTATTGAATGCCGTCTTACATTCATCCCCGTGCTTAATGCGAATAAGGTTATACGCCCCCCTGAGGTCAAGCTTGGTAAACCAAGTAGCGTTTTTCACCCTGGAAAACAGGTCAGAAATCAAGGGTAACGGGTATTGATATTTCACAGTAATATTGTTCAAGAGACGATAATCAATACATGGCCTTAATGAACCATCTTTTTTGGCCACAAAGAAAAAAAACGGCACCTAAGGGTGAAGAGGATGGTCTGATATGACCCTTCTCCAATGATTCCTTGATATAAGACCGCATAGCGTCATGTTCAGGTACAGACAAGTTAAAAAGGTGACCTTTAGGGAATTTACTACCGGCACTAATTCAATAGCGCAGTCATAGCTCCTATGGGGAGGCAAGGATGCAGATTTACTTTCGCTAAACACATCAGAAAAATCAATCAAAAAGTCAGGAACATCCTGAGCCTGGGGGGAGGCAGAAAAAACAGGAGTGTTGGTATTAACACATTGGCAGCCCCAACTAGTTACAGACACAGATTTCCAATCCAAAACAGGATTATGAGACTGTAACCAAGGGAAACCCAGCACGATAATGTCATGCAGATTATACAGAACCAAAAATTTGCAGCACTCCTGGTGATCAGGTTCAACCCTCATTATCACCTGAGTAGAAAACTGGGGTTTATTCTCAGCCAAAGGGGTAGAATCGATCCCCAGTAGGGGAATAGACTTCTGTAGGGGTATCAAGGGAAACCCACAATGTTTAGCAAAATCATAATCCATCAGGTTAATAGCTGCTCCAGAATCAACGAAAGCCTGAGCAGAAAATGAGGACAGAGAGCATATCAGAGTGACAGTTAATAAAAACTTAGTCTGAACACTACCCAAGACAACTGAGCGTGCAAAACGTCTTCCCCGCTTAGGGCAGACTGAAATAGCATGAGAGGCATCACCACAGTAGAAACATAACCCATTGCGCTTTCGAAACTCATGACGCTGTGCCCCAGACACCACTCTATCACACTGCATGGGTTCAGAAGCTGGTTCACAAGGCAACACCATTCCACGCATACTTCTCCGCTCACGCAAACGTCTGTCAATTTGAATCGCTAATGACATAGAATCATTGAGACCAGAGGGGACAGAGAATCCCACCATAACATCCTTTACATTATCTGACAGACCCTTCCGGAAAAGGGCTGCCAAAGCGTCGTCATTCCATTTGGTCAGGACTGCCCACCTGCGGAATCTCTGACAGTATAACTCAGCGTCATCAGGCCCCTGATTTAATGCCAACAAGGCTTTTTCAGCTTGATCAGTGACATTAGGCTCATCGTACAATAACCCCAAAGCCTGAAAAAATGCATCAACATCACTCAAAACAGGATCCCCAGGTGTCAGGGAAAAAGCCCAATCCTGAGGATCGCCGCGCAGGAGAGAGATGACAATTTGAACCTGCTGCGCTGCGTTTCCTGAGGACTTAGATTTTAAGGCAAAAAACAATTTACAATTATTTTTGAAATTCTGAAACTTAGCTCGATCCCCTAAAAACAAATCTGGCATGGGGATCCTAGGTTCCACAACAGGCAACCTAGCAAGATAAGCAGCAATACTCTGAACCTCAGTGGCAAGCTGATCCACACGGCCAGACAACTGTGCAAACTCCATTGGGAGAAAAGATCCTCCCCAGCACCCAGAGATACAGAGGGAAAAAAAAAATGCAACAAACAGAAAAATATCTCTAAAAACTCTGACAACCTTTTTTCTTTCACAATATTTTTTCCCTTCTGTGAGTACCATACAATTTTCAATTTTTGGGCCGGTGATACTGTTATGATTCGGTAGCTGAGGAGTGCAGGTAAAAAAGGCAATACACCAGAGCAGTTGGAATCTATGAGATTGCAGTACCCTGACTAATCACCACAACTAGAGGCAGCCGTGGAGCGTTCCTACGTTGGTCCTAGACGCCTCGTCACAGCCTGAGAAACTAACTACACCTAAAGATAGATATAGGAAAGCTATCTGCCCCGGAGCAGAACCCCAAAGATAACAGAAAGCCCCCAAACATGTAATGGCGGTTAGACAAGATGAAATACTGACACAGAAAGAAAATAGTATGAGCAAACGCTGGGGCCCAAACTAACTAAATAGAAAAGGATAGGAAGGGTACTTACTGCAATCCCAGAAAACCCTGAAAAGCACCAACTCTACTAATTTCAAAAATACCTGAGATCACACGACCTCTTCCACCTAAATTAGTTCTCTGGTGTAACAAAATCAAAACAGCAGCCACTGAAAAAACTGGAAAAAGCAAATGTACAAACATCAGTGGCTGAACTAAACTGAGAGGGCAAAAGCCCCCGGAGGGGACCCTGAAGGCCCCCACAGAAGTGCAGGACAAAATGCAAAAATATAGCACAAAAACAAAAAGAAGAAAATGTCTTATCTGTTAGCAGGAGATGCAGACACGACACAGCAGGCTACAAGGGAAACAGGAATGAAGGATTCAGACCAGAACAATTGATCACCGGCAACCCTGATGGGAAGGTGACTCCCTTATATAAGACCGTCAGTAACACCCGATTCCCAGTCTCACAATCTTCACTGGACCGACTAGCACCGCTTGGGAACCACCAGAGGGAGCCTCTGCTCAGAAATCATCTCAAACCCATTCACAACAGGACGGGGCTGTGCACGGTTTATGCCTTTGGGTCTACCATGCGTGTAACACGCAGTGGTAGATCAGTGCCGACAGCTGTCATAGACAGCTGACAAGCCCCGGCAAGCGGTGCGGGGACCTTGCCGTCGGTCCCCCCACCCACAGCACTGTGATTGGTCAGTCAATCTGAATGACCAAACACAGCAGCGATCGTGCAGGAGTAGCTGAAATTTCAGCTCCCCAGCGCGATCAGTGCAGGAGCCGGCGCTGCAGTGGCCAGGCTTCCCGCACTGCAGCCAGGAGCGGAGCCCCCACCGCCCCTGGCTGTTAACCCCCTGACTGCTGGATCCAGCCGATCGCAGAGTCAGGGGGGAGGGAGAGGGCGGGGGCTCCCTCTGCCTCAGATCGGGCCCCGCAATGTATTTG
>JARQOD010000006.1:278184563-278228939 GCA_033576555.1 Oophaga sylvatica | reverse complement strand
GGGGATTTGTTGTTTGCTTTGCTGACGCATACCGGCCCCGCACCCACGCAGTTATCTGTGTACTCCTGTGGTGTTAAACGGACCCAGTCTCTATCTCAGCGTCTATGTCAGCGACTCTGTGGTGTAGCAGAGTTCGCTCATACTGCCATATAGTGCACAGCGTCTAGGGTTGCGACTCTGTGAAGTAACAGAGCTGCTTATACCGCCATATCCTGTCATCATTACTAGCAGCAGACTCTTATAACTTAAACCAAAAACCGTGGGTAACAAAAGTATACATAGTCTCACAATGGAAACAAGAAACCCCCGGGCATAATGAATTTACCAAGAAAAAGGAGCATCAAGCCAAAAACTATTAGAATATAAAAATTTAACAAGGATTTAGATAGTGAATTTATTAAATGGGAAAGGACATTGGGGCCCTTTTAAATCCAAGAAATATCAGGGGATGTCTCGGATTTAAATCCAAGCATGTCTATAGGTGGAAAAGAAAAAAGGGCCCTGTTGGCCCTGTAGCCCAAACACATAGGAACTCATTTTCTTCATTGTCATCGATGGACGACGAAGCGGGGACAGAGTAGTCAGGGTGGCATCAGTCATCATGAATCTACCGGCCCTAACAGATTTGTCACTCAGAGAGAGACGCAAGACATATACTAAGCGCAAGACTACCCCTCCTCAACCGTGATAAGAAGCCAAACCAAATAATTTAGAGGAAAATTAATCTATCACATCATCAATTAACATGCACCCAAGTAGAGGTTATTGGGTCTGGGATTAACTTTTGCTCCACTAACCAATTTGAGTTTTTTCCATCAATGAAGGATCTACAACGCTTTTTAAGAAAGGTGTTTCCTTCGGAAATTACATTACAAACCCTCAGGAACTGTGACCTCAATACCACGATGGAACGTGAGGCTTGGATATACTGGAAACATTGGAGAGTGAGAGCCTTCCAGGCACTTCAGGTACCTTCCCCACTTCTATCCGCCCCAGATCACCACTTTTTCCCCCCCTTTTCTCTCTGTCCGCGGGTGGAGATATTTAAAGATTGGTCATGGAGGACTTTAAAAACTATCCCCCAAAAAATGGAGGGGGGATAATTCTCAACCCGTGGCAGAGAGAGGCATTGAAGCAATTAAGAACCCTTAGGGATGTCGTTATTAAACCAGCAGATAAGGGGGGGAATTGTGGTGGTCTGGCCGGGGAGAATTTATGAAAGGGAAGCCTATAGGCAACTCGAGATAGGGAGGCCTACACTCTTCTCCCCAAACAATCCTACGGGACCTTTTTCTTTGGCTCTTTATCATGTTTGGAAGAAGCCTTTACTCTGGGTATTATTCCTAAAAAATTTATGATGGGTTGTGGTGGCACATCCGGTGGTTCCCACCTTTTACTTGCTACCAAAAATTCACAAAGATCCACTGGATCCACCTGGGCGTCCTATTGCTCTGGCATAGGGGGCTATGTGACCCCATTTGTAGATTTATTGAATTTTATTTACATCCCCTTGTTGGACCCTTTGCCCTCTTATGTCAGGTACACTACGGACGTCCTCAAAAAGGTGGATGGCCTGACTTTAGAACCGGATATGATCTTGGTCACGGCTGACGTCGAGTCTCTGTACACCAGCATCGATCATGTGGATGGTCTACGTGCGGTGGAATTTTTTCTGGATATGGGAGATCTGGATCACTCCCTACGTACCCTGATCATGGAACTGCTTGAATTTATTCTTACTCATAATTATTTTACATTTAAGGATAGATTCTATTTACAGAAACGCGGCACGGCGATGGGGGCTGCATGCCGCCGTCCTATGCCAATCTCTTCCTCAGATTTTGGGAGAGGAGCTTGTTTGGTGACGGCGCGCATGCCCCCTCATCCTAGGTCGTGGGTTGGTATAGATATATTGATGACGTTCTATTTGTTTGGCAGGGTTCTGAGACTGCCCTCCAGGAATTCATTGGAATGCTTAACATTAATGAATTGAATATCAAATTGACTTACAAGTACTTTCAAACCCAGATTGATTTTTTGGATATCAAGATCTTGGTCTCAAGGGAGGGCACGGTGCTGACAGACGTCTTCAGAAAGGAGACGTCTGTCAATGCACTTTTGCATGCCTCATCGGCACATACGTCGTCTACTGTCCGTGCCATCCCTACAGGCCAATTCCTGAGAATGAAACGCATTTGTGCAACTGATGAGCTTTTTGAGGACCAGTCAAAGGACCTCTCTCAGCGGTTCCATAATCGGGGGTACAGCAAAAGAACTATTAAAAGAGGATACTTGAGGGCTAAACATACACCCCGCAGCCAACTTTTGGGTGGCAACACTAGAAACAGAGATTCGAATCCTCCGATCAGATTTATATCCACCTTTAACAACAGATGGTCACAGATCAGGCAGATTCTCACCAGACACTGGCCTGTGCTTCGTTCTGATCCTATACTCAGGGAGCTTTTGCCTGATTGGCCACTCTTGATTGCCAGGAGGTCCCCCAATTTGAGGGACATCCTAGTGAGGAGTCTTTATGTTACTCATACGCCCTCTATTTTCGGTGCTGGTGTGCAGAGACAGGGTTGTTTCCCGTGTGGCTCGTGCCTGGCCTGTAAAAACATATGTCGGGCCACCACTTTTGATGGTGTGGATGGTGGGAACCACCGGATTGGTCAATATATTTCATGCAGTACTTGCTTTATAATATATCTAGCCACTTGCTCTTGTGGCCTGAGGTATGTTGGACTGACCTCACGTGAATTCCGCGTGAGGGTCAGGGAGCATATTCGAGATATTAAGGCCGCTAAAGATATTTCCGATGTTAATACTCTTAAAACTATCCCTCGACATTTTCGATTGTGCCACAAATCCAACCCCACTAGCCTCAAATTTGTGGGCATAGATCGAGTACGGACTGGTATTAGGGGTGGTGATATGAAACGCACCCTGGCACAGTTAGAATGTCAATGGATCACTAAATTGGGCACTATGTCACCTAGGGGGCTTAATGAGAAACTATCCTTTGCTTGCTTCTTATGAGGCATCCCCCCCCTTTTTTTCTAGGTTCCTTCCTCCCCATTCCCTTCTTCTTCCTTGTTCTTCCGTTTTCTTTAGGTTTTTAAATGAGTGCTTTGGTTTTAATTTGTGTTTTACGTTCACAGTTTTCTTCTTGTCATATTCCGTGTGCTTGACTTCAATACTTACCCAGGGTGCGACTTGGATGTGAAGACCCATTTTCCGATCGGTGTTGGAGATCTCATGGGACCACTTTCATCATCTGTACCTTTCTGCTAAAACAAATGTTAAATTTTTTTGTTTTTTTGTTTTTTTCAATTATATTTGGTAGTTTTTCTTTTTATTTCTCATTTTATTTATTTTTTCTCTTTTTGTGTTTATTTACAACCATACTATCCTCTGACCCATTGGTCTTGTGCTTTTCGAGGACCTTATGGATTTTTTATGATGACTTTTCATATAGCTTTTCTCTCCATTATTGCAATTAATATTTTGTAACTAATACATTGTTAATATTTTATTTTTCTGCTAAGATTTATTATGTTTATGTTTATAAGTTTGACTACCGCCATACCATTCAATCATTTGAGTTTTTGTGACATGATATACTATATATACAGCATCGCACTTACATTCCTGAACATGTTATCCCCTCCATCGATCTGCGCATGCGCGCGCGGCACTGACGGCGCGGTTCATGTAAGGCCTCCACCAAGATGGCGCTGGGGTCTTGACGTCACAGGAAACTTTTCCTGGACCGACAGCGTCATCTGGAGCGCCGGAAGCAAATCGCATGCAGTCTTTGCGACGGCGTTCGCATGCGCTCTATAGATTAATGGGCGATCACACACACCTGGATCTTTTTGTATATTTTCCTATATAATGGCACACAGCATCTCATTCCACACCGCCCCCCGAGGAAGCTAAAAGAAAAGCGAAACGTGCGTCGGGGCACGTTCCTGACACTGCACAACATGGGTAAGCACGGTCACTTTTTATGCTGTAGTTAGTCTGGCACTCACTCTGAGAGGTTAGCCCTTAAGCTGCTATTTACCTGCCTTCCCCATGGAACATTCCCACTGGGGACTTGCGATTATGGGTCATGTAGCTTAAACCTATCACCACCATTTCCTCCAGATTAGAGATATCACATCCTTTTGGAGGTAGCACAGTACATTTTTCAGCTGCTACATATATACAGATTGTGCTTTTTGTGATGGTGACAGCCTGACTCATCTGTTTAGCATAACCGGCTTGCTTTTGTTGTGCACTTTAGGTACGTTATCTTGCTGCATCGCCACTACACTTTTATCTAGATACACGCTATTCACACTTGTGAACGTTTTTTATTCATGTATGTATTTATGTGTTTCAATAAAAATTGGTATTTTTTTATATTCTAAATAGTTTTTAGCTTGATGCTCCTTTTTCTTGTTAAAATTCTAGCAGCAGACTCTGCCTGAACGGTTAACCCCGGGCTGCAAACGCACCCATTATTTATAATTATTTGGTGCGTTCCACAGTCCCTAACACAGGTGGCACTGACTGGCCTGTTATAAGCGAGCTGACCTCCCAGGGTCCTTGCCGGTGATCAATTGTTCTTCCTGGTCTAGGTTGGAATTCAGCTTGCTTTTCTCCTGTCTCCTGCTTGCATTCAGATAAGTCACTTTCAGCTTTTTTTACTGTGGTTTGATTTCCCTTGCTTTTTTGCTGCATTGCTTTTTGTCTTCAGCCGGGTCCCCTTTGGGGGGCTTTGGCTGGTCTCCATTCATTTTTTGTATTTCTTCATTTGCTAGTTCTTGTGATATTTTACTGCTGGGTAGCTACATGTCCACACCAGAGATCTGATATACCGTATTTTTCGGACTATAAGCCGCACCGGACTATAAGATGCACCCAGGTTTTAGAGGTGGAAAATAGGGAAAAATATATTTGAAGCAAAAAATGTGGTAAAATATTTAATAACATAAATAACATACTATTATATGTGGTGTTATTATATATAATAGTATGTTATTAAGTTGGACGCTACGGGTAGAATATGGTGCTGCGGGACCAGTGTGGTGTCTGTAAAATACTATGTGAAGACGCTGGAGGGTGAGTATACGAATGGGTGCACGGGGCTTATATTTAAAGCACCACTCCAGCACTGAAAAATAACACTTGAGTGCTGCTTTAAGATCCCATGGGAGAATTATAACTCTCAGCATGTCCTGCAGATCCTATGGCATGCTGGGAGTTATAGTCCACCACAGGATGGCAGAGTGATTTTTATGTGCTGTCATTACTAACCTTTTAATTAATTCTTTCTTGTACAGTGTGTCTGCAGGACCTGTGATGACATCATGAAGAGGCAGGGCTTTGTGTGGTCATGTGATGCTCCAGCCCGCCCTCTTCATGACCTCATCACAGGTCCTCCACAGGAGCATTCAGCATGGCATCAGCACAGCCCCCAGGCTGTCAGGTATGCGATGCCTCCTGCTGCACTCTGCTCCTGTCGCCTCCTTTTCCTTCCAACACACATCTCCCCAGCTGCTGCAGGAATCCGGCACTGGGGAATCCATGTGGCTCTGTCATTTGCTGCTCCCCACTCACTGCTCAGCTGATAGGTGGGCGGGGAAGCGGCTAATGAATATTCACTGCACTTAAGTATCAGGACCAGTGGTTTCCCAGTGCTGGATTCCTGCAGCGGAGGGGATATTTTCCTGCCTCCTGCGATCCCACTCCACCGCTGCCCCCCTCCCCACGTTACATTCCGACCATAAGACGCACCCACACTTTCCTCCCAAATTTGGAGGAGAAAAAGTGCGTTTTATGGACCGAAAAATACGGTAGGTGGTCGAGACCATGTGGTCTCAGTGTTTTTGGATTCAGAAGTGTTGGATTTTTTCCTAGGGTTATTCTGGGTTGCAGACAATATTCTCTCCTGTGCTGTTCTATCTAGACAGTTTTGGGCCCCAGCATTTGCTCAATCTATTTTCTGTCTGTGTTCGTATTTTCATCTTGTCTAACCGCCATTATATGTTTGGGGGCTTCCTACTCTTTTTGGGTCTACTCTGGGGCAGTTAGCTTTCCTCTTTCCATCTTCAAGGATAGCTATCTCTCCGGCTGTGACGAGGCATCTAGGGCACCGTAGGAACGTTCCACGGATGCTTCTAGTTGTGCGGTTAGTTTAGGGGTCTGCAACCTATTAGTTTCCAACCTCTCTGGTGTTAGGCTGCCTATGCGTTTTTTTGCTCCTGCCTCCTCAGCTACCAAAACATAACAGATATGCCTTTGAATTGGATGTTTCAACAAGACAATGACCCTAAACACACCAGTAAATGAGCAAAACCTTGGTTACAGTCCAACAAAATTGAGGTTATGGAGTGGCCAACCCAACCCCTGGACCTTAATCCGATAGAACACTTGTGGGGTGACATCAAAAATGCCGTTTCTGAGGCAAGCCAGAAAATGCCAAAAATTATGGGATGTAGTCCAAGCATCCTGGGCTGGAATAACAGTTGACAGGTGCCAGAAATTGGTTGACTATGCAATATAGATGTGAAGAAGTTTTAAAACACTGTGGGTATGCAACTAAATATTAGGTTGTTAATTCACAGGAATGCAAAATCTATAAAAAAAAAAAAGTACATATTGTGAGTTTGTAAAGACACATGCAGACACTGCTATTTTTTAGAATAGCCCAATGTTAATTTTTTGCATTTTTTGTTATTTTCTGTAAAGTTGTTAAAATTATGTACATTTATCTTCATGTTTCCAATAAGAAAACAGTGTGCAATGTCCCCAATGCATAGAAATAAAAATTAGTAGAAAGTTTTTGTGATTAACTCAAGGTTTTGAACACACTCCTATTATTTTGAACATTACCGTATGTACCCTTCCCTCTTTTAACCTACTGTTTCACAACCTTAGGCCCACATCTGTCAGTCACCTGTCACTAAATGAACAATCACTATTTATTTTCTTAGATAGTGTGCCTGAACAAAACTCTTATACCTAACGATTTTGATGAGCAAATGTGACCTGATTCCTCACTGCAACACAGTTTTATCCCAAATAATTTGCATTAGCAAATAGGGTCTCCTGGCTGAACCCCTATATGAGGCATAATCATTTTTAAGTGGAAATCTTGCCTTCATATTTCTCGCTGAAAATACAGTTTTATCACAAACAAATTGATTTAGTAAATTGGGCCTCCTGGTTGCACTCCAATATTAGGCCTAACGATTTTTAAGTATAACTCTGGCCTTCTGATTTCTCGTTGAAACACAGTTTTAGCCCAAACCATTTGGATTAGCAAATTGGGCCTCCTAAGACTGCAACAAAGTTTTTAGACAATCTAGTAAGATGCTGGAAGATCAATTTTATATAAAACATAATCCTATCTAACTAACTGACAAGTTCACTTGCTGCACTGTGACACTGAGAAATTGGCACCAGCAAAACAAGATGTCTGCTTCTTATGTGGCCAGGGACATGTGACTTCAGCAGCCAATGACAGGAGACTTTGTGCCATGTCATTGTGGACAGTTTCTGCGCTCTGATTGGCTGCCAAAATGTACACAAATTAAGTTATTAAAGAAAAATGAAAACAAAAAATTACACTCTTCAGCTCCTCTGACCTAGACAGACCCTTTCTTCCCCACTCATCACACAGCATCACTATCCTAGCCAAAGTAATAACAAAACATTAGTGGAAAGGTGATGATTTACCGAACTGTGACCGAATTTTCCGACTTTGATTAAAAATTATCTTGAAACCGAACACGAATCAGAATGTGCAACATTCGTTCCAAATTTCAGATTGGCGAATGTTTTCCGAACAAGTTTGCTCATCTCTAGTCCCAACTAGAGATGAGCAAGACACACAGATGATGTCGCACCAGACCTGGGGACTTTGGAAGGTAAGAGTCGCAGGCCTCTCGTCCAGCTGCCAGGTACCACTGACTTGGATGCTGTACCAGAGTCCAGTGAATCGAGCTGCACATTTCTAGACCCAACTGCACTGTATACAGCAGACAGTCATGGACTTGGGTCTACGCCCGGCTTTCTTAGGCGTCTGCTAAATATCACTCACAACCACCTCCCCTCTATTATCTCCTTCTCCCAGGGTAGAAAGATATAGTAGATGGGCGTGCTTTGGGGGCCATGGGGCATGGTTAAAATTTGTCCCGCTTTGGGTTCTTAAAAAGTTGGAAGGTATGCTTACAATGAATGGGATTGTTACAATACCACATATGTTAAAGCACAATAATCCTATTTAGACAACATTTATACTATGGGTTATGTAGAAAAACTATACCATACACTAGATATTCTGTGAGTGTCTGTAACTTAGCACATTACCTCAAGCTGTTCTTTTCTGAAGGCTTTTACAGCTGAATTAACTTGCTGTGTTGCCATGGCAACTGTTAGTTTGATGCTAATAGATTTTACTAAGGACATACTGTGAAAGGTTTAACAAATAAATTTGTTTGACATGAGAAACATCATGTCAAAGTTACCACAGCTATGTAATATTTTATTATGGCTGTGCTCAAAACTTAAATATGGCTAATTTACTATGATTCACTAAAGGGGCAATTTGGCTGCAATGCAAAAATGACTTAATTATGTGCAGCAATAATTAAAATGCAGCAATTTATCCCCCTGGTCTTGAAAACAATTAATTTATACATAGCTTGCTGAACGGTGCCAAATTTCCAATGTTCAGAAGTAAATGTGAGGAACTATTAGGAAGGCTGCCTGGGTAGAATGGGATTGTTTGTCAGTTGTATCTTAATTTTTTATGTAGCCATGTTGGAAATAATAAGCAGAATGTAAAATTGTTAGATTTTTTGAATGTTTACCAAATTGACTGCTTTATGTGGTATTGTGTCAGTGAAAGACAGTTTAAAAACTGAAATGAAAAATGTAAAACAGTAAAAAAAAAATAATTCAATTAAAATGTAGGTGAAAAAGAAAAACATTAAAAATACACTGAAGATGATTAAAATTTTATTTATTAATAGATATCATATGTGGTGTATTTAAAGGTTTAGCCAGGGACCATAGCTGAAGGCAAGACTATTTATGAGGGAAATCTTCAGTTACTTGGAGTGGGCTGGGAGAGGCTGGTTAGGCGGCGGAATCGGACTAGTCCAATATTTGGCTATGGTCCCCAATCGGATCTTCTAACTATATTTAGTCTAAAACTCCAAAGCGTTTCAGAGAAAGATACACTTAGCGACAATGGTGCAGGCAGGTTCTGATACATTGTACCTGTGGTTTGGTCAGCATGAATCATGAGACAGGGTCACTTTAATAAAAAAAAATCCTACAGTCACCACTAGGGAATGTTAAGAGATTACTGTTTTATCATGAAGAGTAATATGTGTGTGGTCACATAGATTTTTTTTTTAACCAGTTAACCCCCAAGGGTGGTTTGCACTTTAACGGCCAGGCCAATTTTTACAATTCTGACCACTGTCCCTTTATGAGGTAATAACTCTGGAACGCTTCAAAAGATCTTGGCAATTCTGAGAATATTTTCTTGTGACATATTGTACTTCATCTTAGTGGTAAAATTTCTTCAATATATCTTGTGTTTATTTATGAGAAAAATGGAAATATGGCAAAAATTTTGAAAATTTAGCAATTTTCAAACTTTTAATTTTTATGCCCATAAAACAGAGAAATACTGTATGTCACACAAAATAGTTACTAAATAACATTTTCCACATGTCTACTTTACATAAGGACAATTTTGGAAACAAAATTTTTTTTGTTAGGAAGTTATAAGGGTTAAAAGTTGACCAGCAATTTCTCATTTTTACAACACCATTTTGTTTTAGGGACCACATCACATTTGAAGTCTCTTTGAGAGGTCTATATGATAGAAAATACCCAAAATTGACACCATTCTAAAAACTGCACCCCTCAAGGTGCTCAAAACCACATTCAAGAAGTTTATTAACCCTTCACGTGCTTCACAGGAATTTTTGGAATGTTTAAAAAAATGAACATTTAACTTTTTTTCACAAAATATTTATTTCAGTTCCAATTTTTTTATTTTACCAAGGGTAACAGAAGAAATTGGACCACAAACATTGTTGTGCAATTTGTCCTGAGTACGCGGATACCCAATATGTGGGTGGGAACCACTGTTTGGGCGCACGGCAGAGCTCGGAAGGGTAGGAGCGCCGTTTGACTTTTCAATGCAAAATTGGCAAGAATTGAGATCGGACGCCATGTTGCGTTTGGAGAGCTCCTGATGCACCTAAACAGTGGAAACCCCCACAAGTGACACCATTTTAGAAAGTAGACCCCCAAAGGAACTTATCTAGATGTGTGGGGAGAACTTTGAACCCCCAAGTGCTTTTCCACAAAAATGATATTTTTTACCCCAATTTTTTATTTTCCCAAGGGTAACAGAAGAAATTGGACCCCAAGAGTTATTGTGCAATTTGTCCTGAGTACGCTGATACCCCATATATGGGGGTAAATCACTGTTTTGGCGCATTCCAGAGCTCAGAAGGGAAGGAGCACCATTTGACTTTTTCAACGCAGAATTGGCTGGAATTGAGATCAGACGCCATTCCACATTTAGAGAGCCCCTGATGTGCCTAAACAGTGGAAATCCCCCAATTCTAACTCCAACCCTAACCCCAACACACCCCTAACACTAATCCCAACCCTAATCCTTATCATAACCCTAACCACAAACCTAACCCTAACACAAACCTAACCCTAATCCCAACCCTAATCCTAACCCTAACCGGGAAAATGGAAATAAATACATTTTATAATTTTATTATTTTTCCCTAACTAAGTGGGTGATAAAGGGGGGTTTGATTTACTATTTATAGCGGGGTTTTATGTTTGGCAGCTGTCACACGCTTAAATACGCTTTTTATTGCAAAAAATAGTTGTTGCATCCCCACATTTTGAGAGCTATAATTTTTCCATATTTTGGCCCACAGAGTCATGTGAGGTCTTATTTCTTGCGGGATGAGTTGATGTTTTTATTGGTACAATTTTTTGGCACAAGACGTTTTTTGATCGCTTTTTATTCCGATTTTTGAGAGGCAGAATGAACAAATACCAGCAATTCATGAATTTCTTTTGGGGGGGCGTTTATACCGTTCCGCATGTGGTAAAATTGATAATGCAGTTTTTATTCTTCGGGTTAGTACGATTACAGCGATACCTCAATTATAGAATTTTTTATGATTTGGCATTTTTATACAATAAAAACAATTTTATTTAAAAAATAATTATTTTTGCATCACTTTATTCTGAGAGCTATAACTTTTTTATTTTTTCACTGATGATGCTGTATGGCAGATCGTTTTTTGTGGAAGATGAAGTTTTCAGTGGTACCATGTTTATTTATATCCGTCTTTTTGATCGCGTGTTATTCCACTTTATGTTCGGCGGTATGATGATAAAGCATTGTCTTTTTCCCTTGTTATTTTCTTTTTTAAGGGATTCACTAAAGGGGTTAACTAGTGGGAAAATTTTATAGGGCAGGTCGTTATGGACGCGGCGATACTAAATATGTGTATTTTTATTGTTTTTTTATCTGCATAATAATAATGTGCTTATTGGGGAAATATATATTTTTTATATATTTAGGGATTTTTTAAAAATATTTTTACCCATGTTTATTTTTTTTTTTTTTTTACATTGTCCCAGGGTGGGACATTACTATATAATGTCAGATCGCTGATCTGACACTTTGAAGAGCACTGAGTCAGATCAGCGATTTGACAGGCAGTGCAGGAGGCTTGCCGGCACCTGCTCTTAGCAGGCACTGACAAGCCACCTCCCTGCAGGACCCGGAAGGACCCCGCGGCCCTCTTGGATCCGGGGGCCTGCAGGGAGGAGGCCCTAGGAGCAACGCGATCATATCGTGTTGTTCTGAGGTTCTCAGGGAAGCACGCAGGAAGCCCCCTCCCTGCGCAATGCTTCGCTATGCTACTGGATCGCAGTGTGCAGTGGGTTAAAGTGCCGGCAGCGGTCTGTGACCGCTCCTGGCACTTTGTGCCGGGTGTCAGCTGTGAGAATCAGCTGACACCCGGTCACGATCAGCTGTGCTCCCCCCCGTGAGCACGGCTGATCGCGTATGACGTACTGTTCCATCCATGGGAATTAAGTCCCAGGTCACATGGACGGACTAGTACGTCAGATGCAAAAAAGAGGTTAAAGGTTTTATGGACTGATGAGATGAGTTTGACTCTTGACAGACCAGATAGATGGGCTCATGGCTGGATCAGTAATGTGCTCAAACCTCCACTTCAATGCTAGCAAAGATAAGACAGATGGACTTTTACATGTTGATGATGGACTCAAAATCAACTCCCAAACCTACCGCCAGTTTTTAGAAGACACTTTCTTCAAACAGTAGTACAGGAAAAAGTCTGCATCTTTCAAGAAAACCATGATTTTTGTGCAGGACATTGCTCCATCACATGCATTTAAGTACTCCACTGCTTGGCAGCCAGTAAAGACCTTAACCCCTTCATGACCCAGCCTATTTTGACCTTAAAGACCTTGCCATTTTTTGCAATTCTGACCAGTGTCCCTTTATGAGGTAATAACTCAGGAACGCTTCAACGGATCCTAGCGATTCTGAGATTGTTTTTTCGTGACATATTGGGCTTCATGTTAGTGGTAAATTTAGGTCGATAATTTTTGCGTTTATTTGTGAAAAAAAATGGAAATTTGGCGAAAATTTTGAAAATTTTGTAAGTGACCCCATTTTGGAAACTAAACCCCCTAAGGAACTTATCTAGATGCATAGTGATCACTTTGAACCCCCAGGTGCTTCACAAATTGATCTGTAAAAAAAAGAAAGTACTTTTTTTTCACAAAAATTTTCTTTTAGCCTCAGTTTTTTCATTTTCACATGGGCAACAGTATAAATTGGATCCGAAAATTTGTTGGGCAATTTCTCCTGAGTACACAGATACCTCATATGTGGTCATAAACCACTGTTTGGGCGCACGGCAGGGCTCAGAAGGGAAGGAGCGCCATTTGACTTTTTGAATGGAAAATATGCTGGAATATTTAGCGGTTGCCACGTCGCATTTGGAGAGTCCCTGTGTGCCTAAACATTGGAGCTCCCCCACAAGTGACCCCATTTTGGAAACTAGACCCCCTAAGGAACTTATCTAGATGCATAGTGAGCACTTTAAACCCCAGGTGCTTCACAAATTGATCCGTAAAAAAAAGAAAGTACTTTTTTTTTACAAAAATTTTCTTTTAGCCTCAGTTTTTTTCATTTTCACATGGGCAACAGTATAAATTGGATCCTAAAATTTGTTGGGTAATTTCTCCTGAGTACACAGATACCTCATATGTGGTCATAAACCACTGTTTGGGCACACGGCAGGGCTCAGAAGGGAAGGAGCGCCATTTGACTTTTTGAATGGAAAATATGCTGGAATATTTAGCGATTGCCATGTCGCATTTGGAGAGTCCCTGTGTGCCTAAACATTGGAGCTCCCCCACAAGTGACCCCATTTTGGAAACTAGACCCCCTAAGGAACTTATCTAGATGCATAGTGAGCACTTTGAACCCCCAGGTGCTTCACAAATTGATCCGTAAAAAAAAGAAAGTACTTTTTATTCACAAAAATTTTCTTTTAGCCTCAGTTTTTTTCATTTTCACATGGGCAACAGTATAAATTGGATCCTAAAATTTGTTGGGCAATTTCTCCTGAGTACACAGATACCTCATATGTGGTTATAAACCACTGTTTGGGCGCACGGCAGGGCTCAGAAGGGAAGGAGCGCCATTTGACTTTTTGAATGGAAAATATGCTGGAATATTTAGCGGTTGCCATGTCGCATTTGGAGAGTCCCTGTGTGCCTAAACATTGGAGCTCCCCCACAAGTGACCCCATTTTGGAAACTAGACCCCCTAAGGAACTTATCTAGATGCATAGTGAGCACTTTGAAACCCCAGGTGCTTCACAAATTGATCCGTAAAAATAAGAAAGTACTTTTTTTTCACAAAAATTTTCTTTTAGCCTCAGTTTTTTTCATTTTCACATGGGCAACAGTATAAATTGGATCCTAAAATTTGTTGGGCAATTTCTCCTGTGTACACAGATACCTCATATGTGGTCATAAACCACTGTTTGGGCGCACGGCAGGGCTCAGAAGGGAAGGAGCGCCATTTGACTTTTTGAATAGAAAATATGCTGGAATATTTAGCGGTTGCCATGTCGCATTTGGAGAGTTCCTGTATGCCTAAACATTGGAGCTCCCCCACAAGTGACCCCATTTTGGAAACTAGACCCCCTAAGGAACTTATCTAGATGCATAGTAAGCACTTTGAACCCCCAGGTGCTTCACAAATTGATCCGTAAATAAAAGAAAGTACTTTTTTTTCACAAAAATTTTCTTTTAGCCTCAGTTTTTTTCATTTTCACATGGGCAACAGTATAAATTGGATCCTAAAATTTGTTGGGAAATTTCTCCTGAGTACACAGATACCTCATATGTGGTCATAAACCACTGTTTGGGCGCACGGCAGGGCTCAGAAGGGAAGGAGCGGCATTTGACTTTTTGAATAGAAAATATGCTGGAATATTTAGCGGTTGCCATGTCGCATTTGGAGAGTCCCTGTGTGTATAAACATTGGAGCTCCCCCACAAGTGACCCCATTTTGGAAACTAGACCCCTAAGGAACTTATATAGTTGCATAGTAAGCACTTTGAACCCCCAGGTGCTTCACAAATTGATCCGTAAATAAAAGAAAGTACTTTTTTTTCACAAAAATTTTCTTTTAGTCTCAGTTTTTTTCATTTTCACATGGGCAACAGTATAAATTGGACCCTAAAATTTGTTGGGCAATTTCTCCTGATTACACAGATATCTCATATGTGGTCATAAACCACTGTTTGGGCGCACGGCAGGGCTCAGAAGGGAAGGAGCGCCATTTGACTTTTTGAATGGAAAATATGCTGGAATATTTAGCGGTTGCCATGTCGCATTTGGAGAGTTCCTGTGTGCCTAAACATTGGAGCTCCCCCACAAGTGACCCCATTTTGGAAACTAGACCCCCTAAGGAACTTATCTAAATGCATAGTGAGCACTTTGAACCCCCAGGTGCTTCACAGAAGTTTATAACGCAGAGCCGTGAAAATAAAAAATAATTTTTTTTTCTCAAAAAATGATTTTTTAGCGCACTATTTTTTATTTTCACAATGGTTACAGGAGAAATTGGACCCCAAAAGTTGTTGTCCAGTTTGTCCTGAGTACGCTAGTACCCCATATTTGGGGGGGAACCACTGTTTGGGCACACGTCAGGGCTCGGAAGTGATGTAGTGACGCTTTGAAATGCCGACTTGATGGAATGGTCTGCGGGCATCTTGTTACGTTTGCAGAGCCCCTGATGTGCCTAAACAGTAGAAACTCCCCACAAGTGACCCCATTTTGGAAACTAGACCCCGCAAAGAACTTATCTAGATGTGTGGTGAGCACTTTGAATCCCCAAGGGCTACACAGAAGTTTATAACGCCCAGGCATGAAAATAAAAAAATCATATTTTTTCCACAATCAGGATCTTTTAGTCCCCAATTTTTTTATTTTCCCAAGGGTAACATGAGAAATTAGACCCCAAAAGTTGTTGTCCAATTTGTCCTGAGTATGGTGATATCCCATATGTGGGAGAAAACTACTGTATGGGCACACGTCGGGGCTCGGAAGGGAAGTAGTGACGTTTTGAAATGCCCACTTGATGGAATGGTCTTCGGGCGTCATGTTACGTTTGCAGAGTCCCTGATGTGCCTAAACAGTAGAAACTCCCCACAAGTGACCCCATTTTGGAAACTAGATCCCCCAAGGAACTCCTATAGAAGTGTGACAAGCACTTTGAATCTCCAAGTCCTTCACAGAAGTTTATAACGCAGAGCCGTGAAAATATAAAATCATTTTTTTTCCACAAAAATAATTTTTTAGTCCCCAATTTTTTTTCCAATGTTAACAGGAGAAATTAGAACCGCCTAAACAGTGGAAACCCCCCACAAGTGACCCCATTTTGGAAACTGGACCCCCCAAGGAACTTATCTAAATGTGTTGTGAGAGCTTTTAACCCCCAAGGGCTTCACAGAAGGGTATAACTTAGAGCCGTAAAATTAAAAAATCATATTTTTTCCACAAAAATGATCTTTTCATCCCAATTTTTATTTTCCAAAGGATAAAAGGACCCCAAAAGTTATTGTGCAATTAGTCCTGAGTACGCTGATACCCCATATGTGGGGGTAAACCACTATTTGGGCGCATGGCAGAGCTCGGAAGGGAAGCAGCGACATTTGACTTTTTTGGCTGGAATTGAGATTGGACGCCATGTCGCATTTGGAGACCCCCTGATGTGCCTAAATAGTGGAAACCCCTCAATTCTAACTCCAACCCTAACCCCAACACATTTCCTAACCCCAACCCTAACCCCTACACACACCTAACCCTAATACAAACCCTAATCATAACCCTAACCCCAACACACCCCTAACCCTAATCCCAACTCTAACCATAAACCTAACCACAAGCCTAACCCTAATTCTAACCCTAACCCTAATTCCAACCCTAACACAAATTCCAACCCTAACCGTAATTCTAACCTTAACCCTAATGCTAACCCTAACCCTAGTTCTAACCCTAAGGCTGGGTTCATATTGCGTTTTACCAGCCCGTTCAACACGTAGCGTTGACCGGCTGGTAACGGTATAGCATAACGCGATCGCGTTATGCTATACCCGCTAGCGCAGATGAATCAGCAGATAATCAGCCGCGGATCCGCAGCAAAATCAGTCGCGGATCAGCAGCAAAATCCGCCGCATCAGCAGCAAAATCCACCGCGGATCAGCAGCAAAATCCGCCGCGGATCAGCAGCAAAATCCGCCGCGGATCCCCAGCAAAATCCGCCGCGGATCAGCAGCAAAATCCGCTGGTGATCCCAGCAAAATCCGCCGGGGATAAGCAGCAAAATCCGCCGCGGATCAGCAGCAAAATCCGCCGCGGATCAGCAGCAAAATCCGCCGCGTATCAGCAGCAAAATCCGCCGCGGATCAGCAGCAAAATCCGCCGCGGATCAGCAGCAAAATCCGCCGCGGATCCAGCAGCAAAATCCGCCGCGGATCCCAGCAAAATCCGCCGGGATCGCAGCAAAATCCGCCGGTGATCACGCAGCAAAATCCGCCGGGATAAGCAGCAAAATCCCCGCGGATCAGCAGCAAAATCCGCCGCGGATCAGCAGCAAAATCCGCCGCGGATCAGCAGCAAAATCCGTCGCGGATCAGCAGCAAAATCCGCCGCGGATCCGCAGCAAAATCAGTCGCGGATCAGCAGCAAAATCCGCCGCGGATCAGCAGCAAAATCCGCCGCAGATCAGCAGCAAAATCAGTCGCGGATCAGCAGCAAAATCCGCCGCTGATCAGCAGCAAAATCCGCCGCGGATCCGCAGCAAAATCAGCCGCGGATCAGCAGCAAAATCCGCCGCGGATCCCCAGCAAAATCCGCCGCGGATCAGCAGCAAAATCCGCCGGTGATCCGCAGCAAAATCCGCCGGGGATAAGCAGCAAAATCCGCCGCGGATCAGCAGCAAAATCCGCCGCGGATCAGCAGCAAAATCCGCCGCGGATCAGCAGCAAAATCCGCCGTGGATCAGCAGCAAAATCAGCCGCGGATCCGCAGCAAAATCAGCGCGGATCGCAGCAAAATCCGCCGCGGATCCGCAGCAAAATCAGCCGCGGATAGCAGCAAAATCGCCGCGGATCAGCAGCAAAATCAGCCGCGGATCAGCAGCAAAATCAGTCGCGGATATCAGCAGCAAAATCGCCGCGGATCGCAGCAAAATCGCCGCGGATCAGCAGCAAAATCAGCCGCGATCGCGCAAATCACGCGATCAAAATCAGCCGCGGATCCGCAGCAAAATCAGCCGCGGATCCGCAGCAAAATCAGCCGCGGATCAGCAGCAAAATCCGCCGCGGATCAGCAGCAAAATCAGCCGCGGATCAGCAGCAAAATCAGTCGCGGATCAGCAGCAAAATCGCCGCGGATCAGCAGCAAAATCAGCCGCGGATCAGCAGCAAAATCAGCCGCGGATCCGCAGCAAAATCAGCCGCGGATCCGCAGCAAAATCAGCCGCGGATCAGCAGCAAAATCCGCCGCGGATCAGCAGCAAAATCAGCCGCGGATCGCAGCAAAATCAGCCGCGGATCAGCAGCAAAATCCGCCGCTGATCAGCAGCAAAATCCGCCGCGGATCCGCAGCAAAATCAGCCGCGGATCAGCAGCAAAATCCGCCGCGGATCCCCAGCAAAATCCGCCGCGGATCAGCAGCAAAATCCGCCGGTGATCCGCAGCAAAATCCGCCGGGGATAAGCAGAAAAATCCGCCGCGGATCAGCAGCAAAATCCGCCGCGGATCAGCAGCAAAATCCGCCGCGGATCAGCAGCAAAATCCGCCGCGGATCAGCAGCAAAATCAGCCGCGGATCCGCAGCAAAATCAGTCGCGGATCAGCAGCAAAATCCGCCGCGGATCAGCAGCAAAATCAGCCGCGGATCAGCAGCAAAATCAGCCGCGGATCCGCAGCAAAATCAGCCGCGGATCAGCAGCAAAATCAGTCGCGGATCAGCAGCAAAATCCGCCGCGGATCAGCAGCAAAATCCGCCGCGGATCAGCAGCAAAATCAGCCGCGGATCCGCAGCAAAATCAGCCGCGGATCCGCAGCAAAATCAGCCGCGGATCCGCAGCAAAATCAGCCGCGGATCAGCAGCAAAATCCGCCGCGGATCAGCAGCAAAATCAGCCGCGGATCCGCAGCAAAATCAGTCGCGGATCAGCAGCAAAATCCGCCGCGGATCAGCAGCAAAATCAGCCGCGGATCAGCAGCAAAATCAGCCGCGGATCCGCAGCAAAATCAGCCGCGGATCCGCAGCAAAATCAGCCGCGGATCCGCAGCAAAATCCGCCGCGGATAAGCAGCAAAATCCGCTGCGGATCAGCAGCAAAATCAGCCGCGGATCAGCAGCAAAATCCGCCGCGGATCAGCAGCAAAATCCGCTGCGGATCAGCAGCAAAATCAGCCGCGGATCAGCAGCAAAATCCGCCGCGGATCAGCAGCAAAATCCGCTGCGGATCAGCAGCAAAATCAGCTGCGGATCAGCAGCAAAATCTGCTAGGAAAAAAAAAAAAATTCTTTATTTTATTATTTGTCCCTACCTATGACAGGGGGGGTTCATTTACTTTTTTTTTATTTTGATCACTGTGACAGTTTATCACAGTGATCAAAATAAATTTTTGTACAATGGAGGGCGCACTGCGCATGCGCCCGCCATTTTCCAAGATCGCGGCGCCCATGAAGAATCCCGGGCAGCCGCCGGGACGGATCCAGGGACATCGGTGGACCGGGAGAGGTGTGTAGGGGGAGTCGGAAGGTGAGGGGGGGGATCGGCAGGTGGGGGCAGCGGATCACAGGAGCAGGGGAGCAGACAGTGACGGCGGTGACCGATCGCTGCCATCTTTCGATGGCGGCGGCCGATCACCGCCGTGACTTGGTGTGGGGGGGTCAGATCTTGGTGTCCAGCCATGGCAGATGCTATTGCAGCATCGGCCATGGCTGGATTGTAATATTTCACCAGTTTCATTGGTGAAATATTACAAATCGCTCTGATTGGCTGTTTCACTTTTAACAGCCAATCAGAGCGATCGTGGCCACGTGGGGGTTAAGCCAACCCCCCTGTGGTGATGCACTAAGGGTCCTGTGCTTGCGGGTCGGGTGAACTTTCAGTGACCCCGGTCTCCCGGCCCGCAGGAACATGATTTATAGCATGACGCCGACGTCGGCGTCATGGGTCGGGAAGGGGTTAAAGTTGAAAGAATAAGGACATGGCCCCCTTCTTCACCTGAACTAAACCCCGTTGAGAACTTGTGGGCCCTTCTTAAATGGGAGATTTACAGTGAAGGAAAACAGTAGACTTCTCTGAACAGTGTCTGGGAGGCTGTGGTTGGTGCTGCCCAAAAAACTGATTGTCAACAGATTAAGAAACTGACAGACTCCATGGATGGAAGGCTTATTACTGTTAGTAAAAAGAAGGGCGGCTATATTGGTTACTGATAATTTTTTAAATGTAAGAAATGAATTATTGTATGTTTTGAGTAGTTTGGTTATCATTCTCACTTTATCAGATGAAAATAAACAATTGAGATTGAAAAATTTATGTTTTCATTTTCATTTGTGTAATAAATCTGCACACTAATTGTCTAATAATTCTGAACACATAGATATTCTCATAAGAAAAGGAGAGCCTCATTTTTAATTTCTTAAATGTTAATGAATTTAGATGTAACTTTCAATTTGACCAAGAGTTGAACAAGGGGTGGAACAGTAATGTCAGTAAATGATTGAATCATGTTTTATGAAATAAATACATAGTTATTAAATTGGTTTGAATACTGTTATTTCAAGTTAATCGTAAATTACAATTACAACATAATATTGGTAGATCCATGCTATAATGTATTAAATATATCATGATGGACACAATTCGGTAGAACATAATTTTTTTTTAATGGGTTAATATATACTATTAATATGAATGATTTGGAATACATGGCAACCTGACATTCACTGAGTTTGCATAATATGTAAGTACAATTCATGGGATAACTTTAGTACCATAATATGGAACATCTATTACTGTAGACTGCAATCTCCAGTTCAATGTAGATTCAGAGCACCCTCCTGATATCAATCTCATATATATTAAAGTCCTAAGAGACTCTAATATTTGCAGATACAATTTTACATAACTATTACTAAAAATGCTTATTGATAGAAAATCAAAGATATGAACTGATAAAGAAACCTAGCTTGGGTTTTTTCTGTACTCTACCTCTTGCAGTTTCTCCTTGTGAAAAGGTTCCTGCCTATTCTGCTTCTGCATCTGTTGTCAGGTGGTGCCGCACCTTTGTTTATAGATGACATGGTGACAACGCTAGTGTGGTGTTCTCTGGGACTTGTAGTATTGTCCAGGCTGTAACTTCTGTTACTGTTTTCTCCATGCTTTTTAGCCTGGGAAAGGCTGCAAACTACAGTCATGGCCAAAAGTTTTGAGAATGACACAAATATTATATTTTCACATGATCTGCTGCCCTCTGGTTTTTATGTCTGTTTGACAGATGTTTTTATCACAGACAGAAATATATAATTGCAAACATATGAGTAATAAAAGCTTATATTGACAGTTAGAATGAGTTAATGCAGCAAGTCAATATTTGCAGTGTTGACCCTTCTTCTTCAGGACCTCTGCAATTCTCCCTGGCATGCTCTCAATCAACTTCTGGACCAAATCCTGACTGATAGCAGTCCATTCTTGCACAATCAATGCTTTAATTTTGTCAGAATTTTTAGGTTTTTGTTTGTCCACCCGTCTCTTGATGATTGACCACAAGTTCTCAATGGGATTAAGATCTGGGGAGTTTCCAGGCCATGGACCCAAAATCTCTATGTTTTGTTCCCTGAGCCATTTAGTTATCACCTTTTCTTTATGGCAAGGTGCTCCATCATGCTGGAAAAGGCATTGTTGATCGCCAAACTGCTCTTGGAGGGTTGGGAGAAGTTGCTCTTGGAGGACATTCTGGTACCATTCTTTATTCATGGCTGTGTTTTTATTCAAGACTGTGAGAGAGCCAATTCCCTTGGCTGAGAAGCAACCCCACACATGAATGGTTTCAGGATGCTTAACAGTTGGCATAAGACAAGACTGGTGGTAGCGCTCACCTTGTCTTCTCCGAATGAGGCGTTTTCTTGATGTCCCAAACAGTCGAAAAGGGGATTCATCAGAGAAAATAACTTTACCCCAGTCCTCAGCAGTCCACTGCCTGTACCTTTTGCAGAATATCAGTCTGTCCATGATGTTTTTTCTGGAGAGAAGTGGCTTCTTTGCTGCCCTCCTTGAGACCAGGCCTTGCTCCAAGAGTCTCCGCCTCACAGTGCGTGCAGATGCACTCACACCTGCCTGTTGCCATTCCTGAGCAAGCTCTGCAGTGCTGGTAGCCCGATCCCGCAGCTGAAACACTTTTAAGAGACGGTCCTGGCGCTTGCTGGTCTTTCTTGGGCGCCCTGGAGCCTTTTTGGCAACAATGGAACCTCTCTCCTTGAAGTTCTTGATGATGCGATAGATTGTTGACTGAGGTGCAATCTTTCTAGCTGCGATACTCTTCCCTGTTAGGCCATTTTTGTGCATTGCAATGATGACTGCACGTGTTTCTTTAGAGATAACCATGGTTAACAGAAGAGAAACAATGATGCCAAGCACCAGCCTCCTTTTAAAGTGTCCAGTGGTTTCATTCTTACTTAATCATGACAGATTGATCTCCAGCCATGTCCTCATCAACACCCACACCTGTGTTAATGGAGCAATCACTGAAAAGACGTTAGCTGGTCCTTTTAAGGCAGGGCTGCAATAATGTTGAAATGTGTTTTGGGGGATAAAGTTCATTTTCTTGCCGAATATTGACTTTGCAAGTAATTGCTGTTAAGCTGATCACTCTTTATAACATTCTGGAGTATATGCAAATTGCCATTAGAAAAAGTGAAGCAGTAGACTTTGTAAAAATTAATATTTGCGTCATTCTCAAAACTTTTGGCCATGACTGTATTTAAGCTACTGAAATTCTGTTAGTCACTGCCACATATAATTAACCTTGTTCTGGCTTAATCTTCTCTTTTCAGCTCTTGCTTAGCCTATTGTTAATCCTGTTGCCTGATTTTAGCCTGCATTTTGACAACCTTTCAGCCTTACAGTTCTGTTCTTGTTTGAGACCTCCTGGTTTTGACGTGGCTTTGTGGCAACCCTCTGCCAGCAGCAGGCTCTGTGGCACCAACCAAGGTGCCTCTGTGTATGTCTAGATCATTATACAAGGGTTAAAGGTTGAAGGCCAAAGCAACCCTTGGGATCTGGTAGACAGAGTGGTTAAGCCTGTCCATAGAAGCCCTATTAAGAGCTGCCAAGTCACCACTAAGAGTGCTCCCATAACACTTCTGCTTTTAAAGAATATCTGTTACTCAAAATGCTGTTTTGTATCAATCATGTACAACTGTGATCATCCAGAACTTAGTAGATTTTAATTGAAAACTTATAAATGGATATATAATAGTACATCAGAAGCCAGAAACAAGTTTAGTAATAATGGTTAACTAAAAGTTGACTAAAAGAAATTAGTTAGCGAGATTACACAGTTTGTGACCTAAAAAAAGCTTTCTAAAGTTACAAGTATTATTTAATTGTAGCATACCTTAAAAAAGGACTCTGAAAACTCCTGCACAGTATGCTAACGAAGGATCAAGTGTCCACTGGGCGTTTATAAACATCTAAATGCCCAAGTCAATCTATGGTAAGCTTCGCCCTGGCTTTTTGATTTACATAAAACTGAAAATGAAAGAATAAATACTGTTTGGCATTGTGTGACCAGAGTTGTCAATTTTAGTAGGTCCCAAGCTCAATTCTAGGTTATCAGGACTGCAACAGACTGGGCAGATCAAAGTTTATTTCTCTACCCATATAAAAGAAAATACTCTCCACCTGTGTCAGTTTTCAGTTCTACCATTCAAGTATGAAACAAAATTTTACTTCAGCTTCACCAAGTAAAACTTTCTTTTTTCGTGAATGAATTAAATTCCAATAGTGAGTATTAAAATATCATATCAGTAGCAAAGTTATAAAGTTGATGCAATTAGGCAACTGCCGTGCACAGCGGAATCACCAACTATTTAAATGCACAATAGCTGTAACGGCATCATCATGATTAAGGGTGGATAACCCCTGAAACGTGTAGATCGCCTGATCAATCACCAGACCCTCAGTATTGGAATTGAATTCATTCACTAATGAAGAAAGTTTTACTCCTTGACACTGGTTCCTTTTATTCATTCTATCTTTTGACTGTGTCCAAGCAAAAATGACCTTCTGCACTTCGGACTATAACTAGCATTGATGACAGTGAGCTGGATTTTCTCCTGTATTGTCTACAATATCAGTGCCACACTTTGTGCAGCCTATGAATGATATTGCAGCTGTTATTCATATCAATTAGCGGTCCAAGGCGGCTTAGCAGAGATCAACTAGAAGACTTTTATCCACCCAAAAGATGTCTGAGCTTTAATTTTCAAATGACATGAGAGATAGATATTTTCTGACAACTGTCATTTCATCAGCAAGTCCAATCATTGAAAACCTAACAGTAACCTCTTACTTTTTTCAGCTTTACTGCAGAAGAAAGGCAATGTATAAATATTTTTCCAACCAGCATAACAGTTTACTGAACATATTTTCCCTCTTATTGGCTCATCTGGTGAGGTTGATTCTCTTAGCTGAGCAGCACGGACCGGAGGTGATGATGCAACAGAAATTAATTTTCCTACAGCATATTATTCAGAGGACCAGTAGAACCCAGTATTCAAGATGGCATGTGGGCAAGTGAAACTGGAAGCAGGAGATGCAGCGGGAAGACAGTTGCTGAATCTTTCAATAGGGCAAAATGTACAAACTTTCTTTTGTTTGCAATAAACTAATCAAACAAGAAAAAAATAAATACTTCAAAACAAACAATATAACAAGGAAAGAAAGAA
Organism: Oophaga sylvatica; assembly: GCA_033576555.1. Lineage (NCBI taxonomy): Eukaryota > Metazoa > Chordata > Amphibia > Anura > Dendrobatidae > Oophaga > Oophaga sylvatica. Next base: position 278,204,298 of record JARQOD010000006.1, on the reverse strand, counting down.
TTGTTTGCTCACTTCCAGTCGATGTAATGCTGGAGCTGAGGAAAAGGCCTGTTCCAGAGAGAGAAAAAGGTCTCCAGCCTCTGGAGTTCATACCTTTGGATCAGCACCATTAAGGATCATAGTAGAGGTGAGAGCAGTCCGAAACGAAAAATGAGGAAATAATTGTGGGTAGCAACTGACGAGCCCAAGGAATCGCTGGAATTGCCTTACCACCAGCAGGGCTTGGCCACTCGAGGATGTAAGACACTTTCTCTGGGTACATTTTAAAGCCTGTGTCAAAGATGATTTACCCTAGGAAAGGCAGAGAAGTTTGTTCAAAAATGTATTTTTAAATGTAGCATACAGCCGATTCTCCATAAGCCGCTGTAGAACTTGGCGAATTCACCAATGAGAAAGCAGATCTGGAGAGAAGACTAGGATATTGTCCAGATAAACCATGACACAAGTATAAAGGAGGTCTCGGAAGATGTTGTTCACAAATTTTTGAAAGGCAGCTGGGGCATTGCTGAGCCCAAATGGCATGACTTAGAATGAACATCTCGGATGTTGAAAGCTGTATACCATTCATCTACTCAGCAATCCGGACCAGATTGTATGTTCCTCTCAGATCCAGCTTAGTGAAAATCCTGGCACCTGTGAGGTGATTAAACAATTCTGGGATCAATGACAACATTTACTTGTTCTTAACGGTGATCTGATAAAGTCTTCTGTAGTTTATGCAAGGCCGCAGGGTCTCATCCTTTTTCTTGACAAAGAAGATGCCGGCTTTCTTTCTCATGCAGTGTCTCGGAAGCCCTCCTGGAACTGGAGCCGGATTCGGATGAACAGGGAAAGTAAATCATCCAATGTAGTAGGAATGTCTCGGCCTGTTAGCTCATCCTTGATTCATTGGGACAATCCCTCCCAGAAGGCAGCTATCAGTGTTTCATTGTTCAAGCCGAGTTCACAAGCCAGGGTGTGGAAAAAGACAGTGTATTGGCCTATGGACAGACTAGTGCAATTTGAAAAGAGATGAGGCAGCGAAGGTATCTTGGCCCAGCTCATCAAATATCTTGTGAAATGCCTCCAGAAAAGCTTGCAGATTTAAGATAATAGGGTCTCCTCTGTCCCACAAGGGGTTGAGCCATTCCAGGGCTTCTCCTCCCAGATGGGACATGAGGGATGCCACCTTCTCCCGATCAAATGAAAACTGGTGAGCCAGCAATTGAAAATGCAGAGAGCACTGGTTAATGAACCCTCGGCATTGTTTGCGATCCCAGTCAAATTGTGGTGGATGAGTCAGATAGGGTCCTGGGCCTGGAACGTGACTAGCTGACTGAACAGCCACTGCCGAGGTTGCCGCAACTTGGGTTGGAGCGGATGAGGCCACAGATGTTATAGCGTCCAGTCAGGTAGTCATTGTGACATGATCTTGTCTTACTGGTCTCTCTGATTGGTCATTTCTGACGGATACAGTTCCACAACTGGAGGGGTATGAGAGTTAGCAGGCTGCATGGCCTTAAGAAACTGTTACGCACCTAGTGTCAGGTACCAAAACCCCGAACACAGACTTATGGGTGTCCGGACAGGGTGTCCAGTTTGATGTTCAGGTTCGGATGCCTAATAAAGTTTGTTGAAAGGCTGCAGCACATCCTGCATAATTCTGTGGCCCAACATGTCAGTTTATCCACTACATTCAGAACTTTCAAGCGAAACTTGAAAACCAATGTCTTCAGAACATCTTCGGGCCTGGAAAAACAACTCTGCAACTTCACCATCACCAGAGCTTTTGCAATCCCGAACCTATTGTCTCCTTGCCGATAATTATGTAACATGTAAGGCCGCAAGGCTAGGGTGCCCTCCAGTCTGTACCTGTCTGTCACTATTAGTTTGCTCATTGTAATTTCTGTTTGCTTATGTTCCCACGGACATTAAACTCTGCTGGTTGGATGCTGCATACCTCCGCAGCGTCAAACCCGCAATGTCCAGACGTTACAGCATAGTGGATGGGATTTGAAGAACTCCCATGCCTACTATGCATGCACGGACGCCCCATAATTTACCCATTCACTATTATTAGATGTTGTAAAAACGCATTATCTTCTTAGTCGCATGCATATTAAGTGCGGGAACGCAGCTTACTATGCATGTGTACTAATTTAAATAAAGGTGTACCTTGTTTCAGCCAGAAGTTCGCGTACACTGCAGTTCTCGCAATGAGCTGAGTTGATCATGAGAACTGCTGTGCACGTGACCACCGAAGACGGGGTTATCTCTGGTCACTAGCCAAGTTCTCACAATCAGCTGACCGTGAGAACTGCAGTGCATGTGACCGCCAGAGACCACGTTATCTCCTCCGGTCATCAGGTTCAAGCTCCGCTGTGTCTGAATGTCAGGCTGAATGGTGGCATAATGCCACCGTTCAGCCAAAGGCATCCAGATGTAGCAGAGCTGGACTCGTCGTGGGACAGTATGTATATCTTCTCGGAGGACAGGTAAGGATATTGTAGCTTTTTTATTTTAATTCTCTTCCAGGAGACGAGGGCGTCGGTGGAATATGTGATGCAGTAAGTATGGTTTAATTAAGATTTATTAAAGGAGTCTGTGTCATTATTTAAATTAAAAGACTTTTTTCTGGCTGTGTCTTTATTTACCATGTATCTATAGGATTAGTAATGGATAGGTGTTTTATAGATGCTTCTCCATTACTAAGCCATGTACTTGATGTCACCTGACAATACGAAGGTGACAACAACCCCACAAATATTACCCCACTTGCCACTACTATAGGGCAAGTGGGAAGAGCCGGGTAAAGTGCCACAATTGGCGCATCTTTGTATGTGCAAATTGTGGGGCGGCTGCGGGCTGTTATTTTTAGGCTGGCGAGGGACAAAATCCATGGGCCTCGCCAGCCTGAGAATACCAGACAGCACCTGTCTGCTTTTTCCTTGGCTGGTCAACAAAAATATGAATATTTTGGGGGGGATCCCACTATTTTTGCTATCCATCCAAGGTAAGTAGACTGCTGCGGCCTGGTATTATCAGGCTGGTAAGGTACATGGATATTGGATCCTTACCAGCCTAGTCAGAGAAAAGAGGGAGACACAAAAGCGCAAATAGGGTCTTATCAAACGTTACACAGAGGTGCCCACCAAGAGAACTACTCACCTGGTGAGAGTGAAGGAAGGACATATATTAATGGCGGCTGCTGCAGATCCACAGGTCAGTGCAAGACCAGATTAAAACATACACTTAGGTAGGAAAAAAGGATCATCTCCGCGCTGCCGCAAGAAGAATTCCAAAAATTGTAGAGGCTTCAACGTGGTTTATTCTACGCGTTCAAATGACCCCATCATCAGGACATACCACAAATATTGTCAATATTGGAATTCTTCTTGCAGCAGCATGGGGATGATCCTTTTTTCCTACCTAAGTGTATCCTTACCAGCCTGAAATATCAGTCCCAGTAGTCTGCTTTACTCTGACTGGTTAACAAATATAGGGGGACCCCACACCATTGTTTTAAATTATTATTTATTTATTAAAAAGGAAGGGGCTTCTCTTTGTGCTTTCCTCCACTTCCTTTGTCATGTACTTCTGGCTGTGTCACAAGATTCTCCATTATGTAAATTAGTTCACATGCGTAGTAAGCTGCGTTCTGCACTTAATAAGCATGTGACTAAGAAGGTAATGAGGTTTTACCTTATCTAATGAAACTCTATGGGTAATTTACGCAGAGACTGAGTGTCTCCGCTACATAATTTGACATGCTGTGGTCTGGAAAGACGTGCCGCATGTCCATCTCTGCGGGTGAGCAGCGGAAAAAAACGCATCAAAAACACAGGTGACCTGCCAGTGACCTCAGATGCAGATTTGGTGCAGATTTTACCTGTGTGAAATCCTTAGAAAATACTGAGCCATTCCTGATCGTGTGGATATACCCTTTGTGTTTTGTATGTAACCCCTCCTCATGTACAACACCATAGAACCAATGGTGTTTTAAAGAAAATTAGAATAATAATCCTCCACATGATGGTGTATCCAGTCCCCACCCCTGCCGTCCTTGGTAGACTACACCCAGCAGAAAGCTGCAGTAGTTGACATTGTGTTTCATCATCATCAGAGATGTGCTGCAGTGGTCGCTGATCGTTTGCACTACCCCTCCCATGTACTCATATTCCAGCAGAACGAGTGGTTGGGCATCAGTGCACTCAAACTTTTACAATTGTTGGCCACAACCAGGTAGATGGCCCATGGAACCACATCCAGCATAGTTACATAGTTATTAAGGTTGAAGGAAGACTTTAAGTCTATCTAGTTCAACCCATATCCTATCCTAACCTGCCCTAACATGTTGATCCAGAGGAAGGCAAAAAAAAACCCAAGTGGCAAACAGTAAGCTTCACATTGGGGAAAAAAATTCTTCCCGACTCCACATATGGCAATCAGACTAGCTCCCTGGATCAACGCAGTATCTAGGAAACTAGTGAATATAGCTGTAAATTATACTTTTCAAGAAAGGCATCCAGTCCCTTCTTAAATTTTAGTAAGGAATCACTAATTACAACATTAGACGGCAGAGAGTTCCATAGTCTCACTGCTCTTACAGTAAAGAATCTGCGTCTGTGATTATGGCTAAACCTTCTTTCCTCCAGATGTAGAGGATGCCCTCTTGTCCCCGTCACAGGTCTAAGAGTAAAAAGATCATTAGAAAGGTCTTTGTACTGTCCCCTCATATATTTATACATTGTAATAAGATCACCCCTAAGCCTTCGTTTTTCCAAACTAAATAACCCCAAGTGTAATAACCTGTCTTGGTATTGCAGACCCCCCAGTTCTCTAATAACCTTGGTCGCTCTTCTCTGCACCCGTTCCAGTTCAGCTATGTCTTTCTTATACACCGGAGACCAGAACTGCACAAAGTATTCTAAGTGTGGTCGCACCAGTGACTTGTATGGAGGTAAAATTATGTTCTCCTCATGAGCATCTATGCCTCTTTTAATGCATCCCATTATTTTATTTGCCTTGGCAGCAGCTGCCTGACATTGGCCACTAAATGTGAGTTTGTCGTCCACCCATACATCCAGGTCTTTTTCAGTGACAGTTTTGCCCATAGTTTTACAATTAAGCACATAATTATACATCCTCATTAAAGCTCATTTGCCATTTATCAGCCCAAGCTTCTAGTTTACATAAATCCTCCTGTAATATAAAATTGTCCTCCTCTGTATTTATTTCCCTGCAGAGTTTAGTGTCATCTGCAAATATTGAAATACAGAGTCATTAATAAGCAGAAGTGACTGCTACATGACTTGGGGCTCAGACTGCTTGCCTGATTTGCAAAGGAGGTGAGATGGAAGACAGACGCCCATGGGTCGCAGGTGCAAAATCTGCACTTTCAGCAGGGGAATGGGTGGAATACAAAGCAAAGAAACTGCAGGCACTCTCAGCCTACCTATTTAAAACCACCTCTATTTGTTCTGACCTCAACATTTATCAAGCGGTACTCGGGCCTACGAAATTACTCAGAATGTCCTGTTGCCTGCATTTTGACACGTAGCAGGCACGTAGCAGGCACAGATTGACCATGGCCTTTCTCTCCCTGCAGCACGTACACTACCAGCAGCATCATGGCCAAATCCCCTATTTTATGCTCTTGTAAGAGGATAAAGAGAAGGATGGACTCGAATGGGGTTGTCTCCTCTGCTCCATGTCTGGAACCACCGGCGCAGCTTTCAGTGTTCCCGGGTGAAAGCTTACCGGTCCTGGTCGAACCTTCCCATGTGACAGGAGGGTGCGGGGGTGAGTTAAAAGGCGCTGCGCGCGGGAAGCCAACAGGAGTCTGAGTGGCAAAGTGCAGAGCATAGGAGAGTGAGCTGCCAACTGCGCCTCACACCCTGAGTGGGAAAGCTCCCCAACTTAGGACTCGAGCAGAGAGCCTTGACGCTGTGAGCGTTCCCCCACATCATTCCGCTGCCTGCCTTGGAGACCATGTGTTCGCCGAGGACTAAGATCTGAGAGAGACTGCATGTGCCGCTGTTGACGGTGCCAACGTTGGAGAATTAGAACCTTCAATCAAGCCTTCTACAGACTGATAAGTGTTTACCTGCCTTTGTTTCTTTTCTTGGAAAAACTGTCTAATCCTTTGCTTGTTGCATTTAACCCCCATCTGCTCCTCCCTGTGTGGAGTGTTTTGAACTGTTGAATAAACCTTTAACTCTTGGTCTGCCTCACATTCGTAGCGACATCCTCCACACCTGCAGTATCTTACACTCTCATCATTGTTTTCAACCCAAAAAAGTCCATAGTATTACATAGCCTGTATAAGGAGAGAGAGTGGCAGCAGATTATTACACCGCCTGTTTTCAGAGTACCCCCCAAAAAAACAATAAAAAAAAACCTACACCACCACCTACACCTATTCCTCCACTTGGACTTCTGCCTCTTGGTTCAAGATTATAATTTTTTTTATTTTTATTGTATGTTATTTTAAGCAATTTCCCTATCCAAATTTGTTTGCAAAGCAATTTTCCTGCTCTTACCTCCATTTAATTTCCTTTTGCAGCCCTCTAGCACTTACTATGACCATTTTACAGCCATTTTAACACACCGAAGTTTGGATTCCCATTGACTTGTATTGGGTTCGGGATCAAGTTTGTAAATCAAACCGAACTTTTAACTCTAGTACAAACCCCATGAACCAAAACATATACATGAAAAACTGGTACAGGTGTGTCATCAGTTTTTCATGGATGGATGGAGAAAAATTAAAGCTTATCTATACTTTGCACTGTTAAACATGGACAGCACATGGATTGTACATTGATGCCATTCGTGTACTGTACGTGTTTGTCATGGACCCATTGAATTGTATTGTCATCCATGCTGCCATAAAATAATGAACATGTGCATAGCACCATAGGTTATAATGAGTACGTGTGGTATCCATTAAAAACATAGATACCACATGTACTGGAAACACGGACGTGTGAATGAGGCCTTAGGCTATGTTCCCACAATGAGCTTTTCGTTTGTTTTTGATGTTACAGAATTTCTGCACAATTTCTGCACCTAATAAGTAAATTAGATTAATTGCATTTTTTGTGTGCGTTTTCTTAACATTTATTTTTATCTCATTTTGGTGCTCTGGTTTTTGTCTCTTGTTTGTGTGTCATGCTTTAAATAAAGCTGCTTTTTTTTTATTCTTCCTGGTATTTGGCTTTGACAAAACTTTATTGATATACATAAGTGTGGATTACATGCGTTTTTTATGTGTTTCCAGTGTGAAAAGGCACTTAAGATGCATGTGTGTTTTTTTATCTGTGGAATTTCCACACCTAATGCAAACCTATGGGGAAATTGCAGTACAGAAAACTCAGCGTGCTCATAAAAGAAAATGACATGCTGCGGATTTGAAACATGCGCCGCAGGTCAGTTTACGCTTGGGTAGAAAAGAAGCACAGAGGGCATGTGATTTCTATATATCCTGTACACTTTGCTGGAAATGCATGCCACTGCGTTTTTGAAGCAGCAAAAATGCAACAAAAGCTTATCGTGGAAACGTAGCCTTAGAGTCAGTCAGTATGTTGCCATATTACTTATTTATAGTATGAGGGGGTCACTATTGTGTTTAAAGTCAGTAGCAACATGAACTTATGAGTGCCATCTCAGCACTCTACTATATTTTAAATTAAATGTTTTTATCTTCAACATTTAAAAGGATATTTTATAATGGGATAATAATAACACTTAAAAATCTAACATTACATGGAAAACAAACAAGCATTGACTATTGACCACTTAACCTTTGAAGTTCATCTAAAATCAACATTATGATAGATCGATAAACTTTTGGTTGAGCATTAAAAGGTTTTTAAACCTGCCACTAAGCTTTTTACAAATATCTTACAAATTACAGGGTGTCTCTAAATGCATGGTGTGAATGCCAATTTTGATTAACCATCTGTGGCACTCAGTATATAAAAAAAATTACAAAAATATGAAACATTGTCAAAATTGACAAATAGCATATTATTGCTTTTTCACTAAGGCAATCAGCATGGAAATTGCAAAAAGGTTCCAAAGAAAATAGACAATAAAGAACATAATGCAAGTTGATTGATCATGAATTGAAATTTTGCCTTGCTTAAAATGAGAGAACCAATCATAAACCTTTGTTCTATTCATGGCGTCTTCCTTATAGGCTGGTTGTAGCATAACAATTCCGATGCTTTTTTTTCCCTAAAGGAAACAAAACTTCATAGCCACACATTGAGTGAATAAGCCACCATAAAAATGGCGAAAGATTGAAAATATGAAAAAAAAAACTCTGGAGCCAAACACAACCAACAACTGTTGTCTAGCCCACAAGACACCTATAGTCAAAGCGCCCTACATTCCAGAAGTCTAGTACGTCATAATTAGGGCATAACGATCAGGGTCACAAGAGAGTGCAACCGGGGGTCTGTACGGGAAATTATAACAGGAAGGGCGGTGGAGATCTCGGGAGCCAATGGAAAGTTCGGGGGCTCCGGGCTTTCACAAAATGTCAGCGGAACCCCCACCTCCGAACATGCCTTCCTACCAGCCTGGAACCCTCAGCATCGCCCCACTCTTGTCACTGCCACCGCCAAAAGCTTCCTGCTACAGCAACTCTGGGAACCCGCTCCACTGCAACCAATTAGCTACATTCAGATTATAAGACGCACCCCCATTTTCACCAAAAATTTTGGGGAAAAAAGCACTTCTTATAATCCGAAAAATACGATATATTAGCTGCAATGAACAGTCTCGACTATAATCCTGTCTTTTGTATTGAAGGATCTAATGACCATGTGTTAAGGTTTGTGTGAAGGGAGGGAGCAGGGTCAGCAGTGACACCACATATAGTGATTGGTGGATCCTGTGTTATGAGCTGTGTATAGAGGAGTTAACTAATATTGTAATCCTTCCTCTGATGATAAGAAACTTGCTGAAATTTTTTCCTGAAAGGACACACATTATGAATCTAAAATTGCCACAGTTGCAAGTGTGGAAATTGAAAAATTACTTATTTTATACAGAGGTTGCAATGGCGCTCACTAGCATCCTCTCACACTAGCCGCAAGAAATCATACAAAACCACTCATCACAAAGAGATATAATTACATTGTATATTGAATCTGCGCTTTGAAGGAGGTGCAAGGGTTACTAAAAACTATATAACTTTAAATACTGTAGACTATAACCTTTGGTAGAACTATTATTTTAGGTATGGTATGTGGTCGAGTTCCTGCCTCTGCACAGGGGGAATCTCGAGCCATTCCTGCTGCGGTCCCCCATCCGTCTCCAGCCGCAGTGGAGTCTCCTCAGCAGAGACGACGGTCCCAGCATCTTCCTCAGCCTAGTACTGTGCAGAGGTTTACTGCTGCCTCTCCAGGTTCTGCTATTGTGGCCAGTACTGGTCAGCGGCGAGCAGAGGTCTTAGGACTAAGTCCTGCGTTTCCCCTTCTGAGCATGCCCAGGGTAAGATCTCTCATTGTAGATCAGGGGTCACATGCTCAGGTACTGCAGCAGCTTCTATTGGTCCGCCAGGATGGTCCTGAAACTACATGTGTTCTGAACAGTTTCTCATTTTCCTTTTCTGGCAGGCCCTGTAGTTGCTTCTATAAAAGGGTTGTATGGCCATGTGGCCATGCGCTAGTATCAATTGCATTATGTGCTTTGCGCCAGTGTGATCATGCACGCATGTGGTTAGGGCTCGGCTGAAATAAGCCCCTAGAATGCCGGCACCTCCGGTGAGTAGATTTGTGTGTACGTGGTTAGGGCTTGGCTGAAATAAGCCCCTAGAATACCGGCTTCTCCGGTGAGGAGATTGATTGATTGCGTTGCTGTCTGCATGATCACGGACTGCTATCCGCACAGTAGTTATCTGTGTAGCCCTGTGGAGTTAACAGGACACAGTACCTATCTCTGCGTCTTTACCTCAGCGACTCTGTGGTGTAACAGAGTTCGCTTATACCGCCATATTGTGCCACAGTATTTATATTTGCGACTCTGTGAAAGTAACAGAGTTTGCCTATACCGCCATCTTACTAGCAGCAGGCTCTGCCTGCACGGTGGACCTCGGGCTGTGAACGCACTCACTATTTATATTTATCTGGTGCGTTCCGCAGACCCTAACAGTGGCGCACCTATAACCCTACTCAGGGGCGCACCTATAAAGAGGCGAGTTGAGCCTTCTGTCTCAGGTGGCGGCTCCTCACTGAAGCTAGGGGGTGGCAGAGCAGAACTCAGAACACGTGGTGTGGTGCCGGCTCTCCTTAATCCCTGTGAGTCACACAGTCAGTTTACACTCCTGCGCACGGTGCTATGTGTCCCGCAGTGAGAGAAGCCGCCATGCCCCCCATGCACCCCTTCCTCGCCCTCCCAGTTCTCCACTTCAGCTTCTTACAGCAGAGCAATGACTTTGCTAGCTGTCCTCCTCTGTGCACTCAGGACCTGTGATGAGGTCACAGGAGACGGAGGAGTCAGGGGTCACATGGTCAGGCTCCCTTTGTGCAGGTCTGCTGGTTGTCATGGTGTTGGATGAAGTAAGTTTATGTTTGGGATCAGGAGGAGTTTACAGTGTGGATGTAGCAGAGCTGTGTGTGTATGAGGTGTACGGAGCGGAGCTGTGTGTGTACGAGATGTACAGAGCGGAGCCATGTGTGTGCGAGGTGTACAGAGCGGAGCCGTGTGTGTGCGAGGTGTACGAGCAGAGTCGTGTGTGTGCAAGGTGTATGGAGCGGAGCTGTGTGTGTACGAGGTGTACGGAGCGGAGCCGTGTGTGTACGAGGTGTACGGAGTGGAGCCGTGTGTACGAGGTGTACGGAGCGAAGCTGTGTGTGTATGAGGTGTACGGAGCGGAGCCGTGTGTGTACAAGGTGTATGGAGCGGAGCCGTGTGTGTACGAGGTGGATGTAGCAGTGCTGTGTGTGTACGGGGCGTACGAAACGGAGCCATGTGTGTACGAAGTGTACGGAGCTGAGCATCATAGTTTTCAGCCTCCAGCTTATACTGTATCTTCTTTAGGATGCTGAATTAGCTTGTATGATTGACGCATTTCGAAAATTTTGTTTTTTAATAAAGATTGTGCAAAGAATTTTTTTTAAATACATGTACCACAGAAACTTGATTTAAGCAATAGGCCATTTTCTGATGACACATTCCCTTTAATTATAGATTGGGCAGGTTCTTCGAACAACTATATCCCACCTACCAGAGCTGTCCTGAATAGCTTTCCTGTATATTGCTATGCTGCTATTGCTTCATCCTAATTACCAACAATGCAATAAACACACTGGCGCTCAACCACCACAAAAATCCTCAGCCGCTGGGATCAAGACAGGCACAGTGCCAATTCTGTCAAATAGAAGACTTACAAGTAATCATCCTAATTACTTTTCTCATTATCCGAATGGTAAGAAAAGTTTCAGCTGTGTATGATGGTTTATAATGCAAAATGCTGTTTGATTACAAGAGCAAAAATCATTTGGCAGAACTGATGAAAAACAGGATCATGATAGGTAGAGTGGACCTATGTGACGTGGATATTTATGTAGAAATACATAAAAGAAGGGAATGAATAAGCTGATGATTTGTCTGTTTCATGCTGCAGCTTTACTCATATGATAGACAGGCTATATATTATATATTAACAACATAAAAAGTTCAGCTATGGATTGCCAAGCATATAAATAAAAATGGTGAGCGATGAAGGGGGTGGAGTGAAATACTATGCAATTGAAAATACTTTGTGCAATTTCCCTGCCACTATAATTTATTCCTGCCATGTAATGGAATACAAAATTATTTGTTGTTTAGCTGTAGGACATGTTTCACCGAGATGGCAAATAAATAAGTGAAATAAAAAACATGATGCCACAGCCGGGTAAGGTGACTTCAGTATAAAAGCACTTATGCGTGACAGTAAGATGAACTAGTATAAAGAGAATAGTATTTGTGGCGCACAAGGGAATGAGCAAAGGAAACTGAGTTCACAGGTGAAAGTCATAGATTAAAAAAATAATGTTTTGCTTTCATGTGAAGTATTAACATAGCGATCAAAATGTATGATGTGGTCTGCAAGCATGACTTATTTATATGACTGAAATCTCCTGTACATATTGGACTATATTTTGCTTTTTCCACATAAGGAACTTTAGACACAATACAAACAGTGAACGGTTTTATTAGTAGCAGAAGTAAGGGATCAGTACTAATGTGAAATGCATAGAAACCTTCTAATATGCTAACTTTATCTATAAACAGACTAGAGCCCATGTCATGTCGCCGACAAGCCCTTTGCGCCTCTTCTTTTCTTCTTCTCCTGTCACATGCATCCTCTTCCTCCTTCTTTACCCTGCACAGGGCTTTCCGGGTCAAGTATGCTTCAGATGTTGTATATATCAAATAGACACATCACTCCTTGGTAATGGTGGTGCTCGGATAAGGGATGCCAGTCCCAAATACCAAAACAATAATAATAAATCCAGCACTCAAAGAAAGTATGCTAAATCATATGATTTATTCTTGTACAATCCAATAATAAGTGACGTTTCGGTCAGACTCTGACCTTCTTCAGACTATGGAGTATAAAGGAATAGACAGAATGTAATATTATACAGATCTTTACAATATCATACGTCATTCAAAGTGAAATAGCAATAAAATATCAAATGAAGAAAAGAAAAGAAAAATAAGTGCACTGTGTGGCAAGATATAATAGCACTATATAATAAAAATAAAAAAATATAATTTGGGATTGTAGAACTGCAATAGGCAACAATTATCATGTGAAAACATACTTGTATGAAAAAAACTCTGTAATATTCCATCACAAGATGAAAACACACCCGAATTTTGAATATGCTTAATGGAATCCTATATAGTATCTTATATACCATCATATATGACCTTCTGAGAACACCATAATGGTATCACAATAGCATAATTGCATAACAATGAATACACATGGTCTGCAGGAATACAGGACTAACATAGAAAACCAATGTCATTGTTTGAAAGAAATAATAATAATCAGATAATAACAATAATCCTCCAGAAAAAATAATGCAAAAGAAATAATACAGAAAAAATTATAATAATGCTCCAGAAAATGATCTTACCGGATTGTGGTAGAGAAAAGGGGAGAGAGGAATAATCTATGAAAAGAAAAGGATAGACCGCTGTGAAAAAGTGTCCACTAATATAACCATGTCACTGTAATATCTGAGTTGTCCTTAGGCCTCTTTCACCATCAGGCTTTTTGAATCAGGCGCATCGGCCTTTTTTTGACACGTATGCGGCGAATGGACACGCGGATCCGGTGGTATACATGAAGATATAGCGCCGGATTAGGTGAGAGGAAAAAGAGTTCTTACCAAGAGTCTCCAATTAGCTGGTGAGATCGGTAGGTGCTGGTAGTATAAGCAATATCAGTAACTTGCTGGGAGAAAAAAAGCGTGTCACATCGCGCTGTTTGAGGGCCTCAGGGGAGCACGCAGGAGCCCCTCCTGCGCGATGCTTCCTTGTGCCCGGTACACCAGATCATGTTTGATCGCGGTGTGCCCGGGGTTAATGTGCCGAGAGCTGTCCGTGACAGTGTGATAATCAGCTGACACCTGGCGCGATCGCCCCCCCCCCGGAGTCGTCCGATCGCTTCAACGTCTATCCGTCATGGTCAGATTGTCACGGGTTCATGGACGGATAGTACGTCGGATGGCAGAGAGGGGATAAGTATTAATTTTTTACATCCTATCATTGTTATGCTCTCGGATCTGAAAAACCCTAGAGCATAATAGGGGACATGCAGTTTGCATTGAATAGCATCAATGCAAATCAAACTTCCCTGTCAAATTTTAGTAATTTGCCGAAATTGAATCTCGGCGGATTTGTCCATCTCTTTTGGATTTATTTAAAAGCTGCACTATTAGAGAATTATTTTCTTTAATATGATGCATTATGAAGGCACCAAAAGATGCACATGGAGTAGCAACATCCTTGGTGCACATGGCTCCACTACGTGCATGAATCTTGACAGATGCTGCTTTATGTCCTCTGGGATATCTCTGCACTGGAAATTACAGTACAGACCAAAAGTTTGGACACACCTCATTTAAAGATTTTTCTGTATTTTCATGACTATGAAAATTGTAAATTCACACTGAAGGCATCAAAACTATGAATTAACACATGTGGAATTATATACTTAACAAAAAAGTGTGTAACAACTGAAATTATGTCTTATATTCTAGGTTATTCAAAGTAGGCACCTTTTGCTTTGATGACTGCTTTGCACACACTTTGTCATTCTCTTGATGAGCTTCAAGAGGTAGTCACCGGAAATGGTTTTCACTTCACAGGTGTGCACTGTCAGGTTTAATAAGTGGGATTTCTGGCCTTATAAATGGGTTGGGACCATCAGTTGTGTTGTGCAAAAGTCTGGTGGATACACAGCTGATAGTCCTACTGAATAAACTGTTAGAATTTGTATTATGGCAAGAAAAAAGCAGCTAAGTAAAGAAAAATGAGTGGCCATTATTACTTTAAGAAATTAAGGTCAGTCAGTCCGAAAAATTGGGAAAACTTTGAAAGTATCCCCAAGTGCAGTTGCAAAAACCATCAAGCGCTACAAAGAAACTGGCTCACATGAGGACCACCCCAGGAAAGGAAGACCAAGAGTCACCTCTGCTTCTGAGGATGTTTATCGAGTCACCAGCCTCAGAAATCGCAGGTTTACAGCAGCTCAGATTAGAGACCAGGTCAATGCCACAGAGAGTTCTAGCAGCAGACACATCTCTACAACAACTGTTAAGAGGAGACTGTGCAGCAGGCCTTAATGGTAAAATAGCTGCTAGGAAACCACTGCTAATGATAGGCAACAAGCAGAACAGACTTGTTTGGGCTAAAGAACACAAGGAATGGACATTAGACCAGTGGAAATCTGTGCTTTGGTCTCATGAGTCCAAATTTGAGATCTTTGGTTCCAACCACCGTGTCTTTGTGCGATGCAGACAAGGTGAACGGATGGACTCTACATGCCTGGTTCCCACCATGAAGCATGGAGGAGGAGGTGTGATGGTGTGTGGGGTGCTTTGCTGGTGACACTGTTGGGGGATTTATTCAAAATTGAAGGCATACTGAACCAGCATGGCTACCACAGCATCTTGCAGCGGCATGCTATCCTATCCTTTTTGCGTTTAGTTGGACCATCATTTATTTTTCAACAGGACAATGACCCCAAACACACCTCCAGGCTGCGTAAAGGTTATTTGACCAAGAAGGAGAGTGATGGAGTGCTACGCCAGATGACCTGGACTCCACAGTCACCAGACCTGAACCCAATCAAGATGGTTTGGGGTGAGCTGGACCACAGAGTGAAGGCAAAAGGGCCAACAAGTGCTAAGCATCTCTGGGAACTCCTTCAAGATTGTTGGAAGACCATTTCCGGTGACTACCTCTTGAAGCTCATCAAGAGAATGCCAAGAGTGTGCAAAGCAGTCATCAAAGCAAAAGGTGGCTACTTTGAAGAACCTAGAATATAAGACATATTTTCAGTTGTTTCACACTTTTTTGTTAAGTATATAATACCACATGTGTTAATTCATAGTTTTGATGCATTCAGTGTGAATGTACAATTTTCATAGTCATGAAAATACAGAAAAATCTTTAAATGAGAAGGTGTGTCCAAACTTTTGGTCTGTACTGTATATCCTGAAAAAAACAGCCTTGTAACAGAATCTTTCCTTGCATCTTAACCCTTTCATCCCATGCATTCACTACAATAAGTCATCCAATACTTTTCACCAGTACTGTCTGGAAGAGATGAGTGAACTTGTTCGGAAAATGTTCACCACTCGGCACGAACGTAGCTCATTCGGATTCGTGTTCGGATTCCCAAGCATGTTTCCTCAAAGTCGTCTAAATTCTGGCACAGTACAGTAAATGATTGCGTTTCCACTAATGCTTCTATTAGGACTTGGACTAGGATAGTGGAGCTGTAAGATGAGCTGGGGGGTTATGAAGGGAGGGTGTGGGTATATGTCAGAGAAGCGGAGGACTGTAATTTTCTTTTTATTCACTTAATGTGGGCACATTCCGGCAACCAATCAGGGCGCGGAAACCATCCACAACGTCCAGGCACAAGGGTTTTTGTCATTGGCTGCCGAAGTCACATGTCCCTCTCCATATAAAATGTGGACATGTTGTTTTGCTGGTGCCATTTTGTCAATGTAACAGCGCAGAGAGAACGTTCTGCTGCTTCAAGTTGTCACATAGTTTAATAGGATCCTGCGTGAAATCAACCTTCCATCATCTAACTAGTTTGTGCTAACATTGTTGTGCAGTCAGGAGTTCAGATTTCCTAATCAAAATCATTTTGGCTAAAACTGTGTTGTAGTCAGAAAGTCACTTTTCCAATCAAAATTGTTTGGGCTAATATTGTTGTGCAGGGACCAGGCCCCCTTTCCTAATCAAAATTGTTTGGGCTAATAGTGTGTTGCAGTAAGGAGGAGTTCACATTTCCTAATTTAAATTGTTTGGGATAATATTGGGGTATAAGCAGCAGACCCATCTCCTAATCAAAATCGTTTGGGCTAATATTTTTGTGTAGGTACCAGGCCCTATTTCCTAATCAAAATCATTTGGGCTAATATTTTTGTGTAGGTACCAGGCCCCATTTCCTAATCAAAATTTATTGGGTTAATATTGGAGTGCAGCCACCAGTCCCCATTTTCTAATCAAAATCATTTGGGTTAATATTGTGATGCAGGCACCAGGCAAAGTTTCTTAATCAAAATTGTTTGGGATAATATTGTTGTCCAGGCACCAGGCCCCATTTCCTAATCAAAATTTATTGGGCTAATATTGGGGTACAGACAGAAGTCCACATTTCCTAATGGAAATCGTTTGGGCTAATACTATGTTGCAGTCAGGAGCTCACATTTCCTAATAAAATCATTTGGGCTAATATAGGGGTGCAGGCACCAGGCCCCTTTTCCTAATCAAAATTGTTTATGCTAATATTGTTGTGCAGGCACACTATCTCATCAAATACATACTGTGTTATGATTTGGTAGCTGAGGAGAGCAGGCAAAAAAGGAAATACACCAGAGAGGTTGGAATCTATGGGATTGCAGTACCCTGACTAACCACCACAACTAAAGGCAGCCGTGGAGCGTACCTACGTTGGTCCTAGACGCCTCGTCACAGCCTGAGAAGCTAACTACACCTAAAGACAGAAAGAGGAAAACTATCTGCCCTGGAGCAGATCCCCAAAGAACATAGAAAGCCCCCAAACATGTAATGGCGGTTAGGCAAGAGAAAATACAGACACAGACAGAAAATAGTATGAGCAAACGTTGGGGCCCAAACTTCCTAAATAGAAAAGGATAGGAAGGACACTTACTGCAATCCCAAAAAACCCTGAAAAGTACCAACTCTACTAATTACAAAAACACCTGAGATCACACAACCTCTACCACCTAAATTAGTTCTCTGGTGTAACAAAACTAAACAGCAGCCACTGAAAAAACTGGAAAAGGCAAATGAACAAACAACAGTGGCTGAACTAAACTGAGAGGAGCACAAGCCCCCGGAGGGGACCCGGCAGACCCCCACAGAAGTGCAGGACAAAATGCTAAAAGCAAGCACAAAAAACTAAAAGAAGGAAATTTCTTATCTGTTAGCAGAAGATGCAGGCACGAAACAGCAAGCTACAAAGTGAACAGGAATCAAAGATGAGACCAGAACAATTGATCACCGGCAACCCTGATGGGAGGGAACCTCCCTTATATAAGACCAGTCAGTAACACCTGATCGCCAATCTTCACAATCTTCATTGGATAGTTCAGTACTGTTTGTAACCACCAGAGGGAGCTTCTGCTCAGAATTCATTTCTAGCACATTCACAACAGTACCCCCCCTTGAGGAGGGGTCACCGAACCCTCATTTGAGCAACCAGGTCGGTCAGGATGAGCTCTGTGATACGCACGGATGAGTCTCCTAGCATGGATGTCCGAAGCAAACACCCAAGAATTGTCCTCCTGACCATAACCTCTCCACTTAACCATATACTGGAGTTTCCGTCTAGAAAAACGAGAATTCAATATTTTCTCAACCACATACTCCAGATTGCCCTCAACCAAAACAGGGTCAGGAGGCACAGCCATAGGAACCACTGGCTCGACAAACCTCTTCAATAAGGACTTGTGGAACACGTTATGGATCTTAAATGTCCCTGGAAGAAGTAAACAAAAGGAAACAGGATTAAGAATCTCCATGATCTTATAAGGTCCAATGAACCTAGGCTTAAACTTAGGAGATGCAACTCTCATAGGGATATTTCTTGAGGACAACCAGACCAAGTCCCCCACTTCAAACCGAGGACCATCAGTCCTATGCCGGTTGGCAAACCGCTGGGCCCTCTCCTGAGAGAGGGACAACCTCTCCACTACCTGGTCCCAAATCTGCTGCATACGCTCCACAACAGAGTCAACACCTGGACAGACAGAAGCCTCCGTCTGTCCTGAAGAAAATCGAGGGTGAAACCCAAAATTGCAGAAAAATGGAGACATCAAAGTGGCAGAGCTAGCCCTATTATTAAAAGCAAACTCAGCCAAAGGCAAAAAAGAGACCCAGTCATCCTGATCAGCAGACACAAAGCATCTCAGATAAGTCTCCAATGTCTGGTTTGTTCTCTCAGTTTGTCCATTGGTCTGAGGATGAAAAGCCGAGGAGAAAGACAATTGAACACCAAGTTTAGAACAAAAAGTCCTCCAAAATCTGGAAACAAACTGGACTCCTCTGTCAGACACAATGTTCTCAGGAATGCTGTGTAACGGAACCACGTGCTGAAGGAACAAAGGCACCAATTCAGAGGAGGAAGGCAACTTAGGTAATGGCACAAGATGTATCATTTTGGAAAACCTATCACAAATCACCCAGATAACGGTCATTCTCTGAGAAACAGGGAGGTCGGAAATGAAATCCATAGAGATATGGGTCCATGGTCTCTTGGGCACAGGCAATGGCATCAACAAACCACTAGAGCGAGAGCAAGGCTTGGAGTGAGAGCAAGTCCCGCAGGACTGCACAAATTCCCTGACGTCCCGAGACAAAGTAGGCCACCAAAAGGACCGACTAACCAAGTCCCTGGTACCAAAAATTCCGGGATGACCGGCCAACGCGGAACAATGAATCTCAGACATCACACTCTTTTTCCACCGGTCTGGAACAAACAATTTCCCAATAGGGCAGCGTTCGGGTTTATCCTCCTGACACCCTTCCAGAGCCAGTCTCAAATTGGGCGAGATGGCGGAAAGAACTACACCCTCTTTCAAAATAACAGCAGGATCAGATAACTCAGGAGAGTCCGCAAGGAAACTCCTCGAGAGGGCATCCGCCTTAACATTCTTAGTGCCAGGAAGAAAGGAAACCACAAAATTAAAACGTGTGAAAAACAAGGCCCACCTGGCCTGTCTAGGATTAAATCGCTTGGCTGATTCCAGATAAACCAGATTCTTATGGTCCATGAGGACCACCACCTGATGTTTGGCTCCCTCCAGTCAATGTCTCCACTCTTCAAAAGCCCACTTCATGGCCAATAACTCCCGATTACCCACGTCATAATTACGTTCAGTTGGAGAAAATTTTCGACAGAAAAAGGCACAAGGGTTACTTTTAGAGGTCTCTGGATCTCTTTGGGACAAAACGGCACCTGCCCCAATTTCAGAGG
>JARQOD010000006.1:278137807-278184463 GCA_033576555.1 Oophaga sylvatica | reverse complement strand
CCTCCCCGTCACCATGCCAAGTGTTCTCACACAGGTCTCCCGCCGCAGAACCTCTAATTGTTTACCCTCAACAGTCGGGGTGAGTGAGAGCCTGTCAGCTATTACCAAAGTGGAGATGCCTGCTGTTTTTGTTTCACCAAGCACATAACATCTCAGCCTGCACCGCACTCACAGTCAAGCAGTTTGTCATGTTCACTGTACACCACCCTCTGTCAGCACAGCAGCCACCCCTTGGTCCCGCACTTGTAATCACGTAAAAGAATGTTTCTTCCTAAACTAAAAGCTAAGAGTTTGAACTCTACCATCTCCAATCGGTTGGCAACGGAAATGCTGCCTTTCCGCCTGGTGGATACAGACGGTTTCCAAAAGCTGATGGCATTCGCAGTCTCCCAGTACCAGTTGCCAAGCTGCCATTACTTCTCTAAGAAACCTGTACCAGTGCTACACCAGCATGTCACAGAGAACATCACTCGTTCCTTGAAAAAATCTGTCTGCTAGGGTGCATTTCACCACGGACACCTGTGAAAGCAAACTTGTCCAGGGGCATTACATCTTGCTGACTGGGCTCTGGTGGCTGTGATGGCATGCAGGCAAGGGGCTGCCTAACAAGTCTTGGAATCCTCAAGGATTGCGGGACAAACCTCTGTATGTAATACCTCTCCACTGCTTCTGCCTCTTCCACCTCTTCTAGGGCCTCCTCCTGCACCCTCAAAGTCTCCCTTAATGAGACACGCATTCCAACAGTGCAGAGAGAAACTGTCAGGGACACCGCACTGCACTTGCTCACTGAGCCAGTGCGTGTGTCCTGAGTGAACAAACTATGCCCAAAGATACCTGTAGCAGAGCCGCAGTAGAGATGACGTGTGTTTCTCAGTAACAGGACCTTCCACATGTGACTGCTAGTGGGCGGAGCCGGCCACACGTCTCTCAGAGTCAGCAGTAGCAGATAGAGAATGCTTCAGACCAAAGGACCTGCAGGCACGTGACTGCTAGTGGGCATGGCCTAAGCTCCAGAGACTTATGAGGTGAAGGAAAACTCCTAGAAGGGTAACTACGGGACACAGTTACCAAGGGGCATATACAGAACGGATAATCAGGACGTAGCCAAGGGGTCATACACATAGAGGGCAACAAAGTACAAGAGGAGCAGGCAGAGCGGAGTCAGAACGTAGCCAAGGGTCATACACGTAGAGAGCAGCAGAGTACAAAAGGGACAGGCAAAACTCGAAACAGGGACACAGCCAAAGCAGAACCAGACAGACAGAACGTAGCACAGGCACAAAGCACTGGCACAAGCACAACAGGGTCACACACACTCGGCCAAGGGTCAGAGTATAAGCGACAGAGGATGGCCCCACAATGAGGCTATAAAAAGCCTCCCAGAATCCCAGAGTGAGGCCATCCCGGTTAACCCTAAAACCACCTAATCCTAGAAACTCAGCAGACCATGACAGAAACCCCCCACCTCCGTACTGTGCAGCCAGGTCTCACCGCAATCAGGCAGTGTTTAAATTAATATGCCTTGGAGATCGCAGTCACACTGCTCAACAGCTATCCAGGTCGAGTTTGAGCAATGGCTGTTTTTACTGAACCTGGAGCGAGGGAACGTGTGTGCGATAATGGTGCGAACATGGTGGTGGCCCTACACCAGGGCAACCTCACATAGGTGCCTTGCATGGCTCATGTCTTCAACCTGGTGGTACAGCAATTTCTCCACCACTATCCTGGCCTGGATGCGCTGCTGCAGAAAGCATGGTTGTTGTGTGCTCACTTTTGCCGTTCGCACCCTGAAGGTTATTGACTTGCATCGCTACAGAGGTGTTTCGTCCTACCAGTTAACTGTTCGATATGCGATGTGCCGCATATCAATTCCACTCTTCACATGTTGTGGCGACTGTGGCAGCAGCAACGAGTCCTGGTGAAATATGTCCTTTTGCTTAACAGGGCCAACATAGTACAGAAGTGGTGCAAATTATGCTTGTGGAGTGGGCACAGAGGAAGGACCTATCCACTCTTCTGCACAGTTTCGAAATGGCTACTAAGATGGTTAGTGCTGATGATGTCATTATCAGCATCGCTATTCCAGTGATCTACATTCTGGAACACCTTTTGAATAATCTGTGAGAGGAGATGTTGGTCCCAGAGGAAGAGGTAGAAGAAGAGGAGGATGCGGAAGGGATAACAATATCTCTAAGATCCATACTGTCGTCGCACATGAAGGTGCCATTGAAGGGTGGACTACAGAAATCGAGGGGGCTCATGGTACCAGACAAACTGTTAGTGAAGGTGCAGGAGCCAAGGAACAAATGGAGGAACACGGGGAGGAAGAGGTGATGGACGTGCAACAGTCAGGAGATGAAGATAATGATCCCGCTTCTATTGTCTAAAGTTGGCGGAAAAGGATGGAGGAAGCAAGGTTGAGTGTTACCCCGCCAACAACACACCATGGAGTTTGACCTCATGGAAGTGCCCAACACATGAGCTCCATCTTGCTGCACTATCTGCAAGATGATCCCAGATTGTTAGAACTAGAAATAGTGCTGATTACTGGGGTGCAACTCTGTTAGATCTACGGTACAAGAGTAAATTTTGCCAGATGCTACCCCCTTGGAAAGGGTAGGAGTATCAGAACATGCCTGTAGACAATCTTAAGAGTGGTTTTCCCCAAGACTGCAGTGAGGCACACAGTGTGCAACACAGTTATAGACTACCAACCATGAAAACATCTAGTCAACAAAGCAAAAACACTCACAGCATCAGCAGCACTGAGCATAAGCAATTTCTGTGAGCCGTTTTACACATTTTTTAGACCAGCCTATGCACCAGCAAAACAGAGTACAAGTCTGACACATTGTGAATAATTGGAGAGGATGGTGCAGGAGTATCTCGAGCTCAAAATCAATGCCATCAGGGGGAATTTGTACCCTTTTGCATTTTGTCCTTTAAAAATGGAAGAGTGGCCTGATCTTGCCTGTCACACCTAGGAGATTTTGTCATGCCCGGCAGCGAGTGTTCTCTCAGAACGTGTCTTCGGCGCTGCTGGTGGTGTCCTGACAGATAAGGGCATCCAACTGTCCCCTGAAAGTGTAGACTGCACTACAGTTCAAGATGAACAAGTCATGGATCTCTAATGACATTTGCACCCCAGTGGTGGACTGTGCTGACTAGGCAATTGTGTAGTTTTTAGTGTGCTGCATTGTTCTCGTGTTATTGCAGTCTGTGACACTTTTGTCATGGCTTCTGTGCCTGCTGTTGCCACGGCTGTTGATGTTACTAACAATTTTTTGAAATGTGGATACTCCAAGTTAGGTCTCCATCTGGTGGGTTTCCTTAATGAAAAGGGTGTCAGAGGCCCATTATACTATTTCTATTCTGGTGAAATTTATGCCACTTTTGTGGTGTGTGACAATAACTTTTTGAAATGTGGAGTCTCCAAGTTGGGTCTCCATTTGGTGGGTTTGCCTGTAGTGGAAGGGGTGTCAGAGACCCATTATACTATTTCTACTCTGGTGAAATTGATGCCACTTTAGTGGCGTGTGCCAATAATTTTTTGAAATGTGGAGACTCCAAGTTTGGTCTCCTTCATGTGTGTTGCCTGTAGCAGTAGAGCTCCCCGACCGGCAGGCCTGCACTAACTTTCAGTCAACTAACTGTGATACTATCCTTAAATATATATAACAATAATAGTCTACGAAGCTGATATCTGTGCCACCTGAGTGTGGCTGAGCAGAAAAACAGTTTGATCTATTGCATGAGGTATCAGGGTTCCCTGTCCAGCAGGCTTAGATCAGTCCCTCACCCACCTCATCTTAATTTAAACTTAATTTAAAAACTATAAATGCTGGCCCAGTTCCTGATACCTCAGTCATGGCCCATGGATGAATGCTGCTGTGCCATTATTACATTTGAACTGTGGGTGAATTGATCAGCCATCTACCTGTGTTGCTATCTTTACATTTTTCTACCAATAGTAGTCTACGAAATGGATGTTTGTGGTACCTGAGTGTGGCTGAGCAAAAGAAGTTTGAGCTGATGCATGAAGTATCAGGGCTCCCAGCAAAGCAGGCTTACCCCAGTCCTTCAGCCACCTTGTCTAAATTTAAACCTAAATTCAAAGCTGTAAATGCTGGCCCTGACCCTGATACCTCATGCATGGCCGATGGCTGACTGCTGCTGTGCCATTATCAAATTTATACTGTGTGGTGTGTGAATTGATCAGTCAACTAACTGTGTTACTTCCTTAAATTTTTTTAACCAATACTAGTTTGCGAAACTGATGTTTGTGGCACCTGAGTGTAGTTGAACAAAAAGACATTTTGAGCTGTTGCATGAGGTATCAAGGCTCCCTGCAAAGAAGGCTTAGACTGGTCACTTGCCACATCATCTTAATTTAAACTTAAATTAAAAACTATAAATGTTGGCCCAGACCCTGAAACCTCATACATGACCCATGACTGAGTGCTGCTGTGCCATTATCAAATTTATACTGTGAGTGAATTAATCAGTCAACTACCTGTCTTACTATCCTTAAATTTTTCTACCAATAGTAGTCTACAAAACTGATGTTTGTGCCACCTGAGTGTATCTGAGCAAAAACACAGTTTGAGCTGTTGCATGAGGTATCAGGTCTTCCATCACATCAGGCTTACATTGGTCCCTCAACCACTTCATCTTAATTTAAATTTAAAACTATAAATACTGACCCAGACCCATATGCCTCAGGCATGGCCCATGGCTGACTGCTGCTGTGCCATTATCAACTTTATACTGTGGGTGAATTGATCGTTCAACTACCTGTTTTACAACCCTTACATTTTTCTATCAATAGTAGTGTATGAAACTGATGTTTGTGGCACCTGAAGTATCAGAGCTCCGAGCAAAGCAGGCTTACACCGGTCCCTCACATACCTCATCTTAATTTAAACTTAAGTTCAAACCTGTTAATGCTGGCCCAGACCCTGATACCTCATGCATGGCCCATGGCTGACTGCTGCTGTGCCATTGTCAAATTTATACTCTGGGTCAATTGATGCCACTTTTACTGGTGTCTGCCCCTAATTTTTGGAAATGTTTGGACTACAAGTTGGGTCTCCTTCATGTGTGTTGCCTGAATTTGGTAGGCCTCTAAGAGCACCAGGCCTACACCTGTCACTCATCCACCTGCTGTTACTGATCAATGTTTCAGATAGAAATGCTGATACAAGCCCTTTCCCATGTATCCATGCTGCGCAATTATACTATTTGTACTCTGTGTCAATTGATGCCACTTTTCCTGGCGTCTGTCCTTAATTTGAGCTGTTTTGGCAGCTGTTTGGCCCCCCTGAAGGTGTTGTGTATACGTTTGATTCTGCCTCCCATTAAATTCAATGGGGTTCAGGTGTGTCCGACGAACCGTTCAGAGAACGTCAGGACATTCGCTCATCTCTACTGTCTGGCAAGTGCTACAGGTCATACAACAAATAAAGGGAATGAACGGGAAATGAAAGGCTGAGCAAAGTGATGACTTTGTCCAAGCTTTCCTTTAGTTCTTTTTCAATCCCATTTCCATATCATGATAGGAGGGCATGAAGGGAGAAGACACTACTGCTAAGCGCCTCTTCCTGGACTCAGAACAAAGCAGAGCAGAAGGACATACTATACACCAGGGAACTCCAATTAATAAGAAATAATACAATTTTATTAGAAAACTACAATATAGCACACTACACAATTAAAAACAATTAAAAATGAAACAAACAAACAATCCCTGAAAAGGGTACGTAACTCCCTGACACCCATGGTGATATGCAAATAATATATCACAAAATTTTACATATGCAGCAAAAAGCAAAAATATGTATAAGGTACAAATATTAATAATGTGGATATACCAAATTGCACAAAAAAATATATCGCAAGCATATGTATGTACAAAGGTTAGCAATATGTACACCTAATCAATCCCCATAAAGATAGCAAGAAATGAAATGACAAGGCAAACATATAAATGTCTGGGCTGCTCTTAATACTAAACAATAATGGTACAGCTAAATATCACATAAGCAATATATATATATTAAATAGCATTATAGATGGCACCAATAGTTTGTATAGCAAAGAGCGGGTAAAAACACCCATGCGTCAAATGACCTGAAAAAAAGTGGCCCATAGAAATTGACCAAAATGTTACCCAGCCTAAGGGGAGAGAGTGGGGGTCAGGGAGGGCAGAGCTGGACTCAGCACTGGTTGAGGAACCCTTTTTTTCCCCTTACCTGAGCAAAGTTGGAGATAAGAAAGGCTAATATAAAGAAGTTATTATTTCTATGGCCATAATGAGACTAACATGTAATGTTCTCTTTCTATTTGCATTGAACAGATATAACATTAATACCATGTATGAGCAGCAGGGCTTCATACTGTCCATTTTTAATGTGGTCATTATTTTACACTTTTAATTATTTATTGCATTTAATGCTTCTCTATGAACCATCTTTCTACCTGGATTTCAATCCTCTGTTTATTCAAGACAATAATTTTCGGAATAATTCTTAATGTAATAAAAATCAGCAGTTATTCATATTAACATAAATAGCACGTGAATGATCCGACAGGTCTAAATAATGAAACGCTAATGAATAGCTTTTAATCGGTTGTTGGCATATACTGTACTTGCTACTGTGCAGTCATCCTAGTTATGATTTCACTTGATTAACTGTTAAAGCAGAGGTTATTTTTAGAGATAAAGAACATACAACAAAATGACAGGAAAGAGGTACATATGCAGAGAAAACACTTTGTCAGGCCTGCAGGACAGAAGACAGTACTTGACTCCTCTCCACATTAGCCATCCATTTCTCTCTTTGAAGTATTGGATATGACAGGGATAAAAGAAAATTGGATACACAGTCGACATCGAAATCTCATTAGATTAAGATACTGTACCATGTGGAAACACCAAAATGACTAAATGCTCATTTATCATGAATAAGCAGATACTTCAATTTTTAGATTAAGTTAAATTCAACTGTTAGTGTCTTCAATAAATTGCTATGTGGACTTTGGCCTTGTATTAGACTAGAGAGAAACAGTCTAGAGAGAATATACTTCAAGTTTTATTATTAGGTTTAAATGTATACAACTGTTCTTTTTATGTATGTAATCCCCTATTAATCACAGATAATAAAATGTAGGTAAAATAAGTAAGTATAAATTATATACATTTATTTTTTTAGATACAAGTATCTGTATATTTCTTAAATTGTGTGTATATAAACCAAAGATGAGTCTTTATTAAATCAATATTTGTTCTAACCACATTTTGCCTAAAAAACAACAATAATTCCTCTAGGTACAGTTGCATATAGTTTTTGAAAGAAGTCAGGGAAGTTGTTCCAAACATCTTGGAGAACCACAGATCTTTTGTGAATGAAGGTTTGAGCAAATCCTTCTTTCCCTGCATGTCATCCCAGACAGACTTAATGTGAATGTTGAAGACGATAGACGCAGTGGATGGCCAAGGAATCTTTGTGATGTGAAAGAAAACATGGCACTTCTGGACCCACGGATGCACAAGTAGGATCCCAATCCATCAGTTTTACTGGAAAAGATACTTGGAACTCATTCAGTGTGGTCAAAAGGAATTTTTATTAAATGTGGGATATCCGAGAAAAACATAAAGAGACATTTCGGTCAATACATATAATAATAGTAAGAACCAGGTGCACTACACATGACCAAAAATATATGAACAATTAGCGGGTTCAAATGGCAGTGGTGAAAGAGGTTTCAAACCAAAACAAGAAAAGACACCACTAAATGGTATGCACACTGCAATATTTATATAAAAAGGAAGAACTTTATTAACAATGGGACATTAAAAACAGAATTAAAAATTCTGTTTTTAATGTCCCATTGCTATAAAGTTCTTCCTTTTTATAGAAATATTGCGGTGTGCATACCATTTCGGTGAATACAAGACCTTCATCAGTTATCTGGATAGTGAGAAAACTGCGTGTCGCAGCGCTAGGTTAGAGTTTGCGGTATTCGGTCTTGTATTGACCAAAACGTCTCTTTATGTTTTTTTTCTGTTTAGATTTGTCTTTGGTTCATTCACTTTGCATTTTGCTAATTAATGAAAATAAACTGTTACCACTTTTCTTTTTTAAAGCAGTCTTACTTTCAAAACCTGCTCCAAATTTTTGCACAGTACTGTAAATACTGTCCAAAAAAATTAAGGAGCACTTAACCCATTCACATTATGGCTAGAAAATAGACAACATATCGGCCTGCGCAATGGCCTTCCTTCAGACTGCATTACTGTACCGTTCCATCCCTTACAGTGTCTGGGATGCAGTTACTGACAGCTCTGCCGTCCAATCCAGTACAGTGGTGTGCTGAAGCTGTCCTTACTGCGATTGACAGCATGGCCATCCAGTCTGATTCAGGGGCGCACTGAGCTGTCGGTGTGTTTATTGACAGCTCAGCTAGCCAATCTGTGACTGAGGTGTCGGCTGTCTCATGTGTTCATTATTCCAATTAATGGCTATGCTTCTTAACTGAGCTGAGTTTCCCAGAACACTGCCAGACATACATTCATCTTGTGAGGCTTGTGCTTTTTGCTCTCCTGTGCCTTGAGTTCTATATGCTTGAATCTGTTGCCTGACTTTGGACTTTGTTCTGACTATCCACCTGTTTAACCCCTTCAGCTCTGATCTGTTATCCTCACGGTACTCTGACCTCAGAACGTTACCTGACCATGCTTTTGTCTCTTCCTTCTGTTATGATGTATCCTCCTGGCTTCTGACTTTGGACTCCTTGACCACTCTGACTCACGGCTTAGCCGTGAGATGTGACTAGCATCACAATTACATTCTTGAGAAAAGTCTCTGTGCAGGCTAATAAATGGTGTATTTACCTGCAGCCCAATCCTCCTGGATGACACATCCATATTGATCACAGCAACAGGGGTCACTGTGTTTCCATCCCAGTATCAAGAGCATGCAGTAGATGCTAGGACAAAGAGTGGAAAGTCAGACAGGGTCTTAGAAGTGTGTCAACCCAACAGCAGGACCAGCATCTGCTCCTTTGAAAAGTCCAGACACCAGATCAGATTCTTAAGAACTGTCACAATTCCTAGGAACATAGTGAGTGACTGCTCTGCCACCCTATGGATTTCAGGGACATTCTGGACTGTCAGTTTTGTGGATGAGAATTTCGGCCGCCCAATCAGGGGCTGGGGCGGCAAGCATCGCTATCCCATGCAAATTAAGGATTGTCAAGCAGCCCAATCAATCCAGGCCTGCTAAGTTTCCTCCAAGTTTCACCTTTGCTGGGGATTACCTAGCTAACTAGCTAGCTGACAATGGTCAGACCATCGCCAGTGTTAGCTTTACTTGATGGTGTCTGTTCTTTGTGCTTGGTGTTCTGCTGTCCTAGTCTTTGTTGCCTGACCTCGGACTTTGCCATTTGACCATTCGTTTGTCTAGCTCCTTTGTCTTTGACGTACACTCCTGGTATTTGACCCCAGGCTCCTTTTCTCTCATCTCATGGCTTGTCCATGAGAAGTGACTAGCCAGCGTCACATTACAAAAAAATACACATGTCCCAAGAAAGGTAACCATAAGCTGCTAGACTCTTAAACACTTAAATATACAACCAATATCCATAAAGGAGTGTAAATATTCTATATATAAGATATTAAGAGAAACAAACTAAATCATAAAAATATACTTTTATTGAATTAATGTGTAAAACAGACAAATTAAAAAGACAAGGATAGTCCTCCACAATTGGGGACACAGAGCACAAAAACTAAAAGTTAAGATGAATCAATTAGATATATATAGTATATACCAAATCAATGGGACCCATGCAATAGTATACAGTATAGTATATAGTATACAGTGTATAATGTCAGTATACAGGTAACTTACTGACTCACCAGTGATGTCTGTAGTTGAAGTCATTCTTCTTCTCTTTTCTTCCTCATCCAGTGCAGACTGCTATCACTTCTTCCATCCAGAACTCACCTCTGCAGAAAATAAATCAGTTATTTATACCTGACACTTCCAGAGCACATTCCCCTTTTTCCCCCAACTCCTACACTACATCAAATGAAGAAAAAAGCGACATAGTACCCCCCTCTTTGCTCGCCCCATGGAAGGCAGTATCCTCAAAAGTAAATTAAATTACAGCAGAAATAATGTCCATTGATTGGCACCTACAGTAACTACATCCTCACTTCCCACCATAAACCAATAATGTATGTTCCTCATCATGGCCCCCATTAATGCCTACATCCTGGGCATCATTATTTAATGTCTCCATCCTAGGCTCCTATTTTGCCCCCATCCTGGACCCCTATGTCTACTTTAATAAGGTTCCCATCCTGGGACCCTTAATTTAGTAATATCCCCATCCTGGGCCCCTTTATTCAATAATGTACCCATCATGGGCCTCATTATTTATTACTGTCTCTACCTTGGGCCTCCATATAGTAGTATGGGCAAAACATAGTCCTCTATGCAGTATTGCAGGCACCACATAATCCTCCATACAGTATTATGGGCACCACATAGTTCTCCACACAGTATTATGGACACCACATATTCCTACAAACAGTATTAATGGCACCACATAGTCCTCCATACATATATTGCTCCATGCGGTATAATGATAATGCCCTCATATATTGCTCCATACAGTATAATGGCCCCATATAGTGCTCAATCCAGTATAATAGCCCCATATATTGCTCCATACAGTATAATGTGTTTCATATATTTCTCTATATGATAGAATCATAGAATGGTAGAGTTGGAAGGGACCTCCTGGGCCATCTGGTCCAACCCCCTGCTCAAAGCAGGATTCACTAAATCATCCCAGACAGATATCGGTCCAGCCTCTGTTTGAAGACTTCTATTGAAGGAGAACTCACCACCTCTTGTGGCAGCCTGTTCCACTCACTGATCACCCTGACTGTCAAAAAGTTTTTTCTAATATCTAATCTGTGTCTCCTCCCATTCAGTTTCATCCCATTGCTTCTAGTCTTTCTTTGTGCAAATGAGAATAAAGATGATCCTTCTACAATGTGACAGCCCTTGAGATATTTGTATACAGCTATTAAGTCTCCTCTGAGTCTTCTCTTTTGTAAGCTAAACATTCCCAAATCCTGCACCGTTCCTCATAGCTCATGGTTTGCAGACCGGTCACCATTCTAGTCGCTCTTCTCTGAACTTGCTCCAGTTTGTTGATGTCTTTTTTAAAATGTGGTGCCCAAAACTGGACACAGTATTCCAGATGAGGTCTGACCAAAGAGGAGTAGAGGGCAATAATCACTTCACGTGATCTAGACTGTATGCTTTTGTTAATACATCCTAGAATTGTATTTGCCTTTTTTGCTGCTGCATCACACTGTTGACTCATGTTCAGTCTGTGATCTATTAGTATACCCAAGCACATGTGCTGTTACTTAGCCCTATTCCTCCCATTTTGTACATGCTTTTTTCATTTTTATTGCCCAGATGAAGTACTTTGCATTTTTCCCTGTTAAAAACCATTCTGTTAGTTGCTGCCCACTGCTCCAGTTTATTTATATCTTTTTGAATCCTCTCTTTCTCTAGTATTAGCTATCCCTCCTAGCTTTGTGTCATCAGCAAATTTAATCAGCTTACCCTCAATTCCTTCATCTAAATCATTGATAAAGATGTTGAACAATACAGGGCTCAGGACAGAGCCCTGTGGTACTACACTTGAGACATTGTTCCAACTGGATGTGCAGCCATTTACGACCACTCTTTGGGACCGATCACTAAGCCAGTTATGAATCCACCTAACAGTTGCCTTGTCCATTCCATACTTAGTCATTTTTTCAATAAGGATTGTGTGAGATACTTTGTCAAATGCTTTGCTGAAGTCAAGATATAATATATCTAGAGCATTTCCCTGATCTACCCAGTAAGTGATTCTGTCATAGAAGGAAATTAAGTTAGTCTGAAATGACTTATTAGTTACAAACCCATGCTGACTCTGTTTAATTACTTATTTTATAGTATAATGGGCCTCATATATTGCTCCATAAAGTATAATGGGCCTCATAAAGTGCTCCATACAGTATACTGGGCCCCATATATTGCTGCATACAGTATAATGAACCCATATATTGCGCTGGGTGGTGATGTTGGCCTTGGTCGTCACAGTATGTCAGGTTGAATCCTGCGTGCGCGTGCCCCTGCCTGTACTTTTAAAGGGCCCGTGCCCTTAAAAGCAGTATTTTTTTACCCTTCTTTTTCTCCTCTTTTCAGGCCCACAGGGCATTTCACCAGTCCCCCTCCAGGCCAGTCTGACCCTGCAGGCAAGTCAGGGAACCTACAGTGAGAAAATACAGGAACATCTTTAGAAGACTCAGTGCAAACCGTTCTACTGCTGGACAGACCTGAGAGCTGTGGTCAATGAGACTGTGTCAGCAGGTTTGGGCACGAATAGGAAGAAGACATCATGAGAATTTCCTTTATGTCTGTTCCCAGGGAAAGATTTGTCCATGTGCAGTACAACGGCAAAACACAGGATGCTATGCTAGCATTATGGAGGTCCTCTACTTAAACTGTGAACTTTCAGGAACGTCGATCACAATTAATGTGCTGGCGCCAGTAACCATTTAGCATGAGCTAATTGTCCCCATTGGGGCTCATAATCTAAATTCCCTATCAGCATGTCTTTGAAGTATGTGAGGAAACCAGAAAACCTGGAAGAAACCCTTTCAAACACAAAGAGAACATACAAACTCCCTGCAGATGTGGGATTAGAACCCATGACCCCAGCGCTGCAAAGCAGTAGTGCTAACCACTGAGCCACCGTGCTGTGAGGCTGCATGCTCCTTCATCAACAGCTACTCTTAAAATAGGCATGCTGTGCAGTGCGTAAAGATGGTGCAATAAGACGCAGGTATTGCCTAAAAAAGGAGGAGATCGGCACTATACATGTAAAACCTATATAATAAAAAGTGCTGCATAATCATTTTCCCAACACATTTGTTAAAAATAACAAAAAAAGTGGACAACCCTTTAAAAATTAAGTACCATAAAGTCAGTCAAATTCCCATTTAGTTCTATAAGAAGTCTATGCTCTAACATTGAGGCACAGTTCATACTGGCAAAAGACAGATATTGTAGGTTTTGTCATTAGTTAATTACTTGCAAAATAAGTCTGTACTTGATGTACTAACACCCACTAATGGAGGAAATCTGTGTTTATGAAGTGTACCTGAGGCAAGGACTTTTGTAGTAATACATTTCCTTTCATTATTAGAAGGAGAAATAATTGTTTTGGATGAATGCAAACTACATCCTAATGTTCTGCCTTAGCAGGTTCATATATTTAAAATCTATTAATTTACAGTCAAAGGCCACAGAAATTATAATCATCTACCAAAGACTGCCTGAAGCAAGTGACGTTCCTTTTAATTGTCTTTTGTATTAGACTCTACTTCTTTGTAATCTATCACATAAAAAATTAAACAATTCATTTTTTTTGTTGTGGAACACTAATTTATTATTTAGTAGTGGGACACTAAAAATGTGACACACATTAACCTTTGCTAGGGGCGCAAAAGTCTGCTTAATTTATAAACTGCTATCGGTTAAGCAGTGTATAATATGGTGAGTGTCATTTGTCAGAGACTGACAGCTCGCTATGTCCCTATGGAATCTCAATATGACTTTAATGTACCTGCCATACATGAATTGATTGCTGTCTTGTCATAGGAACTTCATGCTGGAACTTGAGTGTAGGATATGATTACCTAGTGGTAATATGGTAAAAACACATTATAAAAGATGTAGATTGATAAGGAGTAAGATATTTCAGTTTTAGAAAAGTTAAAGATGTTATAATAAGGATACAGTTTACACTTTAGTTCTTCGATGATCGGTTCCTTGCATAGCTGTACGGCGGTGCGCTGTTACCTTGCAGAATCAGTATAGGATGCAATATCTGCATATAGTCTGGATTTTCTCTCTGCGTGTGGTATTTCTCTATGGCTTCAGTCTCTTACCAAACTCCAAATGTGTACCAACTTGCTAATTAATGTCTTGTGAATTTGGACGGATTATGAGTATGCAGTTGTGAGTAGGGATGAGCGGACCAGAGAAAATTCAGGTTCTGGTACCTGTCCCAAATTTTAGTCCAAAGTTCGGTTCTCGTGCATGACTGTACCCAAACTTGAACCAAAACCTGAACCCCAGTGAAAACACCCGAACTTTGGAGTAGGAAAAAATTCTCTCTCCCTCACCCACTCCCTCTTTCTGTCTCTCTTAAGGTACTGCCACACTAAACATCCCGCTAGCGATCACGATAACGACGCATACTAATGCGATCGCTAGCGGGATTGTTTCTATATCGCTAAATGCGGCCACATTTAGCGATATAGTTAACGACGCTATCGCCGTTAGCGATCTTCTTAATGACTTTAGCGGTACAAAAGTACCGCTAAATCGCTAAGAAAAGGTGCCACACAGCGATTAGATACTTACCCAGCGGGAGCGCCGACGAGAAAATAGGGTCCGGAACGATTCCAGCGACGAGCGAGATCACAGCAGGAAGCTCGTCGCTGGAAGCTGCCGCACTAAACAACATCGCTAACAGGATGCTAAATAGTGACGTTTTTTAGCGATCCCGTTAGCGATATTGTTTAGTGTGGCATACCCTTTACTATCTCTCTCTTTCTCTCTGTCTCTTTTTCTGCAATGGATTTTCAATGGAACTCTGAAAACTGCAATGGACTTCCAGAGAAATCTGCGTTCAGCATTTAACACCAGACACTAACTGTCCGGTACAAATCCAAAACTTTTAAGCTGGAGTTCGCTCATCTCTAGTTGAGTCATAGATAATCTGATTTTGTTAAACTTATGAATTATTTATTATGTGAGTAAAACCTCTGACCAATACTGTTCGTACATGTTGGCGCTAAACAAAATACAATATATTATTGAATTTATCAAATTTGCGCTAACAAAGAGATGTGAATTGCGCTACAACCAGTTCCCGGGGAGAGACTGTAATGTAAAGACATACTGATAGTGAAATTAGAATATAAGCCCCATTGGGGACAGTGATAATGCAAAGCGCTGCAGAATATGTTGGCACTATAAAAATAAGCATAATAAATAAATTAAATATAACTGTAACACTAGAATGTCATACATAACTTTTCATGAATATTTTTAAAATACTTAAACTCTTCATTACAATGGTCTTAATATTTGTCACATACATGGCAAACACATACAGTGTATAAAAAAACTGCATGCATAATTAAATGAAAATGAATAATTGACCACAGCGCTACTCAAATGTACCTATAAAAGCTGAAATGTGAGTATAAAATCGATAAAAGGAAAGAAAAATGGTAACTCACTATTGGTTGCAGAGTTTCCCAGGAAATAGTGTGATGTTCGTGCTAAAATGGTGAAATGATCAGAGGTTAGTTGGTTTCTAAACAGTATATAACTTGTTTATAGATTTTACCTCGTGTAGTTTATACTCACTGTTATTACCACCATATGTTTGCACAATAGTGATCCTTGGTCGAAGATGGTAGTTTAGTAAGTAGTGTCTCCCCCTAGACGATGGGTCACAAGTGCAGTGGTGCCAAAAATGAGGCAGAGTGCTATATATTCGTATGGACAGGTTATGGAATTATGGTATTCTCAGGTCTCATTGGTACTCAGAGCCTCCCTGCAAAGAGTGTGGTAAATATTTCTATAACTGTGCAGGGAGTATAGATGTAAGGGCAAATGAACC
The DNA here is from genome assembly GCA_033576555.1 of Oophaga sylvatica. Classification (NCBI taxonomy): domain Eukaryota; kingdom Metazoa; phylum Chordata; class Amphibia; order Anura; family Dendrobatidae; genus Oophaga; species Oophaga sylvatica. The sequence continues at coordinate 278,168,686 of JARQOD010000006.1, read as the reverse complement.
GCTGTACTCACTGAATATAAATTGGTTGCAAGGAGAGCTGATTCATGGAGCCTTGGTGTGACTGCTAGTACGGGTATGTGATGGGTTAATACCAAATCAGGGTCGTACTAATGCTTAGAGCAGCTGTAACTGCAGAGGAGACCGCTGTGTAAGGCACTGTCACATCCGCTCAAAGGTGGCGAATAATCGCTGTACTCACTGTGTGTAACTACAGAGGAGACCGCTGTATAGAGCGCTGTCACACTGATGTCGGTAAACACTCAGCGTGCTCCGGCCGGAAGCAACGCTGAGGTGACGACAGGAAGGGGCGGGACAAGAAGGTGACGTCACCACTTGGTCGCACGTTCATGAGAAATGCAGGAGCTAGGATTAACTGACGCGTTTCCAGGGACTACTATCCCTCTTCCTGTCATCACCTCAGCGTTGCTTCCGGCCGGAGCACGCTGAGTGTTTACCGACATCAGTGTGACAGCGCTCTATACAGATGTCTCCTCCGTTCTCCTCCGCTAACGGCCACGGGGGTGCCAGACGGCGAGTGGGCCCCCCCGCCTGCTCAGGGCCCCCCTGCCTGCTCAGGGCCCCGGCACTTGCCCGGGTGTGCCGGGTGCTGACGCCGGCCCTGAGTGCACCACATGGCTAATTTGAATAGGTAAATAATTAGCCATGCGGTGCTGGATGCTGGAGGGGCCCCCTCTCCCCTGGGGCCCCCGTTCAATGAACGGGCTGCACGGGCGGTAGGTCCGCCCCTGGGTGGTAATAACAGTGAGTATAAATACACGAGGTAAAATCTATAAACAAGTTATATACTGTTTAGAAACCAACTAACCTCTGATCATTTCACCATTTTAGCACGAACATCACACTATTTCCTGGGAAACTCTGCAACCAATAGTGAGTTACCATTTTTCTTTCCTTTTATCGATTTTATACTCACATTTCAGCTTTTATAGGTACATTTGAGTAGCGCTGTGGTCAATTATTCATTTTCATTTTGTTAATTCTAGTGGGTTAGCACAGAGCCCACTCCCAAACCACTAGCAGATCTCAAATTTGCATCTCCTTCCCCCTCCCTCCCTGTTTTTGCATCCTTTTTTTTTTTTTTTCCCTTTGTGGATCTAGCACTATTCTGTGGGGTGTAGCGCCAGTGTTACTTTCTATACTAGTGCATGCATAATTATATTCCTATTTTTTAGGATCAGAGAATCCAATATTTTATTTTCATTGTACTTTTTTTTTTTAAACATTGTTTTTAATGGAAACCTGTCACTTGATTCATGCTGCCTAAAACATGAACAGTATTAATTAGAGCATGGATGCACGATTGCTGTCATTTCAGAGAAATTATAGTTTAAAACTGACAGCTGTCGTTGATTGACAGGTCTCTTCCATTTGTGTATGTTGGGATAGAACTGTCAACTAACTAGAGCAGTGCTGGGAGGAGCCGGCCAAGGAAAAGCACTGGAATAGTCTAATCTCCAATCTTTAAGGGTATGCCACACTAAACGAGATCGCTAACAAGATCGCTAAAATACGTCACTATTTAGCGATCTCGTTAGTGACGTCGTTGTGTGTGGCATGTAGCAACGACGTGGCCCCTGCTGTGATCTCGCTGATCGTTCACTAGAGTTCTGGACCGTATTTTGATCGTTGGCGTCCCGCTGGTGAGCCTGAATCGCTGTGTTTGGCACCTTTTGTGAATGATGTGCGACCTCGTTGACGACGCATTAGTCAGCGGCGCAGGCGGGACTTTGTTTTCTTTCGTTAACGCCCTTCAGCTCCGATTGGTGACCACAACATCACCTCAGCTATAATAACTGCGCCCCCATCCATTGTTTCCAGAGCACTTTATGGGTCTCTTTGTGCGTTGTTGCGAGGATAGTATCGTGTGTCGGAGTTTTGCGATCCTGTTTGTGGCACAGTGGTGGGTTTTTGCGATCCTGTCTGAGTCGCTAGAGCACTTCTTCCCCATTTGGATTTGGATCTTCGGGATATTTGGATTCAAGGTACGTATTGTTTGTGATGTTGTTTGATAATGTTTTTTAACCTTATTTTTTTTTTTTTTCGTCTGCTTTATTTATTTTACACCCCTGACCTTATTTTTTTTTTTTTTCGTCTGCTTTATTTATTTTACACCCCTGACCTTATTTTTTTTTTTTCGTCTGCTTTATTTATTTTACACCCCCCACCATTTTAGACATTTGTAAACTGTATATTAAATGTTAACTGAAAAGTTTAATTTTTTTTTTTATATATTTTTTATTTTAATCTTTATTTTATTTTGTTTAAACACTTTATTAATAGTAATTAATTAGTAATTAACTTTTCTCTTCTTTACCGCACAGGTTGCACATAATGAACCTGTCCACCGCGGAGCGTGTGATTGTGGCAGTTGCGCTATCTATGGAGGCAGATCAACAAGAAGAGGCGCGGGTGGAAGAGAGGCGCTCCAAACGAAAGCGTCGCATGTGGACCAGAGAATGGCTGGAGCAGAGGTCCAAATTCTCCCACATGCATCTAGTGAGGGAATTGCAGGAGAAGAATCCGCAGGATTTCCGGAATTATCTACGGATGTCGGAGGATTCATTCAAGCTCCTACTGGAAGCTGTGAGGCCACTCATTGAACGGCAGGATACACGGATGCGTGCAGCTGTTTCAGCAGAGGAACGTTTGGCAGTAACGCTGCAAGTTCTGGCAACCGGACGTTCAATGAAGGATTTGCAATTTTCTGCTGCAATTTCTCGGTCGCTGCTTGGAGAACTAATTCCGGAGACATGCAACGCCATCGTCCGCAGTTTACGGAGCTACATGCCTTTTCCCAAATCAGTGGCGGAATGGCAAATTATTGCCTCTGATTTTGAAAGGATTTGGCAGTTCCCAAACTGTGGTGGTGCCTTGGATGGCAAACATGTGTGGATCACGCAACCAGCCAACAGCGGATCCTTTTTTCATAATTACAAGGGCTACTTCAGCACGATCCTCATGGCCCTTGTTAATGCCAATTATGAATTTATTGACGTTGATGTTGGCATTAATGGAAGGGTTTCTGACGGTGGCGTTTTGGAGCACACAACTTTTGGTGAACGGTTGTTTAATAATAAACTTAACTTGCCAACCAACATGGACACCACCGCCAACCTAAACTTTGTTTTTGTGGGCGATGAAGCCTTCCCCCTTCATGCGCATCTTGTGAAACCATATCCTCAAAAGACTTTGACAGAGGAAAGGCGGATTTTTAATTACAGACTGTCTAGGGCACGGCGCGTTGTTGAGAATGCCTTTGGCATAATGGCCAACCGCTTCAGGGTTTTCCACACTCCAATCAACATGAAGCTGGAATCCATAGACTCTGTGGTGTTGGCCTGTTGTGTGCTGCACAATTTTCTACGCAAACGCGATGCTGGTACTTACAGTCCGCCAGGCTTCATGGACTCGGACAGCAATGGTGACGTGGTGCTTGGAGAATGGCGTGACAATGATCCCGCTATTGCAGGCCTTCAACCTGTCAATCAAGGCAGGAGCAAGGACGATGCGAAGGCCGGCCGAGACAAGTACTGCCATTACTTTAATGGGCCTGGTGCAGTGAGTTGGCAGCATCAGGTCTAGTTTGATTTTGATAATGTTTGACTTTTGCCTTTTTTTAACAATGTTTTTATAATAAAAAAATTTTATTTTAAAAATGCATTTGTGTTTTTTTTCAATTATTTTACCAATATTGGAGAAGGGCTAATGTTGGGTGAGACGTGGGGAGGGAGTAATGGGGATGGCAGCGAGACATGTTACCAGCAGCTGCAGTTTTTAAAATCTTTTCAAAGGCTTTTTTGTTGTCTATTTTTTGTTTTACATTGTATCTACTTGTCACACACGGGGTCATGGGAGTACCATCAGTCATAGGAGTTAATTGTTAAAAAAATAAAGAAAAAAGTTTCAAATATTTACAATTATTTTAAGGGCCTATGGTCTCACTAGCGTTCAAACATTATAATTAAATATAACAGATAATACACCACAGCTGCATATATAAAGTTTAAATATATAATATATATATTTTAGTCATATATGAAAGATTAAAAAATTGTTATAAATATATTTGAAAATTCTTGGGAGGTAAAGGTCAACATTCACCAGGGAATCACAGCTAGTCACAGATATGCGACGCCATTGTGATCGCAATGTGACTATTGTCACGAGCTCCAGCTATACAGATATGCATACAGATATGCAAAGCCATTGTGATTGCAAGGTGAAGATTCTCGAGCCCCAGCCATACAGATATGCGACGCCATTGTGATCGCAATGTGACTATTGTCACGAGCTCCAGCTATACAGATATGCATACAGATATGCAAAGCCATTGTGATTGCAAGGTGAAGATTCTCGAGCCCCAGCCATACAGATATGCGACACCATTGTGATCGCAATGTGACTTCTCACGAGCTCCAGCTATACAGATATGCAAGGCCATTGTGATTGCAAGGTGAAGATTCTCACGAGCCCCAGCCATAAAGACATGAGACGCCATTGTGATCGCCTAGCTTGGAAGCGTTGTTTTGCGATCGCAACAGCATCTCATATCTGTGCTTGGCTGAGCGCATGGCTGCTGCGGTCACTTTGCAATCGCAATACCGTTTTGCGTCGCGAGTGCGGTCGCACGTAACGTGCGCACGCTGTGACGTCATGGCGCTGGCGTCGCCGAATGCGGTGTTGTTTGTAATGGCGGCAATGGCGGCGAGACAGCGCGGGGCAAAGTGGGCTGATGAGGAGGTCCGTTTTTTTATTAAAAGTTGGGATTACTACTGCAGGCTACCTGTGGCGCATCCAATGCGCCACAAAAGGGTATGCCTGCAGAAAATCCGGCGGGGCCTGGAGAGGCGCTTTAATGTGCGGCGGACCAGACAACAGATCCGCAAGAAGCTGGCGGACCTCCGATACCGCTCACGCGATAGGGTCGCCAGCATCCGGGCCCAGCTACGCAGGCCTCTGAGTGAGTATTGATGAGGGTATCTGGAGAGGTTATGTTTTGTGGGTTAGGCTACTTTCACACTTGCGTTTTTTTGCGCTGCGTTTTCGAGCGCACATGAAGCGCATTAAAAAAACGCATGCAAACGCTTGTAAACGCTGCGATATTTAGTCGCATCAGCATGCGCATTTCGACAAAAAAACGCAGCGTTTGTCTGCGATTTCATGCGTTTTTGCATGCGTTTGCGTTTTTTTTGGCGCATGCGTTGTCTATGTGTCACATTTCTATCATCTCTGTCTCCATCATCTCTGGCTCTATCATCTGTCTCCATCATCTCTGTCTCAATCATCTCTGTCTTTTTTGACCGGAAAAAAAAAATGCAACATGTAGCGTCTAGCGCGTATGGGCGCACACCGGGAAAATGCGCAGCGCACGACAAACGCACATGAACGCGTGCAAGCGCTAGACCCTGCGCCCGCCATGTTAAAGATAGGGGAACATTGCGCATGCGTCCGATAGCGCAAGTTGCGCTGCGCAAAAAAAAGCAAGTGTGAAAGTAGCCTTATCTACCTATATCAATGCACCCGCAGTGATGGGAGTACCGGCAGTGATGGGGCAAGGCAGTGATGGGAGTACCAGTCGTGAGGGGGTTTACAGGCATAGATGGAAGTACTGGGAGTAACGGGAGGACGAGTAGTGATGGGAGTACCAGTAGTGATGGGGCAAGCAATGATAATGGGAAGGCAATGCTAATGATGATATTAATGGGGAGACAATGATGATGGGAAGGCAATGATGATTATATTAATGGGGAGGCAATGATGATGATAATGGGAGTCTGAATTGTATATTTCATTTACAGCATCACCTTCACCAGCTCCAGCTGCTCCACCGTCCCCAGCTACCCCTCCACCTCCATCATCTCCTTCCCCGGCTACCCCTCCACCTCCATCACCTACCCCTCCACCTCCATCATCTCCATACCTGGGCACCCCTTCCCCGGCAGCAACCCCCCCTCCACAGTTGGGGTCATCCAGCTCTTCACCCTCATATGGATTCTCTCCAGTGTCACCCCGTGACACGGATGCAGGCTCCCCATCAGGTAATTAACGCACATTATATAAGCTTCAGACAAGTTTGAGAACTTTGTAAGGTCTTATGTGTAATGGCTGTTGTGATATAATTTTTTTTTCTGTGTTTCCCTAGCCGGCGGACTAACAGGTTCTGGGTGGGCAGTAAGCGGGTCCTCTGAGGAAAACCGTAAGTGTTAACAAACATAACATGTACATGTAGATGTTGCAACAGAATTCACTATTAACTGTTACCTTTACCTCCACAGAAATCCCAACTGCCCAGGACCTGTTGGTGTCCCACCGCCGGCTGATGGCGAAAATGCACACGACAGTGGCAGCTGTGAACAGCGCCATGGCTGCACTGCTGGAGCACGGGGTGATACTGGAGAGGGCAGTGGCTGGACTACGGGGCCGCCCTCAGTAATTTTTTTTTTTGTTTATTATTTTGTAAATATTTTGTTTATAATTTTTTATTTTATTATTATCTTTCTGTTTTTTGTTTTTATTTACATTTAATTAAAAAAAATATATATACATATATATGAAGTAAATATATATGATATATTGAATGTTTATCTACGCAGGTGTGGTGTATTTTTTTTAGTATAATGTTTTAGCGCTAGTGTGACCAGGGGCCTTTAAAAGAAATGTTAATTTTTGAAATTTTTTTCATTTCATTTTTTCCCTATGATGGAACTCCTATGACAGCTGGTAGTCCCATGACCCCGTGTGTGACAAGTAGATACAAGTAGATGTAATAAAAATACAACATTTTAATAGTTGACATCACATAAGAATAAAAGACCACAATTCATTAGATAAATAAGATTTTTATTAAAAAAGGTAACAATGTTAAAAAAATATAGACAACAAAAAAACTTTTGTAAAAAAATTTTAAAAACTACAACTGCTGGTAAGATGGATCGTTGCCATTACCACGTTGCCTCTGCAGTGTATAAAAATAAGGGGGAGCACCAACGTTTGGGTTTGCAGGATTTATCCCAATTGGGTTCGGCACAGGATTGTTGGGCCATGAGTAGTCCGGGTACTGCGGTCTTGGCATGATGACATAATTGTTATCCAGGTTTCCAAAAGACGCTTGAGTCAGTACCTCAAACATGAGTCTCTCTGCATGAATCCGCTGTACAGGATCCAGTGTAGGGAGCTTCTCATTAGCGAAGTATGCAAAGCCAGTTATTTTTGTTTGGTCTTTTTCTGCCGTAAGAAATTTTTTCGCAATTTCAACCAATTCAGGAGTAGCCGAGGTGGGAGCCTTCCTTTTCCTTCCTGAAAATGTAAGCCGGCTCCGCACAGATGAAGATGATGGCTCGACTACTTCTTCATCTTGGATCAACGCCATGCTGTCTTCATCAGTCGGAGGTGTGGAGACAGCCTCTTCTGTGTCCTGCATGAACAAAAAACAAATGGTAAATCACAAAGACAAAGAAATTAATCTTCACACGTTAACACCCATATACAGCAAAAATGTGAAAACGACACTTGTAAAGACAAAGAAATTTATCTTCACACCCAAATAGAGCAAAAATGTGAAAACGACACTTGTAAAGACAAAGAAATTTATCTTCACACTATAACACCCATATACAGCAAAAATGTGAAAACGACACTTGTAAAGGGATAGGCCTCAACCGTTGAGCTAGATAAATTATCAGTACATGAAGTGAATAATTCAGCCATTTTATCTACATTTCACAATTATATTTTTTAATTTTAAGTCCACTTTGGCATGTACATTAAAATGTGTTGTAATACAAAGGTACTTACATGTATGACAGGGGTGTCCGGCTGGATCACCGGGTCTAGATCCAACATGGATGTCCCTTGTCTGGGTACTTCTTGGTCCCTTGTGAAAGCGAACAGATCAAAGTACCACAGTTTGGGGACATGAACATCTTCGGCCCCCGCTCCAGATTTGGTAGAATTTAGTACTTTGTTTAGCTCTTTTTTGTACACTGTGCGGAGGGCCTGAATGCGTTTTTTCACCGATGACTCATCCGCCGGTTCATCTGGGTAACGGTTCTTGCAGAGCTCCACCAGTTTTTGGTATGCGTCCTTCTTTTTAAGCCTGTTACAGTAATCAGCCGATTTTATTTTCCACAGGCACGGCATTGAGCGGTACATCTCAATAAACTCCCGCATAAATTCCTGCTTATCGGCCATCTGTAATAAAAAAAGGATTATGTGAGAATGGCATAATGGTTAAATAAAATGCTTACATAGCCTACAACATAGAACACAGCAGGGATCATAAAATGGTGGTTGTGGGCGCAGCTGGAGTAAACAATGGCAGACCAAAAAAAAAAAAATCATAGATGAACAATTACGCTAAAAACAGCAGGGATCACAAAATGGTGGTTTGTGGGCGCAGCAGGAGTAAGCATTGACAGAGCTGGGATCATAAAATTGTGGTGGTGGGCGCAGCTGGAGTAAACAATGGCAGAGCTGGGATCATAAAATGGTGGTGGTGGGTGTGCCTGAACAAAACAATGGCAAAAAAAAATAAATTGATGGACGACAATGGTTAACAACAGCAGAGATCTAAAAATGGATCTGTAAAATTAAAGTAAAAATAAAAATGAAATGTGACAAAAAAATACCTACCTTACACAACTTGTTTGTGATTCTGAAAAAAAAAAAAGAAAATAGGGAAACTAAATAGCGTCACAAACTGGATCGCAGAGGATATAACGCCAGAGACTGGATCGCAGAAAAAACCAACGTCGTAGACTGGAATGCAGCAACCGCAATAGTGGCACAAACTGGATCGCAGTAGCTACAAAGGCTAGCAGGACACACTGGAACGATGCTGGAGATTTGAAAGAACCGCTTCTGCTCGAGAGCAATGGAGAGGAGTGCTGATACGTCGTCTTTTATGACGCGGTCATCCAATCACAAAGCGGGAGAGCTGTGATAAAAATCTATGAGATAAATAGTGACCACCAATCTGTGATGAGGGGCGTGCAAAAGGTTGCGCTCAGTCACGCCTATCGAGGTCGTGATCTTTCACAGTACATGCAGTGTGGCACGTCCCAACGACCGCCAAAGTCGTTAAAGAGATCGCTAACCGCTGATGCGTCGTTAATGAGATCGTCCAGTTTGGCAGCTACTAGCGACCTTAAAACGATCACACCAACGATTGCGTCGTTATCGTGATCGTTAGCGGGATCGTTTAGTGTGGTAGTACCTTTACACTGTTTTCTCTGAAAGGCCAGAACATTACCTGACTGGTATTGTGCAGCCAGGCTCTGATTCGTTATTAGATACCGAAGTTAGAATACATAAGATTTTGCAAGATTGCCACCATGACAACGTATTTCTGTCGACGTATGATTCGGCAAACATGGTTTATAAGTATATAATAAAAAAAAAATAACTATCATATCCATTTTGATATAGGAAAGATGTGTATCTTCGTACCGTGTTAGCCAGTAGATAGAAAAATATTTAGACTTGAGAGTCCTCAGTGGTTGATACCTTTTAATGGCTAACTGAAAAGATGGTAACAAATTGCAAGCTTTCGAGACTACTCAGGTCTCTGATGCCTGATGAAGAGACCTGAGTAGTCTCGAAAGCTTGCAATTTGTTACCATCTTTTCAGTTAGCCATTAAAAGGTATCAACCACTGAGGACTCTCAAGTCTAAATATTTTTCTATCATATCCATGCAATTCATAGAAGGAAAATATTATGCATTTTAATTTGTATATCTCACACTGCCCAATTTCCTGGTATCTCAACATTTATATTAGGGTAAAACCAAAATGTGCAGCCAATACTCTGGTCACTGATGGTGCCCACTGAAACAGAATAGTCCAGCATTTTGACTCCATAATTACCATAGGCCGTGAGAGTGTGTGGCTCTTGAGACGTTTCTATGGATATCTGTATGTACCATTACTCACATGAAGAGATTTCATCAGATAGCTTATACATACACTATGTGTCAGCACACTGCCACTAATGAATACATGAAATCCAATATTGGTGCAAAACCATAAAAACGTAGCGGTACTTAGTGTTTTTTATCAAAGAGCGCAAAAGCCATCCAACCATGTCTATATGACCTTTTAATATGGATGGTCCCTAACCAGTAAATGTCTTACCTCTCTGTGTGCCAAAACAGTCTCATCTGAATGGGGAGTGAAAAGGAAAATAGGTATAACTCACAATAAAAACATTATGTGGGAAAGATAGGTGGATAAGGGTGCTGGGCACTGGAGGGGGCCTCACACCCTGATATGTCCAAAAAGTAAAAACTAGGGCCTGCACTCTTTTAGTATTAAATTAATGCACAGGCTTAATATCAATGGTGTGCGGGCCATATTTTTTCTTTTTTGTGTAGTACATATCAGGGAAGTGTGGCCCTCTCAGGGCTCAGCACCTTTAGCCACCTATCTTTCCCACATATAGTTTTATTTGCGAGCTATGTTTGGTTTCATTTTCACTCCCTGCTGTTTTGTCTCATAGAGAGGTAAGACATTTAGTGGCTAGGGACCATCCATATTAAAAGGCCACCTTGACATGGTTGGATGGCTTTTGTGCTCTTTGATCAAAAAACGCTAAGTACCTTTGCATTTTAACGTTTTTCAGCAATATTGGAGTTTATGTATTCATTAGTCCTAGTGAGCTGACACATTACGTATGTATATATTAATATATGGGCCATATAGTGTATTTGTCCACCTGTGAATTAATTTAATACTAAAGGGTGCGTACTCTACTTTTTTTCATCAGATAGCTTTTCATAGGCTTACATTGTGGTAGCGACATACGTTGGATTCTCTCCTTTAGGCCTTTTCTCCTATCTCTATAGGCTCCTCTGATTCCATTTGGCTGCATTCATGCTTTACCTGCAGGTTATTGTTTGTGTAATTTTAGGCACACTAGTTGCAAAACGACGGCTGCAGAATACACAGAGGCTTTTTGGAGCAGTATTCCCACAGACAGGGGTGCAAAATGCACACAGAGGCTTAAAGTCACAGTACTTCCACAGGCAGGGGTGCAAAATACACACAGAGGCTTATAGTCACAGTACTCTCGCAGGCGGAGTTACAGAGTACACACAAAGGCTTAAAGGCACAGTACTCCCACAGGCAGGGGTGCAAAATACACACAGAGGCTTAAAGGTACAATACTCCCACAGGCAAGGGTGCAGATTACACACAGTGCCTTTTTGACCCAGTACTCCGACATATATCGGTGTAGAATACACACAGCAGCTTTTTGGCGCAATATTCCCACTGAGATAGGTGCAAAGTACACAAAGAGACTTTTTTCTAGATTGTGCAGTCTAGTTTTGTCCATCACGCCACCTGTGTCCTGTCCCTGCACGAATCAGAACAGAATGACGGCGGCACTTGCGAGCCGTCATTGAAACAGTCCGTGTCACGTGGTGTGTCGGCCAATCACAGCCATGCCACCATTTGGCATGGCTGTTATGGCTCAGGAAGTGGCCACAGCCTAAAAGCTTGTTGATTGACTGTGCTACAACCTTTCAACAAACTTTATTACACATCTGAACCGAACCGTAAACCGGACATATGGTAAAAAGTCTGTGTTCGGGGTTCGGCACTGGACACTAGGTGTTCCGTATGAACCTCGAACTTTACATATGCTGTCAGCATGTGCTATTTGACTAGTTTTTCCTGTTAATGCTATACATGATGGCAATGTTTAAGCTGACGAGATTGTACCTATCTTTACCACACTTTCTTGTGAACTGATTCTGCCAACTTTTACATGTGCAGCAAAATGAAGCATTTTCTTTTAGTGTTGTCTGACACAAGACACAATATTCATGTGTGAAATATAGGTCTATTTCCAGGTATAGTATGCACAACATTTTTGGGAGAATTTATTGTGGTTGCCAACTACTTAGACAATCACTTTTGGAATAATATACTCCCCAGAGTGAAATAAAATTAACCGATGCTCACCTCCTGCATTGACTCCATTACTCATTCTATCAGGGCTTGCATGACATTGTAAGGCTGTTGCCATACAGCAGCTACTGGTGGACTGTTTTGCTCACACTTTACCTTGGACGAACCTAGGATGGCTGAAGGAAATGTGAGAAATGCACTGCAGATACTGATTGGCTGCAGTGCTCACGTTGTATAACAATATCAAACGAACCTGGGGAGACCCAGATCCAATATTGCTAGAGTGGCGCCAGTATGGGAAGTGATTATCAGTTATTTTTTTTAACACTGGGGAATATTGTTATTTAACAAGGGGATGGACAACCCCTTTAGTAAATTTGCAAGCACTGAGCCATGGGAACTTTGTGATATAGCTGGTTATTTTTCAGACATAAATACTTGTACCCTTTAAACTGTCTCAATTTCAGCCAATCAAATGTTTAGTTATATACTTTTCTGTATGTGATTTGAGGGTTGTGTGTCAAGGCTGCCATTTATTCCAAGACCTGTATCCAGCCATTGAGATTCCCACTAATTACTAGGAAGGGCAAGTTTTCGTGTCAACGACCACTAGAGATTATGTTGCACATGAATGTTTGTACTTCAATTAACCAAATAAAAGTTTTAAAATTATTGCTGAATTTTCAAAGATTCTTAAAAAACTTCCATTCTATGGCATAACAAATTAGCTGATTTCCACAAGCTGCAACATACCTGTGCCCCATTTGACAATATTAATTTTTTAATTTATTCAGGACCAAAATCACAATTTGATCATTAATATACTGAGCTTTAATAAAAAATGTATTCAAAAATAGAATTTATTTTAAATTACCCTTGCATGATGTAAATGAGGTACAAACAGACAGTGGTATGACTGCGAATGACTGGTGATCAGTTGTGGTATATATAATAAATGATATCATGATGTAATATCAATAAATAATGATCATATAATGAGGATGGAAGGATAGTCACACTGACATTAATCTTGCATAACACAAATCCCACAGACATGACATCCAAAATATGAAATAGCTGCATACAGTATAGACAATACTGTCAGCTTGTTAGTTTTTACACAGAGTAGCATTTTTATTTTATGATAGTCTACTCATTTGTTGTGAAGTTGACATTTCTTTGGACTAAGTATAGTAAATTATACAGACGTATAGTTCAACTCTGGCATTAGACGTGTAAGAGTGAGTCACTGCATAAATTGTGCAGTAGTGTTCGTGAGTCATCAGTGACTGACATACATTTCTAGGCTTGTGCTTAACATCTATGAAGGAGAATGTGCCTGAGGAAAGAAAATAACGATGACCAACATTTGCCAGTCGGTGCCATGACATCCCTGACACTTGGCCAGTACAGACTGTGTAGACGAACATGATGAGGTTGTGAGATTTATGTTGGGTTTCAATTTCTGAAAATATCACTAGTCAAAATGCAGTTCTCTGTTATTATGCTGAGGGTCTCTGCACTTGTACGTGGATGTATAGCAGAGGTATAGCTTAAAGGGGTTCTCTACTACTAGGACAGCTCATTCTCAATCTGATGTTTGCCCTGTTAACATAAAAACACTTATTCTCACCTGCTGCACCAGTGCCGTTCCAGTGGTGTTGGCATTCGCATTCCTGGGGCTCCTGTGAGGTTCTTATATCACATGAGCTTGCGCCCAATCAGAGCTAGCATCACTGTCCCCGCCTTTGGACGTATAAGTAATCAATAGGAACTGAGAGCTGCGACTGGCCACTCACCTCTTCTTCATTATTTATACAGTGAATTAAATAATTATTTGACTCCTTGCTGATTTTGTAAGTTTGCCCACTGACAAAGACATGAATAGTCTATAATTTTAAGGGAAGGTTAATCTTAACAGTGAGAGATAGAATATCAAAAATAAAATCCAGAAAATCACATTGTATAAATTATATAAATTTATTTGCATTTTGCAGTGAGAAATAAGTATTGATCCCCCTGGCAAACAAGACTTAACACTTGGTTGCAAAACCCTTGTTGGCAAGCACAGCAGTCAGATGTTTTTTGTGGTTGATGCTGAGGTTCGAGCACATATCAGGAGGAATTTTGATCCACTCCTCTTTGCAGATCATCTCTAAATCATTAAGATTTTGAGGTTGTCTCTTGGCAACTCGGAGCTTCAACTCCATACATAAGTTTTCTATTGGATTAAGGTCTGGAGACTGGCTAGGCCACTCCATGATCTTAATTTTCTTCTTTTTGAGCCACTCCTTTTTTGCCTTGGCTGTATGTTTTGGGTTATTGTATGGCTGGAAGACACAGCCACGACCCATTTTTAATGTCCTGGCGGAGGGAAGGAGGTGGTCACTCAGGATTTTACAGTACATGGCTCCATCCATTCTCCCATTGATGCGGTGAAGTAGTCTTATGCCCTTAGTAGAGAAACACCCCCAAAACATAATGTTTCCACCTCCATGCTTGACAGTGGGGATAGTGTTCTTTGGGTCCTAGGCAGCATTTCTCTTCCTCCAAACACAGCAAGTTGAGTTAATGCCAAAGAGCTCAATTTTTGTTCATTGGCAAACTTCAGATTTTGCCTGCACATGTGCCTTCTTGAGCAGTGGGACCTTGCAGGCACTGCAGGATTTTAAACCTTTACGGCGTAATGTGTTACCAATAGTTTTCTTGGTGACTGTAGTCCCAGATGCCTTGAGATCATTAACAAGTTCCCCCTGTGTAGTTTTATGATGATCTCTCACCTTACTCATGATCAAGGACAGCCCACGAGGTGAGATTTTGCATGGTACCTCTGATCAATGTCGATTGACAGTCATTTTGTATTTCTTCCATTTTCTTACTATTGCACCAACAGATGTCTCCTTCTCACCCATTGTCTTACATATGGTTTTGTAGCCCATTCCAGCTTTGTGCAGGTCTATAATCTTGACATGCTTAGAAAGCTCTTTTGTCTTGCCCATGTTGTAAGGTCAGAGTTTGACTGATTAATTGAGTCTGTGGACAGGAGTTTTTTATAAAGATGACTATGTAAGACAGCTGTCTTTAATGCAGGTAATGAGTTGATTAGGAGCATCTAACTGGTCTGAAGGAGCCAGAACTCTTAATGGTTGGTAGGGGATCAAATACTTATTTCTCACTGCAAAATGAAAATAAATTTATATAATTTACACAATGTGATTTTCTGGATTTTAATTTTGATATTCTATCTCTCAATGCTAAAATTAACCTACCCTCTAAATTATAGACTGTTCATGTCTTTGTTAGTTGGCAAACTTAAAAAATCAGCGAGGGATCAAATCATTATTTCCCTCACAGTACATGTGAAGGCAGGGACAGTGACACCAGTGCTGACTGGGCGCAGGGCTCATGTAACATAATAATTTTGTGACTGCCAATACAGCTGGAACTAATGGAAAGAAGAAACTGGGTGACAATGGGGTGACATTCCGGTGACAATGGGGTGTCAGAAAAAGGGGAGATACATTCACCTTGTTAGGTGGCTGAATGGCAACTCATAGCAGGCATATAACAGCTGCTGCACATATACTGATCAAGGAAACGACCATGGATATAGAAATATAAACGGAGGTATCACAGCGCAGGAGTGATATCTCCGTGTTCATCTCGATACAGCTGGAACGGCACTGACATAGAAGGTGAGTATAAGTGTTTTTATTTTAACGGGGCAAACATTTAGATTGAGAAGGTGTTGTCTTGGTAATGGACAACCTCTTTAAAACTCTTGGGCCCCTTTGCAATATCTGTAACAGAGCCCTCATTTAACCCCTTCATGACCCAGCCTATTTTGACCTAAATGACCTGGCCATTTTTTGCAATTCTGACCAGTGTCCCTTTATGAGGTAATAACTCAGGAACGCTTCAACGGATCCTAGCGATTCTGAGATAGTTTTTTCGTGACATATTGGGCTTCATGTTAGTGGTAAATTTAGGTCGATAATTTTTGCGTTTATTTGTGAAAAAAATTGAACTTTTTTTTTTTTTTTTATTCTGTTAAACCAGAGAGTTATGTGACACAAAATAGTTAATAAATAACATTTCCCACATGTCTACTTTACATCAGCACAATTTTGGGAACAACATTTTTTTTTGTTAGGAAGTTATAAGGGTTAAAAGTTGACCAGCGATTTCTCATTTTTACAGCAACATTTACAAAACCATTTTTTTTAGGGACCACCTCACATTTGAAGTCACTTTGAGGGGTCTATATGGCAGAAAATACCCAAAAGTGACACCATTATAAAAACTGCACCCCTCAAGCTACTTAAAACTACATTCAAGAAGATTATTAACCCTTCAGGTGCTTCACAGGAACTAAAGCAACGTGGAAGGAAAAAATGGACATTTTAATTTTTCCAACAAAATTTTTCTTTTAGCATCAATTTTTTCATTTTTGCATGGGCAACAGGATAAAATGGACCCTAAAATTTGTTGGGCAATTTCTCCTGAGTACACAGATACCTCATATGTGGTCATAAACCACTGTTTAGGCGCACGGCAGGGCTCAGAAGGGAAGGAGCGCCATTTGACTTTTTGAATGGAAAATATGCTGGAATATTTAGCGGTTGCCATGTCGCATTTGGAGAGTCCCTGTGTGCCTAAACATTGGAGCTCCCCCACAAGTGACCCCATTTTGGAAACTAGACCCCCAAGGAACTTATCTAGATGCAGAGTGAGCACTTTGAACCCCCAGGTGCTTCACAAATTGATCCGTAAAAAAAAGAAAGTACTTTTTTTTCACAAAAATTTTCTTTTAGCCTCAGTTTTTTCATTTTCACATGGGCAACAGGATAAAATGGATCCTAAAATTTGTTGGGCAATTTCTCCTGAGTACACCGATACCTCATATGTGGTCATAAACCACTGTTTGGGCGCACGGCAGGGTTCAGAAGGGAAGGAGCGCCATTTGACTTTTTGAATGGAAAATATGCTGGAATATTTAGCGGTTGCCATGTCGCATTTGGAGAGTCCCTGTGTGCCTAAACATTGGAGCTCCCCCACAAATGACCCCATTTTGGAAACTAGACCCCCCAAGGAACTTATCTAGATGCAGAGTGAGCACATTGAACCCCCAGGTGCTTCACAAATTGATCCGTAAAAAAAAGAAAGTACTTTTTTTTCACAAAAAATTTCTTTTAGCCTCAGTTTTTTCATTTTCACATGGGCAACAGGATAAAATGGATCCTAAAATTTGTTGGGCAATTTCTCCTGAGTACACCGATACCTCATATGTGGTCATAAACCACTGTTTGGGCGCACGGCAGGGCTCAGAAGGGAAGGAGCGTCATTTGACTTTTTGAATGGAAAATTAGCTCCAATCGTTAGCGGACACCATGTCATGTTTGGAGATCCCCTGTATGCCTAAACTTTGGAGCTCCCCCACAAATGACCCCATTTTGGAAACTAGACCCCCTAAGGAACTTATGTAGATGCACAGTGAGCACTTTGAACCCCTAGGTGCTTCACAAAAGTTTATAACGCAGAGCCGTGAAAATAAAAAATCATTTTTTTTTCTCAAAAAATGATTATTTAGCCCCTATTTTTTATTTTCACAATGGTTACAGGAGAAATTGGACCCCAAAAGTTGTTGTCTAATTTGTCCTAAGTACGCTAGTACCTCACATGTGGGGGGGAACCACTGTTTGGGCACATGTCAGGGCTTGGAAGGGATGTAGTGACGCTTTGAAATGCCGACTTGATGGAATGGTCTGCGGGCGGGCAGAGCCCCTGATGTGCCTAAACAGTAGAAACCCCCACAAGTGACCACATTTTGTAAACTAGACCACTCAAGGAACTTATCTAGATGTGTGGTGGGCACCTTGAACCCCCACGTGCTTCACAGAAGTTTGTAATGCAGAGCCGTGAAAATAAAAAATCATTTTTTTCCTCAAAAACTGATTTTTTTAACCCGCAATTTTTTATTTTCACAAGGGTAACAGGAGAAATTGGACCACAAAAGTTGTTGTACAGTTTGTCCTGAGTACACTGGTACCCCATATGTGGGGGGAACCACTGTTTTGGCGCATGGGAGAGCACAGAAGGGAAGGAGCGCCATTTTGGAATGCAGACTTGATGGAATGTTCTGTGGGCGTCATGTTGCGTTTGCAGAGCCCCTGATGTGCCTAAACAGTAGAAACCCCCCACAAGTGACCCCATTTTGGAAACTAGACCTCCCAAGGAGCTTATCTAGATGTGTAGTGAGCACTTTAAACCCCCAAGGGCTACACAGAAGTTTATAACGCCGGGGCATGAAAATAAAAAAATCATATTTTTTCCACAAACATGATCTTTTAGTCCCCAATTTTTTATTTTCCCAAGGGTAACAGGAGAAATTAGACCTCAAAAG
The DNA here is from genome assembly GCA_033576555.1 of Oophaga sylvatica. Lineage (NCBI taxonomy): Eukaryota > Metazoa > Chordata > Amphibia > Anura > Dendrobatidae > Oophaga > Oophaga sylvatica. The sequence continues at coordinate 278,150,351 of JARQOD010000006.1, read as the reverse complement.
TTGTTGTCCAATTTGTCCTGAGTACGCTGATATCCCATATGTGGGAGAAAACTACTGTATGGGCACACTTCGGGGCTCGGAAGGGAAGTAGTGACGTTTTGAAATGCCGACTTGATGGAATGGTCTGCGGGCGTCATGTTACGTTTGCGGAGTCCCTGATGTGCCTAAACAGTAGAAACTCCTCACAAGTGACCCCATTTTGGAAACTAGACCCCGCAAGGAACTTATCTAGATGTGTGGTGAGCACTTTGAACCCCCAAGGGCTACACAGAAGTTTATAACGCCGGGGCATGGAAATAAAAAAATCATATTTTTTCCACAAACATGATCTTTTAGTCCACAATTTTTTTATTTTCTCAAGGGTAACAGGAGAAATTAGACCCCAAAAGTTGTTGTCCAATTTGTCCTGAGTACGCTGATATCCCATATGTGGGAGAAAACTACTGTATGGGCACACGGCGAGGCTCGGAAGGGAAGTAGTGACGTTTTGAAATGCCGACTTGATGGAATGGTCTGCGGGTGTCATGTTACGTTTGCAGAGCCCATGATGTGCCTAAACAGTAGAAACCCCCCAAGTGACCCCATTTTGGAAACTAGATCCCCCAAGGAACTCCTCTAGATGTGTGGTAAGCACTTTGAATCTCCAAGTTCTTCACAGAAGTTTATAACGCAGAGCCGTGAAAAAAAAAATCATTTTTTTTCCACAAAAATAACTTTTTTAGTCCCCAATTTTTTTTCCCAACAGTAACAGGAGAAATTAGACTCCCAAAGTTGTTGTGCAATTTTTCCCGAGTACGCTGATACCCCATATGTGGGGGTAAACCACTGTTTGGGCACACGTCGGGGCTTGGAATAAAGGGAGCACTGTTTGACTTTTTGAACGCAAAATTTGCAGGAATCAATGGTGGCGCCATGTCGCTTATGGAGACCCCCTGATGTGCGTAAATAGTGGAAACCCCTCAATTCTAACTCCAACCCTAACCCAACACACCCTAACCCCAACCCTAACCCCTACACACCCCTAACCTTAATACAAACCCTAACCATAACCCTAACCCCAACACACCCCTAACCCTAATCCCAACTCTAACCATAAACCTAACCACAAGCCTAACCCTAATCCCAACCCTAACCCCAAAACACCCCTAATGCTTATCCTAACTCTAACCCTAACCACAAACCTAACCCTAATTCCAACCCTAACCTTAATTCCAACCCTTACCCTAGTTCTAACCCTAACCCTAGTTCTAACCCTAAGGCTGGGTTCATATTGCGTTTTACCAGCCCGTTCAACACGTAGCGTTGACGGGCTGGTAACGGTATAGCATAACGCGATCGCGTTATGCTATACCCGCTAGTGCAGAGGAATCAGCGATGATTCATCTGTGCTAGCGGTGAAGGAGCGCAGACGCTGCAGCCCGCGTCCAAGGCTCCGTCACTGAATGACGACACGTCGCGAACGCATGCCGCTTCACGGCATGCGTTGCGATGCGCACACAAATGGGGTGAATGGCAGCGTTAATGGACTGCGTTACACCGCGGTGAAACGCAGTCCATCTAACGGACTGCCATAATACAATATGAACCCAGCCTAACCCTGAGGCCCCATGCACACATTGCGGATTCACTTGCAGATTTTTCTAAAATCCGCAGGTAAAATGACCTGCCTTTTACCTGCGTATTTAGCGCGGATTTACTGTGGTTTTTCTCTGCGGTTTTACGCCTATAATGGAATAGGTGTAAAATCGCTGCGGAATCCGCACAAAGAATTGACATGCTGCGGATTTAAAACCGCAGCAAATCCGCGCTGAAAAATCTGCAGCATGTGCACAGGGTTTTTTTACCATTTATTTGCATTGTACTGTACATGGTTTCTGGATCTGCTGTGGATCCGCAGCGCGAAATCCGTTGCGGATCCGCAGCAAAATCCGCTGCGGATCCGCAACGGAAAATCCGCTACGGATCCGCAGCAAAATCCGCTGCTGATCCGCAGCAAAAACCGCTGCTGATCCGCAGCAAAATCTGCAACGTGTGCACAGGGCCTAATAGGAAAAAAAAAAATTCTTTATTATTTGTCTCTACCTATGACAGGGGGGGTTCACTTATTTTTTTTATTTTGATCACTGTGACAGTTTATCACAGTGATCAAAATAAATTTCTTAACTCTGCAGGGCGCACTGCGCATGCGCCCGCCATTTTCCAAGATGGCGGCGCCCATGAAGAATCCCGGGCAGCCGCCGGGAAGGATCCAGGGACATCGGTGGACCGGGAGAGGTGAGTATGGGGGTCGGAAGTGAGGGGGGGATCGGAAGTTAGGGGCAGTGGAGGCCAGTACGAGGGGAGCTGTTAGTGACGGCGGTGACTGACCGCTGCCATCTTTCGTTGGCGGTGGTCGATTGCCGCCGTGACTACGTGTGGGGGGGTCAGGGCTCGGTGTCCAGCCATGGCAGATGCTATTGCAGCATCGGCCATGGCTGGATTGTAATATTTCACCAATTATATTGGTGAAATATTACAGATTGCTCTGATTGGCTGTTAAAAGTGAAACAGCCAATCAGAGCGATCGTGGCCACGGAGGGGTTAAGCCAACCCCCCCTGTGGTGAAGCACAAAGGGTCCTGTGCCTGCGGGTCAGGTGACCTTTCAGTGACCCCAGTCACCCGACCCGCAGGAACGCGATCCTTTCATGACGCCACATAGGCGTCATGGGTCGGATTGACACTGACTTTCATGACGCCTACGTGGCGTCACAGGTCGGGAAGGGGTTAATCATATGTTAAATAAATACCCAGAACCTGAAATACAGGATTTGACCCCCAATTCATCAGACCTAAGTAAAAATATTAGATCTTTGCTACACACATAGACCCTTCTATTAAAGTAATAAAAATCCACAATGGTTGCTAAAATAACTTGAAAATGACAAAGGTAATTTTCAATTTAAATTTACTTAGTATCAGCTAATGAAAATCAGACATTGATTTTTAATTGTGGTTCAGCAGAAAAAAATAAATAAAATAAAAAACTAATGAAAATGGCTAGGACAAAAATGATGGTACCCTTAACTTAATATTTTGTTGTATAACCTTTTGAGGCAATCACTGCAAACAAACAATTTCTGTAACTTTTAATGAGAATTCTACACCTGTCCACAAGTATTTTGACCCACTTGCTCTGAGGAAACTGCTCCAGCTGTCTCAAATGTGAAGGGTGCCTTCTCCAGACAGCATGTTTCAGCCTCCACAGATATTCAATAGGATTTAGATCAGGGCTCATAGAAAGCCATTAATTCACCGTGTAAAATTCTGTACTTATTAAATATAACCTTTATTAAAGTCTTGAAAGGCACTTCAGAATTGTGCAGTGCTTTGCTCTTAGTGATTCTTGGATGTTTTAGCTGTGTGTTTTGAATTATTATCCTGTTGGAGAACCCATGACCTGGGTCTCAGACCAAGCTTTCTGACACTGGACAGCAAACTTCAACTTGCTAAAAAGCTCCAGTTTTGTCTCACCTGTCCAAAGGACATTCTCCAAAAAGCTTTCTGAATTAACAATATGCATTTTGCAAATTCTAGCTTTGATCTTTTATGATTTGCTTTCAACAGTGGTTTCTTACTCAGTCGTTTTCAATGAAGTCCACTTTAGCCAAGACAGTGATGGACCTTGACCTTGGAGTTCACCTCTAAGCTCTTTACAACTTGTTCTGGACTCATTGGTTACCATTCATTTTATCCATCTCTTCAATTTGTAATCAATTTTCCTATTATGGCCACATCCAAGAAGATTGGATACAGTCCTACAAACTTCTGAATAATATGTGCAACTATAATAATAGGAACATCAAACTGCTTGCAATCGGTCTTATAGTCTTTATCTTTGACATGTTTGTCTATAACTTTATTTCTAATCTACTAAGACAACTCTCTCCTCAGGTTTCTTTGGTCCATGTTCAGTGTGATACACACAATGACACTAAACAGCACATTGACTACTTTTTGCACGATAAATAGACAGATTAACAGATTACAAGTTTTTAGATAAATGTGATGCTAATTACAGGACACACATTAGTTTAACATGTCCCTATGATTCAATTATTTTTGGTCTTTTTTATGGATAACATCATTTTTGTCCAGGCCAGCTTGTTTTTTTTTTTGTTTTTTTTTGTTTTTCTTTGTGTTGAACCACAATTCAAAAGAAATGTCTGATTTTCATTAGTTGATATTCACTAAATTTAGATTGAAAATTACTTTTAGTAGTTTTAAGTTATTTCAGTGACCATTGTGGCTTTTTCTTATTTTAAAGGAAGCCCACTGGGACACTTTTCAGCTATTACTATGGGCATAGAGGTAATAGAAATGTTAATCTAGTCCTACATGTCTAGATGTGCAGAAATAGACTTTTATTTCATTATGTTAATGATTTATTCCAGGGCCTGTGGCATGCGGTGTCAGGAAGAAATCTCTGCCTCCGCTCTTCATTATACTATCACTCCTCTCCCACTGACCTGTGACATGCAGTTGTGGAGCCTGAATTCCACACTGGTGCACAAGAACGCTGAATACACTGACCATAGAGAGAATGAAAAGGTACAGATTGTCGAGTAAGTGCAGAGGTGTATGCGCGGGATTCCAGAGCCACAACTGCGTGTCACAGGTCAGTTTGACGTGCATGGGAGGGGAGTGATAGTATAATAAAGAGAGGAGGCAGACAATTCTTCCAGGCACCGCATGCCACAGGCCCTGGAATAAATCTTGAAAACGTGCATGGGAGAGAGGGTGATAGTATAATGAAGAGCGGAGGCAGAGATTTCTTTCAAGCACCGCACGCCCCGGAGCCTGGAAGAAATCATTAACATAATGAAATATAAGTCTATTTCTACATATCTACAGGGTGGGCCAATTATATGGATAAACCAAAACAAAAAGGGGAATGGTTGGTGATATCAACTTCCTGTTTGTGGCACATTAGTATATGGGAGGGGGGAATCTTTTCAAGATGGATGGTGGCCATGGTGGCCATTTTGAAGTTGGCCATTTTGGATCCAACTTTGTTTTTTCCAATGAGAAGAGGGTCATGTGACACATCAAACTTATTGAGAATTTCACAAGAAAAACAATGGTGTGCTTGGTTTTAACGTAACTTTATTCTTTCATCAGTTATTTACAAGTTCATGACCACTTATAAAATGTGTTCAAAGTGCTGCCCATTGTGTTGGATTGTCAATGCAACCCTCTTCTCCCACTCTTGACATACTGATACATATACTAACGTGCCACAAAACAGGAAGTTGATATCAACCAACCATTCCCATTTTATTTAGGTGTACCCATATAAATGGCCCACCCTAAAGACAGCAACTATGAGACATACAGGTAAGACTAGATTAACATTTCTACTACCTGTATGCTCATAGTAATAGCTGAAAAGTGTCCCAGGGAGTGACAGATTCCCCTTAACAGAAAAGTACCAACAATTTTGTCCACGTGTAGATTTACTACAGATGGAGACGTAAATTTCAATATGTAAATGAAGTTAGAGTGCAGTGTCTGAATAAACCTATTGTTTTTAAATATACAACTGTCACACTAAGCTTTCTTCAGAAATATAATGTCAACACAATGGCCTACAACTGACACATGGAAAGAGAGCTTTATGTAGGAAGTGGTACAACTTCAAATGTCCTTGCCCTAAAGTAGCACTTAGGGACAAGAATTCCTGGGAATTGTTTTTCATTGTCTTATTGGACTTATTACAGTGTTTTCACATCTGGATATTCTTATAGTTAATGACAATAAATAAATTGCTACAATCATTTTTTTAGGACTCATCCACCCTAGTGTGTTGTATTATTTTTATATGAAAACCACTCAACATGATAAGTCAGTCCACATATCCTATATATGTCTATAGGGCTAAGGTCAATGCCAGAATAATCGATGATCCTACAGTAAAAAGAATACCTTGGAGCCAACTTCTAGATGGTAGGATCTGTTTCTTAGGTTTTTTCATAATAAATCTGTTAGAACTTAAAGAATATCTGTTTCCTGATGTACCTACTATATGAAATGACTGTATCTCCCATGAAATACCAACTTTAGAACATGTTTTGTACAGCTCATTGTTGAGTCATTCCTCTGTTATTCCTTCTAGAACTTTATAAACAAATTGACAACTACAGTAAGTATTATTAATTTCCAATCAGTTGTGACAGAGAAAAAATGCATTGGGACTAATCCATTGTTATCTCATGCAGAATACAAGTATTTATAAAAAATAGTCTTTGTTTGAAGGGTTTTTTTCAGGACAATTAGGTTAAAGCAACAAAAATGTATAAATAAATATTTGGACAGTGACACAAGTTTTGCCATTTTAGTTGTATACCTAAACATATTCAAGAAACAGTTGTATAATCAATATGAACTTAAAGTGCAGACTCTCAGCTTTAATTTGAGGGTATTCACATCCTAATTGGAATAAGGATTCAGGAATTGCAGCTTTTAATATGTAGCTACCTCTTTTTAACGAGACCAAAGGTAATTGAACAATTATCTCAAAAGCTCTTTAATGGGCTGTATGCGTTATTCCCTCATAAATCCATAATCAACTAAACAGCTAAAAGGTCTGGAGTTGGTTCCAGGTGTGACATTTGAATTTGGAAGCTGTTGCAGTGAACCCACAACAAGCGATCAAAGGAGTCAATAAGACAGCAGAAATCAATAGTTGGCCAAATCAACAGGTTTTTTTTTTCAAATTTTACAACAAAAAAGTGCACTGGTGATCTTGGGAACTCAAAACGGCTTGGATGACCACAGACGACAACAGTAGTAGATGATCGCAAAATCTTTTCCATCAGTGATGTTATCGGTGTTTCTGCCAGTCACTGAGGCTGCGTTCCCAGCCGGTTCCCTGAACTGCGGTGACCTCGGTGAGATCACTGCTAACACAGGGAGAAAAAGTCTCACGTTGCCGCTCGCATATAGTTTAGTTTAGATTCATTAAAGGAGTCTATGTCATTCTTTCAATTAAAGGACTTTATTCTGCTTGTGTGTTTATTTACAATATAACTCTAGTATTAGTAATGTATAGGCGTCTTATAGATGCTTCAACATTACTAAGCCATGGGCTTGATGTCACAGGTCAATGCAAAGGTGACATCAAGCTCACAAATATGAACCCCTTTCCTGGGGGGCTGTGTGCTGCTATTTTTAAGCTGGGGTGGGACCAATATCCATGGCCCATTACCAGCCTGAGAATACCAGCCCCCAGCCGTCTGGTTTAGCTTAGCTGATTGTCAAAAATGGGGGCCCCCATGTCATTTTTTAAAATTATTTATTTAAATAATTAAAAAATATGGCATGGGGACTCCTCTATTCTTGATAACCAGCCTTTCTAATGCTGACAGCTGAGGGTTGCAGCCGGCTGGTTATCAAAAATGCAGGGGAACCTCACATCATTTATTTTTATATATTGTCTTTTAGAACAGGTGGCTGATGAATACTCCCATCAGCCGCCACCTGTTCTCGCTGTTAGCAGTTGAATGCAACTCTCAATATTGTCACCTTGCTAGCGCTGATCACAGCTCAAGCAGAGAACAGTGATGTGAGCTGTCTTCTTCAGCACCCGGCGCCGGGGAACAGTACCGTTGAGTTCCCTGTGTCATCAGTGTGCACGCGTGCGGGATGTTTTGCGGACAGTGCTGCTACCGGAAACACTGATGTCTGAAAGAGCCCTTAGTGAACTTGGTAATTTATCGAACTTTGGCAGACTTTTGCAGATTTTTTGGAAAAAAGCTTGGGACTCCAATGTGCAGCGTTCGTGACAAATTTGAGATTGGCAAACGTTTTCCAAACAAGGTCCCTCATCTCTACTAGGCAGCTGCTTAGAAGAAACCACGGCTGCTGTTTTTTGGCACAAGGTTAAAGGAGGCTAGATTTTTAAACGCTGGGAAATTTGCATCACCTGCCCTTTCCTGACGATGATAGTGAAGAAGCCATAGCCCTAACAGGACAAGCCATAAGTTGGGATAGTCAAGGAGTCCGAGGTCAAAAGCCAGGAGGGTACATCAAAAGCAGAAGGAAGAGACAAATGTGTAGTCAGGTAATGTTCAGAGGTCAAAATACCAGGGGGATATTGGATCAGAGCAAAGGGGTTTAACAGATGGATGGTCAGAACAAGGTCCAAGGTCAGGGAACTAAAGATTAACATATAGAACACAAAGCACAGAGAGAGACAACCCACGCAAAAGCTGAATGTACAGTACAGACCAAAAGTTTGGACACACTTTCTCATTTAAAGATTTTTCTGTATTTTCATGACTATGAAAATTGTACATTCACACTGAAGGCATCAAAACTATGAATTAACACATGTGGAATTATATACTTAACAAAAAAGTGTGAAACAACTGAAAATATGTCTTATATTCTAGGTTCTTCGAAGTAGCCACCTTTTGCTTTGATGACTGCTTCACACACTCTTGGCATTCTCTTGATGAGCTTCAAGAGGTAGTCACCGGAAATGGTCTTCCAACAATCCTGAAGGAGTTCTCAGAAATGCTTAGCACTTGTTGGCCCTTTTGCCTTCACTCTGCGGTCCAGCGCACTCCAAACCATCTCGATTGGGTTCGGTCTGGTGACTGTGGGGGCCAGGTCATCTGGCGTTGCACCCATCACTCTCCTTCTTGGTCAAATAGCCCTTACACAGCCTGGAGGTGTGTTTGGGTCATTGTACTGTTGAAAATAAATGATGGTCCAACTAAAAGCAAACCGGATGGAATAGCATGCCGCTGCAAGATGCTGTGGTAGCCATGCTGGTTCAGTATGCCTTCAATTTTGAATAAATCCCCAACAGTGTCACCAGCAAAGCACCCCCACACCAACACACCTCCTCCTCCATGCTTCACGGTGGGAACCAGGCATGTAGAGTCCATCCGTTCACCTTTTCTGTGTCGCACAATGACACGGTGGTTGGAACCAAATTTCTCAAATTTGGACTCATCAGACCAAAGCACAGATATCCACTAGTCTAATGTCCATTCCTTGTGTTCTTTAGCCCAAACAAGTCTCTTCTGCTTGTTGCCTGTCCTTAGCAGTGGTTTCCAAGCAGCTATTTTACCATGAAGGCCTGCTGCACAAAGTCTCCTCTTAACAGTTGTTGTAGAGATGTGCCTGCTGCTAGAACTCTGTGTGGCATTGACCTGGTCTCTAATCTGAGCTGCTGTAAACCTGCAACTTCTGAGGCTGGTGACTTGGATAAACTTATCCTCAGAAGCAGAGGTGACTTTTGGTCTTCCTTTCCTTGGGTGGTCTTCATGTGAGCCAGTTTCTTTGTAGCGCTTGATGGTTTTTGCAACTGCACTTGGGGACACTTTCAAAGTTTTCCCGATTTTTCGGACTGACAGACCTTCATTTCTTAAAGTAATGATGGCCACTCGTTTTTCTTTACTTAGCTGCTTTTTTCTTGCCATAATACAAATTCTAACAGTCTATTCAGTAGGTCTATCAGATGTGTATCCACCAGACTTCTGCACAACACCACTGATGGTTCCAACCCCATTTATAAGGCCAGAAATCCCACTTTTTAAACCGGACAGGGCATACCTGTGAAGTGAAAACCATTCCCGGTGACTACCTCTTGAAGCTCATCAAGAGAATGACAAGAGTGTGCAAAGCAGTCATCAAAGCAAAAGGTGGCTACTTATTCATAGTTTTGATGCCTTCAGTATGAATGTACAATTTTCATAGTCATGAAAATACAGAAAAATCTTTAAATGAGAAGGTGTGTCCAAACTTTTGGTCTGTACTGTACATCTGGCAGCGGTCTGGGACTAACAGCCCATTTAAATTGCCTGGCAATCACCTGGGACAATGAACACCCGGAGACAGCCAGCACCTCCCAGTCTCAGATTGGACAGCTGAGCTGTCATTCAAAGTACTGACAGCTTCAGCATGCCCCTGTACCAGATTAGATGGCTGAGACATCATTAACTGCATCCCAGACCCCTGAGGGGTGGAATCGTGACACAGACTAATTAAGAGATGAAACCTTGGTCAAAGTTATCTGAGCACACAAATCTCCAAGGGTGCCCTGTATTGGCCCATGTTCATTTTTGTAATTTTTAAAATGTAAAAAAATGACAAAATATTTTTTTTTAAGAAAATGTGTTATCTTTCATTTTAGGCCTTTTAGAGATCATTTCATCTTCAACTTGTTTAACTGTTCCCAATAACAGTAATTTTGACCAGGAGTGCAAAAACATTTTCATGCCACTGTATATATCCCCCATTTTGGTATATGTCCCCCGTTCTACAGCTGTTCTTTAATATATAAGGAAAAAATAAATAATAAAACAAACCATTATACTCACCAGGGGCGTATATAGAAATCATGCACCCCCAAAGTCTTCCAGATAATATAATGCATCCCATATTCCTCCACATAATATACTGCACAGCCCATAATCATCCATATTAGTATAATGCACAGGACATAGTCATCCATGTAGTATAATGCACAGCTCATAGTAAAACATAAAGTATAATGCACAGCATAATAGTCATCCATAAAGTGTAATGCACCCCAATAGTCATCCATAAAATATAATGCTCCTCATAGTTATCCATAAAGGATAATGCACAGCCCATAGTCATCCATAAAGCATAATGCACAGCCCATAGTCATCCTTGTAATATAATACACCCCATAGTCATTCATAAAGTATAATGCACAGCCCACAGTTATACAGAAAATATAATGCACCCCATAGTCATCCATAAGGTATACTGTAATGCGCTGCAATACACTTCAACAAACGCACATCCAGTTGAACTTTCTACTGACATCATCAGGACCCTGACCCACCAGGCCTGGTTACAATGGCAACCATGGTCGTTACTTCCCTGTGTGTGTAGTAGTATAAATGTGTTCTTTGTTGATTCTGTTTGCATTGCAAATATGCCTGCAAAGTTAACAGTTGCCACTAAATCTCTTTGTAGCATAGTACATTAAAAATAGAGGATATATGCAGAAAATTAGTCAGTCTGTGCTGAGCAAAGAGAAAAAGAAAAAGGCTGCATGCTTCATGCTGGTCTCAAACAAAGAGCCTGACAAATATGGTAACCAATGGAATGCTTCCTTGAAGATATATAGACTCATTCAGATATTTGATAAAATCCACCATCATAGACACCAACAGGAGACAAGCATCCAACATCAGTGCCCAGGAGAGAAAGGCTATACAGTCTCTGAAAACCAACAAAGAAATCATCATTAAACCTGCTGACAAGGGAGGTGCAATAGTCATGATGAACACATCAGACTATATGAAGGAAGCAAACAGACAACTTACGGACACACGCTACTACAGAAAACTGGAGTCGGACCCTACACAGGACTATTACAAGGAACTAAGCAAGTTGGTATCTTGTCTGCCTGACAAATCCTTAAGAGCCGATGACCTGATACAATAGAGTCCAAGAACAGGGACATTCTACATGCTTCCCAAAATCCACAAAGCTGGAAATCCAGGGAGGTCGATTATTTCATGTGTGGACACCCTTACTGAGCAGGTATCTGGATGGGTAGAGGGCATTCTTAAACCCCTGGTAAAGGATACACCCAGCTACATTCAGGACACAACTGACCTACTGAATAAACTAGCGGCAATAGGTCCCCTAACAAAAGGAACCTGTTATGTTTCGGTAGCTGAGGAGTGCAGGTAAAAAAGGCAATACACCAGAGCAGTTGGAATCTATGAGATTGCAGTACCCTGACTAACCACCACAACTAGAGGCAGCCGTGGAGCGTTCCTACGTTGGTCCTAGACGCCTCGTCACAGCCTGAGAAACTAACTATACCTAAAGATAGAAATAGGAAAGCTATCTGCCCCGGAGCAGAACCCCAAAGATAATAGAAAGCCCCCAAACATGTAATGGCGGTTAGACAAGAAGAAATACTGACACAGAAAGAAAATAGTATGAGCAAACGCTGGGGCCCAAACTATCTAAATAGAAAAGGATAATCTTGAGGACTTGATACACTGTCACAGGAAAGAGGAGGACCGGGGGTCTAACCTGACCCTAAACTGGGGTCCTAACTAATCCCTCACCTTGGAGGTACTGATAATGGTTCAGAGGTCCAAGTCTCCAGCCTAACCCTGTCTCCTATCAGTCCCTGAACCCTGTAATCAGTCCTGAGAAGGATTCTGATTACCACCAAAGGGATATGGGCTGATCTCTGCTAAATACACAGATTAGACATATAAGACAGACTGGAGAAAACACAGACTTGCATACACACTCAAACACAGAAGGAACATAAATGATCTGGGATATTAAACTCTAAGCAAGGTGAGCTTAAAACAACTAAGGAGCTCTTTAACTTAAGTCTATACAGATACAATCCTATCTGTGGTCTGCATGAAGAATTTCACTGGCAACTCCCAACACAGACAACCAGAGATTTAAAGGAAACCAATCAACAAATAATTAATTGCAGCCGGGAGAAACTGCACCCAGTCCCAGAACTGAGCACAGACAGAATTA
>JARQOD010000006.1:278068519-278137707 GCA_033576555.1 Oophaga sylvatica | reverse complement strand
GGTATTTCATCCCACTCTTCCTTTGAAGTTTGTTCAAGCTCTTGAATGTTTGCAGGGTTCTTTTTCCCAATGGCAGATTTCGGCTCAACTGAAGTCAGAACTCATTGATGGCTGTTGTGAACGCTCTGGATCTAACTTCGGAGTTTGGGCTCCCTCTGGTGGCTGCTAATAGTAATGAAGCTGCTTTGGCTGACAGAGGTTCATCAGCTGGGAGTGCTGATTGGCAATCTGGTGTTGATGACTGAGGAGATTTAAGTGAGTAACCTTCCCTTGATCCTCGCTGGTGATTTGTTGTTCTTCCTGGTTCCTTTTGGAAGTCAGGTTGCTTCCTGCTGTTTCCTGCAACGTTCAGATAAGTTATTTGCTGCTTGTTTCTTTGGCATTTGTTTTTCCTTTTGTTTTCTGCCCTGTTGGTTTGGTGACAGCCAGGTTCCCTGGCTGGGGCCTTCGCTGGTCTCTGTTTCTCATTTACCACTGCTTTTGTTCAGTCCCTGTTATTTCAGTATCTGTTGGTTGGCTACCAACTCACACTGGAGTTCTGATCTAGCGGGGGAGAGATCGTGTGGTCTCAGTATTTTTTGGAAATCAGAAGTGTTGGAATTTTTCTTAGGGTTTTGCCGGATTGCAGACAGTATTCTTTCCTGTCCTATTCTATCTAGAGAGTTTTGGGCCCCAGCATTTGCTTGTTCTATTTTCTGCCTGTGTTCGTATTTCATCTTGTCTCACCGCCAATATATGTGTGGGGGCTACCTGTTCCTTTGGGGCGCTACTCTGGGGCAGTTAGCTTTCCCCTTTCTCTCTTTAGGCTTAGTTAACTCTCCGGTTGTGTCGAGGCGTCTAGGTCATTGTAGGTACGTCCCACGGCTACTTCTAGTTGTGAGGTCAGTTCAGGTGTCTGCAATCCGTTAGTTACCAACCTCTCTGTGTCTGGTTGCCTTTGCTATTTTTGCTACTGTCCTCTCCTCGGCTACCAAATCATAACAGATGGCCATTTTAAAGCAGACCATTTTTTTCTTTTTCAACCATTCCTGTGTACTTTTGGATGTGTGCTTTGGTTCATTGTCTTGCTGGAGGACCCATGATCTTTGACTCAAACAAAGTTTTCTTACACTGGGTAGGACATTTCGCTCTAAAATCTCTTGATTATTTTCTGATTTCATGATTCCTGTGATACGATTAAAGCCTCCAGTACCAGACACAACAAGGCAACCCCACCATGCTTAACTGTTGGCAGGGTGTTCTTGTCCTTATTAGATTCATTTTACCATTTGTAAACAGTTGCTTGTCATTGCCAAAAAGCTCTATTTTTGTTTCATGTGTCCACAGAACATTTTCCCAGAAGGATTGTGGTTTGTTGAGGTACTGTTTGGAAAACTTTAGTTGTTCCTTTTTATGTCTTTTCTTCAGCAATGGTTTCTTCCAAGGCCTTCGCCCATAAAGCTCTGGCTGCGTTAGTGTGAAGTGTATGGTACTTGTTGAAATCATAACCACAGTCTATTCCAGGTTGGCCTTCAGATCTTTGAATTTTTGACATGGTGTTTTTTCCACCGTTCGCACCAACCTTTGAAGACATCTCTTGCCAATTTTCCTCTTTCCCCCACATCCAGTGAAATTCTTGACAGTTCTATGCTTGGAAAATTTCTTAATAACATTGCGCACTGTTGAAACTGGGTTACCAAGGTCTTTGGAGATGGCATTATACCCTGTGGAAGGCTTGGGTCTGCTAATAATAGCAGTTCTGATGTCATCAGACAGCTCCATTATCTTCTTCACCATTGTGACAAAGGAACAGAGCTTACAATGTGGCTTTTTAAAACATAACCTGTTGCATATTTCAGTCATGATTCATTGGCTAATTCAAGTCACATGGGCACCGGCAATTAATCACAGGTGATTCTCATTTTTTGATTTACCACAGACAAGTCAAAATGTGTTTTCATATTAATTTAACGTAAATGGTGGCAATACCAGTATCACACCAAGCTTTTGTTTTTTCTGTTTTTCCTTCCCACTGTTTTTGTTTTCTGTTTATCATTTGCTCTTTTGTATTTAACACTAGGGCTCTATACAAAAAAAACTTTTTCACTTGATTAATTTTTTTCAGGAGATAGTCCACATTATGTACTTAAACTTCTTGGGTGCTAATAACTATGAGCAGGACTGTTAAGGAGAGGAGGAGATCATTCTAAATAGCAAGTTATATCTGCTAAAGAAACTGTTTAAAATGAGAGAAAACAAAATCATACACAGTAGACGTGCACATAAATGCAATGCTAAAACTGATCATACAACTGAAATCAATGGGTGAGGATATAAAGGGCAGCTACATTGCTCCCATATTGTTTTGCTCTTTACATTATACAAACAGTCCGATTAACCTTTTAACGACCGCCGATACGCCTTTTAACAGCGGTAGCTAAGGGTACTTAAACCACAGCGCCGTGAATTCATGGCGCTGTGGAAAAAGTATATAGCGCCCCCCCAGAGTCAGATTTTCTCCGGGGTCTCGGCTGTCGGGTGTAGCCGAGACCCCAGAGAACCCCAGAGAACATGATTCAGGTCGGTTTTTACCGACCCTGCTTTTGCGATCGCCGTTATTAACCGTATAACGGTGACCGCAAAAAAAAGCGGCGATTCTGCTTTAACTTTCTCTCTCCTCTGATGTGATCGCACATCAGAAGAGAGAGAAATAGGGTCCCCGATCTCCCCCCCCTGGTACCTCGCGGTGTCCCCGGATCCTCCTGCCTCCTCCGGTGGGCGCCGCCATCTTGGTCCGGAAAGAAAATGGCGGGCGCATGCGCAGATTCATTCATTCATTCATTCATTGAAGGTAAATTTTGATCACTGTGATAAAACCTATCATAGTGATCAAAATAAATAAAATAGTAAATAACCACCTCCTTTATCACCCCCTTAGTTAGGGACATATAACGAAATAAAGAAAATATATTTATTTTCATTTTTCCATTAGGGTTAGAGTTAGGGTTAGAATTAGTGTTAGGGTTGGAATTAGGGTTAAGGTTAGAATTAGAGTTAGGGTTAGAATTAGGGTTGGAATTAGGGTTAGGGTTGGAATTAGGGATGGATTAGGGTTAGGATTAGGGTTAGGGTTGGGATTAGGGTTAGGGTTGGGATTCAGCTAGAATTGAGGGGTTTCCACTATTTAGGCACATCAGGGGGTCTTCAAACACGACATGGCGCCACCATTGATTCCAGCCAATTTTGCATTCAAAAAGTCAAATGGTGCTCCTTCCCTTGCGAGCTACGCCATGCGCCCAAACAGTGGTTTACCCCCACATTTGGGGTATCGGCGTACTCAGGAGAAATTGCACAACAAATTTTTTGGTTCATTTTCTTTTTTAACACTTGTAAAAACAAAATAAAATTGGCTCTGAAGTAATTTTTTTGCAAAAAAAGTTAAATGTTAATTTTTTCCTTCCACATTGCTTCAGTTCCTGTGAAGCACTTAAAGGGTTAATGAACTTCTTGAATGTGGTTTTGAGCACCTTGAGGGGTCCAGTTTTTAGAATGGTGTCACTTTTGGGTATTTTCTATCATATAGACCCCTCAAAGTGACTTCAAATGTGATGTGGTCCCCCAAAAAAAATGGTGTTGTAAAAATGAGAAATTGCTGGTTAACTTTTAACCCTTATAACTTCCTAACAAAAAAAATATTTGTTTCCAAAATTGTGCTGATGTAAAGTAGACATGTGGGAAATGTTATTTATTAAAAAATTTGTGTGACATATCTCTCTGATTTAAGGGCATCAAAATTTAAAGTTTGAAAATTGCTAAATTTTCAAAATTTTCACCAGATTTCCATTTTTTCATAAATAAACGCAAGTCATATAAAAAATTTTTACCACTAGCGTGAAGTACAATATGTCACGAAAAAACAGTCTCAGAATCAGTGGTATTCGTTAAAGCATTCCAGAGTTATAACTTCATAAAGTGACAAGGGTCAGAATTGTAAAAATTGGCCTGGTCATTAAGCTGCAAATTGGCTTTGTCACTAAGGGGTTAATGCACTAGAGTCATGGCCTGGGACATACCTGACACTAGAATCTGTGAAGACCAGACTAGTAGCTGAACACCAGGGGAAAGGATTTCATACAGGACTCTACAGAAGGTGACAGTAGAATTGATTTTAAAGCAGTGGATACAAGGTCATACAAGAGAAAACTAGAGCATGTTTCAAATGCAACAAACAGAGACTCTGAGAAATATGGAAAGTAGAACAACAGAATGTTTCCAAAAGGGACTTAACTACAGGTCAAAACAACAATCTCTGATCCATGTGCAAATAATTGGAATGACACCTTTAAAATGACAAATAATCAGATATTAAAAGGATGGTGCAATGACTCCAGAACAATAAGTCAAATGACAAGTGATAAAATAATTTTTATAAAACTTCACGTAAATAACAAGGAATTAATCTATCTTTCTGTTAGAAGCAGAAAAAAATGCAAAAGGAACTGGAGTAAGAGTCCTCATGTGCCTAAGTAAAATGGACAGAATTAATCCATACTAGTAAAAGACATGTTGTATAGTCCTAGTCTAGAAGGAGGACTGTTATTCGTAAAGTAAATAACAGCTAAACGACTCACTGTACCACTCAAAGGGGAAAAATATGCTATCCAGGATGGAAAGCAGATGATAGCCATTGCCAGAGATGATATGCATTTTTCAGCTTCTCAACAAAGTATCAGAACAGTAATAACACCAAAGTACCCAAACTATTATATAGCAAAAACTAAAGTCATATGAATAACACCACAGGAAATAGTATAAATTGCAAAAGTAAAAATCGTTTTATTACAATATTTCATTAAAATACAATAACATTAACATTACCAAAATGAACTAGAGATGCTGCTTATCCAAACAGGGAGCAAAAAACATGTGGCCCATGCGCACTATGTGCACTCAGTAAAGACTCATTAGTAAAGGAAAACACGTCCCAAATCTATTACATATTTGCTAAATCCAGCAGAAAATCCTATTAAACATGCCATAGTCCACTAGGGACAACCACCATAGGTACAACGCTAATAATAATGATAATGCTGGAATAGTAGGAAAGTTCCTAAGGGCACTTACATGATATGTGTTGCACACCTGCTTCCCCGTCGCTCCGATGTTGTGCCTTCATGACCGAGGAGATACAATTTTTGGGGTATATTTTGTCAGCTAAAGGGTTTCGCATTGATCCTTCTAAAATCCAACCCATTAAGGAATGGGTACAACACAAGTCGGTAAAAGCACTGCAGCAATTTCTAGGTTTTGCTATTATCGTAAATTCATTAAAGGTTTTTCCGAGATAGCCAAAGCACTCACTGATTTGACTCGGAAAGGGGCAGATGTGGTTAACTGGAAGCCTGAAGCACTTCATGCGTTTTCTGCATTAAAGGAATGTTTCTCCTCTAACCCGATATTGGTTCAGCCTGATCTGGACCGCCCCTTTATTGTAGAGGTAGATGCCTCTGAAGTTGGAGTAAGAGCAGTGCTATCGCAAGGCACTGCATCCCTCACTCAACTTCGTCCGTGTGCCTTCTTTTCCCGAAAATTGTCTTCCACCGAGAGGAATTATGATACAGGTAATCGGGAATTGTTGGCAATCAAATGGGCCTTAGAGGAATGGCGCCACTTTCTCGAAGGTGCCAAACATAAGATCACCGTAGTTACTGACAACAAGAACCTGACCTACTTGGAGTCAGCAAAAAGACTGAATCCTAGACAGGCAAGGTGGGCCTTGTTCTTCTCTAGATTTGATTTTGTTATCAGGTTCAGACCGAGTACTAAAAATGTAAGGGCTGATGCCCTTTCTTGAAGTTTTTGCCCCTCACAGGTCGAGGACTCTGAACCGACTCCCCTATTAGCCAAGGGGATTGTTATTTCGGCTGTGTCTTTGGATCTGCTGGAAGAGAACAATAGATCCCCAGAACAAGCCCCTGACACTACTCCTCCCCAAAAACTATTTGTTCCGGCCACATTCCGCCTTCAAGTTCTGAAGGGATCACGTGATTCCGTCCTTGCAGGGCATCCAGGTATCAATAACACCATCAGACTTGTAACCAGGAATTTTTGGTGGCCAACTATAGTGAAGGACTGTAAGGACTATGTGCTGGCTTGTGAAACCTGTGCTCACGCTAAGTCTCCCCACAGTCAACCTGCCAGCTGGCTCCAGTCCTTGCCTACCCCTGAGGGTCCTTGGACTCATATTTCCATGTACTTTATTACTGACCTATCGCTCTCAGAAGGGAAGACGTGTATCTGGGTGGTGGTGGATAGATTCAGCAAGCAGTGCCATTTTGTTCCTCTGTCTGGATTATCTAATTCCGAGACCCTGAGCAAACTATTCATTACTCATGGTGCTCCTGTGTCAATATTGTGACCGACAGGGGCACCCTGCTAACTTCAAAATTTTGGAGGGCATTCTGTAAACGGATTGGAATTGAGTTGTCCTTTTCCTCTGTCTATCATCCTGTAACCAATGGTCAAACCGAGTGCACCAACCAAGCTCTTGAGCAGTATCTACGTTGTTATGTCTCTGAGCATCAGTCCGATTGGGTGGAACACCTGCCGCTAGCAGTTTGCCATGAATAATCAGTACCAGGAGTCCATCAAGACTACCCCTTTCAACTGTAATCATGGGCTGCACCCGCGCTTTGGTTCGTTTTCTTCTAGGATGTCAGATGTCCTGGGGTAGAAAGATCAGTAGATCAGTTAAGAGCTATCTGGTCGGAAGTCAACGTAAACTTGAAAGGGGCTCAGACTAGACAGGCTTCTTCTGCTAATAGACGGCGCTCCAAGGGCCCGGACCTGGGAGTTGGGGACAAAGTTTGGCTTTCTACAAGAAAAATTAAGCTCAAAGTGCCGTCTGCCAAACTAGGTCCCAGGTTTATTGGTCCGTATGAAATTATTGAGGTAATTAATCCAGTAGCCTTTCATCTGAAGCTCCCTCAATCATTTAAACTGTCCAATATATTCCATAAGTCCTATCTCAAATTGTACCGCTCTCCGATTAATCCTGTCCAGTCCCTCCTCCTCTGGTTTTGGTGGGGGGTGCTTTAGAATACGAAGTCCAAAGGATCCTTGATTCCCGCTTAGTGAGAGGATCCATGCAGTATCTGGTGCATTGGAAAGGCTACGGTCCAGAGGAAAGGTCCTGAGTGCCTGCCAGTAACGTCCATGCCAAGGTTTTGATCAGGAAGTTTCATGTCCTTCATCCCAACAAACCGGGTTTTGAGGGTCTGGAGGCCCCTCTTAGAAGGGAGGGTACTGTCACGTCGCCGTTGGACTCGATGGCTGGTGTTCCTGCCTCGGACGCTGGGAGGCACTGGACTCTTTCGGCTGGTGGTGCCGGTGATAGGAGGGCTATATCCTCATATGGTTCCACTCCCTTGACGCCAGCCTCTGTTGCTGGGCATCGCCGTGTTTCTCCTGTGGGTGATGTTGGTGACAGAGAAGGGTCCCTGCGCAGATGTCTGGTGGGTGCAGGCTTCGTTCTTCTGTCAGAGGTGAAGTGGTTGGTGCTAGTCATGCATCGCCACCTGGCCTGGTTCTGGGGGTGGTCCGGATGAGGTCATCAGGCTGTGAGCCTGTGAGAGGTAGCCATGTTCTTCAAATACCTTGGAGCCTGTCCTGCAGGCCACCAGATATAGTCTTGGTTTCCCCAGTGTTCTAGTGTTTATTTGCTATTGTGACTCTGACCTTAGCCTGGATTTTTACCCTTCTACAGCCTGCCGATTTTGTACCTTTGCTGTCCGCCCGGTTTTTGACTCTGACTTTAGCCTGGATTTAGACCCTTCTACCGCCTGCCGATTTTGTACCTTTGCTGCCCTCCCGGTTTTGACTTTGACTTCTGACTCCGCTTTCGGTTTCGTTTTCTATTCCCTTCCTGGCAACCTTCCTGCTCCGGTCCGCTGCTCTCATAGGCAGCTACCCCTTGGGCTCCGCTGTAATTCCAGATCCCTGTATAGGGTAAAGGGTCTTGGGGTTTCTCAGGCTGCTGTCTTACCTGCAGCTCAGACCAGCAGCGGACGGACGTCACACCTGGGCCCTGTGCATAGAGAAGAAGTGTGAGGGGACCAGCAACCCCTGAGCAGCCGGTGAAGGATTCATCATGGTAACGTGAGCCCAAAGTCTGTGGGTTTACGTAGCAGTAGTTCAATTGAAGAACCACTGTGGGAATGCTCAGCTGAAGAGGTCGTGCATGAGCGTAGTAGCGAGTGGGCCACCAGCAAGTATCTGGGCAGGATAACCAGAGAGGGGTGGACGACCTAGTAGATGTGTCTTTCTATACTGGATTGAAGTGTCTCCAGGGGAAGAGATCGAAGTGCCGTTTACACTGGGCTCCTGGTCCCATCAATACTTTGTAGTCTATTTGGTGTAGCAGAGAAGAAGAAGCGGAGTTGTGGAAAATGTATTGCTGGTATCGTATAAGACGTGCTTATGGTGTCTTGAATGTGCTGTGCCTAGAGGAAAATAAAGCAGAACTGTTTGATGTGATTATGGACTCTGACTCTGATTGTTCTATACGTTCTGTCACGGGAGAAGAACATCCCAGGAGAATAGAGGTAACAGGAGTAAAGAATGCAGCTGTTCCCAGTAAGTTTACCCTTCGGCCAACCCTTTACACAGGCAAAAAGTTGTTAGTCAATAATAAATATATTGGGCAAAAAGTTGTGAATAAATATATCAGAGCATTCATATTACCAAAGTCACAGAAATGTGCCCTATTTGGGAGCTGTTTCGTGTTTGTGTACTCTCAAAATAGTACATTTGCAAGCATCAGTATTGTCTAGCACTGCAAAACACAGCAGGCAGTCAGGAGATGTGCGGCCGGCTTGGCTGTTCTGTGGCAGAAGCCATAAGGTAGAAAATTAGGACGAAGCAGGTAAGGAAGAGTTTGGTAGTGTGGGGCAAGCATGGTAGCTCTGACAGCAGCAGTACTACAGTGTAGATGATGTGATAGACAGGAAAGAGATGCTTGACTTGGGGTCATTGACAGTTACAGCAGCAAAATCGTGCAGAAGACAGAAAATAGGCAGGCGGACAGATGGTATTGCTAATTTAATCATTGGCATTAGCTATAAGTGAATAAAAGTCAGCACTGATTCATGTCTGATTCATTTTGAACAAGGTTAGGTTTTCTATGCTTGTTGCCATTACACTGAAGGCTGGACATGACAGTACACCCATAGAAAACTATGGCAGTTTTTGCCACCGGTCCAATCTGTTGACCCAAAAGTCTATTGGATCAGGGCTCAGGTTATCTGAGAATGGACACAGTGAAGGTATGACTGACCCTGGCTGTTCAATCGATGAGTCCACCATGTGTGTTGGATTGTGTCTAGTTGTAAAACAAATGCTAGAAAGTAGAAGCACAGCCTAAAAATGCTGCCACATTCCACAGTATAGCTTTGTGGTTTATTGTTGAAAAACTAAAATATTGAAATGGATATGAAAAAGTGAAACAAGTGTTTTAAATTTCTCAACTCTTAACAAAATTTGTTTAAACCCCCACAAAATAGATTGCAACATACACATAGCAAGTAATTTGTGGCAACAGCCAGCAGTGTTATGGTGCCTATGATTGTTAAATATGACTAGTAAAACTGTTGTGAAACTTTTCTTAATACTTTTTTGTAACTATTCCCTTTTAATAAAAATGCAAAGTAAGTTACGTAACCCTAAAATGCTTCATTGCGTAGTAGCTACAAGTAGGTTCATGGCCGGAAATGAACGGGCCAACAGCATGAACTATGGTCATTGGGTTGATAAATTGGACATTTATACAAGTATGCAAAAACTAAATGAGATCTTCTTCCTGATGGATGGTAACAGCTGATTGGTGAGGGTGCTGGGTTTTGACATAGCTTCTGTTTTCCGGTAGCGTACAAGAACTTTTGGCCACCACCGAAGCCAGTGACATCTGATCATGGTGGTGCCGGAAGTCACACCCCTATCAATCAGATATTGATGACCTGTCTTAAGGATAGGCCATTAGTATAAAAGTAGTGGCCAATCCCTTTAATGTGGAAAAGTTAATATCCAGAGAAAACTTGTGGGAGGTTATTACTACAGAGAGAGACTACAGATTAATAAACAGGAATGGGATATGAAAAGTAGGTAGACAAAAGCCCCCATTAGTTTATTAGTGGAGAATGACCAAGTGATCCGCATAAAACATAAGAAAGTCTTCTGTGGATTGGTTAATCATTCTCCAATGCACGTGAGATGCACTGCAAAAGTTAAATGAGAGATAAAACAAATACCTTGCTATAGACTAAGAAAACTGTACAAAGTTAGACTCAGCAAAGAAAAGGATATGGAGAATCCCATAAATGCAATGGTGGAGGTGTTTGCACAACTGAGATCATTGGGTGAGGATATAGAAGACATAAATGCCATATTGCAAATCAGTTTACTTGAAATATATAGTGTGATGGTCTATGGACTATAGCCTGAGACAAACTTGATACTAAAATTTGTAAAGACAGGGCTATTCGATGAATACCAGAAAACAAAGATACTTGTGTGGCACCCCAGGAGTTTGGTTGCCACAGTGACCTTACCTTCCTCCAGGGAAGGGTGATGTCATGCCTGAAAGCGAAGAGGGATCCCAGCAGCAGAATCCAGAGGGCAGAGGATGTCAGGTTCTCTGTCCCAATTAAGACTCTTCTTCAAAGCAGCAGCACATGTGAGCCGGAGACTCCATAGAGAGTGATTCCTGAAACAGGTTACAGCTGCCTGTTATGAGAGTGAAGTTCAACTTAAATAAGAGAGAGAGAGAGAGAAAGAGGAACTTGGATGGAGCTTATAGCAGCCAGTGCCTCAGAGAGCAGTGCTAGAAAGGAGACCTCACATCCCACCTGTAGTAAGGTGGATCCTAAACTGCTTTCAGGCCGAACTACTCCAGTATGACCTGTATTCAATGCCCTGGATACTTTGCCTGCAAAACTGTAAGTAAAGCTTTGGAAACTGCAACTCGCTGATTGTTTCTCAGTTTCTTCCTGCGTCACCTACTACACTCAGCTACATCTCCCAGCACCATTACCTCCTTTTACTACATGTACCTGCTCTGGGATCTCATAGCCTCACCTGTGGGAGGCTGTACCAACTCTGCTGCATCTCACCATCTATCCCAGAGGATCTGCATCGCAGCAGTGCTGACACCATTGACCAGATACCACAGGAGTCGTCACGAATACCTTACTACAAACTCTAAACATCTCCTGTAAATATTTCCCTTTTATTGGACACCCAGGGCCACGGACCGGGTCACTGCTGCTGTGACACATCCCTTCAATTCACCGGCCCGGTACCGAGAATCCCACTGCCCTGGCAGGCGATCGCCGCAGTCCCTATAATGCTGCTCCCAATGCCATATATACCTGGAGCAGCCTGGCTACCACAATACTCAGGGGAGCTGTATACCCTGAGCGATTTCAGGGAGAGACTCTGCAGTTTATTTGATGTATACCCCTGTCTGAAAACCAAACGTGAACATTCTCATTGGACAGTTAACTGGTGCAGCGCAAAGAGAAGTGAAGTCCTGGAAGGGCACTGATAAAGAGACTGTTAAGCAAATTCTGGCTAAACTGAGGAGCACCTTTGACACCTGCACTGCAGCAGAAATAAAAGTGAGGTTCTTTGGGTGCAAACAAAGGGTGCAGGACAGTATACGGGACTAGGCTCTTAATCTTCAGGAGGCACTGTGGGCCATAAAGCAGATTGACCCAGACAGCGTGCGGGATGGAGACAGATTGTTAAAGGAGCAGTTTGTTGAGGGACTCCTGTCCAGCACCCACAGGTCACAGCTGCACATCATGGCCCAACAAAACCCTGACCTGAGTTTTGCAGACTTTAAAGACAGGGCTATCCTTGCATTACACGAACCAAATGTCAGCCGTACAGTGCCTCCTAGGCGCCCAGCCATTACATACCACCAGGAGGCGGCATCCTTCCCTCAGGCTCTCGCTGAGGCTGATGCACAGACCCTGGATAATGACCCATCTGCAGACCTGCATCTGCAGGTTCAGGAGCTGACCAAAAGCGTGGCTGCACTAACCAAAACCGTGCAGTCCTTGCAAGTGCCCCAAAAGGAGAAGATAGAGTTAGCCTCCAGTCCAGATGACATCCAGTGGCGATGGAAGAGGATCCCGCCGATCAGAGGGAGAGACAACGACCGCTACGACCAGGACGGATGTCCCATTTGCCGCCGCTGCAGAAAAGCAGGGCACATCGCAAGATTCTGTCGAGCGACCCCTGGGGCAGACGGCCAACTCCCAGGAGTAAGACGACCAGGCCCACAGAATTGGTGAGCCAAGTACGTCGGAGGAAGACCGGTCCTCCCAGTGGTGATTGATGGCATCCCAATAAACGCTTTGCTGAACACTGGCTCTCAGGTGACAACTATGCCATATATACTTTACAAACGGTACTGGGCTGACTCTGATTTTACTCGCGGTCCAGCTGATGAGCTGACAGTAGTTGCCAGCAATGGTCAGCCTTTGCCACAGAAGGGGTATAAGGAAGTGACCATTAAGTTGGGGCGGGTAGAATTAAAAAACCAAGGTATGATAATTGTAGACATTGATCAACGAGAATGTAACCCAATGATGACCTTAGGTACTAATGTGATAGAAAATTGTCTTGCCAAGGTTATTGTTTTGTTGCAACAGGTAGCCGAAACTGCTGGTTCCAGTGAACAACGGGTCCTGCAAAAGGAGATCAAGGCCCTGATGCAAAGACAGCAGGTAGTGCTATCTGGCGGAGAAGTCGGCAGTGTCAGAGTGAGTGATGCATTCCCCATTGCAATACCCCCAAAAAGTGAAATGTTAATTTGGTGTTGTGCAGCCATAGGCCTCAGAGGAAGAGATTACCAAGCCCTGGTAGAGCCAGTGTACTCTGATAGTAGGCCCACTATCCTGACAGCCAGAGGGGTAGTTGATGTCCGCAAGGGGTGGGTACCTGTACGCATCTTAAATTGTGGGGAGGAGGAGGCCAAACTACCTTGGTATGCCACCATTGCTAAGCTGTTCACTATCAATAACAATGCCATTCAGACAGCAGAACCCCTGGTCTCGTCCGAACAGGCAGAGGACAATGGCTCTGCAAAACACCTGGAGGATTGGTGTCAGCAGCTGCACGTAGGCACTGACTCCATCCCTCCACACCAAAAGAATAGGGTTTACCTAGTGGTTCAAGAGTTTGAACGGGTATTCAGCAAACTACCTTTAGATTTTGGGCAGGCAAAAGGGGTCCAACATCATATCCCCACTGGAAATCATCCGCCCATTAAAGAAAGGTACCGGCCTGTACCCCCAAATCACTACTAATGTGCCAAGAGTATGCTACGAGAGATGAAGGAGGCTGGGGTGATTAGAGACAGTTGTAGCCCCTGGGCAGCTCCACTTGCCTTGTTAGAAAGAAAGATGGTACAATGAGGATGTGTGTTGATTACAGGAAACATAACAGCATTACCCACAAAGATGCCTATCCATTACCTAGGATAGAGGAATCACTAGCTGCGCTGAGAACTGCTATTTGTCTACCTTTGATCTCACTAGTGGGTATTGGCAGGTTCCCGTGGCAGAGGAAGACAAAGAGAAGACCGCCTTTGCAATACCAATGGGCCTCTCAGAGTTCAACTACATGCCGTTCGGGCTTTGCAGCGCGCCAGGAACGTTCCAGAGATTGATGGAGTGCTGCCTTGGACACATGAACTTTGAGACAGTTCTGTTGTACCTTGATGACGTCATTGTCTTCTCCAAGACCTATAAGGAACATTTGGAGCACTTGGCCAAGGTGTTCGAAGCCCTGTCCAAATTTGGCCTAAAAGTGAAGCCATCCAAATGCCACCTCTTGAAGCCCAAGGTGTAGTACCTAGGCCATGTAGTGAGCGCAGAAGGTGTGGCGCCAGACCCTGACAAGGTCACTGTTATCCAGGACTGGCAGAGACCCAACAACATCCATGAAATACGCCAGTTCCTTGGGTTGGTAGGCTACTACCGAAGGCTCATCAAGGACTTCACTGAAATAGCAGCACCTCTGCAAAATCTCCTTGTGGGCCAGCCCAAGAAGGCCAGAAAGAAAAGTACTACGTTTGATTGGAATGACGAACTGGAAAGAGCCTTCACTCGGTTGAAGATGGCCCTTACGGGGGATGAAGTTCTGGCCTACCCAGACTTTAACCAACCATTCATCCTCTATACTGATGCCAGCAATGTTGGACTGGGAGCAGTGCTGTCGCAGGTACAGAATGGCAAAGAAATAGTGATCTCCTATGCCAGCAGGAAACTTCGTCCCACTGAAAGGAACCCTGACAACTACAGCTCCTTCAAGTTAGAGTTCCTCGCCATCGTTTGGGCTGTGACCGAGCGATTCAAACACTACCTAAGCTGCGGGAAAGTTTACCATCTTCACGGACAACAATCCGCTGACTCACTTGAAAACCGCAAAGCTAGGTGCACTGGGGCAGTGATGGATGGCCCGGCTGTCCAACTACGAGTTCACCATCAAGTACCGAGCGGGGCATAAAAATGCCAATGCTGACGCACTATCCAGAATGCCCAACTTACCTGACGGGGGAGAAGATCTGGACACACTTGAAGAAATTGAATTACCAGCCTTACACCGTCCAATTGCGACCCAACATGCTCAAGGGGTGAAAAACAAGCGCTACATCACGAAAGAGGCTACCTTAAACCCATTGCCTCACCATGAGTGGGCAGAGACACAGGATAGCGACCCAGCAGTCCGCCTGGTAAAGGAGCTACTGGCACAAGCTGACTCGTGTCCTGGTTCAGATGCTCCACATGAGACCTAACAGCTGTGGAAGGAAAAGGGCAGACTGTTCATCTATGAAGGGAAGCTGTGTCGGAGGAGTGTCAATGCCTGAACTCATGAACTGGTCTGGCAAGTGGTGGTCCCGAGGCGAGATGCATCATTGGTCCTGAAAGCGTACCACAATGGAGCAGGACATTTAGGATGGAAGAAGTTAGAGGTCCTACTACGCGAGACATTCTACTGGATTGGTATGAGGAAGGCCATTGAAGATTGGTGCCGAGAGTGTGGACCATGCAGCTTGTGAAGGAAAGACCGTAACAGCCAGCGAGCCCCGTTGCAGACAATAATCACCAAACAGCCACTTGAACTGGTAGCCTTGGACTATGTGAAGCTAACTCCAAGCCGGTCAGGCTATGTCTATGCTCTTACCATTGTTGACCACTACTCAAGGTTCCTGGTAGTCGTGCCTGTCAAGGACCAAACAGCAAAGACAGCATCCAAGGCATTCCAACAGCACTTTTGTCGACCACATGGTTACCCTGAACGAGTGCTTACTGACTAAGGTCCAGCTTTTGAAGCAGAAGTGTTCCAGGAGTTCTGTAACATGTATGGCTGCAAGAAAATCAGACCAACACCGTACCATCCACAGACAAATGGCATGTGTGAGAAGATGAACCAAGTGGTAATTGACCTCCTGAAGACTTTGCCTCTGGATTAGAGAAACTTGTGGCCAGAAAAGTTGCCAGATCTGGTGGATCTCTACAACCACATTCCGGTGAATTCTACCAACTGTACGCCGGCCTACCTCATGAGAGCAAGACCTTGCAAATTACCAATTGATTTGGACATGGGAGTGCTGACACCTGAGGTAACATCACCAGATGTAGACTGGGATATTGAGCGGCAACAACAGTACCGCAAGGTGCAAGAATGTGTAGAGAAAAGTTTGTCTCAGGCAAGACAAAAACAAGAAATAACTTACAACCAGCATGCACATGCAGTTCCCTTGTCACCTGGTGAACAGGTACTCAAAAGGAAAAGGCGACTCCACAAGCTTGACGACCACAGGGAAGCGGAGCCATATACCATTATGCCCTCGGACTTCGGCAATACCAAGGTCTGCCTTATCAGTAAGGATGGAGGAGAAAACTCCACAGCAGTGTCCAGGGATCACCTAAAATCATACCCTGACCAGTTAAAAGGAAAGATCGGAGAAAAGGACATTCCTTCGTCAATAGAAAAAGTGGAAGAAGAGGTCCGCACTGTACATGGCGAGTTCCCGTCGAACTGGACGAGAGTAAACCAGGCTATAGTAGTGCCCGTCTTGACCTTTGCCCAACCGGCAGTACCTGAAAGAGAATTGACTCAGGATCAGCCTGAAGAACTGCAAGTTCCAGTGATAGAAGCCACCCCTGCAGTGGAACGTGAAAATCTGCCACCTGCTAGCGGTGAATCTGTCACACCCACAGTGAGTCTAGGAAATCGCAGAAGGGAACTGCCCAGTTTACCAACACACACACTAGACCAGGCTAGATCACTAGAGACACCTGTACTGCGTAAATCAGTCCGTAGTACTAGAGGTCAGATCCCAGCCAAGTATATGGACTAACATGTTATTGTTCTAGTAATGTAAATAAGTTAATGTTTATAATTGCAACTTTTAACCATTCTGATTTCATTCTTTAAATGGACGATTGGGTCACTGGACTCGGAGTGACCAGGACAATACTTGTAAATAGTTAGCATTAATGACCACAGAACAAAAACCGCCTGGAGTGGCTGAAGACGTGGTCCATGAGGGGAACCAGCCATGCCTTGTAGCCCGCCCAAGGCCTACGTTGAGGGTTTGAGGCGGGTCCCTCACATTTTACTTTGCTAGGGTGAGAAAGGACACCCCATTTCAGACACCACCAAATGTATATATTTAATGTTATAATTCCTGTAAATAGTTATCATATGTTTTTCTTTATGTTTCCCCAGTCCAGGAGTACTGGATTGAACTAGGGGGGAATGGGGCACCCCAGGAGTTTGGTTGCCACAGTGACCTTGCATTCCTCCAGGGGAGGGTGATGTCATGGGTGCATCGCCACGAAGATCGTCGCGATTGCACATTCTGACTTCTCACAGCTGAGCTGCTGTTTCTTTGTGTTTGGTAATGAGAGAGTTAATTTTACCTAGCTCTTTGCTAAGACTAGGTCCAGCCTCGCCCGGCTGCTTTTGATTATGTTCTAATTAGTTTCCTTTATATTCCTGCCAGTCTGGGTGTTAGACGCCGGTGAAAGCATTCATGTAGTCTAGCAGACTGGAGCGGTTCTGAGAATACTTAAGCTAAGAGCTCCTTAGTTGTTTTTACTCTTATAGCTTATAGTTTATCTCTGAGACCTTAGGTGTTCCTACTGTGTGTGAGTGTTGTATGTAAGACTTTATTTACTTTATTTCTTGTCTTTCTTGTATGTCTTTCTGTTCATTAACCGTTACCTGTTCATTCCCTTTGGTGGTAATCAGGGTCCTTCTTAGGACTAGATTACAGTTGGCAGGGATTGATAGGAGACAGGGTTTACGCTGGTGGCCTGGACCTCTGTACCTTTAACAGTACCTCCAGGTAGAGGGATTAGTCAGGACCCCAGTTTAGGGTCAGCATAGACCCCGGTCACCCTCTAGCCGGAGACAGCGTATAACGGATTCAGTATTGACCCACTGGACATTCTGTCAGGTAATTCTATGTTATCATATATCTATGCGCATGTTATATAGTATGTTGCCCTTTTGATATAGATTACTGTCATCACATATATATATCTGCTATACAGCGTGACATTTTCACCGGCCATACTAAAGATTCTCCCCAGCTGTCATGGATCCAGTAGACCAGCTGGCCCGGCAGTTGCAGGGGTTGTCCATGGAGTTTGCAGACATTAAGTCCAAGGTTTTGTCCCCCCCGGAGCAAACCAGATCTGAACCTAAGGTTGCTCTCCCGGACAGGTTCACTGGTGGGCGGGACAAATTTTTTACCTTCCGTGAGGCATGTAAATTGTACTTTCGGCTGCGGCCTCGGTCATCTGGGAGTGAAGAGCAGAGGGTGGGAATTGTTATCTCGCTCTTACAAGGGGACCCTCAATCTTGGGCGTTCTCTATTCCTCCAGGCTCCCCAGATCTCCAGTCAGTGGATCGATTTTTACTGCCCTGGGTCTGGTATATGATGATCCGGATCGAGTCTCCCTTGCTGAAACAAAGTTACGTAAAATACGGCAAGGAAATCGTCCAGCGGAGGAATATTCTTCTGAGTTCCGTAGATGGGCAACAGATACTCAGTGGAATGACCCAGCTCTTAGGAGCCAGTTTTGTCAAGGGTTGTCTGACAAATTAAAAGATGTGTTGGCTCAGTATGATTCTCCTCCATCACTGGAGGCTGCTATGGCCCTCGCTATTCGCATTGATAGACGACTTCGGGGAAGACGCGAGGTAACTCCGCCTCCCGTGATGACTCCACCTACTACTAAAGTTCCTTATACTGAGGTTCCCCTGGTCTGTTCTGAGGAGCCCATGCAGTTGGGAGGGACATCATTTTGTAGGAGGGAATCGGCGGTGCACCGCAAGACTAGAAGGTGTTTCTTTTGCGGGAGAGAGGGAATTTTGTTGGGGGGTGTCCATCCCGGGCCTCTTTGAGCAAAGGAGTTAACCTGGGAGTGTGTATTTCGTCCCCAAATCCCTCTCAGTTTCTCGTGCCTGCGGAGGTGGTGATTGGTACTAGAACTGAGAGGATTTCTGTTTTTCTTGATAGTGGGTCCGGGGCTAATCTGGTGGACGCTCGGTTTGCCCAGGTGCATGGTATGCAACTGAGTGTATTGGCCAAACCAGTCCCTATAGTCTCTATTGATTCTAGACCTCTCGGTCAAGGTAGCTTGGTACAAGCTGTTCATAACATAGATCTTCGAGTAGGGGCAATACATAAAGAGCAATTGTCTTGTTATGTGTTGGAGGGTCTACCTACTCCTATTGTGTTGGGACTTCCTTGGTTGGCTAAACATAACCCAGTGATTGATTGGCAATCCAGAAAGATAAGCCAGTGGGGTGAATTTTGCAGGAATAACTGCATGAGCACGGTCATCGGTGCGGTTGTGCCTAGGACTTTGCCTCCTTTTCTGGAGGACTTTGGGGAGATGTTCTCAGAGGAGGGGTGTAAAGAGTTACCTCCTCATCGCGCATATGACTGCTCAATAAAGTTGCTTCCTGATGCCTTATCTCGTACTTTCCCAGGGGCCGGGAAGACGGATGATCCGGTTCCTATTCCTCAGGAGGGAGTTGTAGTGTCAGCTGTATGCTCTGAGCTTGAGGGGGAGGTATTGGGGGCTCAGGGGGACGCCCCTGTGGGACTTCCAGGGAGACTGATAGTTCCAGATCGCTTAAGACTGAAGGTTACGGGGAACCGTTACAAACGGATGGCTGATAGGAGGAGAGTTTCTGGTCTAGATCTGAAGGTGAACGATCTGGTTTGGTTGTCTACCAGGAATATAAAACTTAAAGTTTCCTCCTGGAGGTTGGGTCCCAGATTCATCGGGCCGTACAGGATCAGTTCCATAATTAATCCTGTGGCATTTCGTCTGGACCTCCCTCCTACGTTTAAAATTCATAATGTGTTTCACAAGTCATTACTTAAAAAGTATGTGGCACCAGTCATACCGTCACCTCTACCTCCTCCTTCAGTGGTAGTCAATGATAACGTGGAATTTCATGGGTCGAAAATCATTGACTCACGTCTCAGTCGCCGATCCCCTCAGTACTTAGTTCATTGGAGGGGGTATGGTCCTGAGGAGAGGACGTGGGTCCCTGCGTCTGATGCTAACGCAGATCGATTGGTTCGGACCTTTCACACAACTTACCCGGACAGACCTGGTCATGAGGGTCCGGAGGCCCCTCGTAGAAGGGGGGTACTGTCATGGGTGCATCGCCACGAAGATCGTCGCGATTGCACATTCCGACTTCTCACAGCTGAGCTGCTGTTTCTTTGTGTTTGGTAATGAGAGAGTTAATTTTACCTAGCTCTTTGCTAAGACTAGGTCCAGCCTCGCCCGGCTGCTTTTGATTATGTTCTAATTAGTTTCCTTTATATTCCTGCCAGTCTGGGTGTTAGACGCCGGTGAAAGCATTCATGTAGTCTAGCAGACTGGAGCGGTTCTGAGAATACTTAAGCTAAGAGCTCCTTAGTTGTTTTTACTCTTATAGCTTATAGTTTATCTCTGAGACCTTAGGTGTTCCTACTGTGTGTGAGTGTTGTATGTAAGACTTTATTTACTTTATTTCTTGTCTTTCTTGTATGTCTTTCTGTTCATTAACCGTTACCTGTTCATTCCCTTTGGTGGTAATCAGGGTCCTTCTTAGGACTAGATTACAGTTGGCAGGGATTGATAGGAGACAGGGTTTACGCTGGTGGCCTGGACCTCTGTACCTTTAACAGTACCTCCAGGTAGAGGGATTAGTCAGGACCCCAGTTTAGGGTCAGCATAGACCCCGGTCACCCTCTAGCCAGAGACAGCGTATAACGGATTCAGTATTGACCCACTGGACATTCTGTCAGGTAATTCTATGTTATCATATATCTATGCGCATGTTATATAGTATGTTGCCCTTTTGATATAGATTACTGTCATCACATATATATATCTGCTATACAGCGTGACAGGTGATGTCATGCCTGAAAGCAAAGAGGGATCCCTTAGCAGGTAACACAGCATGCAACACCTTTTCTTACTCCAGACCAGAAGGAGGAGCTCTAACACCTGATTTTCAGGAAAGCTTCTCTGGAATATTCTGGCTGGGGGAGGAGTTAGGAGAGTAGCTGGAGGGACGAGAGAGGAGAGACGTGTGGAGACAAGCTGGGGGACAGGAGCCATAGCAGGCTCATCCCCAGGTCTGAGCACCAGAGACCAGACCCCGGGAGTCCGAGGCTGAGAGGGTGCAGTAAAGTCCCAGCAGCAGAATCCGGAGGGCAAAGGACAGCAGGTTCTCTGTCCCAATTAAGACTCTTCTTCAAAGCAGCACATGTGAGCCGGAGACTCCATAGAGAGTAATTCCTGAAACAGGTTACAGCTGCCTGTTATGAGAGTGAAGTTCAACTTAAATAAGAGAGAGAGAAAGAGGAAATTGGATGGAGCTTATAGCAGCCAGTACCACAGAGAGCAGCGCTAGAAAGGAGACCTCACATCCTACCTGTAGTAAGGGGATCCTAAACTGCTTTCAGACCGACCTACTCCAGCACGACCTGTATTCAATGCCCTGGATACTTTGCCTGCAAAACTGTAAGTAAAGCTTTGGAAACTGCAACTCGCTGATTGTTTCTCAGTTTCTTCCTGCGTCACCTACTACACTCAGCTACATCTCCCAGCACCATTATCACCTTTTACTACATCTACCTGCCCTGGGATCTCATAGCCTCACCTGTGGGAGGCTGTACCAACTCTGCTGCATCTCACCATCTATCCTAGAGGATCTGCATCGCAGCACTGGTCACCACTGACCAGATACCACAGGTGGCATCACGAATACCTTACTACAAACTCTAAACATCCCCTGTAAATATTTCCCTTTTATTGGACGCCCAGGGACACGGACCGGTCACTGCCGCTGTGACACATCCCTTCAATTCACCGGCCCGGTACCGAGCATCCCACTGCCCTGGCGGGCGATCCACTTGTACATGACTCTACAGAGATAGTAGAATTGCCCTTAAAACAACAGATACAAAGTTACACAAGTGGGAGATTAGAGCACGTTTCAGATGCCACAAGCAAAGATACTTAAAAAAGACTAGATTTTAGAAAGCAGAAAAATGAAAAACAAAAACTATTTTCAAAAGGTATTACCTGTTAAAGGGAACCTGTCACTATAAAAACGCTATTAACCTGAAGATATGGGGTTAATCTGCCAGTTAATAATGTTATAATGCTGGCTGGAGCCTGCGCTTAGCCAAATACTGGGGGGAGAAAATTAACTTTATTCTCCCCAGCAGCGTTCCTGTTTACGTCTCGGGGACTGCACTGGCGTGAGTTCAATCGCCGCTCTCAGAATACGTCTGTAATCGCACCCCTGGCCCTGACTGACACTCCCTCTGCATTGGGGCTTAGCTGTCATATTGGATATCGTAAAGGAACAGCTGAAACACTGCAAATATCGGCACAATAATGGTATTCACACATGACATAGAAGTTTTGGTCACAAATGCAAAAGTGAAACCTGACAAAGGTTCTTATGAAGGGCCATACTGGCCATCTGGCAATTATGGAAATGCCAGAAGGACCTGTTGGTCGTGGGCCACCTTGTCTGCTACATTGTTATCAGAATTTGCATCCATGGTGCAATTACATCACTGTATCGCACCACCAGCATCCACTGAAAGAATGGATAAAAGAGGAGTCAGACGCTGCAGAGGATGAGGTGTCTGTGAGCATAGCGATTTTTTTATTTTTGGGAAATTGTGGGGGACCATCACACTATATAGGGCACTGTGAATTGGACCATCATAGTATATGAGGAGCTGTGGGGTGAACAACCATACTACATAGTGTACTGTTGGGGGAACCATCATACTACATAGGGAGCTGTTAGGGGTACCATCATACTACATAGGAGCTGTGAGGTGTAGCATCATAATATGTAAGGATCTGTGGGGTGTACCAATCTTCATAGTATATGTGGATCTATTATACTGTGTGGGGTGGCTGTGGGGGGACCATCTTACTGTACAGAGTGGTTGTGGTGGACGTCATACTATGTGGAATTAATGTGGTGGACATTATACTGTGTTGAGGTATATGGGGTAAGTTATACTATGTTAGAAGCTGTTGTGGCCATCTTACTGCATGGGATGGTTTTGGGGCCATAATACTGTATGGGGGCTGTGGGGTCCTCATATTGTACCAGGAGCTTTGGTGGACATCACACTTTACATGTGGGCCTGTGGTGGACATCATACTGTGTTGTGCCTCACATACTGTATATTGAGGGCTATGGTGGATACCATACTGTATGGGAAGCTGTTGTGGCAATCTTACTGTGTGGGGTGCTGTGGGGCATCATACTTTGTGTACGGTTTGTAAGGCAATCATACTGTGTGGGGTCATCATACTTTGTTGGGGCATAAAACTCTACGGCGGTTATGAGCGGGGTATCATAGTGAGTGAGAACGGGGCTTCAGTAGGAGAAAAATAACTGTCTAAGTGCTGCAATACATTTCCTTCTCCCTTTCTTAAAACGTTGGGAGATATGCTCTTCTTTGATTGTGACGTGATAGGATTTTTTCTATGGGGCGCTGTACGCCCCTGCTCAGGAGCATTATGTCATTATTACAAGGAGGCACAATGGGGGATTGTTATAATTTTAGGGGAAGCAAGGGGTCATTGTTATTAATATGATAAAGCACAGGGGATATTTTTTAATTATAAGGAGGTACAGTCATTATTATAAGAGGTCAAGGAGGAGCATTATTAACGGAGGAAAAGGGGAATTATTATAAGGCATAACAGGTAGTAGAATGTGAAAAGGGTCCTGCAAAATCAGTAAAGTGAAGATGTCTCTGTGTTACATTTTGCAGGGACGAGTTATGGATGGAATAAGAGGTCATCGTGATCTGGACCGAATTTAAAAGAAAAGGGAAAATGAATGACAACAATCAACGAGAAGGTCAATGGTGAGAGTCTGCGCAATATACACATAAATGCTCTGCAGAGCACTAGTGTAAGGCCGGAGTCACACTCCTGTAGAATACGGATGAGTGCTATGTGATAAAACATCGCATAGCACTCAGCCCAGTGTTAATCTATGGGGCAGCTCACATCAGCATTTATTTTCTTGGGCGTATTCAGCGTGCATGTAAAATCGCAGCATGCTGCAATTGTCACCAAGACTCGCCAATACAAACCTATGGGTGAAAGAAAAAAATCACACAGCACTCAGACCATGCGAGTGCTGTCCGATTTTTACGCACCGGTGTCCTTTGAAAAGCCAACAATTCATGTACCACGTACAGTAAAATCACACTGACAGGTTAGAATAGAATAGTTAGAATAGATATATACACATAGAATACATAGATATATAGATGTCAGTGACACACACATATATATATATGTATTTATATGGCATAGATAGAAGAAAAGCTGGCAATTCATCTGCCGTGTTCTGTAAAATCACTGCAGGAGCCAACAGGATATAAGAGATAGCTCGTACATACAGTAAATACACATAGAATAGTGTAAGGTTCTGTGTGCATGTTCCTGAAACTCAGTTTGTTCGTCAGCCATTTTACTTTCTGTCTTGCTGCGGCTGCCCTCAGTCAATATGGAGTTTCCAGCTTGCATGTTCCCGCCCTGATTCTCTCCTTTTGCTTCTTAAGCAGCCACAGCTGAGCAATCAGTGCTTCAGAACCTAGCCTGCAGTGAACCTGTGACCTGACTCCTGAAGCCTTGGACCTTGTACTCCAGCTATTCCTACTGAGGAACTCTGAAGCACTTGTGGACTCTGAACCCTGCTCTTTGAAAGACCCACGTTTGCATGGACTTACGGTAACAGAGAAGAAGATCCTGAACCTGTTGTGGAGAGTGATTGCTGAGCTTAGATTACTCTGGCCTGCTGTGTCTCCTGCTTCTGTGTCTGCAAACTGTGTGACTATTTTTGCCAACTTGTATGAAGTAATACAAGACTTTCTATATCAAACCTGTGTCTCATGTATTTTCATCGCACCCAAGCACAAGACGCTATATGAACTGTACTACACACATTACAAGATTCTGAAGCCAAACGTTAGTGTCTGCTGGGTCTGGAAAGGCTGTGTCTGCTGTAACTGTGGATATCGGATGTCCGGTTGTACTTTCTGTGATGACAGTGGTTGTGACTTCTCACAACCATTCCAGATGTCCGGTTGAACTTTCTGTGATGATAGTGGTTGTGACTTCTCACAACCATTCCAGGTGAGCAGTTCCCTTAATTTTTTTTTCTCTCTGCAGTGTTACCA
Source organism: Oophaga sylvatica (assembly GCA_033576555.1). Classification (NCBI taxonomy): domain Eukaryota; kingdom Metazoa; phylum Chordata; class Amphibia; order Anura; family Dendrobatidae; genus Oophaga; species Oophaga sylvatica. The sequence continues at coordinate 278,112,902 of JARQOD010000006.1, read as the reverse complement.
CAGGTAAACACTATTGTTTTTTTTTTCTCCTCTCCTCTTCTTCCAGTACTCCTGTCTTAAAAGATCTGGAAAATGGAGGCCCGCATAAAGGAACTTTGCGGAGTGACTGATAATATCCTTGCAGATTTGCAGAATATAAAGACCCGTTTTACAAACCTACAGGACCTCACTAATCACAATTTGCAAGTGTTTGGACAGACTGCCCAGGATTTGCGAGCCAGGATTGAGGTTCTAGAGGAGCGAGTCCAGGCTCCTGCCGTAGCCCCGAGTTCTGGGATTCCCAAGTTGCCCCCTTTTTGTTTTGGCGGTGAACGTGAGAAATTCAGGGGATTTATTAATCAATGCAATCTTTTTTTTTCTGCACATGCTTCACAATTTCCCACTGAACGATCTAAGGTGCTTACTATAATTATGTTGCTTACCAACAAGGCTTTGATGTGGGCAAACCCTCTGATTGAGACTGAGGATGATTGTTTGAATCACCTTGATGCTTTTATTTCAGCCATGGGGCAGGTGTTTGATGACCCCAATCGAGGTGCAACAGCTGAAGCAGCCATGTTAGCTTTGCGCCAAGGTAAGCACTCGGTAGCTGAATATGCCTTGGATTTCAGGAGATGGGCCCTTGATACCACCTGGGACAGTTCTGCCAAAAAATCTATTTTTCGAAAGGGGTTATCTCCACTGATTAAGGATGAACTTGCTCGTGCCGACCCTCCCACTGCGTTAGGTGACTTTATTAACTACTGCATCCGTATTGATACTCGTCTGACTGAACGCAGGCAAGAGAGATGGTTCGAAAGCAATCGCACTAACCTTTTCCTACCTTCCTCTCCAGCTAAGGAACCTTTGAGTAGGATTACACGGGAACCTGAACCTGAACCCATGCAGGTAGACTCTTTACAACGACGGGTTAGTGATGCACGCAAGGAACATCGTTTTAAGGAGAATCTATGTTTCTATTGTGGTAAGTCAGGGCACTTCATTATAAACTGCCCCAGCCGTTCTCGTAAGACTACTGCAGCACTCATTCACTGTGAGTGTTGCGAGAGGGGATCTGTCAGGTCCGAGCCTCAGGCTCCAGAGAGATCTGCAGCAACAGATCTTGATTTCTCGGACTTAAACTCCGTTACCTCTGAGGACGTTGACTGTGTAAACGCTGCCATTTTTCAAGTTTCCTCAGCGGTGTCCCAGCTGAGTTGTAAGAAAAACAATTCTCATTGCTTTCTTTCCATCAAACTCTGGGTTGACTCAGCTTGGGTGTCTAGCTCTGCTATGATCGACTCAGGGGCAAGTGGAAATTTTATGGATGTCTCCTTTGCTCTGAAACAGGGGATACGTTCAGTGAAGAAGGCTACTCCAGTACAGATGGAAACTGTGGATGGCTCCCTGCTGACCTCTGGACCAGTGGATCAGGAAACAGAGCCTTTGAGGGTTCTTATGGGTAAAGATCATCAAGAGAAACTGTCTTTTATGCTTATCTCTTCTCCCCACTTTCCCATTATTCTAGGGCTACCATGGCAGCAGGCTAAGAATCCTACCATTAACTGGGAGACCAAGGAATTACACTTTCCAGAGAAACAGATGAGTCCAAAAGTTTCAGCTTGCTCTGTTCCTAAAGGAACCATGTCAGTCCCTGAACTACCAGCTGTATACCAGGACTATGTGGATTTATGTGACAAGAAGAACGCTGACCAGCTTCCTCCTCACCGTCCATATGATTGTCCAATTGAATTATTGCCTGGAGCAGAGATACCTTTTGGTAAGATCTACCCCCTGGCGGGGCCCGAGCTAAAGGCTTTAAAGGATTACATAGACGAAAATCTAGCCAAGGGCTTCATACGCCCCTCTTCATCTCCTGCAGGTGCACCCATCTTCTTTGTAAAGAAGAAAGATGGATCTCTGAGACCCTGCGTAGACTATAGGGAACTCAATAAGGTTACTATTAGAAACCGTTATCCATTGCCTTTAATCCCTGAGTTATTGGAGAGAGTGCGACATGCCAAAATTTTCTCTAAACTAGATCTTCGTGGGGCCTATAACTTAGTCCGTATTAGACCTGGGGATGAATGGAAGACTGCATTCAGGTCACGCTATGGACACTTTGAATATCTAGTTATGCCTTTTGGTCTGAGTACCGCCCCAGCCACTTTCCAACACTTGGTGAATGACATCTTCAGGGATCTCCTAGATACATTCGTGGTGATTTATTTGGATGATATTCTAATTTTTTCTAACTCCACAGAGGAACATCATGGACATGTGAGAATGGTCTTGGAATGTCTAAGACAAAATCATCTTTACATCAAACTTGAAAAGTGTGAATTCCATAGGACCGAAATTCAATTTCTGGGGTATGTACTGTCTACACAAGGAATTAGTATGGATGGAAGCAAAACCCAAGCCATCAAGGATTGGCCAAGTCCTAGAAATGTGAAGGAGGTACAGCGCTTCATCGGTTTGCCAACTTCTATAGACGTTTCATTAGAAATTTCTCTGAGGTAGTGTCACCTATCACCCAACTTACCCGGAAAGAGTCTAGGTTCTCCTGGACTCCCCAAGCCCAGGAAGCATTTTCCCGTCTAAAAGATAAATTTACCACTGCACCTATCCTAGTACATCCCAACCCCGAGCTTGCCTTCATAATAGAGGTGGATGCTTCAGACTGTGCCGTTGGAGCTATACTCTCTCAGAGAACAGGTGAGAACAATGTCTTGCATCCCTGTGCCTTCTTTTCCCAGCAGTTGTCTTCGGCTGAGAGGAACTACGATGTGGGCAATAGAGAGTTGTTGGCCATTATTGCCGCCTTCAAAGAATGGAGACACCTTCTTCAGGGAGCTGCACAGCAAATAGTCGTCCTGACAGACCATCGTAACCTTGAATTTATCAGGTCGGCTAAGTGCCTGACTCCTCGCCAGGCTCGCTGGAATCTTTTCTTAAACCAATTTAATTTTATCATTTCTTATAGACCAGGATCGCGCAATGGAAAGGCTGATGCACTCTCTAGGATTTACTCAGCAGAGACACGTCCAATTACTCCTCCTAAGACTATTCTTCCTGACTCTAGATTCCTAGGAGTGATTCATAATCAAGACCTACTTAAGGACATCAAGGAAGCATACCATGCGGATTCCTTTTTGGCACAACCCCCAAGGGACGTAAGTCTTGTCTTTAAGAATGGTGTGTGGATTCAGGGACAACGCCTGTATATTCCTGAAACAGTCAGATTGAGAGTATTGCAACTCATTCACGATTCCAAGATAGCTGGGCATAGAGGAATTCTAAAGACACAGGAATTTCTTTCTCGTTTCTTTTGGTGGCCCACTTGCAGGAAGGATGTTTTAAACTATGTCACTTCATGTGAAGTCTGTGCAAGATGCAAAACACCTCGCTCCTCACCAACTGGTCTGTTACAGCCTCTTCCCACCCCGTCCCGCCCGTGGGGATCCATTTCTATGGACTTCATTGTGGAGTTACCAACCTCTCAGGGGAAGAACACCATTCTAGTGGTGGTTGACCGTCTAACAAAGGCAGCTCATTTTATCCCTTGTGTCGGCTTACCCACTGCAAAACAGACATCAGATTTGATGATTAAAGATGTGTTTCGCTTACATGGAGTACCGGATGAGGTTATTTCGGATCGAGGGGTGCAATTCACTTCTAGGTTTTGGCAAAATTTCTGTGCAGCATTGGACATTAAAGTAAACCTTTCTTCTGCTTTTCATCCCCAGACTAATGGACAGACCGAACGAACCAATCAAACCCTGGAGCAGTATCTCCGCTGCTTTATCTGCCACCTACAGGATGATTGGGTGGATCTACTTCCATTAGCTGAGTTCTCTTATAACAACTCTCAGAGTGCCTCCACTAAGCAGTCTCCTTTTTACTCCAATCTAGGTTATCATCCTAACATTCTACCACGATTTCCCATAGAAACGCCTTTACCAGCAGTGGCTGAAAGAATCACGTCTTTACAGAAGAATATGGATCTTCTAAAGGAGAATCTGGAATCGGCTCAGGAAAGGTACAAGAAAGCAGCAGATAAATTTCGTAAACCTGCACCAGCTTTCAAGGTAGGAGACTTGGTCTGGCTGTCAACCAGAAATCTTAAGTTAAGGATTCCATCGTCTAAGTTGGGACATAAGTACATTGGACCCTATAAAATCAGTAAAATTATAAGTGCCGTTGCTTGTCGTCTTCAACTGCCCAGAACTATGAGAATCCACCCGTCTTTCATGTATCCCTACTAAAGGCTGCGACACCCAATACGTTTCCTGGACGTTCTTCTCCTTGCCCTGACCCAGTGCTAGTCGATGGTCAGGAAGAATTTGTGGTGGAAAGGATTTTAGATTCCAGGTTGTATAGAAATCAGTTACAATATCTGATTAAATGGCAGAGCTACCCAGTGGAGGACAACTCGTGGAACCAGTCAATAATGTTAATGCTCCTCGCTTGCTCCGTCAGTTTCATCAGAGGTACACACACAAGCCTGGTCTGAGGTCATCCGGAGGTTGTCCCTAAGGGGGGAGTAATGTAAGGTTCTGTGTGCATGTTCCTGAAACTCAGTTTGTTCGTCAGCCATTTTATTTCTGTCTTGCTGCGGCTATCTTGCCCTCAGTCAATATGGAGTTTCCAGCTTGCATGTTCCCGCCCTGATTCTCTCCTTTTGCTTCTTAAGCAGCCACAGCTGAGCAATCAGTGCTTCAGAACCTAGCCTGCAGTGAACCTGTGACCTGACTCCTGAAGCCTTGGACCTTGTACTCCAGCTATTCCTACTGAGGAACTCTGAAGCACTTGTGGACTCTGAACCCTGCTCTTTGAAAGACCCACGTTTGCATGGACTTACGGTAACAGAGAAGAAGATCCTGAACCTGTTGTGGAGAGTGATTGCTGAGCTTAGATTACTCTGGCCTGCTGTGTCTCCTGCTTCTGTGTCTGTAAACTGTGTGACTATTTTTGCCAACTTGTATGAAGTAATACAAGACTTTCTATATCAAACCTGTGTCTCATGTATTTTCATCGCACCCAAGCACAAGACGCTATATGAACTGTACTACACACATTACAAATAGTTAGATACAGTGGGTTCGGAAAGTATTCAGACACCTTTAAATTTTTTACTCGTTGTTTCATTGCAGCCATTTGGTAAGTTCAAAAAAGATATTTTCTTTCTCATTAATGTACACTCTGCACCCCATCTTGACTGAAAAAAAAACATAAATGTAGAAATTTTTTGCAAATTTATATAAAAAAGAAAAACTGAAATATCACATGGTCATAAGCATTCAGACTAGAGATGAGCGACTTTGCCTTTTTTCGTGTCGAGTCGGGTTTCATGAAACCCGACTTTCTCAAAAGTCGAGTCGAACGAAATCGGCCGACTATCGGGAAAAGTCGGAGGTCCGACTGAAACACGAAACCCAATGCAAGTCAATGGGAAAGCAAAGTCGGCAGGGAGTGGAGGACAGTAAACACACCTACAGTGCCCATTTCAATACCAACGACATCAATTCTTATTACTTAAGCTTGTCAACCTTAATTTACTGTATAATAACAGTTATGCATTAAAAACTGGGGTTATTTGGCTAAAGTTGTGGGGGGGGGCAGGGCTGGCTCCAGGTTTTCGTGGGCCCCGGGCCAAAGAGTGTCAGTGGGCCCCTTTAACACATACCACAATTCATGATGCTCCGATACGGCAGAGAAATATAGGTATAGTACAATGCCAAATACTTCACTCTTACATGACATGACTGATATCTATTGTAAATTCTACAATAGCTCAAAAAACGGACAGTATATTCCTCCATACAGTATTATCGGCACCACATAGTGTGCCATACCGAATAATGAGCCCCAGATATTGCTCCATACAGAATAATTGGTCCCATATAATGTTCCATACAGAATAATGAGCCCCATATATTGCTCCATACAGAATAATGAGCCCCATATATTGCTCCATACAGAATAATGAGCCCCATATATTGCTCCATACAGAATAATTGGTCCCATATAATGTTCCATACAGTATATGATGAGCTCCACATAATGCTACAGTATATGATGGTCCCCATATAATGTGCCATACAGTATAGGACGGTCCCCATAGAGCATAATGAGCCCCACATATTGCTCCATACAGTATAATGAGTCGCATATATAGCTCCATACAATATATGATGGGCCCCATATAATGCTCCATACAGACTAGGCCCCATATGTGCTCCATATGATGCTCCATAACCTATATGATGCCCCATAAATAATGAACCCCATATGATGCTCCAGTATTTGATGGGCCCCATGGATGATGCTCCAGTGTATGGGCCAATATAATGCTCTATATATAATGGGCCCCATTTATAATGCTCCAGTGTATAATGGGCCCCGTAAATGCTGCTCCAGTGTCTGATGTCCCCCATTTAGAAAGCTCCAGCATATGATGGGCCCCATGGATGATGCTCCAGTGTATGATGGGCCAATATAATGCTCCATATATAATGGGCTCCATTTACTGTATAATACTCCAGTGTATAATGGGCCCCGTAAATGCTGCTCCAGTGTCTGATGTCCCCCATTTAGAATGCCCAGTATATGATGGGCCCCATGGATGATGCTTCAGTATATGATGGGCCCCATATATCATTCTCCAGTGTATAATGCTCCCCATATATTGCTCCAAACATTAAAAAAATGAAACACCTCTCCTCGTTGGGTACCGCTTTACTCTGGACTCCTCAGCGTCGCCATCTTCCAGCTCTCTGCACTTGAACTGTTTAGGCAGAGGGCGTACAGATGTGACATCATCGCGCTCTCTGACCTGAATGTCACTGTCAGGAAACGCGGAAGACGTCACAGCGGTGGAGCAGGGAGAGGTAAGTATTGCAAGTGCTGTGGCCCTGAGCAGAGCAGGGAGGGTCACTCGTGGGCAACGGCACTTGCACAGGGCCCCTCATAGTACGCCGGTGTGTCTGACGGCGAGTGGGCCCCCCCACCGTCAGAGACACTTTTGCGCACTATGAGGGGCCCTGTGCCATTACCGTCGCCCATGAGTCGGCCCCCCCCACCTGCTCAGGGAACCGGCACTTGCCCGTGTGCACCAGGTGCTGACGCCGGCCCTGGGGGGGTACAGCCCAGTTAGGGAGGTGGACAAACTGGCATATGTTGAGGTGTAGGCTGGACGTTCAGCAGCTGCAAATGGAGGAAATGGAGAAGTCGGAGGAAGAGGAGGACAAAGCGAGCCATTTTTCTGGCAACCTATGTGTCATCAGGGGAAGGTGGTACAAAATCCTTTGAAACCCAGGCATGGTTCATTTTTATGAAGGTGAGATCACCAACATTTTGGGTCGACAGCCGGGTCCTTCTTTCTGTCAGGATTGATCCAGCTGCACTGAAGTCTCTTTCTGATAGCACACTACCAGCAGGGCAAGCGAGCTCCTGTAAAGCATATTGGGCCAATTCAGGCCAGGTGTCCAGTTTACAGGCCCAGTAGTCAAAGGGGAATGAATTGTGAGGGAGAACATCGATAGGGGAGGAGAGGTAATTTTGAACCATAGTTGACAACTGCTTTCTCCTGTCTGTTGCAATCGATTCAGTATTACCAGTCGTGTGAGCGTTACTCAAGAAATCAGTCCACAACATGGTCATGAAACTCCTGTCTCCAACGCCACTTCGGCTGTGTGCACCACGAACACCTATACCGTTTGGCCCAGTACGGCTCGTGGTAGAACTTGCACCACTGCTGTGTGATGGGAATGCCTCTAACAAACGGTTTACCAGTTGCTTGTTTGTTTGCCAATATTAGCTCTAGGTTCTCTTGTGGCATGATGTTCTGTAATTTGCCTTTATAGCATGAATCGAGGATGCTGGCCAACCAGTAGTCATCATACTTCATAATTTTGGCAATGGGGGGTCCCTTTTTAGGATCCGCAAGACATAATCACACATGTGGGCCAATGTTCCAGGTGTCAATGATGCACTGCCAGTGGTGGGTGGAGGAGCACTTTCAGCCAAATGCACATCCCTCCAGTCATGCACAAACCCTGTACCTGACCTTGGCAAGCCAACATTTTCTCTTGCCCCCTGAGAAGCATCCTCCTCCCAAAATAATCATCCCCCCATCAACCTCCTCCTCTTCCTCTTCTTCCTCCACCTCATCCAGCACAGTTCCCTGAGCAGACAATGCCTGACTGTCATCAAGCCTTCCCTCCTCCTCCTCCTCTTCCTCCTCCACTGCAGACACCTGATCCTTAATGTGCGTCAAAGTTTGCATGAGCAGATGCATAAGTGGGATGCTCATGCTTCTGATGGCGTTGTCTGCGCTTACCAGCCGTGTGCATTCCTTAAAACACTGAAGGACTTTACAGAGGTCTTTCAGCTTTGACCACTGCACACCCGACAACTCCATGTCTGCCCTCAAACTGCCTGCCCATGTATCCTCCCACAAATGCATTACAGCCTGCCTCTGTTCGCACAGCCTCTCAACCATGTGCATGGTGGAGTTCCACCTTGTTGCAACGTTTATGATTAGGCGGTGCTTTGGAAGGTGGAGTGATCGCTGCAGCCTATGCATACGACTGGAGTCTATGGGTGAGCGCCGGATGTGCAAGCACAGTCTTCACACCTCATGGAGCAGGGCTGTTAACTCCGGATAATTATTTAGGAAGCACTGCACCACCAGGTTTAAGGTGTGAGCCTGGCAAGGAATGTGTCTGAGTTTTGTCAGGGCCGCCACAAAATTACGGCCATTATCACTGACTACCTTGCCTGGCGCAAGATGTAGACTGCCCAGCCATGACTCAGTTTCTCGCTGCAAGTAGTCGGCCAGTACCTCCGCGGTGTGTCTGTTGTCGCCCAAAGACATCATCTTTAAAACAGCCTGCTGACGCTTACTACTAGCTGTTCGATAGAGGGACACCTCGAGTGCAACACTGGCAGCTGCTGATGGAGTGCTCATGCGACTGCGCTCTGTCGACGAGCTTTTGCTTCTGGAGGAGGAGGGTTGAATGCCTACAGCCAACTGTTGCCTATACCGTGGGCTAGGCAGCACTGTCCCACCGCCGCTGTCCCCTGTGGACCCTGCATCCACCACATTCACCCCAGTGCTCAGTGATGGACACGTAACGGCCCTGGCCATGCCTACTGGCCCATGCATCTGTTGTGAGGTGCACCTTTCCACTCACTGATTGTTTGAGTGCATGGACAATGCGGTCTTTCACATGCAGGTGGAAGGCAGGGATGGCTTTTCGAGAAAAGAAATGCCGACTGTGTAGGTCATAGCGTGGGACAGCGTAGGCCATGAGCTCTCGGAACGCTGCGCTTTCAACCAAACTGAAGGGCATCATCTCTGATGAGATCAGTTTGGCAATGTAGGTGTTCAAAGCCAGTGTACGCGGATGAGAGGATGAGTACTTTCTTGTCCTACTCAGAGTGTCTGCTAGGGTGAGCTGGACTTGAGAGCTGCATATGGGTGAACTAGGGGTGGACATGATGGACTGAGAGGGGGTTGGTGATGGTGATGGTGGTGTTGATGACCTAGATTCAGTCTTTCGTTGCAAAAACATTGTGATTCCCTGACTACTTTGGCCTTGCGACGACACCTCAACATTTCTTGCTGGTGGTGTGCTAACCGGTGGGCTTACAGTGGGGGAAGCGATGGAGCGTTGCTGGCTACCTTCAGTTGGAGCTGGTGCACATGTGCTACCTGAGGTTTTATAGTCTGTCCACGCTTGCAAGTGCATGTTCATTAAATGTCTAAGCATGCAACTGGTATTCAAATTTCGGAGATTTTTCCCTCGGCTAAAGGTCCTTCCGCACTTCTTACAGATAACCTTTGCCTCATCAATAGGATTTTGGTCAAAAAAGTGCCACACTGCACTCTTCCTACTATGGTATAAATTTTCAGTGCTTGCACGCTGTGCTAATTTGACCGTCTGGCCAAGCTGTCCTGCAACTCTTTTTGTTTTTTTAACACGTTTTTGGACTGCTACGGGCCTGACAGATAACCGCTGCTGCGATGTCGATGCCTGCTGCGGATCCTTCTCCTCTTCTGAGCTATTGCCAGCGGCACCCTCTTCCCCCAATGGATGCCAATCCGGATCAACAACTGGGTCATCCATCACCTCCTCTTCAATTTCATCTGCACCTTCCTCTGTGTCACCGTGTAAGGTGGTATAGTATGCGGGAAGGAGCACCTGAGTTTCATCAAGGTCAGATTCTGGCTCAGTAGACTGCGAGGGCAATGTAGTGCTCTGGGTGAATGTACCAGCAGAATCATCTAGCAGTAGCTGTGCATCAGTGCATTCCATCTCTGATTCATGTTGGACTGGGGAATTCAGGATTTGACTTGATAACCCAGGCATGGTATGTGAAAAGAGCTCCATGGAGTAATCTGAAGTGTGGGCTGCCGCATCCTTCACTTTTGGTAGGGGTGAAGGACACAAGGAAAGGTGTTATTCCTGACCAGGAGCCTGCACTTATGACTCAGTGCTTGCATTTTTTGAAACTTTCAGAAGAGGAGGCGATGGAGCAGGAGGCTGTTTCGGCAATGTAAGCCAAAACCTGTTCCTGATGCTCCGGCTTTAAAAGCGGTTTACCTACTTCCAGAAAAGGGAGCCTTCCAGGCCTTCTTGAGCCAGACGATGACGCCGGCTCAATACCTCCTGCCTTAGGTGCTATTGTGCTTTTGGCACTTCCAGCAGATGCACCACCACCACCATAAGTACCAGCTGACCCCCATGCCCACGTCCGTGGCCTCTTCCACCATACTTCCTCATTTTTGGGAAAATGTACCCAAAATACCAGCAGATATATGGTACTGTATGAGAAGCGTACAGCTGTATACAGTCTAGGGATAATTGTAAATCTCCGTATATATTTCAGGAGTCAGACACAGACGCTCTCAGGCTCAGTATGGATTAGACAAGAATATAACAAGCTGAAAAAGGGTACTGTATCACCAGATACCAGGTATATATAGTATAGTGAAAATATTGTAAATCTCCGTATCTGTTTCAGGAGTCAGACATAGACGCTCTCAGGCTCAGTATGGATTAGACAAGAATATAAAAAGCTGAAAAAGGGTACTGTATCACCAGATACCAGGTATATATAGTATAGTGAAAATGTTGTAAATCTCCATATCTATTTCAGTAGTCAGACACAGACGCTCACAGGCTCAGTATGGATAAGACAAGAATATAAAAAGCTGAAAAAGGGTACTGTATCACCAGATACCAGGTATATATAGTATAGTGAAAATATTGTAAATCTCCGTATCTATTTCAGGAGTCAGACACAGACACTCACAGGCTCAGTATGGATTAGACAAGAATATAAAAAGCTGAAAAAGGGTACTGTATCAGAAGCGTACAGCTGTATATGTAACGCTGGTATTGTCTGTACTTTGTTTTCCAGCGTTACTTTGCATGTTTTTTGCATTAACCCTTTTGCTCCTTTCCCCCTAACCAGCTGGGATACTGTTGTCTGTTACCTATATGGATGCTGCTCAGTTCCCGGCTCTGCTGCGTACCCGTACTTGCGTGAGTGGCTCCGCTGCTTTGCATGACCGCCCGCATGTGCGGTTCCTGACTTGCTGTGAAAGCCGTCCGTAGCTTGAAAAGTCCTCTGCAGTGGTGCATGACTTACTGCGTGGTTGGCAGCAGCCATTGTTGGGTTCCCTCTGTGTTGTGCTGTCTGGCTCTGCATAGGGGGCGCGGCCCACACCTGTCCTGCTTTTATGTGGATTGGGTGTTTACTAGAGTTACTGCTCCAGCCTATCGCTGTGAAGCAGCTCATATATAAAGTTCCCCAGCCCTAGTGGGCGTTGCCAGAGCTTCGCATTGAATCCACACTGAATCCCTGAACCTAGCCGTATGTGGTTGTGTGTTCAGCTCCTGCTCTGAAGTTGTTCAGCTCTGGAGAGCTGATTCCCCGTTCCTGCTGTGTCTTTCCCTGATCCTGGATCAAACCCGGTACCTGAATGTCTGAATTGTGTCTTGTGTTTCCGCCTATGCTGGGGGCTGATTACCCAGATCGCCGTTCCTGGAGGCTGTATATCCAGGCCTGTTCCTGCTGTGTCTAATTACCTGAACCCCTGATCTTGGATCGCATCCTGTACCTGACTTTCTGAACTGTGTCCTCTGTGTTATGTTCCTGAAATCCTGCTGTGTCCAGAACCCTGTGCCAGTGACTGTGAATCCTTGCTATATAACCTGAGTTCATCTTGGAAGGAGGAGTCCGGTGTGTGCTGAGTTTCTGTTACTCTGTGCTCAGCCTCTGTGCAATCCCCGGCCAGCTCCCGTTGAGCCTGGTGGCGCTTGCACCAGACCGCTGGGGTTCCTTTTCAGGTCGCTGCCAGATGTCCGGATCCTATGCCTGATGACCATGGCCTGATGTCCGATGTCCGACGACCACTTCCAGATGTCCGGATCCTATCCTTCCTGCCTGATGTCCGGATCCTGCCGATCATTGCCAGATGTCTGGAGTCCGAGGCCTGTGTTCCAGTCCGTGTTCCTGTGATCCAATCCATGTTCCTGTCCGTGTTCCTGACTCCCTGAGACCCAATCCGTGTTCCTGACTCCCTGAGATCCAATCCATGTTCCTGTCCGTGTTCCTGACTCCCTGAGATCCAATCCCTGTCCCTGTTGTTCTTGTGCAGTCTAACTCTGTTTCAGCCATCAGCTCCTGATTCCAGTTTCCTGCCTGTTACCTGTCGGCTTGCCTGTCTGCCATCCGACTGCAGCTCCATCCGGAAGTTCGGACATCATCTGCAGAGATCCCCGGCTCTTGCCTGCTCACCTGGGAGCGATCATCTGCCATCCGACTGCAGTTCCATCCGGAAGTTCGGACATCATCTGCAGAGATCCCCGGCTCTTGCCTGCTCACCTGGGAGCGATCATCTGCCATCCGACTGCAGCCTACCTGGAGGCTCCACCATATCAGGTCGTATATACCTGCCTGTCTAGAGCCTGCCTGGTCACTTACCGTGACAAGCTGCCTGTCTAGAGACTGCCTGGTCACTTACTGTGACAACCTGCCTGTCCCAGAGACTGCCTGGTCACTTGCCGTGACAACCTGCCTGTCCCAGAGACTGCCTGGTCACTTGCCGTGACAACCTGCCTGTCCCAGAGACTGCCCTGGTCACTTTCCGTGACAACCTGCCTGTCCCAGAGACTGCCTGGTCACTTGCCGTGACAACCTGCCTGCCTGGTCACTTGCCGTGACAACCTGCCTGCCCTGGTCACTTGCCGTGACAACCTGCCTGCCCTGGTCACTTGCCGTGACAACCTGCCTGCCTGGTCACTTGCCGTGACAACCTGCCTGCCTGGTCACTTGCCGTGACAACCTGCCTGCCCTGGTCACTTGCCGTGACAACCTGCCTGCCTGGTCACTTGCCGTGACAACCTGCCTGTCCCAGAGATTGCCCTGGTCACTAGCCGTGACAACCTGCCTGTCCCAGAGACTGCCTGGTCACTTGCCGTGACAACCTGCCTGTCCTGCCGGTTCCTCCTTGGTCTACCCTGTGATGACGTCTGTCCTGGGTCGGTGTCTGATGTTCTCCTGCTGAGCCTGTGCTACGCCTGAGGCCTGAGAGAGAGGCCGTCCTAGTATGCCCGTGCCAGATGACCCTGGACTTCATCAACCCGTGATGACCCCGCCATCGTCTGACGTTCGTCCTGGGCCGGTGTCTGATGTTCTCCTGCTGAGCCTGTGCTACGCCCGAGGCCTGAGAGTGTGGCCATACTAGTATGCCCGTGCCAGATGATTCTGGACTTCATCAACCCGTGATGACCCCGCCATCGTCTGAAGTCTGTCTGAGGTCGGTGTCTGATGTTCTCCTGCTGAGCCTGTGCTACGCCTAAGGCCTGAGAGAGAGGCCGTCCAAGTATGCCTGTGCCAGATAACCCTGGACTGCATCTACCCGTGATGTCCTCCAGCACTCGTCTGTGATCCTGAGTTGTGTACCCTTCTCTGATGTGCGGAATCGGGAGCCCGGTCTTATGTTATGTTTATTTACTTTGTTTCTTTAAGTAAACTTTATGTTTCTTCTTACCTGAAGTTGTGCGGTGTTGTCTAGTCCTGCAGGTCGCCACCTTGCCCACATGCTCAGCTGCCACGGATCCCGGTCGCTGCCCTTCCCTAGTCCGGGCAGGCCCGGGTCTCCCTCCGTGGTCCAGTGGGTCCACATTCTCTTACCATCTGGGACCCATGCCTCACGTCGTCGTGGACTGGCGGCGTGGGAGCATTGGCTAGCTAGGCAAGCTATGCCATGTCCCGACGCCCACAAGCCGTGGGAAGCGCCACAGTAAGCTCTGGCCATGGACTCCGCTGAGCATGTGCGGTCTGCAGGACTTTCTCCAAGCTCCACCTGATGTGTGAACTAGACTACTTGGTCCCCACAGGGTAGGTGGACTAGATGGCTCGATTCCCCGCTTGGTCAGCGGTTCGGACTTTTCGAGCTATTAACTCTGCTGCCATATTGTGAACTATGGGACTTACCGCCAAACCCAAGTGAATTTTTCTGGGGAATTTTTTTTTTACTTGGGTCTTCAGAAGAGGGGGCCTGAGGAGGGGGATACTGTAACGCTGGTATTGTCTGTACTTTGTTTTCCAGCGTTACTTTGCATGTTTTTTGCATTAACCCTTTTGCTCCTTTCCCCCTAACCAGCTGGGATACTGTTGTCTGTTACCTATATGGATGCTGCTCAGTTCCGGCTCTGCTGCGTACCCGTACTTGCGTGAGTGGCTCCGCTGCTTTGCATGACCGCCCGCATGTGCGGTTCCTGACTTGCTGTGAAAGCCGTCCGTAGCTTGAAAAGTCCTCTGCAGTGGTGCATGACTTACTGCGTGGTTGGCAGCAGCCATTGTTGGGTTCCCTCTGTGTTGTGCTGTCTGGCTCTGCATAGGGGGCGCGGCCCACACCTGTCCTGCTTTTATGTGGATTGGGTGTTTACTAGAGTTACTGCTCCAGCCTATCGCTGTGAAGCAGCTCATATATAAAGTTCCCCAGCCCTAGTGGGCGTTGCCAGAGCTTCGCATTGAATCCACACTGAATCCCTGAACCTAGCCGTATGTGGTTGTGTGTTCAGCTCCTGCTCTGAAGTTGTTCAGCTCTGGAGAGCTGATTCCCCGTTCCTGCTGTGTCTTTCCCTGATCCTGGATCAAACCCGGTACCTGAATGTCTGAATTGTGTCTTGTGTTTCCGCCTATGCTGGGGGCTGATTACCCAGATCGCCGTTCCTGGAGGCTGTATATCCAGGCCTGTTCCTGCTGTGTCTAATTACCTGAACCCCTGATCTTGGATCGCATCCTGTACCTGACTTTCTGAACTGTGTCCTCTGTGTTATGTTCCTGAAATCCTGCTGTGTCCAGAACCCTGTGCCAGTGACTGTGAATCCTTGCTATATAACCTGAGTTCATCTTGGAAGGAGGAGTCCGGTGTGTGCTGAGTTTCTGTTACTCTGTGCTCAGCCTCTGTGCAATCCCCGGCCAGCTCCCGTTGAGCCTGGTGGCGCTTGCACCAGACCGCTGGGGTTCCTTTTCAGGTCGCTGCCAGATGTCCGGATCCTATGCCTGATGACCATGGCCTGATGTCCGATGTCCGACGACCACTTCCAGATGTCCGGATCCTATCCTTCCTGCCTGATGTCCGGATCCTGCCGATCATTGCCAGATGTCCGGAGTCCGAGGCCTGTGTTCCAGTCCGTGTTCCTGTGATCCAATCCATGTTCCTGTCCGTGTTCCTGACTCCCTGAGACCCAATCCGTGTTCCTGACTCCCTGAGATCCAATCCATGTTCCTGTCCGTGTTCCTGACTCCCTGAGATCCAATCCCTGTCCCTGTTGTTCTTGTGCAGTCTAACTCTGTTTCAGCCATCAGCTCCTGATTCCAGTTTCCTGCCTGTTACCTGTCGGCTTGCCTGTCTGCCATCCGACTGCAGCTCCATCCGGAAGTTCGGACATCATCTGCAGAGATCCCCGGCTCTTGCCTGCTCACCTGGGAGCGATCATCTGCCATCCGACTGCAGTTCCATCCGGAAGTTCGGACATCATCTGCAGAGATCCCGGCTCTTGCCTGCTCACCTGGGAGCGATCATCTGCCATCCGACTGCAGCCTACCTGGAGGCTCCACCATATCAGGTCGTATATACCTGCCTGTCTAGAGCCTGCCTGGTCACTTACCGTGACAAGCTGCCTGTCTAGAGACTGCCTGGTCACTTACTGTGACAACCTGCCTGTCCCAGAGACTGCCTGGTCACTTGCCGTGACAACCTGCCTGTCCCAGAGACTGCCTGGTCACTTGCCGTGACAACCTGCCTGTCCCAGAGACTGCCCTGGTCACTTTCCGTGACAACCTGCCTGTCCCAGAGACTGCCTGGTCACTTGCCGTGACAACCTGCCTGCCTGGTCACTTGCCGTGACAACCTGCCTGCCCTGGTCACTTGCCGTGACAACCTGCCTGCCCTGGTCACTTGCCGTGACAACCTGCCTGCCTGGTCACTTGCCGTGACAACCTGCCTGCCTGGTCACTTGCCGTGACAACCTGCCTGCCCTGGTCACTTGCCGTGACAACCTGCCTGCCTGGTCACTTGCCGTGACAACCTGCCTGTCCCAGAGATTGCCCTGGTCACTAGCCGTGACAACCTGCCTGTCCCAGAGACTGCCTGGTCACTTGCCGTGACAACCTGCCTGTCCTGCCGGTTCCTCCTTGGTCTACCCTGTGATGACGTCTGTCCTGGGTCGGTGTCTGATGTTCTCCTGCTGAGCCTGTGCTACGCCTAAGGCCTGAGAGAGAGGCCGTCCAAGTATGCCTGTGCCAGATAACCCTGGACTGCATCTACCCGTGATGTCCTCCAGCACTCGTCTGTGATCCTGAGTTGTGTACCCTTCTCTGATGTGCGGAATCGGGAGCCCGGTCTTATGTTATGTTTATTTACTTTGTTTCTTTAAGTAAACTTTATGTTTCTTCTTACCTGAAGTTGTGCGGTGTTGTCTAGTCCTGCAGGTCGCCACCTTGCCCACATGCTCAGCTGCCACGGATCCCGGTCGCTGCCCTTCCCTAGTCCGGGCAGGCCCGGGTCTCCCTCCGTGGTCCAGTGGGTCCACATTCTCTTACCATCTGGGACCCATGCCTCACGTCGTCGTGGACTGGCGGCGTGGGAGCATTGGCTAGCTAGGCAAGCTATGCCATGTCCCGACGCCCCACAGCCGTGGGAAGCGCCACAGTATACAGTGTTGGGGTAATTGTAAATCTCCGTATATATTTCAGGAGTCACACACAGACGCTCTCAGGCTCAGTATGGATTAGACCACAATATGAAAAGCAGAAAAAGTGTACTGTATCAGAAGCGTACAGCTGTACACAGTGTTGGGGTAATTTTAAATCTCTGTATATATTTCCAGAGTCAGACACAGACTCTCACAGTCTCAGTATGGATCACACCAGAATATAAAAAGTAGAAAAAGGGTAATGTATCAGAAGCGTACAGCTGTACACAGTGTTGGGGTAATTTTAAATCTCCGTATATATTTCCGGAGTAACACACAGACGCTCACAGGCTCAGTATGGATTAGATCAGAATATGAAAAGCAGAAAAAGTGTACTGTATCAGAAGCGTACAGCTGTATACAGTGTTGGGGTAATTGTAAATCTCTGTATATATTTCCAGAGTAACACACAGACGCTCACAGGCTCAGTATGGATTAGACCAGAATATGAAAAGCAGAAAAAGTGTACTGTGTCAGAAGCGTACAGCTGTATACAGTGTTGGGGTAATTTTAAATCTCCATATATATTTCCAGAGTCAGACACAGACTCTCACAGGCTCAGTATGGATTACACCAGAATATAAAAAGTAGAAAAAGGGTAATGTATCAGAAACTCGGAGTCAGACACAGACTCTCACAGGCTCAGAATGGATTACATCAGAATATAAAAAGTAGAAAAAGGGTAATGTATAAGAAGCATACAGCTGTATACAGTGTTGGGGTAATTTTAAATATCCGTATATATTTTCGGAGTAACACAGATGCTCACAGGCTCAGTATGGAGTAGACCAGAATATAAAAAGCAAAAAAGGCTAATGTATCCGAAGATACCAGGCGTATACAGTGTAGGGGTGATTGTAAATCTCCGTATATAATTCCGGAGTAATACACAGACGCTCTCTCAGTATGGATTTGACCGTAATACAGAAGGCAGAAAAACGTTACTGTATCAGAAGATACCAGCTTTATATAGTTTCGGGGAAAATTTAAATCTCCGTATATACACTGCGTGCAGAATTATTAGGCAAATGAGTATTTTGATCACATCATCCTTTTTATACATGTTTTCCTACTCCAAGCTGTATAGGCTTGAAAGCCAACTGCCAATTATGTAAATCAGGTGATTTGCATCTCTGTAATAAGGAGGGGTGTGGTCCAATGACATCAACACCCTATATAAGGTGTGCTTAATTATTAGGCAACTACCTTTCCTTTGGCAAAATGGGTTAGAAGAGAGATTTGACAGACTCTGAAAAGTCAAAAATTGTGAGATGTCTTGCAGAGGGACGCAGCAGTCTTGAAATTACAAAACTTTTGAAGCGTGATCACCGAACAATCAAGCATTTCATGGCAAATAACCATCAGGGTCGCAAGAAGCGTGTTGATAAAAAAAAAAGGCGCAAAATAACTGCCCATGAATTGAGGAAAATCAAGCGTGAAGCTGCCAAGATGCCATTTGCCACTAGTTTTGCCATATTTCAGAGCTGCAACGTTACTGGAGTATCAAAAAGCACAAGGTGTGCCATACTCAGGGACATGGCCAAGGTAAGGAAGGCTGAAAAATGACCACCTTTGAACAAGAAACATAAGATAAAACGTCAAGACTGGGCCAAGAAATATCTTAAGACTGATTTTTCTAATGTTTTATGGACTGATGAAATGAGAGTGACTCTTGATGGGCCAGATGGATGGGCCAAAGGCTGGATCAGTAAAGGGCAGAGAGCTCCACTCCCACTCAGACGCTAGCAAGGTGGAGGTGGCAGGGTTGAACCTAGCCTCTCTGCTGCCTGAGGCAAACTGCAAAACGGCGCCCCCCCCTCCATTGTAAAATCAGTACAAAGCTCCGCCCCCTTCTGAACGCGCGGTGAATCTGGATGTGCTCATTGAACACATCCGGAATCACCGCAGCGCTACACAGGCCTGTGTATTTCCCTTGTCAGGAGATCATGTTTTCAAGTCCCATATAGTAACTTAAGTAGTTGCATTAATAACTAGTCACCGACCTGGCTTCTCCTAACTCTGGACATGAGGGGAGGGAGTCACAAGGATATCAAGGAAGTAGCACCGTGCGCAGCAGCCAGCAGCAGGAGCATGGGCGTACCCAGGATCAAAACTAGGGGGGGGCAAGCCAATGTCACATCTTATACAGGTTACATCATATACACTGTACATTATCCTGCATATTAGGTATGGAGCATTAGAACTGTTGTATATTGTATAATACAGCAGTGTATGTGACACTACACTGTATATACCATATATTATACATGGCACACTCACCTCTATACAAAGAATAAGAGGCATTATAACCTGTATATGAAAAGTATAATACAGCAGTGTATATACACTCTATATACCGCACACGATGTGTATGACCCTGTATACACCATATACTACACTCTATATACCGCACACGATGTGTATGACCCTGTATACACCATATACTACACTCTATATACCGCACACGATGTGTATGACCCTGTATACACCATATACTACACTCTATATACCGCACACGATGTGTATGACCCTGTATACACCATATACTACACTCTTATTTTGAAGTAAAAAAAAAAAGAAACAGGAACAAATACAATACTTAAAATAAAGAACAAGTTAAAAATCAACAAACTTACTGGTATTTCATGGGAACTATGGGCCTGCTTTTGGCTAATGAGATGGTCAATGTTCGGTTCCATATTTGTCACAAGTGAAGCAATTTTTCTCTTTCTTGATATCATTATTTCCTAGGGATTCCAAATTGCTATTAGTAAAATACCAATATATATACAGCGCTTCAAAAACAATATACCAGCAATAAAACTGCCCACACAGAGACATACAGCCTGCACTACCCATCACTGCAGCCTTGCCAATCCATATCATTTCATCCTCATCAGTGCACATATTGGCGCTCAGGCTCAGACTGGTGTGGTGCGAGAGTCCCTAATAGGCAGGTAAATGTCCCCAATAGGCAGCATTGGTCCCCAATAGGCAGCATATGTCCTCAATAGACAGCATATGTCCTCAATAGACAGCATATGTCCTCAATAGACAGCATATGTCCTCAATAGTCAGCATAGGTCCCCAATAGACAGCATATGTCCTCAATAGACAGCATATGTCCTCAATAGACAGCATAGGTCCCCAATAGGCAGCATAGGTCCCCAATAGGCAGCATAGGTCCCCAATACGCAGCATAATCCCCCAATATGCAGCATAATCCCCCATAGCCAGCATAATACCCCATAGCCAGCATATACCATAGCCACATAATCACCATAGCCAGCATAATCCCCCATAGTCAGCATAATACCCCCATAGCCAGCATAATCCCCCCATAGCCAGCATAATCCCCCAATAGCCAGCATAAAAACATGATTTTCATGCAGGACAATGCTCCATCACATGCATCCAAATACTCCACTGCGTGGCTGGCCAGTAAAGGTCTAAAAGAAGAAAAAATAATGACATGGCCCCCTTGTTCACGTGATCTGAACCCCATAGAGAACCTGTGGTCCCTCATAAAATGTGAGATCTACAGGGAGGGAAAACAGTCCACCTCTCGGAACAGTGTCTGGGAGGCTGTGGTGGCTGCTGCACACAATGTTGATCGTAAACTGATCAAGCAACTGACAGAATCTATGGATGGAAGGCTGTTGAGTGTCATC
Organism: Oophaga sylvatica; assembly: GCA_033576555.1. NCBI lineage: Eukaryota > Metazoa > Chordata > Amphibia > Anura > Dendrobatidae > Oophaga > Oophaga sylvatica. The sequence goes on along the minus strand of JARQOD010000006.1, from coordinate 278,091,967 downwards.
ATAAAGAAAGGTGGCTATGTTGGTCACTGATTTTTTTTGTTTTTGTTTTTGAATGTCAGAAATGTTTATTTCTACATTTTGTGTTGTTATATTGGTTTACCTGGTGAAAATAAACAAGTGAGATGGTATATATTTGGTTTTTATTAACCCCTTAACGACCAAGCCATTTTGTAGGTTAAAGACCAGGGCAATTTTTACATTTCTGACCACTGTCTCTTTATGAGGTTATAACTCTGGAACGCTTCAACGGATCTTGGCGATTCTGAGATTGTTTTCTCGAGACATATTGTACTTCATGATAGTGGTAAAATTTCTTCAATATAACTTGCGTTTATTTATGAAAAAAATGGAAATATGGCAAAAATTTTGAAAATTTTGCAATTTTCAAACTTTTAATTTTTATGCCATTAAATCAGAGAGATATGTCACAAAAATTAGTTAATAAATAACATTTCCCACATGTCTACTTTACATCAGCACAATTTTGGAACCAAAATTTTTTTTTGTTAGGAAGTTATAAGTGTTAAAATTGACCAGCAATTTCTCATTTTCCCAACAAAATTTACAAAATCACTTTTTTTAGGGGCCACCTCACATTTGAAGTGAATTTGAGGGGTCAATATGACAGAAAATACCCAAAAGTGACACCATTCTAAAAACTGCACCCCTCAACGTGTTCAAAGCCACATTCAAGAAGTTTATTAACCCTTTAGGTACTTCACAAGAATTGAAGCAATGTGGAAGGAAAAAATTAAATTTAACTTTTTTTCCCAAAATTTTTCTTTCGACACAATTTTTTAAAATTTTGTCAAGGGTATCAGTAGAAAATGAACCACAATATTTGTTGTACAATTTCTCCTGAGTACATCGATACCCCATGTGTGGGGGTAAACCACTATTTGGGCGCATGGCAGAGCTCGGAAGGGAAGCAGCGCCATTTGACTTTTTTGGCTGGAATTGAGATTGGACGCCATGTCGCATTTGGAGAGTCCCTGTGTGCCTAAACAGTGGAAACCCCCCACAAGTGACCCCATTTTGGAAACTAGACCCCCCAAGTAACTTATCTAAATGTGTTCTGAGAGCTTTTAACCCCCAAGGGCTTCACAGAAGGTTATAACGTAGAGCCGTAAAATTAAAAAATCATGTTTTTTCCACAAAAATGATCTTTTCATCCCAATTTTTATTTCCCAAAGGATAAAAGGACCCCAAAAGTTATTGTGCAATTAGTCCTGAGTACGCTGATACCCCATATGTGGGGGTAAACCACTATTTGGGTGCATGGCAGAGCTCGGAAGGGAAGCAGCGCCATTTGACTTTTTTGGCTGGAATTGAGATTGGACGCCATATCGCATTTCGAGAGTCCCTGTGTGCCTAAACAGTGGAAACCCCCACAAGTGACCCATTTTGGAAACTAGATCCCCCAAGTAACTTATCTAAATGTGTAGTGAGAGCTTTGAACCACCAAGGGCTTCACAGAAGGTTATAACGTAGAGCCGTAAAATTAAAAAATCATGTTTTTTCCACAAAAATGATGTTTTCATCCCAATTTTTATTTTCCAAAGGATAAAAGGACCCCAAAAGTTATTGTGCAATTAGTCCTGAGTACGCTGATACCCCATATGTGAGGGTAAACCACTATTTGGGTGCATGGCAGAGCTCGGAAGGGAAGCAGCGCCATTTGACTTTTTTGGCTGGAATTGAGATTGGACGCCATGTTGTATTTGGAGAGCCCCTGTGTGCCTAAACAGTGGATACCCCCCACAAGTAACCCCATTTTGGAAACTAGACCCCCCAAGGAACTTATCTAGATGTGTGGTGAGAGCTTTGAACCCCCAAGGGCTTCACAGAAGGTTATAACGTAGAGCTGTAAAATTAAAAAATCATATCTTTTCCACTAAAATGATCTTTCCACCCCCAATTTTTATTTCCCAAAGGGTAAAAGGACCCCAAAAGTTATTGTGCAATTTGTCCTGAGTACGCTGATACCCCATATGTGGGGGTAAACCACTATTTGGGCGCATGGCAGAGCTTGGAAGGGAAGCAGCGCCATTTGACTTTTTTGGCTGGAATTGAGATTGGACGCCATGTCGCATTTCGAGAGTCCCTGTGTGCCTAAACAGTGGAAACCCCCCCACAAGTGACCCCATTTTGGAAACTAGGCCCCCCAAGGAACTTATCTAGATGTGTGGTGAAAGCTTTGAACCCCCAAGGGCTTCACAGAAGGTCATAACGTAGAGCAGTAAAATTAAAAAATCATATCTTTTCCACAAAAATGATCTTTCCACCCCCAATTGTTATTTTCCAAAGGGTAATAGGACCCCAAAAGTTATTGTGCAATTTGTCCTGAGTATGCTGATACCCCATATGTGGGGGTAAACCACTATTTTGACGCATGGCAGAGCTGGAAAGGGAAGGAGCGCCTTTTTCAAATGCAGATTTTGATGGAATGATCTGCGGGTGTCATGTCACGTTTGGAGAGCCCCTGATGTGCCTAAACAGTAGAAACCCCCACAAGTGACTCCATTTTGGAAACTAGACCCCCCAAGGAACTTATCTAGATGTGTGGTGAGCACTTTGAACCCCCAAGTGCTTCACAGAAGTTTATAACGTAGAGTCGTGAAAATAAAAATATCATATTTTTTTCCACAAAAATAATCTTTTTGCCCCCAAATTTTTATTTTTATAAGGGTAACAGGAGAAATAGGACCCCAAAAGCTATTGTGCAATTTGTCCTGAGTACGCTGATATCCCATATGTGGGGGGGAACCACTATTTTGACGCATGGCAGAGCTCGGAAGGGAAGGAGCACCGTTTTTAAATGCAGACTTTGATGGAATGGTCTGCGGGTGTCACGTCGCGCTTGGAGAGCCCCTGATGTGCCTAAACAGTAGAAACCCCCACAAATGACCCCATTTTGCAAACTAGACCCCCAAGGAACTTATCTAGATGTGTGGTGAGCACTTTGAACCCCCAAGTGCTTCACAGAAGTTTATAACGTAGAGCCGTGAAAATAAAAATATCATATTTTTTTCCACAAAAATAATCTTTTTGCCCCCAAATTTTTATTTTTATAAGGGTAACAGGAGAAATAGGACCCCAAAAGCTATTGTGCAATTTGTCCTGAGTACGCTGATATCCCATATGTGGGGGGGAACCACTATTTTGACGCATGGCAGAGCTCGGAAGGGAAGGAGCACCGTTTTTAAATGCAGACTTTGATGGAATGGTCTGCGGGTGTCATGTCGCGCTTGGAGAGCCCTGATGTGCCTAAACAGTAGAAACCCCCACAAATGACCCCATTTTGCAAACTAGACCCCCAAGGAACTTATCTAGATGTGTGGTCAGCACTTTGAACCCCCAAGGGCTTCACAGAAGTTTATAATGTAGAGCCGTGAAAATAAAAAAATCATATTTTTTTCCACAAAAATTACCTTTTTGCCCCAAATTTTTATTTTTCTAAGGGTAACAGGAGAAATAGGACCCCAAAAGCTATTGTGCATTTTGTCCTGAGTACGCTGATACCCCATATGGGGGGGGAACCACTGTGATCGCCTTACTGCGATCTTTGGGAGGCACAATGAACAAATCCACAAAAGGTGAAGAATTGGTTTTCTTTTTTACGCCGTTCCTCGTGCGGTATTAGTTATTAGGCGACTTTATTCCTTGGATCGGTGCGATTACAGCGATACCAGATTTACACCCTTTTTTCATGTTTAGCTTCTGTCACACACTAAAAGATGCTTTTTCTTGGAATAATTTTTTGTAAGAAATTTTTGCATCGCCGTATTTTGAGAGCTATAATTTTTCCATATTTCGGCCGACAGAGTTATCTGTGGGCTTATTTTTTGCGGGACGAGCTGACGTTTTTATTGGTACCATATTCAGGCACATAACGTTTTTTGATCATTTCCTATTCCGATTTTTGTGGAATCAGAATGAACAAAAACCAGCAATTCAGGAATTGTTTTTTTTTTTTTTTTTTCCTCCGTTCCGTGTGTGGTAAAATTGATAAAGCAGCTTTATTCTTCGGGTCACTACGGTTACGGCGATTCCTCATTTATATATTTTTTTATGTTTTGGCGTTTTTTACACAATAAAAAATTTTATAGAAAAAATAATTATTTTTGCATCAGTTTATTCCGCGAGCTATAACTTTTTTATTTTTTCACTGATGATGCTGTATAGCAGCTTTATTTTTGCGGGACAAGATGACGTTTTCAGCGGTACCATGATTATTTATATCTGACTTTTTGATCGCGTGTTATTGCACTTTTTCCAAGCGGTATAATGATACCGCTTGGAAAAAGTATAATTTACTACTTTTTTGTGTTTTCTTTTTACGGATTTCACTGAAGGGGTTAACTAGGGTTACGCTTTTATAGATGGGATTTTTACGGACGTGGCGATACCTAACATGTGTATGTTTTTTTTTTGTTTTGTTTTTTATTACATAAAAATGTGTATTTTTTAGGGGATTTTTTTTTAAATTATTTTTTAATATTTTTTTTACAATTTTTTTAAAAAATGATTTTTTTTAACTTGTCCCTTTATGGGACTTTCACTTTTTTTACTTTTTATTGCAGTTACAATGCATTGCAATGCTCTGGCATTGCAATGCATTGCAACTATAGTGGAAGCTGCTGTGACAATGATCACAGCAGCTTCCCCTAGCTAAATGACCCGAGGTTGTCATGACAACCCCCGGGTCATCAAGGCAGAGATCGGCCCCTGAAATACATTGCAGGGTGCCGATCTGAGGCAGAGGGAGCTCCCGACCCTCTGCCTCCCCCCCTGAGCTCTGCGATCGCGCTCGATCGCAGCAGTCAGGGGGTTAACAGCCAGGGGCGGTGGGGGCTCCGCTCCTGACTGTCAGTGCAGGAAGCCTGGCCACTGCAGCGCCGGCTCCTGCACTGATCGCGCTGGAGAAGCTGAAATTTCAGCTTCTCCTGCGCGATCTCTGCTGTGTTTGGTCAGTCAGATTGACTGACCAATCACAGCGCTGTGGGTGCGGGGACCGACGGCAAAGGTCCCCGCACCGCTTGCCGTGCCTGTCAGCTGTCTGTGACAGCTGTCGGCACTGATCTACCACTGCGTGTTTACACGCAGTGGTAGATCAAAGCCATGACGTGCAGAGTCCGTCCTGGTGCCGGAACTGACACCTTGCCATGACGGACTCTGCACGTCAGTGGACATTAAGGGGTTAAGTTGCCTAATAATTCTGCACAGTAATAGTTACCTGCACAAACATATCCTCCTAAGATAGCCAAATCTAAAAAAAAACACTCCAACTTCCAAAAATATTAAGCTTTGATATTTATGAGTCTTTTGGGTTGATTGATAACATAGTTGTTGTTCAATAATAAAAAGAATCCTCTCAAATACAACTTGCCTAATAATTCTACACACAGTGTATTTCCGGAGTCACACACAGACGCTCTCTCAGTATGGATTTGACCGTAATACAGAAGGCAGAAAAACGGTACTGTATCAGAAGATACCAGCTGTATACGGTTTTGGGGAAAATTGAAATCTCCGTATATATGTCCGGAGTCACACACAGATAGACAGCATGTATATGTCCGTGATACCAGCCGGTACACGGTAGTGTGTGAGGAGCGTACAGCTCTACACGATGTGGGAAAAAATTAACGCTCGGTAACTGTGCAGAAAAAAAGAGTAAAAGTATTAGTGCTGTGTAGGTGCTGTGTAAAAAGTACTCTGCACAGCAGTGTACACACAGCAATACAGCTAGCAGGCAGCCTAATAATCAGCTCTGCTGCTGCACACAAGAAAATCCTCCCCTGTCACTGGCAGGCAGCCTAATAACCAGCACTGCTGCACACAGCAAAATCCCCCCCTGTCACTGCACTCTAACTGTACAGCACAATCGCTATCAGCACATGCACAGAATAACTTTTTTTTCCCTGCCTAACTCTCTCCCTACTGAGAAACAGCGGCAGCAACCTCTCCCTACGCTAAGATCGGCAGAAGTAAAATGGGCGTTCGGCGGTCAGAGCTTTTATAGCCACTGTGACGCCACACAAAGCAAGCCAATCACTGCAATGCCCTTCTCTAAGATGGTGGTGGCCGTGCCCATGTCATCTCGTTGCCCACAGTGTGCGTCCTTGCTCATTGGCTGAGAAAAGACACCTGCAAGCATTATGGGAAAACCGACTTTGGCGCTCGGGTCGATGACCGCATGGCCGACCTCACGCCGAGAGAAACCCGACTATTGGCGAAAGTCGGTGATTTTTGAATCTGACCGACCTGTTTCGCTCAACTCTAATTCAGACCCTTTGCTCAGTATTGAGTAGATGCTCCCTTTTAAGCTAGTACAGCCATGTGTCTTCTTGGGAATGATGTAACAAGTTTTTCACCCCTGGATTTGGGGATCCTCTGCCATTCTTCCTTGCAGATCCTCTCCAGTTCCATCAGGTTGGATGATGAACGTTGGTGGACAGCCATTTTCAGGTCTCTCCAGAGATGCTCAATTGGGTTTAGGTCAGGGCTCTGGCTGGGCAAGTCAAGAATGGTCACAGAGTTCTTTTGAAGCCACTCCTTTGTTATGTTAGCTGTGTGCTTAGGGTCTTTGTCTTGTTAGAAGGTGAACCTTCGGCCAAGTCTGAGGTCCAGAGCACTCTGGAAGAGGTTTTGATCCAGGATATGTCTATACTTGGCCGTATTCATGTTTCCTTCAATTGCAACCAGTCGTCCTGTCCCTGCAGCAGAAAAACACCCCATAGCATGATGCTGCCACCACCATGTTTCACTGTTGGGATTGTATTGGGCAGGTAATGAGCAGCGCCTGGTTTTCTCCACACATACCGCTTAGAATTATCACCAAAAAGTTCTATCTTCGTCTCATGAGACCAGAGAATCTTATTTCTCATAGTCTGGGAGTCCTTCATGTGTTTTTTCAGCAAACTCTATGCGGGCTTTCATATGTCTGGCACTGATGAGAGGTTTCCGCGGGCCACTCTGCCATAAAGGCCCAACTGGTTCAGGGCTGCCGTGATAGTTGACTTTGTGAAACTTTCTCCCATCTCCCTACTGCATCTGTGAAGCTCAGCCACGGTGATCTTGAAGTTCTTCTTTACCTCTCTCACCAAGGCACTTCTCCCACGATTGCGCAGTTTGGCTGGACGGCCAGGTCTAGGAAGACTTCTGGTGGTCCCAAACTTCTTCCATTTAAGGATTATGGAGGCACTGTGCTCTTAGGAACCTTGAGTACTGCAGAAATTCTTTTGTAACCTTGGCCAGATATGTGCTTTGCCACAATTCTGTTTTGAGCGCCTTGGCCAGTTCCTTTGACCTCATGATTCTCATTTGGTCTGACATGAACTGTGAGCTGTGAGGTCTTATATAGACAGGTGTATGCCTTTACAAATCAAGTCCTATCAGTTTAATAAACACAGCTGGATTCCAATGAAGGAGTAGAACCATCTCAAGGAGGATCACAAGGAAATGGACAGCATGTGACTTAGATATGAGTGTCTGAGCAAAGGGTCTGAATACTTATGACCATGTGATATATCAGTTTTTCTTTTTTAATAAATTTGCAAAAATTTCTATTTTTCTGTTTTTTTCAGTCAAGATGGGGAGCACAGTGTACATTAATGAGACAAAAATGAACTTTTTTGAATTTACCAAGTGGCTGCAATGAAACAAAGAGTGAAACATTTAATGGGGTCTGAATACTTTCCGTACCCGTATATTGAGCACCTTGAACCCCCAGGTGTTTCACACAAGTTTATAATGTTAAGCCGTGAAAACAAAAAAAAATCACTTTTTTCCCACAAAAATCTTTTTTAGCTACAAATTTTGTATTTTCACAAGGGCAAAAAGGAGAATATGGACCCCAAAGTTTGTTGTGCAATTTCTTCTGAGCTCACCGATACCCCATATGTGTTTAAAAACTACATTTGAGGCACAGTGCAAAGCTCAGAAGGGAAGAAACGCCATATTACAGTACAAATCTTGCTGCACTTGTTTGAGGGTGCCATGTTACATTGGCAGAGCCCCTGAGGTTCCAGAACAGCAGAACTCCCCATAAGTGACCCTATTTTACCAATTAAACCTCTCAATGAATTCATCTAGGGGTGCAGTGATTATATTGACACCACAGGTGTGTCACAGACTTTTATACCATTGGGCAGTGAAAGATGAAGTGAGTTCATTGGCCGTGAACTCGCAGGACCTGTCAGATGGCACTGCAAGCAAGAGAATTCTCTCACGTTCGCGGTGCTGTCAGACAGGGAATAGCAGTTCACAGAGAGATACTGAGTACACGCTGCTCAGTTTCTCTGCTGGATGACAGGCAGCTAAGTGCCAGAATTAGAGCTGCGCCTTTTCTGTGGCGGGTGAGAGATGATGTTTTTAGCCAGGTGGCCAGTATCCATGGCACCTTCCTAGGCTATTAATATCATCCCGCAGATGTGTGCATAGCCTTTGCTGCTTATTAATTATAGGGGGACCCCACATCATTTTTTTTGGAGGGTCCCCCATTTTAATAGCCAGTAAAGGCTAAGTATACAGTTGTGAGCTGATATTAATAGACTGGTAAGCTCCATGGGTATTACCCACTTCCCAGGCTATAAACATCTGCCCCCAGCTGTTGGCTTTCCTTCTGCTGGTTATGAAAATTGAGTGGGAGCCCACGCCATTTTTTTTTCGAAAAATAATCTTTTATTAATTAAATACATGTACAGTAATCCCATAGAAAATTTATGGAGGGAGTTGAAGCTCCGAGTTGCCAAGTGACAGCCTCAAAATCTTAATGATTTAGAGATGATCTGTAAAGAGGAGTGGACTAAAATTCCTCCTGACATGTGCGCAAACCTCATCATCAACTACAAAAAAAGTCTGACTGCTGTGCTTGCCAATATGGGTTTTGCCACCAAGTATTAAGTTTTGTTTGCCAGCGGGATAAAATACTTGTTTCTCACTGCAAAATGCAAATAAATTTATATAATTTATACAATGTGATTTTCTGGATTTTAATTTTGATATTCTAACCTACCCTTAAAATTATAGACTGCTCATGTCTTTGTCAGTGGGCAAACTTACAAAATCAAAAAGGGATCAAATAATTATTTCCTTCACTGTATATTCAGAGCTCTTGTGTATAATGTAACTCAGGGGCGGACACAGACTGTAGTGGGCCCCTGTGCAAGAAATTTTTCGGGCCCCCCCCCCCGCACTTTATAGGGCAACAAAGTTATGTAATCATATAGATTGTAATATTTATTTAGAACGCAACTATCAAATCTAAATAGTAAAGTTGTTTAATATGATCATAAAAATAATAGGGAGATAGATGATACCTACCTGCCCGTTCTACCTACCACTTGCATAGGTCAGTCACAAACCTCAGTGGGCCCCTTTAACACAGACCACGATTCATGATGCACAGATACAGCAGAGAAATATGGGTATAGTACAATGCCAAATACTTCACTTCTTCCATTACATGAGTGATATCTATTGTAAATTCTACAATAGCTCAAAAACCGCCAAATCCTCACAGCGCACAGAACAGACTGGACAGTACAGTCCTCCATACAATATTATGGGCACCACAGTCTCCCCCTCATCACCCATATAATACCCCATGCAGGATGTCACCCCCCATATAATGCTCCATACAGAATACTGGACCCAAAATAATGCTCCATACAGAATACTGGACCCAATATAATGCTCCATACAGGATACTGGTCCCCATATAATGCTCCATACAGAATACTGGACCCAATATAATGCTCCATACAAAATATGGAGCTCTCCTCTGCGCTGTACTGCGTTCTGCACTGTTACGGCTCAGGAAAGGGCGCTGTGGAAAGACTCCCCATTATCATCATGATTGCCTCCCCATCATCATCATTGCCTCCTTATCATCATCATTGCCTCCCCATCATCATCATGGCCTCCCCATTATCATCAATGCCTGCCCATCATCACTCATCATCTCCTCCCCATCATCATCAATGCCTGCCCATCATCATCTTCTCCCCATCATCAATGCCTGCCCATTATCATCAATGCCTGCCCATTATCATCATCTTCTCCCCATCATCATCAATGCCTCCCCATTATCAGCAATGCCTGCCCATCATCATCTCCTCCCCATCATCATCAAAGCCTGCCCATCATCATCTTCTCCCCATCATCAATGCCTGCCCATTATCATCAATGCCTGCCCATTATCATCATCTTCTCCTCATCATCATCAATGCCTCCCCATTATCAGCAATACCTGACCATCATCATCTTCTCCCCATCATCAATGTCTGCTCATTATCATCAATGCCTGCCCTGTTATGTTTCGGTAGCTGAGGAGTGCAGGTAAAAAAGGCAATACACCAGAGCAGTTGTAATCTATGAGATTGCAGTACCCTGACTAACCACCACAACTAGAGGCAGCCGTGGAGCGTTCCTACGTTGGTCCTAGACGCCTCGTCACAGCCTGAGAAACTAACTACACCTAAAGATAGAAAGAGGAAAGCTATCTGCCCCAGAGCAGATCCCCAAAGAACATAGAAAGCCCCCAAACATGTAATGGCGGTTAGACAAGAAGAAATACTGACACAGACAGAAAATAGTATGAGCAAACGTTGGGGCCCAAACTACCTAAATAGAAAAGGATAGGAAGGGCACTTACTGCAATCCCAAAAAACCCTGAAAAGCACCAACTCTACTAATTTCAAAAACACCTGAGATCACACGACCTCTACCACCTAAATTAGTTCTCTGGTGTAACAAAATCAAAACAGCAGCCACTGAAAAAACTGGAAAAAGCAAATGCACAAACATCAGTGGCTGAACCAAACTGAGAGGGCAAAAGCCCCGGAGGGGACCCTGAAGGCCCCCACAGAAGTGCAGGACAAAATGCAAAAATCAAACACAAAAACAAAAAGAAGAAAATGTCTTATCTGTTAGCAGGAGATGCAGACACGACACAGCAGGCTACAAAGGAAACAGGAATCAAGGATTGAGACCAGAACAATTGATCACCGGCAACCCTGATGGGAAGGCGACTCCCTTATATAAGACCAGTCAGTAACACCTGATTCCCAATCCTCACAATCTTCACTGGACAGTCCAGTACCGCTTGTAACCACCAGAGGGAGCCTCTGCTCAGCACTCATTTCAAGTCCATTCACAACAGTACCCCCCCCTTGAGGAGGGGTCACCGAACCCTCACTTGAGCAACCAGGTCGGTCAGGATGAGTTCTATGATACGCACGGATGAGTCTCCTAGCATGGATGTCCGAAGCAAACACCCAAGAATTGTCTTCCTGACCATAACCTCTCCACTTAACCAAATACTGGAGTTTCCATCTAGAAAAACGAGAATTCAATATTTTCTCAACCACAAACTCCATATTGCCCTCAACCAGAACAGGGTCAGGAGGCAAAGCAGTAGGAACCACTGGCTCAACAAACCTCTTCAACAAGGACTTGTGGAACACGTTATGGATCTTAAATGTCCCTGGAAGAAGCAAACGAAAAGAAACAGGATTAAGAATCTCCATGATCTTATAAGGTCCAATGAACCTAGGCTTAAATTTAGGAGATGCCACTCTCATAGGAATATTTTTTGAGGACAACCAGACCAAGTCCCCCACTTTAAACCGAGGACCATCAGTCCTATGCCGGTTAGCAAACCGCTGGGCCCTCTCCTGAGAGAGGGACAACCTCTCCACTACTTGGTCCCAAATCTGTTGCATACGCTCCACAACAGAGTCAACACCTGGACAGACAGAAGCCTCCGTCTGTCCCGAAGAAAATCGAGGGTGAAACCCAGAATTACAGAAAAATGGAGACATCAAAGTGGCAGAGCTAGCCCTATTATTAAGAGCAAACTCAGCCAAAGGCAAAAAAGAGACCCAGTCATCCTGATCAGCAGACACAAAGCATCTTAGATAAGTCTCCAATGTCTGGTTTGTTCTCTCAGTTTGACCATTGGTCTGAGGATGAAACGCCGAGGAGAAAGACAATTGAACACCAAGTTTAGAACAAAAGGTCCTCCAAAATCTGGAAACAAACTGGACTCCTCTGTCAGACACAATGTTCTCAGGAATGCCGTGTAAACGAACCACGTGCTGAAGGAACAAACGGCACCAATTCAGAGGAGGAAGGCAACTTAGGTAATGGCACAAGATGTATCATTTGGAAAACCTATCACAAATCACCCAGATGTGGTCATTCTCTGAGAAACGGGAAAGGGATCGGAAATGAAATCCATAGAGATATGGGTCCATGGTCTCTTGGGCACAGGCAATGGCATCAACAAACCACTAGAGCGAGAGCAAGGCTTGGAGCGAGAGCAAGTCCCGCAGGACTGCACAAATTCCCTGACATCTCGAGACAAGGTAGGCCACCAAAAGGACCGACTAACCAAGTCTCTGGTACCAAAAATTCCGGGATGACCGGCCAACGCGGAACAATGAATCTCAGACATCACACTCTTTTTCCACTGGTCCGGGACAAACAATTTCCCAACAGGCAGTGCTCGGGCCTATCCTCCTGACACCCCTCCAGAGCCAGTCTCAAATTGGGCGAGATGGCGGAAAGAACTACACCTTCTTTCAAAATAACAGAAGGATCAGATAACTCAGGAGAGTCCGCAAGGAAACTCCTCGAGAGGGCATCCGCCTTAACATTCTTAGTGCCAGGAAGAAAGGAAACCACAAAATTAAAACGTGTGAAAAACAAGGCCCACCTGGCCTGTCTAGGATTAAGTCGCTTGGCAGATTCCAGATAAACCAGATTCTTATGGTCCGTAAGGACCACCACCTGATGTTTGGCTCCCTCCAGCCAATGTCTCCACTCTTCAAAAGCCCACTTCATGGCCAATAACTCCCGATTACCCACGTCATAATTACGTTCAGTAGGAGAAAATTTTCGAGAGAAAAAGGCACAAGGGTTACTTTTAGAGGTCTCTGGATCTCTTTGGGACAAAACGGCACCTGCCCCAATTTCAGAGGCATCAACCTCCACCTGAAATGGCAGAGAAACATCAGGCTGCCGTAGAACAGGAGCAGAAGTGAATCTCTGCTTAAGTTCCTGAAATGCAGAGACTGCCTCAGGAGGCCAATTCACCACATCAGAACCCTTTTTGGTCAAATCAGTTAATGGTTTAACAATAACCGATAAATTACCAATAAATTTACGATAAAAATTGGCAAAACCCAAAAATCTTTGAAGAGCCTTTAATGAAGTAGGTTGGACCCAATCACAGATGGCCTGAACCTTGACCGGGTCCATTTCAATAACAGATGGGGACAAAATGAATCCCAAAAATGAGATCCTCTGTACGCCAAAAAGACACTTTGATCCCTTCACATACAGAGCATTCTCTCTCAAAATCTGGAATACAGTTCGAACATGTTTCACATGAGAGTCCCAGTCATTGGAAAAAATCAAGATATCATCCAAATAAACAATCAGAAATTTATCCACAAAATCCCTGAAAATGTTCATTCATGAAGGACTGGAAGACAGAAGGAGCATTAGTGAGCCCAAAGGGCATCACAAGTTACTCAAAATGCCCCTCAGGGGTATTAAATGCCGTCTTCCATTCATCCCCGTGCTTAATGCGAATAAGGTTATATGCCCCCCTGAGGTCAAGCTTGGTAAACCAAGTACGTTTCTCACCCTGGAAAACAGGTCAGAAATCAAGGGTAACGGGTATTGATATTTCACAGTAATATTGTTCAAAAGACGATAATCAATACACGGCCTTAATGAACCATCCTTTTTGGCCACAAAGAAAAAACCGGCACCTAAGGGTGAAGAGGATGGTCTGATATGACCCTTCTCCAATGACTCCTTGATATAAGACCGCATAGCGTCATGTTCAGGTACAGACAAGTTAAAAAGGCGACCTTTAGGGAATTTACTACCAGGCACTAATTCAATAGCGCAGTCATAGCTCCTATGGGGAGGCAAGGATGCAGATTTACTTTCGCTAAACACATCAGAAAAATCAATCAAAAAGTCAGGAACATCCTGAGCCTGGGGGGAGGCAGAAAAAACAGGAGTGTTGGTATTAACACATTGGCAGCCCCAACTGGTTACAGACACAGATTTCCAATCCAAAACAGGATTATGAGACTGTAACCAAGGGAAACCCAGCACGATAATGTCATGCAGATTATACAGAACCAAAAATTTGCAGCTCTCCTGATGATCAGGTTCAACCCTCATTATCACCTGAGTAGAGAACTGAGGTTTATTCTCAGCCAAAGGGGTAGAATCGATCCCCAGTAGGGAATAGACTTCTGTAGGGTATCAAGGGAAACCCACAACGTTTAGCAAAATCAAAATCCATCAGGTTAATAGCTGCTCCCGAATCAACGAAAGCCTGAGCAGAAAATGAGGACAGAGAGCATATAAGAGTAACAGTTAATATAAACTTAGTCTGAACACTACCCAAGACAACTGAGCGTGCAAAACGTCTTCCCCGCTTAGGGCAGACTGAAATAGCATGAGAGGCATCACCACAGTAGAAACATAACCATTGCGCTTTCGAAACTCATGACGCTGTGCCCCAGAAACCACTCTATCACACTGCATGGATTCAGAAGCAGGTTCACAAGGCAACACTATTCCACGCATACTTCTCCGCTCACGCAAACGTCTGTCAATTTGAATCGCTAATGACATAGAATCATTGAGACCAGAGGGGACAGGGAATCCCACCATAACATCCTTTACATTATCTGACAGACCCTTCCGAAAAAGGGCTGCCAAAGCGTCGTCATTCCATTTGGTCAGGACTGCCCACCTACGGAATCTCTGACAGTATAACTCAGCGTCATCAAGCCCTGATTTAATGCCAACAAGGCTTTTTCAGCTTGATCAGTGACATTAGGCTCATCGTACAATAACCCCAAGGCCTGAAAAAATGCATCAACATCACTCAAAACAGGATCCCCAGGTGTCAGGGAAAAAGCCCAATCCTGAGGATCGCTGCGCAGGAGAGAGATGACAATTTGAACCTGCTGCGCTGCGTTCCCTGGGGACTTAGATTTTAAGGCAAAAAACAATTTACAATTATTTTTGAAATTCAGAAACTTGGCTCGATCCCCCAAAAACAAATCTGGCATGGGAATCCTAGGTTCCACAACAGGCAACCTAGCAAGATAGGTAGCAATACTCCGAACCTCAGTGGCAAGCTGATCCACACGGCCAGACAACTGTGCAAACTCCATTGAGAGAAAAAATCCTCCCCAGCACCCAGAGATACAGAGGGAAAAAAAAAAAATGCAACAAACAGAAAAATATCTCTGACAACTCTGACAACCTTTTTTCTTTCACAATATTTTTCCCTTCTGTGAGTACCATACAATTTTCAATTTATTGGGCCGGTGATACTGTTATGTTTCGGTAGCTGAGGAGTGCAGGTAAAAAAGGCAATACACCAGAGCAGTTGGAATCTATGAGATTGCAGTACCCTGACTAACCACCACAACTAGAGGCAGCCGTGGAGAGTTCCTACGTTGGTCCTAGACGCCTCGTCACAGCCTGAGAAACTAACTACACCTAAAGATAGAAAGAGGAAAGCTATCTGCCCCGGAGCAGATCCCCAAAGAACATAGAAAGCCCCCAAACATGTAATGGCGGTTAGACAAGAAGAAATACTGACACAGACAGAAAATAGTATGAGCAAACGTTGGGGCCCAAACTACCTAAATAGAAAAGGATAGGAAGGGCACTTACTGCAATCCCAAAAAACCCTGAAAAGCACCAACTCTACTAATTTCAAAAACACCTGAGATCACACGACCTCTACCACCTAAATTAGTTCTCTGGTGTAACAAAATCAAAACAGCAGCCACTGAAAAAACTGGAAAAAGCAAATGCACAAACATCAGTGGCTGAACCAAACTGAGAGGGCAAAAGCCCCGGAGGGGACCCTGAAGGCCCCCACAGAAGTGCAGGACAAAATGCAAAAATCAAACACAAAAACAAAAAGAAGAAAATGTCTTATCTGTTAGCAGGAGATGCAGACACGACACAGCAGGCTACAAAGGAAACAGGAATCAAGGATTGAGACCAGAACAATTGATCACCGGCAACCCTGATGGGAAGGCGACTCCCTTATATAAGACCAGTCATAACACCTGATTCCCAATCCTCACAATCTTCACTGGACAGTCCAGTACCGCTTGTAACCACCAGAGGGAGCCTCTGCTCAGAACTCATTTCAAGTCCATTCACAACACTGCCCATTATCATCATCTTCTCCCCATCATCATCATCAATGCCTCCCCATTATCATCAATGCCTGCCCATCATCATCGCCTCCCCATCATCATTATCGCCTCCCCATCATCTTCTCCCCATCATCAATGCCTGCCCATTGTCATCAATGCCTGCCCATTATCATCATCTTCTCCCCATCATCATCATCAATGCCTCCCCATTATCAGCAATGCCTGCCCATCATAACACACAGACAGCACCACAGCACACAAGCACTCTCTCACATACAGACATACACACACACAAAGCACCGCACTACATACACACAGACACACACAGAGACATACACACACACGTCTTACCTGTCCAGCGTCCACGCGCTCTCTGCCACAGCCGGCTGCTGAATGATGACGTCATTCAGCAGCGCTGCTGTGAGAGGAAGCGCCGGCGCCCCCTGGAGCCCGGAGCTGCGGCAGCGGAGGCACGGGAGAGGTAAGTATTGTGCCAGCTGATGCCGGGGCCCTGAGCAAGCGGGGGGGCCCAGTGGCGGCGCTGACACCGCTAACGGGCGCGGGGGTGCCAGACTGCCAGTGGGCCCCCCCGCCTGCTCAGGGCCCCGGCGCTTGCCCGGGTGTGCCGGGTGCTGACGCCGGCCCTGCCTCCCGCAGCGCTGCTCTTCTCCTTGTGCCTCGGCTGCGTAGTGCACCACATGGCTAATTTGAATAGGTAAATAATTAGCCATGCGGTGCTGGAGGCTGGAGGGGCCCTCCTCCCCTGGGGC
Source organism: Oophaga sylvatica (assembly GCA_033576555.1). NCBI lineage: Eukaryota > Metazoa > Chordata > Amphibia > Anura > Dendrobatidae > Oophaga > Oophaga sylvatica. Next base: position 278,074,974 of record JARQOD010000006.1, on the reverse strand, counting down.
CCCTGTTCAAATGGTGGGTAATATCAGTGTTGTAAGTATTGTGGTTTGTATACATGATCAGTATTGTAGTATTCGGTCACTATGTGATGGTAATTTGTGGTGTTGTCACGGTGTGGTTGTAATTCTCCCCTGTATGTGGTATTATTCGGTCACTATGTGGTGGTAATTTGTGGTCTGGTCACAGTGTGGCGGTATATGTCCCTTGTATGTGTTGGTATTTGGACACTATGTGGTGGTAATTTGTGGTCAGGTCACAATGTATGTGGTATTAACGTATTTAAAAGTGAGAGTTTGACTGCTTAGACTCAATCGGCAGAATGTGGAGCTTTTATCCCCATTAGACTGGAGTGGCATTTTCGACTTGACCACTGATCCATTCATTCACTTTGTGGCTGCAAGCACTGCACTTGTTTTTTTCTGGAAGCCCCAAAGAGAATGAATGGAGCTGCGGTCAGACATCTCACCTGTCGCTCCATTTTAAAATGGGGAAAAGTGTCTTACCAAGGATAAAATATTCTCATTCTTCTTATCGGTGCAGTTTCTAATGGTCGGACCTAAGCGATCACCTATCCTGTAGAGCCCATGGATCAGTGATAACTTGTTTTAAGCAAAGAATCCCTTTAATTTAAACTACCATAATTGTATATCCAAGTTATGGTGGTGCACAGTAGATGTGAGGGAGCCTCCTTTGTTTTACAGTCAATGCTCCACTATAACAGGGATACCGGCTTACAGATATTTGCATATAGCTGTAGGGTGTGCCCCTAGAGTCTATTCCCCCTGTGGGCCCAAGACACCCCAGTCCGACCATGAGAAGAACACTGTCGCAACAGTGAAGCTTGGTGGGGAAACATCATACTTTGGGGGTGCTTTTCTGCAAAGGGGACAGGACGACTGGACCGTATTGAAGGGAGGATGGATGGGGTCATGTATTGCAAGATTTTGGCCAACAACTTCCTTCCCTCAGCACCAGTGCCGGCTCCAGGTTTTTATGGGCCCCAGGCGAAAGAGTCTCAGTGGGCCCCTTTAACACAGACCACGATTCATGATGCACAGAGAAATATGGGTATAGTACAATGCCAAACAATTCACTTCTTCCATTACATGAGTGATATATATTGTAAATTCTACAATAGCTCAGAAACCGCCAAATCCTCACAGCGCACAGTACAGACTGGGCAGTACAGTCCTCCATACAATATTATGGGCACCACATAGTCCTCCATACAGTATTATGGGCCAAATATAGTGCTCCATAAAGAATATTGGACCCCAAATAATGCTCCATACAGGATACTGGTCCCCATATAATGCTCCATACAAAATATGGAGCTCTCCTCTGCACTGTGCTGCGTTCTGCGCTGTTACAGCTCAGGAAAGGGTGCTGTGGAAAGACTCCCCATCATCATCATCATTGTCTCCCCATCATCATCATCATTGCCTCCCCATCATCATTGCCTCCCCATCATCATCATCATTGCCTCCCCATCATCATCGCCTCCCCATCATTGCCTCCCCATCATTATCATCATTTCCTCCCCATCATCATCGCCTCCCCATCATCATCATCATTGCCTCCCCATCATCATCGCCTCCCCATCATCATCATAATTGCCTCCGGCTCCTTACCACCGTCACTGGTGGGCGCTGTGGAAAGACTCCCCATCATCATCATCATTGCCTCCCCATCATCATCATCATTGTCTCCCCATCATCATTATCATTGCCTCCCCATCATCATTGAATCCCCATCATCATCATCATTGCCTCCCCACCATCATCGTCTCTCCATCATCGCCTCCCCATCATTATCATCATTGCCTCCCCATCATCATTGCCTCCCCATCATCATAATTATTGCCTCCCCATCATCATCGCCTCCCCATCATCATCGTCTCCCCATCATCATCATCATTGCCTCCGGCTACCCACCACCATCACACATACAGCACCACACACAGACAGCACCGCAGCACTCTCTCACATACACACACACAAAGCACCGCACTACATACACACACACTGATACACACACACAGACACATACACGCACCTCACATCTCACCTGTCCGGCGTTCGCGCTCTCTCTGCCACAGCCGGCCGCTGAATGATGACGTCATTCAGCGACGCTGCTGTGAGAGGAAGCGCGGGCGCCCTGCAGAGGGAGCCTGGAGCTGCGGATTGCGGAGGCACGGGGAGAGGTGAGTATTGTGCCGGGCCGGCTGCCGGGGCCCTGAGCAAGCGGGGGGGCCCAGTGGCGGCGCTGGTACCACTCTCCTCCGCTGATGGGCGCCAGGGTGCCCGACGGCGAGTGGGCCCCCCCGCCTGCTCAGGGCCCCGGCACTTGCCCGTGTATGCCAGGTGCTGACGCCGGACCTGCTCAGCACGGAAGATGGGTCGTGACTGGGTCTTTCAGCATGAAAATGGCCTGAAACACACAGGCAGGGCAACTAAGGAGTGGCTCGTAAGAAGCATTTCAAGGTCCTGGAGTGGTCTAGCCAGTCTTCAGATCTGAAACCAACAGAAAATCTTTGGAGGGAGCTGAAACTCAATATTGACCAGCGACAGCCCTGAAATGTGAATGTGACGTCCGCTGACTGCAGGTCTGAACTGCAGGTAAGACAGTACCCCGAGAAACCCCGAGACCCTTTACCCCTATACAGGGATCTGGAATTACAGCGAAGCCCAGGGGGTAGCTGCCTATGAGAGCAGTGGACCGGAGTAGGAAGGAGGCTAGGAAGGGAATAAAAAGCGAAACCAAATGCGAAGTCAGAAGTCCAAGGGTCAAAACCAGGAGATAGGCAAAGGTACAAAATCGGCAGGCAGAAGAAGGGTCAGAAATTCAGGCTAAAGTTAAAGTCAAAACCAGGCGGGCAGCAAAGGTACAAAATCGGCAGTCAGTAGAAGAGTCAGAAATCCAGGCAAAGGTCAGAGATACAATAGCAAAACAAACTAGCACACTGGGGAAACCAAGACTATATCTGGTGGCCTGCAAGCCAGGCTCCAATGCATTTGAAGGGCATGGCTACCTCTCACAGGCTCACAGTCTGATGACCTCATCTGGACCGCCCCCAGAACCAGGCCAGATGGTGATGCATGACTGACACCAACCACTTCACCTCTGACAGAAGAGCGAAGCCTACGCCCACCAGACGCCTGCGCAGGGACCCCCTCTCTGTCACCAACATTACCCACAGGTAAAACATGGCGATGAGCAGCGACAGAGACCGGCGTCAAAGGAGCGGAACCATATAAGGATACCGTTCTCCTATCACCGGCACCACCAGCCAAAGGAATCCGGCGCCTCACAGCGGCCGAGGCAGGAACACCAGCCACTGAATCCAACGGCGACGTGACAGTGAAGGATCTGGAGCAGATCTGTATGGAGGAGTGGGATAAAATCCCTGCTGCAGTGTGTGCAAACTTGGACAAGAACTACAGGAAACAACTGACCTCTGTAATTACAAACAAAGGTTTCTGTACCAAATATTAAGTTCTGTTTTTCAAATAATTATTTCAAGCAATAAAATGCAAATTAACTATGTAAAAATCATACAATGTGATTTTGTGATTTTCTGGATTTTTTTTTTTTATTCTGTATCTCAGAGTTGTAGTGTACCTGCGATAAAAATCAGCAGTGTATCAAATACTTATTTTCCCTACTGCAGTTGTCCAAGCTTGAAGTTAAAGTCTGCAGTGACTATGTGACTGTGGACTTCTGAACCCTCACAGGGCTTGTGCCCTGTGAGGATTCTCCGGTGCTGGCAATAAAAGTTGGTGATCATTCGCAGTGGCGTAACTTTAACAGTATGGACCTCAAAGCAAAAGCTCTAATTGGACCCCCAACTATTGCAGGTCTTTAAAAGTATTATTCTTTTTATATAGGCCAAATGGACTTTTGAGGCCCCTGAGGCTCCAGGGCCAGGGTGCTATTGTAACCTTTGCACCTACTGTAGCTATGCCCTGATCATGTTACCGCAAGTATGCGATTTGTATACATGTAGTCACATGATAACTAGACGTGCACGGCCTCACTCAATACAAGTTAAATTAGCAAATCCAAGTACAATTACCGTATATACTCGAATATAAGCCGAGATTTTCAGCCCATTTTTTTAGGGCTGAAAGTCCCCCTCTCGGCTTATATTCGAGTCATATACCAGGTGGTCGGCGGAAGAGGGGGAGCGCAGCTGTCCTGTATACTCACCTCTCCGTCAGCCCGGTCTCTGCAGCCCCTGCTCTTCTCCCACTGTCCCGGCGCCAGTATTCAGCCATCAGTGGTACCGCTCATTAAAGTCATGAATATGCACATATTCATGACTTTAATGAGCGGTAACACGTGACCGCTGAACACAGGCGCCGGGACCGTGGGAGAAGAGCAGGGCAGAGACGCGCCGGCGGAGGGTAAGTATAAGCGATATTTACCTGTCCCGTTCCGCTGTTTCCTCAGGTCCTCTTGCTGCGATGTTCAGGCAGAGGGCGCGATGACGTAGTTACTGCGCGCAGCGCCCTCTGCCTGATCATTGACTGCTGGAGGACCCGGAAGACATCGGCGCTCAGCAGTGGACCCGGTGACAGGTAAATGTCTCAGGTGCCGGGCCCTGAGCGAGCGGTGACACCGGCACCTGTCCCCCATAGCGCGCCGGTGCCCCCCGCCTGCTCAGGACACCGGCACCTGGCCCCCCAGCAACGAGAGGTGAGTATGTCTTTTTTTTTTTTGGTTGCAGCAGCAATTGAGGCCTATACTATGGAGCATCTATGGGGGAATAATCTATGGGGAATAATCTATGGGGGCATAATCTATGGAGCATCTATGGGGGAATAATCTATGGGGGCATAATCTATGGGGGTATAATCTATGGAGCATCTATGGGGGAATAATCTATGGGGCATAATCTATGGAGCATCTATGGGGAATAATCTATGGGGGCATAATCTATGGGGCATAATCTATGGGGGCATAATCTATGGAGCATCTATGGGGGAATAATCTATGGGGCATAATCTATGGAGCATCTATGGGGGAATAATCTATGGGGGCATAATCTATGGCACATCTATGGGGGCATAATACATGGGGCATCTATGGGGCATTATCTTTGGAGCATCTATGGGGGCATAATCTATGGATCATATATGGGGGCACAATCTATGGAGCATCTATGGGGGCATAATCTATGGATCATATATGGGGCACAATCTGTGGAGCATCTATGGGGGCATAATCTATAGAGCATCTATGGGGGCATAATCTATGGATCATATATGGGGGCACAATCTGTGGAGCATCTATGGGGCATAATCTATGGATCATATATGGGGCACAATCTATGGAGAATCTATGGGGCATAATACATGGGCAGCATATAGGGCATAATCTCATTTTCCACCCTAGGCTTATACTCGAGTCAGTAAGTTTTCCCAGTTTTTCGTGACAAAATTAGGGGGGTCGGCTTATACTCGGGTCGGCTTATACTCGAGTATATACGGTAGTTGGAATGTGGCCGGAGTTGTGAAAATCGCATACTTGCGGTAACATGATGGCAGCTCCCAATGCCGACACCGGAGAATCCTCACAGTGTGCGCTATGAGGATTCAGAAGTCTGAAGTTACATAGACTTTATCCCCAACCCCTTTAATGATCATCATGGTGGTATTATCAATATTGAATATGCTGGTAATATTTGGTTGTGGTTTGTTGGTATTTGTCTGTAATATTGCAATATTATTATTTTGATATTTTTATTATTTAATCTTACATAGCAGTATTACTGGTATCATTAGAAATATGGGTCTTGTAGTAAATCTTGATTTTCTTCAGGCAGGTTAGTATTAGTATTATATCCCCATGTGGTGCTCGGGGGCGAGGACAGCATGGGCCTGTATGATTTCAAATGCCAGGGCTAAATTTCAATCCCAGTCCTTCCCTGATCTTATGGTTTCCATTGTTCTTATACTGTAAGATGCAAATGCTGCATTACATACAAGACCACAAGGGCACCACTTCCTAAAGAGAAAACTTACAGCCGTCAGACTACTTCTGAATATATGACTGAAGTCAGTGCAAACCCAAACACTGCAAGTGAGTAGATGCAAGTTACAGGCTTTCTACACTTCACCTTGAAGAAGCTAACCACTTAGAACACATACAATGCTGAAACCAAAGGAGCATCATCTGTTTCACTATACATGGGAATTAGAGATGAGGGATCAATCCTTGGAGGTTTAACTTTGAGACGAGTTTCCTGAAATTCATTTTTAGATTTGAATTGTGGTTTGCAAAAATATAAAAATTTGGCCAATGCCAATTTCCACACTACTGAAGTATTAGAGAGAGCTAATGTCATTTTGCGTGGCCACATGGGCTTCCCCATAATACCTGCAGCTATAACATCTAGTGGATTATCATACATTGTACTGTGGTAGTCAGTACCTGGGCCATCACAGATCAGCAC
>JARQOD010000006.1:277898764-278068419 GCA_033576555.1 Oophaga sylvatica | reverse complement strand
CATCAATGCCTGCCCATCATCATCATCATCTCCTCCCCATCATCATCAATGCCTGCCCATCATCATCTTCTCCCCATCATCAATGCCTGCCCATTATCATCAATGCCTGCCCATTATCATCATCTTCTCCCCATCATCATCAATGCCTCCCCATTATCAGCAATGCCTGCCCATCATCATCTCCTCCCCATCATCATCAAAGCCTGCCCATCATCATCTTCTCCCCATCATCAATGCCTGCCCATTATCATCAATGCCTGCCCATTATCATCATCTTCTCCTCATCATCATCAATGCCTCCCCATTATCAGCAATACCTGACCATCATCATCTTCTCCCCATCATCAATGTCTGCTCATTATCATCAATGCCTGCCCTGTTATGTTTCGGTAGCTGAGGAGTGCAGGTAAAAAAGGCAATACACCAGAGCAGTTGTAATCTATGAGATTGCAGTACCCTGACTAACCACCACAACTAGAGGCAGCCGTGGAGCGTTCCTACGTTGGTCCTAGACGCCTCGTCACAGCCTGAGAAACTAACTACACCTAAAGATAGAAAGAGGAAAGCTATCTGCCCCGAGCAGATCCCCAAAGAACATAGAAAGCCCCCAAACATGTAATGGCGGTTAGACAAGAAGAAATACTGACACAGACAGAAAATAGTATGAGCAAACGTTGGGGCCCAAACTACCTAAATAGAAAAGGATAGGAAGGGCACTTACTGCAATCCCAAAAAACCCTGAAAAGCACCAACTCTACTAATTTCAAAAACACCTGAGATCACACGACCTCTACCACCTAAATTAGTTCTCTGGTGTAACAAAATCAAAACAGCAGCCACTGAAAAAACTGGAAAAAGCAAATGCACAAACATCAGTGGCTGAACCAAACTGAGAGGGCAAAAGCCCCCGGAGGGGACCCTGAAGGCCCCCACAGAAGTGCAGGACAAAATGCAAAAATCAAACACAAAAACAAAAAGAAGAAAATGTCTTATCTGTTAGCAGGAGATGCAGACACGACACAGCAGGCTACAAAGGAAACAGGAATCAAGGATTGAGACCAGAACAATTGATCACCGGCAACCCTGATGGGAAGGCGACTCCCTTATATAAGACCAGTCAGTAACACCTGATTCCCAATCCTCACAATCTTCACTGGACAGTCCAGTACCGCTTGTAACCACCAGAGGGAGCCTCTGCTCAGCACTCATTTCAAGTCCATTCACAACAGTACCCCCCCCTTGAGGAGGGGTCACCGAACCCTCACTTGAGCAACCAGGTCGGTCAGGATGAGTTCTATGATACGCACGGATGAGTCTCCTAGCATGGATGTCCGAAGCAAACACCCAAGAATTGTCTTCCTGACCATAACCTCTCCACTTAACCAAATACTGGAGTTTCCATCTAGAAAAACGAGAATTCAATATTTTCTCAACCACAAACTCCATATTGCCCTCAACCAGAACAGGGTCAGGAGGCAAAGCAGTAGGAACCACTGGCTCAACAAACCTCTTCAACAAGGACTTGTGGAACACGTTATGGATCTTAAATGTCCCTGGAAGAAGCAAACGAAAAGAAACAGGATTAAGAATCTCCATGATCTTATAAGGTCCAATGAACCTAGGCTTAAATTTAGGAGATGCCACTCTCATAGGAATATTTTTTGAGGACAACCAGACCAAGTCCCCCACTTTAAACCGAGGACCATCAGTCCTATGCCGGTTAGCAAACCGCTGGGCCCTCTCCTGAGAGAGGGACAACCTCTCCACTACTTGGTCCCAAATCTGTTGCATACGCTCCACAACAGAGTCAACACCTGGACAGACAGAAGCCTCCGTCTGTCCCGAAGAAAATCGAGGGTGAAACCCAGAATTACAGAAAAATGGAGACATCAAAGTGGCAGAGCTAGCCCTATTATTAAGAGCAAACTCAGCCAAAGGCAAAAAAGAGACCCAGTCATCCTGATCAGCAGACACAAAGCATCTTAGATAAGTCTCCAATGTCTGGTTTGTTCTCTCAGTTTGACCATTGGTCTGAGGATGAAACGCCGAGGAGAAAGACAATTGAACACCAAGTTTAGAACAAAAGGTCCTCCAAAATCTGGAAACAAACTGGACTCCTCTGTCAGACACAATGTTCTCAGGAATGCCGTGTAAACGAACCACGTGCTGAAGGAACAAAGGCACCAATTCAGAGGAGGAAGGCAACTTAGGTAATGGCACAAGATGTATCATCTTGGAAAACCTATCACAAATCACCCAGATGACGGTCATTCTCTGAGAAACAGGGAGTCGGAAATGAAATCCATAGAGATATGGGTCCATGGTCTCTTGGGCACAGGCAATGGCATCAACAAACCACTAGAGCGAGAGCAAGGCTTGGAGCGAGAGCAAGTCCCGCAGGACTGCACAAATTCCCTGACATCTCGAGACAAGGTAGGCCACCAAAAGGACCGACTAACCAAGTCTCTGGTACCAAAAATTCCGGGATGACCGGCCAACGCGGAACAATGAATCTCAGACATCACACTCTTTTTCCACTGGTCCGGGACAAACAATTTCCCAACAGGGCAGCGCTCGGGCCTATCCTCCTGACACCCCTCCAGAGCCAGTCTCAAATTGGGCGAGATGGCGGAAAGAACTACACCTTCTTTCAAAATAACAGAAGGATCAGATAACTCAGGAGAGTCCTGCAAGGAAACTCCTCGAGAGGGCATCCGCCTTAACATTCTTAGTGCCAGGAAGAAAGGAAACCACAAAATTAAAACGTGTGAAAAACAAGGCCCACCTGGCCTGTCTAGGATTAAGTCGCTTGGCAGATTCCAGATAAACCAGATTCTTATGGTCCGTAAGGACCACCACCTGATGTTTGGCTCCCTCCAGCCAATGTCTCCACTCTTCAAAAGCCCACTTCATGGCCAATAACTCCCGATTACCCACGTCATAATTACGTTCAGTAGGAGAAAATTTTCGAGAGAAAAAGGCACAAGGGTTACTTTTAGAGGTCTCTGGATCTCTTTGGGACAAAACGGCACCTGCCCCAATTTCAGAGGCATCAACCTCCACCTGAAATGGCAGAGAAACATCAGGCTGCCGTAGAACAGGAGCAGAAGTGAATCTCTGCTTAAGTTCCTGAAATGCAGAGACTGCCTCAGGAGGCCAATTCACCACATCAGAACCCTTTTTGGTCAAATCAGTTAATGGTTTAACAATAACCGATAAATTACCAATAAATTTACGATAAAAATTGGCAAAACCCAAAAATCTTTGAAGAGCCTTTAATGAAGTAGGTTGGACCCAATCACAGATGGCCTGAACCTTGACCGGGTCCATTTCAATAACAGATGGGGACAAAATGAATCCCAAAAATGAGATCCTCTGTACGCCAAAAAGACACTTTGATCCCTTCACATACAGAGCATTCTCTCTCAAAATCTGGAATACAGTTCGAACATGTTTCACATGAGAGTCCCAGTCATTGGAAAAAATCAAGATATCATCCAAATAAACAATCAGAAATTTATCCACAAAATCCCTGAAAATGTCATTCATGAAGGACTGGAAGACAGAAGGAGCATTAGTGAGCCCAAAGGGCATCACAAGTTACTCAAAATGCCCCTCAGGGGTATTAAATGCCGTCTTCCATTCATCCCCGTGCTTAATGCGAATAAGGTTATATGCCCCCCTGAGGTCAAGCTTGGTAAACCAAGTACGTTTCTCACCCTGGAAAACAGGTCAGAAATCAAGGGTAACGGGTATTGATATTTCACAGTAATATTGTTCAAAAGACGATAATCAATACACGGCCTTAATGAACCATCCTTTTTGGCCACAAAGAAAAAACCGGCACCTAAGGGTGAAGAGGATGGTCTGATATGACCCTTCTCCAATGACTCCTTGATATAAGACCGCATAGCGTCATGTTCAGGTACAGACAAGTTAAAAAGGCGACCTTTAGGGAATTTACTACCAGGCACTAATTCAATAGCGCAGTCATAGCTCCTATGGGGAGGCAAGGATGCAGATTTACTTTCGCTAAACACATCAGAAAAATCAATCAAAAAGTCAGGAACATCCTGAGCCTGGGGGGAGGCAGAAAAAACAGGAGTGTTGGTATTAACACATTGGCAGCCCCAACTGGTTACAGACACAGATTTCCAATCCAAAACAGGATTATGAGACTGTAACCAAGGGAAACCCAGCACGATAATGTCATGCAGATTATACAGAACCAAAAATTTGCAGCTCTCCTGATGATCAGGTTCAACCCTCATTATCACCTGAGTAGAGAACTGAGGTTTATTCTCAGCCAAAGGGGTAGAATCGATCCCCAGTAGGGGAATAGACTTCTGTAGGGTATCAAGGGAAACCCACAACGTTTAGCAAAATCAAAATCCATCAGGTTAATAGCTGCTCCCGAATCAACGAAAGCCTGAGCAGAAAATGAGGACAGAGAGCATATAAGAGTAACAGTTAATATAAACTTAGTCTGAACACTACCCAAGACAACTGAGCGTGCAAAACGTCTTCCCCGCTTAGGGCAGACTGAAATAGCATGAGAGGCATCACCACAGTAGAAACATAACCATTGCGCTTTCGAAACTCATGACGCTGTGCCCCAGAAACCACTCTATCACACTGCATGGATTCAGAAGCAGGTTCACAAGGCAACACTATTCCACGCATACTTCTCCGCTCACGCAAACGTCTGTCAATTTGAATCGCTAATGACATAGAATCATTGAGACCAGAGGGGACAGGGAATCCCACCATAACATCCTTTACATTATCTGACAGACCCTTCCGAAAAAGGGCTGCCAAAGCGTCGTCATTCCATTTGGTCAGGACTGCCCACCTACGGAATCTCTGACAGTATAACTCAGCGTCATCAAGCCCTGATTTAATGCCAACAAGGCTTTTTCAGCTTGATCAGTGACATTAGGCTCATCGTACAATAACCCCAAGGCCTGAAAAAATGCATCAACATCACTCAAAACAGGATCCCCAGGTGTCAGGGAAAAAGCCCAATCCTGAGGATCGCCGCGCAGGAGAGAGATGACAATTTGAACCTGCTGCGCTGCGTTCCCTGGGGACTTAGATTTTAAGGCAAAAAACAATTTACAATTATTTTTGAAATTCAGAAACTTGGCTCGATCCCCCAAAAACAAATCTGGCATGGGAATCCTAGGTTCCACAACAGGCAACCTAGCAAGATAGGTAGCAATACTCCGAACCTCAGTGGCAAGCTGATCCACACGGCCAGACAACTGTGCAAACTCCATTGAGAGAAAAAAATCCTCCCCAGCACCCAGAGATACAGAGGGAAAAAAAAAAAATGCAACAAACAGAAAAATATCTCTGACAACTCTGACAACCTTTTTTCTTTCACAATATTTTTCCCTTCTGTGAGTACCATACAATTTTCAATTTATTGGGCCGGTGATACTGTTATGTTTCGGTAGCTGAGGAGTGCAGGTAAAAAAGGCAATACACCAGAGCAGTTGGAATCTATGAGATTGCAGTACCCTGACTAACCACCACAACTAGAGGCAGCCGTGGAGAGTTCCTACGTTGGTCCTAGACGCCTCGTCACAGCCTGAGAAACTAACTACACCTAAAGATAGAAAGAGGAAAGCTATCTGCCCCGGAGCAGATCCCCAAAGAACATAGAAAGCCCCCAAACATGTAATGGCGGTTAGACAAGAAGAAATACTGACACAGACAGAAAATAGTATGAGCAAACGTTGGGGCCCAAACTACCTAAATAGAAAAGGATAGGAAGGGCACTTACTGCAATCCCAAAAACCCTGAAAAGCACCAACTCTACTAATTTCAAAAACACCTGAGATCACACGACCTCTACCACCTAAATTAGTTCTCTGGTGTAACAAAATCAAAACAGCAGCCACTGAAAAAACTGGAAAAAGCAAATGCACAAACATCAGTGGCTGAACCAAACTGAGAGGGCAAAAGCCCCCGGAGGGGACCCTGAAGGCCCCCACAGAAGTGCAGGACAAAATGCAAAAATCAAACACAAAAACAAAAAGAAGAAAATGTCTTATCTGTTAGCAGGAGATGCAGACACGACACAGCAGGCTACAAAGGAAACAGGAATCAAGGATTGAGACCAGAACAATTGATCACCGGCAACCCTGATGGGAAGGCGACTCCCTTATATAAGACCAGTCATAACACCTGATTCCCAATCCTCACAATCTTCACTGGACAGTCCAGTACCGCTTGTAACCACCAGAGGGAGCCTCTGCTCAGAACTCATTTCAAGTCCATTCACAACACTGCCCATTATCATCATCTTCTCCCCATCATCATCATCAATGCCTCCCCATTATCATCAATGCCTGCCCATCATCATCGCCTCCCCATCATCATTATCGCCTCCCCATCATCTTCTCCCCATCATCAATGCCTGCCCATTGTCATCAATGCCTGCCCATTATCATCATCTTCTCCCCATCATCATCATCAATGCCTCCCCATTATCAGCAATGCCTGCCCATCATAACACACAGACAGCACCACAGCACACAAGCACTCTCTCACATACAGACATACACACACACAAAGCACCGCACTACATACACACAGACACACACAGAGACATACACACACACGTCTTACCTGTCCAGCGTCCACGCGCTCTCTGCCACAGCCGGCCGCTGAATGATGACGTCATTCAGCAGCGCTGCTGTGAGAGGAAGCGCCGGCGCCCCCTGGAGCCCGGAGCTGCGGCAGCGGAGGCACGGGAGAGGTAAGTATTGTGCCAGCTGATGCCGGGGCCCTGAGCAAGCGGGGGGGCCCAGTGGCGGCGCTGACACCGCTAACGGGCGCGGGGGTGCCAGACTGCCAGTGGGCCCCCCCGCCTGCTCAGGGCCCCGGCGCTTGCCCGGGTGTGCCGGGTGCTGACGCCGGCCCTGCCTCCCGCAGCGCTGCTCTTCTCCTTGTGCCTCGGCTGCGTAGTGCACCACATGGCTAATTTGAATAGGTAAATAATTAGCCATGCGGTGCTGGAGGCTGGAGGGGCCCTCTCTCCCCTGGGGCCCCTGTTCAATGAACGGCTGCAGGCGGTAGGTCGCCTGATGTCACTGATGGTAATTCAGTGTTGTAAGTATTGTGGTTTGTATACATGATCAGTATTGTAGTATTCGGTCACTATGTGATGGTAATTTGTGGTGTTGTCACGGTGTGGTTGTAATTCTCCCCTGTATGTGGTATTATTCGGTCACTATGTGGTGGTAATTTGTGGTCTGGTCACAGTGTGGCGGTATATGTCCCTTGTATGTGTTGGTATTTGGACACTATGTGGTGGTAATTTGTGGTCAGGTCACAATGTATGTGGTATTAACGTATTTAAAAGTGAGAGTTTGACTGCTTAGACTCAATCGGCAGAATGTGGAGCTTTTATCCCCATTAGACTGGAGTGGCATTTTCGACTTGACCACTGATCCATTCATTCACTTTGTGGCTGCAAGCACTGCACTTGTTTTTTTCTGGAAGCCCCAAAGAGAATGAATGGAGCTGCGGTCAGACATCTCACCTGTCGCTCCATTTTAAAATGGGGAAAAGTGTCTTACCAAGGATAAAATATTCTCATTTTTCTTATCGGTGCAGTTTCTAATGGTCGGACCTAAGTGATCACCTATCCTGTAGAGCCCATGGATCAGTGATAACTTGTTTTAAGCAAAGAATCCCTTTAATTTAAACTACCATAATTGTATATCCAAGTTATGGTGGTGCACAGTAGATGTGAGGGAGCCTCCTTTGTTTTACAGTCAATGCTCCACTATAACAGGGATACCGGCTTACAGATATTTGCATATAGCTGTAGGGTGTGCCCCTAGAGTCTATTCCCCCTGTGGGCCCAAGACACCCCAGTCCGACCATGAGAAGAACACTGTCGCAACAGTGAAGCTTGGTGGGGAAACATCATACTTTGGGGGTGCTTTTCTGCAAAGGGGACAGGACGACTGGACCGTATTGAAGGGAGGATGGATGGGGTCATGTATTGCAAGATTTTGGCCAACAACTTCCTTCCCTCAGCACTAGTGCCGGCTCCAGGTTTTTATGGGCCCCAGGCGAAAGAGTCTCAGTGGGCCCCTTTAACACAGACCACGATTCATGATGCACAGAGAAATATGGGTATAGTACAATGCCAAACAATTCACTTCTTCCATTACATGAGTGATATCTATTGTAAATTCTACAATAGCTCAGAAACCGCCAAATCCTCACAGCGCACAGTACAGACTGGGCAGTACAGTCCTCCATACAATATTATGGGCACCACATAGTCCTCCATACAGTATTATGGGCCAAATATAGTGCTCCATAAAGAATATTGGACCCCAAATAATGCTCCATACAGGATACTGGTCCCCATATAATGCTCCATACAAAATATGGAGCTCTCCTCTGCACTGTGCTGCGTTCTGCGCTGTTACAGCTCAGGAAAGGGTGCTGTGGAAAGACTCCCCATCATCATCATCATTGTCTCCCCATCATCATCATCATTGCCTCCCCATCATCATTGCCTCCCCATCATCATCATCATTGCCTCCCCATCATCATCGCCTCCCCATCATTGCCTCCCCATCATTATCATCATTTCCTCCCCATCATCATCGCCTCCCCATCATCATCATCATTGCCTCCCCATCATCATCGCCTCCCATCATCATCATAATTGCCTCCGGCTCCTTACCACCGTCACTGGTGGGCGCTGTGGAAAGACTCCCCATCATCATCATCATTGCCTCCCCATCATCATCATCATTGTCTCCCCATCATCATTATCATTGCCTCCCCATCATCATTGAATCCCCATCATCATCATCATTGCCTCCCCACCATCATCGTCTCTCCATCATCGCCTCCCCATCATTATCATCATTGCCTCCCCATCATCATTGCCTCCCCATCATCATAATTATTGCCTCCCCATCATCATCGCCTCCCCATCATCATCGTCTCCCCATCATCATCATCATTGCCTCCGGCTACCCACCACCATCACACATACAGCACCACACACAGACAGCACCGCAGCACTCTCTCACATACACACACACAAAGCACCGCACTACATACACACACACTGATACACACACACAGACACATACACGCACCTCACATCTCACCTGTCCGGCGTTCGCGCTCTCTCTGCCACAGCCGGCCGCTGAATGATGACGTCATTCAGCGACGCTGCTGTGAGAGGAAGCGCGGGCGCCCTGCAGAGGGAGCCTGGAGCTGCGGATTGCGGAGGCACGGGGAGAGGTGAGTATTGTGCCGGGCCGGCTGCCGGGGCCCTGAGCAAGCGGGGGGGCCCAGTGGCGGCGCTGGTACCACTCTCCTCCGCTGATGGGCGCCAGGGTGCCCGACGGCGAGTGGGCCCCCCCGCCTGCTCAGGGCCCCGGCACTTGCCCGTGTATGCCAGGTGCTGACGCCGGACCTGCTCAGCACGGAAGATGGGTCGTGACTGGGTCTTTCAGCATGAAAATGGCCTGAAACACACAGGCAGGGCAACTAAGGAGTGGCTCGTAAGAAGCATTTCAAGGTCCTGGAGTGGTCTAGCCAGTCTTCAGATCTGAAACCAACAGAAAATCTTTGGAGGGAGCTGAAACTCAATATTGACCAGCGACAGCCCTGAAATGTGAATGTGACGTCCGCTGACTGCAGGTCTGAACTGCAGGTAAGACAGTACCCCGAGAAACCCCGAGACCCTTTACCCCTATACAGGGATCTGGAATTACAGCGAAGCCCAGGGGGTAGCTGCCTATGAGAGCAGTGGACCGGAGTAGGAAGGAGGCTAGGAAGGGAATAAAAAGCGAAACCAAATGCGAAGTCAGAAGTCCAAGGGTCAAAACCAGGAGATAGGCAAAGGTACAAAATCGGCAGGCAGAAGAAGGGTCAGAAATTCAGGCTAAAGTTAAAGTCAAAACCAGGCGGGCAGCAAAGGTACAAAATCGGCAGTCAGTAGAAGAGTCAGAAATCCAGGCAAAGGTCAAGATACAATAGCAAAACAAACTAGCACACTGGGGAAACCAAGACTATATCTGGTGGCCTGCAAGCCAGGCTCCAATGCATTTGAAGGGCATGGCTACCTCTCACAGGCTCACAGTCTGATGACCTCATCTGGACCGCCCCCAGAACCAGGCCAGATGGTGATGCATGACTGACACCAACCACTTCACCTCTGACAGAAGAGCGAAGCCTACGCCCACCAGACGCCTGCGCAGGGACCCCCTCTCTGTCACCAACATTACCCACAGGTAAAACATGGCGATGAGCAGCGACAGAGACCGGCGTCAAAGGAGCGGAACCATATAAGGATACCGTTCTCCTATCACCGGCACCACCAGCCAAAGGAATCCGGCGCCTCACAGCGGCCGAGGCAGGAACACCAGCCACTGAATCCAACGGCGACGTGACAGTGAAGGATCTGGAGCAGATCTGTATGGAGGAGTGGGATAAAATCCCTGCTGCAGTGTGTGCAAACTTGGACAAGAACTACAGGAAACAACTGACCTCTGTAATTACAAACAAAGGTTTCTGTACCAAATATTAAGTTCTGTTTTTCAAATAATTATTTCAAGCAATAAAATGCAAATTAACTATGTAAAAATCATACAATGTGATTTTGTGATTTTCTGGATTTTTTTTTTTATTCTGTATCTCAGAGTTGTAGTGTACCTGCGATAAAAATCAGCAGTGTATCAAATACTTATTTTCCCTACTGCAGTTGTCCAAGCTTGAAGTTAAAGTCTGCAGTGACTATGTGACTGTGGACTTCTGAACCCTCACAGGGCTTGTGCCCTGTGAGGATTCTCCGGTGCTGGCAATAAAGTTGGTGATCATTCGCAGTGGCGTAACTTTAACAGTATGGACCTCAAAGCAAAAGCTCTAATTGGACCCCCAACTATTGCAGGTCTTTAAAAGTATTATTCTTTTTATATAGGCCAAATGGACTTTTGAGGCCCTGAGGCTCCAGGGCCAGGGTGCTATTGTAACCTTTGCACCTACTGTAGCTATGCCCCTGATCATGTTACCGCAAGTATGCGATTTGTATACATGTAGTCACATGATAACTAGACGTGCACGGCCTCACTCAATACAAGTTAAATTAGCAAATCCAAGTACAATTACCGTATATACTCGAATATAAGCCGAGATTTTCAGCCCATTTTTTAGGGCTGAAAGTCCCCCTCTCGGCTTATATTCGAGTCATATACCAGGTGGTCGGCGGAAGAGGGGGAGCGCAGCTGTCCTGTATACTCACCTCTCCGTCAGCCCGGTCTCTGCAGCCCCTGCTCTTCTCCCACTGTCCCGGCGCCAGTATTCAGCCATCAGTGGTACCGCTCATTAAAGTCATGAATATGCACATATTCATGACTTTAATGAGCGGTAACACGTGACCGCTGAACACAGGCGCCGGGACCGTGGGAGAAGAGCAGGGCAGAGACGCGCCGGCGGAGGGGTAAGTATAAGCGATATTTACCTGTCCCGTTCCGCTGTTTCCTCAGGTCCTCTTGCTGCGATGTTCAGGCAGAGGGCGCGATGACGTAGTTACTGCGCGCAGCGCCCTCTGCCTGATCATTGACTGCTGGAGGACCCGGAAGACATCGGCGCTCAGCAGTGGACCCGGTGACAGGTAAATGTCTCAGGTGCCGGGCCCTGAGCGAGCGGTGACACCGGCACCTGTCCCCCATAGCGCGCCGGTGCCCCCCGCCTGCTCAGGACACCGGCACCTGGCCCCCCAGCAACGAGAGGTGAGTATGTCTTTTTTTTTTTTTGGTTGCAGCAGCAATTGAGGCCTATACTATGGAGCATCTATGGGGGAATAATCTATGGGGGAATAATCTATGGGGGCATAATCTATGGAGCATCTATGGGGGAATAATCTATGGGGGCATAATCTATGGGGGTATAATCTATGGAGCATCTATGGGGGAATAATCTATGGGGCATAATCTATGGAGCATCTATGGGGGAATAATCTATGGGGGCATAATCTATGGGGGCATAATCTATGGGGGCATAATCTATGGAGCATCTATGGGGGAATAATCTATTGGGGCATAATCTATGGAGCATCTATGGGGGAATAATCTATGGGGGCATAATCTATGGCACATCTATGGGGGCATAATACATGGGGCATCTATGGGGCATTATCTTTGGAGCATCTATGGGGGCATAATCTATGGATCATATATGGGGGCACAATCTATGGAGCATCTATGGGGGCATAATCTATGCATCATATATGGGGCACAATCTGTGGAGCATCTATTGGGGCATAATCTATAGAGCATCTATGGGGGCATAATCTATGGATCATATATGGGGGCACAATCTGTGGAGCATCTATGGGGGCATAATCTATGGATCATATATGGGGGCACAATCTATGGAGCATCTATGGGGGCATAATACATGGGCAGCATATAGGGCATAATCTCATTTTCCACCCTAGGCTTATACTCGAGTCAGTAAGTTTTCCCAGTTTTTCGTGACAAAATTAGGGGGGTCGGCTTATACTCGGGTCGGCTTATACTCGAGTATATACGGTGGTTGGAATGTGGCCGGAGTTGTGAAAATCGCATACTTGCGGTAACATGATGGCAGCTCCCAATGCCGACACCGGAGAATCCTCACAGTGTGCGCTATGAGGATTCAGAAGTCTGAAGTTACATAGACTTTATCCCCAACCCCTTTAATGATCATCATGGTGGTATTATCAATATTGAATATGCTGGTAATATTTGGTTGTGGTTTGTTGGTATTTGTCTGTAATATTGCAATATTATTATTTTGATATTTTTATTATTTAATCTTACATAGCAGTATTACTGGTATCATTAGAAATATGGGTCTTGTAGTAAATCTTGATTTTCTTCAGGCAGGTTAGTATTAGTATTATATCCCCATGTGGTGCTCGGGGGCGAGGACAGCATGGGCCTGTATGATTTCAAATGCCAGGGCTAAATTTCAATCCCAGTCCTTCCCTGATCTTATGGTTTCCATTTGTTCTTATACTGTAAGATGCAAATGCTGCATTACATACAAGACCACAAGGGCACCACTTCCTAAAGAGAAAACTTACAGCCGTCAGACTACTTCTGAATATATGACTGAAGTCAGTGCAAACCCAAACACTGCAAGTGAGTAGATGCAAGTTACAGGCTTTCTACACTTCACCTTGAAGAAGCTAACCACTTAGAACACATACAATGCTGAAACCAAAGGAGCATCATCTGTTTCACTATACATGGGAATTAGAGATGAGTGGATCAATCCTTGGAGGTTTAACTTTGAGACGAGTTTCCTGAAATTCATTTTTAGATTTGAATTGTGGTTTGCAAAAATATAAAAATTTGGCCAATGCCAATTTCCACACTACTGAAGTATTAGAGAGAGCTAATGTCATTTTGCGTGGCCACATGGGCTTCCCCATAATACCCTGCAGCTATAACATCTAGTGGATTATCATACATTGTACTGTGGTAGTCAGTACCTGGGCCATCACAGATCAGCACTTCCCAGTGGAGAACAGCTTGTATTGCACAGTCGTTTTCCATCTCTTGAGTCACTTGGTAAGTCTCTTTCTTCTCTAGTATGTAAGCTCTTACATACAGTGGGTTCTCTCTCTCTCGTAGAGTGTAAGCTCTTATGGTCAGCAGGGTCTTCTTTCTCTTTCAACTGGTGATTGTAAGGTCTTATGGTCAGCAGGGTCCTCACTCTTGTAGAGTGTAAGCTCTTATGGTCAACGGGGTCCTCTTTATCTCGTAGAGTGTAAGCTCTTATAGTCAGGAAGGGCCTTTATCTTTCAACTGTAGAGTATAAACTCTTATGGTCAGCAGGGTCCTCTCTCTCATAGTGTGTAAGCTCTTATGGTCAGCAGGGTCCTCTCGTAGAGTGTAAGCTCTTATGGTCAGCAGAGTTCTCTCTCTCGTAGAGTGTAAGCTCTTATGGTCAGCAGAGTTCTCTCTCTCGTAGAGTGTAAGCTCTTATGGTCAGTGGGGTTCTCTCTCTCGTAGAGTGTAAGCTCTTATGGTCAGCAGGGTCCTCTCTCTCGTAGAGTGTAAGCTCTTATGGTCAGCAGAGTTCTCTCGTAGAGTGTAAGCTCTTATGGTCAGCGGGGTTCTCTCTCTCGTAGAGTGTAAGCTCTTATGGTCAGCAGAGTTCTCTCTCTCGTAGAGTGTAAGCTCTTATGGTCAGCGGGGTTCTCTCTCTCGTAGAGTGTAAGCTCTTATGGTCAGCAGGGTTCTCTCTCTTGTAGAGTGTAAGCTCTTATGGTCAGCGGGGTTCTCTCTCTCGTAGAGTGTAAGCTCTTATGGTCAGCAGGGTCCTCTCTCTCGTAGGGTGTAAGCTCTTATGGTCAGCAGAGTTCTCTCTCTCGTAGAGTGTAAGCTCTTATGGTCAGCGGGGTTCTCTCTCGTAGAGTGTAAGCTCTTATGGTCAGTGGGGTTCTCTCTCTTTCCTGTATAGTGTTAGCTATGATCAGTGGGTACTCTATCTCGCCTACAGAGTGTAAGGTCTTATGAACAATGGGGTCCTCTCTCTCTTCTGTAGAGTGTAAGTTCTCATAGTCAGTGAGGTCCTCTCTCTCCTCCTACTCTCCTATAAGTGTAAGTCTTATAGTCAACAGGGCTCTTGCTTTCCCTTTTCTCCCCATGTGTATTTTCTCATCAATTATAAGCTTGGTATTGTTGAGTTTCGCGTGAATGTATTTGTCACAAATCGTTTTTTTTTTGGGGGGGGGGAAATTCAGTGATACGAATTTTAAAAGATCCTCTCATCTCTAATGGTAATTTATTTCATTTCAGTGCACAGCAGTGATCTGTGAATGTGCTGCGCAGTGGCTACAGCTCCTTCATTCTAAGGATGCGCATGGGTCACAGCAACTGGATCCTTACCAATTATTACAGAGCTATTTTCAAGTTTGGAAGTTGTCCCCCATTCATTGGATACAGTGTAAGGTCCCAACCTATGGGGGTACCACCACTCAGATCCCAAACCAATCCCTAGAATCCAGGCTCTCAAGACTTCTGTATGCATGGAGTGGAGGTTGATCATGTGCATTGCTGCTCCATTCGTTCTCGATGTGATCGCTAGAGTTAGCTGAGCGCGGCTGGTCATCGACACTCCTACAAGAATGAATAGAGCCACAGTGCGCATGGTCGACCGCTGCTCTATTCACTCCCAGTTCTCGGTAACGGTGGGCATCCCTGAGGTTGGACCCTCAGCAAACAGGTAGTTATCCATGGATAGGGGATAACTTCCAAATTTGAGAATTCTCCTTTAAATCCCCAGCAATTATTATTTCACGTCCTATATAATTTCTTACTACTTCTAGTATTCAATTCGGATCGAAGGACAGCAAATGTGGACAGAATTTAGGTCAGCAGCAGGAGACATTGTGGTCCTGCATCAAACTTACAGAGGCATTTTCCACCATTAACCTACTTGTAGAACCAATAGAAAATCCTACAATTACCTTTTTACTGTGACCTCTAAAAAAAAGGAGAGCACAGGGTTAGGGATCTGTTTCTATAGCAACACCCAGAGCCTCGCAATTAATTAGTGCAATGTGAATGACCATGGAACAATGAGCAGGTTGTGATCGGTGGTGTCCCCGCTGCCGGCAGTCCCTCCCCTGTACATGTGAGCGGCGCTGCACCGTCCTCCACTCCAGGCACGGCCGCCTCAGTGCGCAGGCACGAGCAGCGCACATAATACGTGGTGTCTGGGGCTGGAGAGGCTCAGAGGGATGGGACCCGACCGAGGACAGAGCCGCAGCTAGCAGCGCAGCCGGCACCGCAGGTCCCAGGGAAAGGTAACCGGGCACCGGGGCATCTACCCTGGCACTATGCCAGCCTGTGCTGCACACTCATAGATCCTGCCCTCTGCTGCTGTCAGATAGAGTAATGCAACTACATCCAGCACACATAGTATATATATATATACACATATAGCATATAAGATGGAGCGTGCAGTAAAAGTTACATATGCCGAGTCCAGGTGACGTCCAGGGGTGCCGCTGCCCTCCGTGCAGAGGGGCTGTGTCCGGCAGTGATGGAGGCGCAGATGGTGGCACCGGCGTCATCACCTGCGTGCTCGGAGCTGGAGGATTGATTTCAGCACCATGGAGAGCTGTGGAGCAACAGGACGCCGGTGAAGGACAAACAGGGGAAGGGACGCCGCCGCCCACAGCAGCTGCCGGCGAGGAGCACTGCCCGGCCCTGCCGTTATTGGTCGTGATTGGCGACGGCTGGGACCCGGTAATGTGGTTAGCAGCTAATATCGGGGGCAGCCGGCGGCTCCGAGCTCTGCTGTGTGCGGCTGAGGGTCCACAGATTCCGGTCTTACCACTGATAGTCGTAGCACCATTAATTATATGATAGAGCAATTACCGTCTAGATCACTGAGAAGATATCATCTGTGTATCACATAGACAAAAGAATGGCTCCTATATGACCCGAAAACTAAGGGGGACCCAACAAAACTATACCCTCCACTCCATGATTCCTGAGGAACCTCTTGGTTGGTGGAATCTTTATTTTTCTTCTGATGTCGCTGTTTGCATTACCTTTCTACTCTGACATCATTATATCTGCATTTACATACACGATCCATGTACTGAGACCAAACCATGCAAATTTGTTCTGTGCCTCATGACATCAGTGTGTGCATTACAACTGTTCCTGTGACATCACTGTGTACTTTACATACTACTGTGACATCGCTGTGTACTTTACATACTACTGTGACATCGCTGTGTACTTTACATACTACTGTGACATCGCTGTGTACTTTACATACTACTGTGACATCGCTGTGTACTTTACATACTACTGTGACATCACTGTGTACTTTACATACTACTGTGACATTCGCTGTGTACTTTACATACTACTGTGACATCACTGTGTACTTTACATACTACTGTGAACACTGTTTACTATACTAACTTACTGTGACATCACTGTGTACTTTACATACTACTGTGACATCGCTGTGTACTTTACATACTACTGTGACATCACTGTGTACTTTACATACTACTGTGACATCGCTGTGTACTTTACATACTACTGTGACATCACTGTGTACTTTACATACTACTGTGACATCGCTGTGTACTTTACATACTACTGTGACATCGCTGTGTACTTTACATACTACTGTGACATCACTGTGTACTTTACATACTACTGTGACATCGCTGTGTACTTTACATACTACTGTGACATCACTGTGTACTTTACATACTACTGTGACATCGCTGTGTACTTTACATACTACTGTGACATCACTGTGTACTTTACATACTACTGTGACATCGCTGTGTACTTTACATACTACTGTGACATCGCTATGTCTACAATACCCCCACTGCGTCACCCCTGTACATATTGTATTATCACAGTACTGTGACACCACTGTGTGTACAATTCCCCACTGCGTCAACACTTTATAATCACAGTACTGTGACATCACTGTGTACAATCCCTCCATTTCGTCACCACTTTATATAGTATATTATCGCACGACTGTGACATCACTGTGTGTACAATCCCCCACTACATCACCCCTGTATATACTGTATTATCGTACTACTGTGACATCACAGTGTGTACAATCCCCCACTGCGTCACCCCTTTATATACTGTATAATCACAGTACTGTGACATCACTGTGTACAATCCCCACTATATCACCCCTGTATATACTGTATTATCGTACTACTGTGACATCACTGTGTACAATCCCCCACTGCGTCACCACTTTATATAGTATATTATCGCACAACTGTAAAATCACTGTGTGTACAATCCCTCCACTGCATCACCACTTTACATACAGTATCATCACACGACTGTGACACCACTGTGTATAATCCCCCCACTGCATCACTTTATATAGTGTATTATCACACTACTATGACATCACTGTGTACAATCCCCCCACTGCATCACTTTATATAGTGTATTATCACACTACTTTGACATCACTGTGTACAATCCCCTCTTCATCACCCCTGTATATACTGTATTATTGCATGACTGTGACATCACTGTGTGTACAATCCCCCACTGCTTCACCACTTTATATAGTACATTATCACACGACTGTGACATCACTGTGTGTGCAATCCCCCACTGCATCACCACTTTATATAGTATATTATCGCACGACTGTGACATCACTGTGTGTACAGTCCCCCCACTACATCACCCCTGTATATACTGTATTATCGTACTACTGTGACTTCACAGTGTGTACAATCCCCCACTGCGTCACCCCTTTATATACTGTATTATCACAGTACTGTGACATCACTGTGTACAATCCCCCACTATATCACCCCTGTATATACTGTATTATCGTACTACTGTGACATCACTGTGTGTGCAATCCCCCCACTGCATCACCACTTTATATAGTATATTATCGCACGACTGTGACATCACTGTGTTTACAGTCCCCCCACTACATCACCCCTGTATATACTGTATTATCGCAGTACTGTGACATCACTGTGTACAATCCCCCACTGCGTCACCCCTTTACATGCTGTATTATCACACTACTGTGACATCACTGTGTGTACAATCCCCCACTGCGTCACCCCTTTACATACTGTATTATCGCACGACTGTGACATCACTGTGTGTACAGTCCCCCCACTATATCACCCCTGTACATACTGTATTATCACAGTACTGTGACATCACTGTGTACAATCCCCCACTGCGTCACCCCTTTACATACTGTATTATCGCACGACTTTGACATCACTATGTGTACAGTCCCCCACTACATCACCCCTGTATATACTGTATTATCACAATACTGTGACATCACTGTGCACAATACCCCCACTGTGTCACCACTTCAAATAGTGTATCATCACACGACTGTGACATCACTGTGTGTACAATCCCCCCACTGCTTCACCACTTTATATAGACCCTGTCCTTGCGGACTTACATTCTACTGGAAAATGGGGAAGAGACTGAAGGTCGGGGTGCGGCAGCTCTGGTGGTGGTGAGGTGGCAGCTTGGGTGTTGGTGAGGTGGCAGCTCGCTTGGTGGTGATGCGGCAGCTCGGGTGGTGGTGAGATGGCAGAACGGTTATTGCAGGCTGTAAGCTTTCCTGAAGAGATCAATTTTCAGGTTCCGTCTGAAGGATCCGAGGGTGGTGGACAATCGGACATGTTGAGGAATGGATTTCCAGAGGATGGGGGATATTCGGTAGAAGGCGGTTGTGTGAGGAACGAATATGTCTGAAGGAGAGTAGGAGGTCTTGGGAGGATCTAAGATTACGTGAGGAAAGATATTGGGAGTTTAGTTCAGAGATTTAGGGAGGGGACAGGTTGTGGATGGCTTTGTAGGTCAGTGTTAGTAGTTTGAACTGGATTTGTTGGGGAATTGGGAGCCAGTGGAGGGATTTTCAGAGGGGAGAAACAGGGGAGTAGCGAGGAGAGAGGTGGATTAGTCGGGCAGCAGAGTTGAGGACAGACTGGAGATGAGCAAGAGAGTTGGAGGGGAGGCCACAGAGGAGGGTGTTGCAGTAATCAAGGCGGGAGATGATGAGGACATGCACAAGAGTTTTAGTAGACTGAGGGCAGAGGAAGGAACGGATTCTGGAAATATTTTTGAGTTGGAGGCGACAGGAAGTGGCAAGAGGTTAGACATGTGGTTTGAAGGACAGGGCAGAGTCGAGAGTTACTCCGAGTGTGATGCCGTTTACCATAATAGATAGATTGGGTAGGGAAGATACATGAGATGGAGGAAAGATGATGAGTTTGGTTTGGTCTACATTGAGTTTTAGGAAGCGAGAGGTGAAGAAGGAGGATATGGCTGACAGACACTCCGGGATTCTGGACAGCAGAGAGGTGACATCTGGGCGAGAGAGGTAGTTCTGAGTGTTGTTCACATACAGGTGGTACTGGAAGTCATGGGACTTTATCAGTTGTCGTAGGCCAAGGGTATAGATGGAAAAAAGTAGGGGCCCCAGGACAGAGCCTTGAGAGACTCCAACAGAGAGAGGGTGGGATGAGGAGGAAGTGTGGGACTGAGAGACTCTAAGGCTAAGTGCACACGATCAGGAATAATTGCGTTTTTTTCGCGGTTTTTCCGCGGTTTTCCGCGGTAAAAACGCGATAAAAACGCAAGCATTAAGCATCCTATACATGTTAATTGATTCCGCATGTTTTGGCCACATGTTGCGTTTTTTTCCGCGAAAAAAACGCTTTGCGGAAAAAATAGCAACATGTTCATTAATTTTGCGGAATGTAAGCGGTTCATGTGCGGTGGTACCCAGGGTCTGGAGGAGAGGAGACTCTCCTCCAGGCCCTGGGTACCATATCCCTGGTAAAACAATAATTAAAATAAAAAATAATGATATTCTCACCTTCCGGCGGCCCCCGCAGCCTTCCCGCGGCCCCGCAGCCTTCCCGCCTTCAGCGACGCTCCCGGCAACTTCCGGTCCCAAGAGTCCTTTGCGAGAATCACCCAGATGGCATAGCGGTCTCGCGAGATGCTACGTCATCGGTGTGATTTGTCGCAAAGCATCCTTGGGACCGGAGTTGCCGGGAGCGTCGCTGAAGGCGGGAAGGCTGCGGGGGCCGCCGGAAGGTGAGAATATCATTATTTATTATTTTTTTTATTATTTTTACATTAGATCTTTTTACTATTGATGCGGCATAGGCGGCATCAATAGTAAAAAGTTGGTCACACGTGTCAAACACTATGTGTGACTCGTGTGACCAACCTGTCAATCAGTTTTCCAAGCGATGCTACAGATCGCTAGGAAAACGCTAGCATTCTGCAAGCTAATTACGCTTGCAAAACGCTATTATTCTGGCGGGAATCAGCATAAAAAAACGTGCGTATTTCCTGCGGGAGAAGTGCGGGATTGCCGCGGAAATTTCCGCGGCAATTCCGCAACGTGTGAACTTAGCCTAAATGTGCCGTCGGAAAGATAAGTGGCGATCCAGGACAGGGCAAGGTCTTTGATGCCAAGTGAAGAAAGAATATGTAGCAGTAGGCAGTGGTCGACTGTGTTGAAGGCAGAGGACAGGTCAAGGAGGAGGAGGATGGAGAACTGTCTGTTAGCTTTGGCTGTGAGTGAGTCATTAGTAATTTTGGTCAGGGCAGTTTCAGTGGATTGGTGGGGGCGGAAGCCAGATTGGAGGTTGTCAAGGAGAGCCTTAGATGAGAGGTGGGAGGAAAGTTGAGCGTGGACATGCTGCTCAAGGAGTTTGGAAGCAAACGGGAGCAATAATATGGTGCGATAGCTGGGTATTATCACACTACTGTGACATCACTGTGTACAATCCCCCCACTACATCACCCCTGTATATTCTGTATTATTACAATACTGTGACATCACTGTGTACAATCCCCCCACTTCATCACCCCTGTATATACTGTATTATCACAATACTGTGACATCACTGTGTACAATCCCCCCACTGCATCACCACTTTATATAGTGTATTATCACACTACTGTGACATCACTGTGTGTACAATTTCTCCACTGCATCACCACTTTATATAGTATATTATCGCACGACTGTGACATCACTGTGTGTACAATCCTCCACTGCTTCACCACTTTATATAGTATATTATCGCACGAATTGGAATTTCTGGCTTCCTGTTCCACACGTGTCAGATGTTTTTTCATCATCCAGGTATTTAAGATCGTTTGGGGACATCTACCCTTCACTTCCCTGATGAAGCCGTACTAGTTACGGCGGAACGCGTGGGATTATTCCCCGGGTCGTGGTTTTGATCTCTGCCTTTGTGGTTCCTTTATCATGAGGATTCTTTGGCTGGGTAACATTTTGCCTTATTTTGTCCATACAGGCTTCCTGTTTTGTTCTATTTCAGAGCCTTATTGCTGAGCAGGTTTCTTTCATGGATTTTTCATTAGAGTGGTCTTAATCTTGATTATCTGTTCTATTTATAGGTATTGGTTTAGATCTTGTATCTAGGGCCCTCTTACTATGGTCATCATATATTTACAGCTATTTTGATCCCAGCCCATAGGGATTGTTTGTTATTTCACATTTATTTGCATATTATTATTCATGTTTGCAGGCAGATGTCTAATCATTACCCATGTTTTTTAGATGTTTTTATTTCACTTTGTGGTTACATGTCAATAAAAATTATTTGCATATTTTCATATTATATTTGGTTGAGTGTGCGTTACTTTTGGTAGTTCTTTTTCTGTCTTGTCTCTATTATCGCACGACTGTGACATCACTGTGTGTACAATCTCCCACTGCGTCACCACTTTATATAGTGTATTATCACACTACTGTGACATCACTGTGTGTACAATTCCTCTACTGCATCACCACTTTATATAGTATATTATCACACAACTGTGACATCACTGTGTGTACAATTCCTCTACTGCGTCACCACTTTATATAGTGTATTATCACACAACTGTGACATCACTGTGTGTACAATTCCTCTACTGCATCACCACTTTATATAGTATATTATCGCACGATTGTGACATCACTGTGTGTACAATCCCCCACTGCTTCACCACTTTATATAGTATATTATCGCACGACTGTGACATCACTGTGTGTACAGTCCCCTCACTACATCACCCCTGTACATACTGTATTATCACACTATGATGCGATAGATGGGTATTATCACACTACTGTGACATCACTGTGTCTACAATCCCCCACTGCTTCACCACTTTATATAGTATATTATCGCACGACTGTGACATCACTGTGTGTACAATCCCCCACTGCTTCACCACTTTATATAGTATATTATCGCACGACTGTGACATCATGTGTGTACAATCCCCCACTGCTTCACCACTTTATATAGAATATTATCGCACGACTGTGACATCACTGTGTGTACAGTCCCCTCACTACATCACCCCTGTACATACTGTATTATCACACTATGATGCGATAGATGGGTATTATCACACTACTGTGACATCACTGTGTACAATCCCCCCACTACATCACCACTTTATATAGTGTATTATCACACTACTGTGACATCACTGTGTGTACAATCCCTCCACTGCGTCACCCCTTTACATACTGTATTATCACACTATGATGCGATAGATGGGTATTATCACACTACTGTGACATCACTGTGTACAATCCCCCCACTACATCACCACTTTATATAGTGTATTATCACACTACTGTGACATCACTGTGTGTACAATCCCTCCACTGCGTCACCCCTTTACATACTGTATTATCACACTACTGTGACACCACTGTGTGTACAATCCCCTCACTGCATCACCACTTTATATAGTGTATCATCACACAACTGTGACATCACTGTGTGTACAATCCCCTCACTGCATCACCCCTGTATATACTGTATTATCGCACTACTGTGACATCACTGTGTGTACAATCCCCCCACTGTTAGGACCTGGGATACGAGAAGAGCCTTAACGTGGCTTCCAGGTACACATAAATTGGCCTTTTTATGCGCTAAGACTTCTCAATTTTTCATATTTCTAAGGCACTGATGCAATTCATTTTTCATATTTTCTTTATATTTTGTGTCCGTAAGCTATAGCGCTACAGTGTGCTACCTTTTTTTCTTGAGTGTGTATGAGTTGGTGACTCTAGGTTTTAGCACTTGTTCACACTGGATCTATGTTTGGTTGTGCCGATCAGTTTTTTGATATGTATCAATCCCCCCACTGCGTCACCACTTTATATAGTATATTATCGCACGACTATGACATCACTGTGTACAATCCCCCACTACATCACCCCTGTACATACTGTATTATCGCAGTACTGTGACATCACTGTGTACAATCCCCCATTGCGTCACCCCTTTACATAGTGTATTATTGCACTACTGTGACATCAATGTGTGTACAATCCCCCACTACATCACCCCTGTATATAGTAAAGAAAAACAAAGGTATGAACTGAGATATAAACAGGTGTGCATGCTGCATGTAAGCGCACATTCACACTAGCCACTGAACAGAAAAAAAGACAGAAACATAATGATTAAATACCCTGCAGTAAATAAATAGCATAGAGCATGAAAATAATATCGGGTACTCTGTTGATTTTTTTTTTATCAAAAACATGCGAAAGCCATCCGACCTCGTCACAGTGACCCTAAGTGTGACAGTCCTAACTCTAATGTTAAAAACTTTACAGTTTGTCTTGACATGCATGTGGATAAGGGTTGAGAAGAATGGGGTCCAACTAGTGGACACAGCTTTAGGAGACCACATAAATATAATGCCCAGCTCAAAGGAAAGGCAGGTCACAAGTTTTTGAACACAAAATATGTGAAAGCCATCCCACCTCATCAAGGTTTTTAACATTAGAGTTAGGACTGTCCCAATTAGGGTCAACATGATGAGGTGGGAAGTCTTTCACTTTTTTATCTAAAAACATGTCAACTAAGTATCCTATATTATTTTCATGCACTATGCTATTTATTTATTTACTGGAGAGGGAATTTAATCATTATGTTTCTGTCTTTGGTTTTTACCCCTTTTACATACTGTATTATCGCACTACTGTGATATCACTGTGTGTACAATTCCCACTGCATCACCCCTTTACATACTGTATTATCACACTACTGTGACATCACTGTGTACAATCCCCCACTGCGTCACCCCTTTACATACTGTATTATCGCACTACTGTGACATCACTGTGTCTACAATCCCCCTCTGCGTCACCCCTTTACATACTGTATTATCGCACTACTGTGATATCACTGTGTGTACAATCCCCCACTGCGTCACCCCTTTACATACTGTATTATCGCACTACTGTGATATCACTGTGTGTACAATCCCCCACTGCGTCACCCCTTTACATACTGTATTATCGCACTACTGTGACATCACTGAGTACAATCCCCCACTGCGTCACCCCTTTACATACTGTATTATCGCACTACTGTGACATCACTGTGTGTACAATCCCCCTCTGCGTCACCCCTTTACATACTGTATTATTGCACTACTGTGATATCACTGTGTGTACAATCCCCCACTGCGTCACCCCTTTACATACTGTATTATCGCACTACTGTGACATCACTGTGTCTACAATCCCCACTGCGTCACCCCTTTACATACTGTATTATCGCCCTACTGTGACATCACTGTGTCTACAATCCCCCACTGCGTCACCCCTTTACATACTGTATTATCGCACTACTGTGATATCACTGTGTGTACAATCCCCCACCTGCGTCACCCCTTTACATACTGTATTATCGCACTACTGTGACATCACTGTGTCTACAATCCCCCACTGCGTCACCCCTTTACATACTGTATTATCGCACTACTGTGACATCACTGTGTCTACAATCCCCCTCTGCGTCACCCCTTTACATACTGTATTATCGCACTACTGTGACATCACTGTGTCTACAATCCCCCTCTGCGTCACCCCTTTACATACTGTATTATTGCACTACTGTGATATCACTGTGTGTACAATCCCCCACTGCGTCACCCCTTTAACTATACTGTATATTGCACTACTGTGACATCACTGTGTCTACAATCCCCCACTGCGTCACCCCTTTACATACTGTATTATCGCACTACTGTGACATCACTGTGTCTACAATCCCCACTGCGTCACCCCTTTACATACTGTATTATCGCACTACTGTGAATCACTGTGTGTACAATCCCCACTGCGTCACCCCTTTACATACTGTATTATCGCACTACTGTGACA
Organism: Oophaga sylvatica; assembly: GCA_033576555.1. Classification (NCBI taxonomy): domain Eukaryota; kingdom Metazoa; phylum Chordata; class Amphibia; order Anura; family Dendrobatidae; genus Oophaga; species Oophaga sylvatica. The sequence continues at coordinate 278,042,631 of JARQOD010000006.1, read as the reverse complement.
TCACTGTGTCTACAATCCCCCACTGCGTCACCCCTTTACATACTGTATTATCGCACTACTGTGACATCACTGTGTCTACAATCCCCTCTGCGTCACCCCTTTACATACTGTATTATCGCACTACTGTGACATCACTGTGTCTACAATCCCCCTCTGCGTCACCCCTTTACATACTGTATTATTGCACTACTGTGATATCACTGTGTTACAATCCCCCACTGCGTCACCCCTTTACATACTGTATTATCGCACTACTGTGACATCACTGTGTCTACAATCCCCCACTGCGTCACCCCTTTACATACTGTATTATCGCACTACTGTGACATCACTGTGTCTACAATCCCCTCTGGTCACCCCTTTACATACTGTATTATCGCACTACTGTGAATCACTGTGTGTACAATCCCCCACTGCGTCACCCCTTTACATACTGTATTATCGCACTACTGTGACATCACTGAGTACAATCCCCCACTGCGTCACCCCTTTACATACTGTATTATCGCACTACTGTGACATCACTGTGTCTACAATCCCCCACTGCGTCACCCTTTACATACTGTATTATCGCACTACTGTGACATCACTGTGTCTACAATCCCCACTGCGTCACCCTTTACATACTGTATTATCACACTACTGTGATATCACTGTGTGTACAATCCCCCACTGCGTCACCCCTTTACATACTGTATTATCGCACTACTGTGACATCACTGGTACAATCCCCACTGCGTCACCCCTTTACATACTGTATTATCGCACTACTGTGAATATCACTGTGTGTACAATCCCCCACTGCGTCACCCCTTTACATACTGTATTATCGCACTACTGTGACATCACTGAGTACAATCCCCCACTGCGTCACCCCTTTACATACTGTATTATCGCACTACTGTGACATCACTGTTCTACAATCCCCCACTGCTCACCCCTTTACATACTGTATTATCCACTACTGTGACATCACTGTGTCTACAATCCCCACTGCGTCACCCCTTTACATACTGTATTATCACACTACTGTGACATCACTGTGTCTACAATCCCCCACTGCGTCACCCCTTTATATACTGTATTATCGCACTACTGTGATATTACTGTGTCTACAATCCCCCACTGCGTCACCCCTTTCATACTGTACAGTATTATCGCACTAATGTGACATCACTGTGTGTACAATCCCCCACTGCGTCACCCCTTTACATACTGTATTATCACAGTACTGTGACATCACTGTGTCTACAATCCCCCACTGCGTCACCCCTTTTCATACTGTACAGTATTATCGCACTACTGTGATATCACTGTGTGTACAATCCCCCACTGCGTCACCCTTTTCATACTGTACAGTATTATCACACTACTGTGACATCACTGGGGTGTACAATCCCCCACTGGTCACCCCTTTACATACTGTATTATCGCACTACTGTGACATCACTGGTTACAATCCCCCACTGCGTCACCCCTTTACATACTGTATTATCGCACTACTGTGATTCACTGTGTTACAATCCCCCACTAGTATCAACACCCTTACATACTGTATTATCACAGTATGGTGAATCACTGTGTGTACAATCCCCACTGCGTCACCCTTTACATACTGTATTATCACAGTACTGTGACATCACTGTGTGACAAATCCCCACTGCATCACCCCTTTACATACTGTATATGCACTACTGTGATATCACTGTGTGTACAATCCCACCACTGCATCACCTTTACATACTGTATTATCAACTACTGTGACATCACTGTCACAATCCCCACTGCGTCACCCCTTTACATATGTATTATCGCACTACTGTGACATCACTGTGTCTACAATCCCCACTGGTCACTTACATACTATCACAGTACTGTGACATCACTGTGTGTACAATCCCCCTGCTCACCCCTTACATACTGTATAATCGCAACTGTGACATCACTGTGTCTACAACCTCCATGCGTCACCCTTTACATACTGTATTATCGCACTACTGTGACATCACTGTGTCTACAATCTCCCACTAGTCACCCCTTTACATACTGTATTTCGCACTACTGTGACATCACTGTGTCTACAATCCCCCACTGCGTCACCCCTTTACATACTGATTATCGCACTACTGTGACATCATGCGTCTACAATCCCCCACTGCGTCACCTTTACATACTGTATTATCGCACTACTGTGATTTCACTGTGTGTACAATCCCCACGCGTCACCCTTTACATACTGTATTATCGCACTACTATGAGATCACTGTGTCTACAATCCCCACTGCGTCACCCTTATATACTGTATATCACACACTGTGACATCACTGTGTCTACAATCCCACTGCGTCACCCTTTACATACTGTATTATCGCACTACTGTGACATCACTGTGTCTACAATCTCCCACTGTGTCACCCCTTTACATACTGTATTATCGCACTACTGTGACATCACTGTGTCTACAATCTCCCACTATGTCACCCCTTTACATACTGTATTATCGCACTACTGTGACATCACTGCGTCTACAATCCCCCACTGCGTCACCCCTTTATATACTGTATTATCGCACTACTGTGACATCACTGTGTCTACAATCCCCCACTGCGTCACCCCTTTACATACTGTATTATCGCACTACTGTGAACTCACTGTGTCTACAATCCCCCACTGCGTTACCCCTTTACATACTGTATTATCGCACTACTGTGACTTCACTGTCTCTACAATCCCCCACTGCATCACCCCTTTACATACTGTATTATCGCACTACTGTGACATCACTGTCTACAATCTCCCACTGCATCACCCCTTTACATACTGTATTATCGCACTACTGTGACATCACTGTGTCTACAATCCCCCTCTGCGTCACCCCTTTACATACTGTATTATCGCACTACTGTGAACTCACTGTGTCTACAATCCCCACTGCGTTACCCCTTTACATACTGTATTATCGCACTACTGTGACTTCACTGTCTCTACAATCCCCCACTGCATCACCCCTTTACATACTGTATTATCGCACTACTGTGACATCACTGTCTACAATCTCCCACTGCATCACCCCTTTACATACTGTATTATCGCACTACTGTGACATCACTGTCTCTACAATCCCCCACTGCGTCACCCCTTTACATACTGTATTATCGCACTACTGTGACATCACTGTGTCTACAATCCCCCACTGCGTCACCCCTTTACATACTGTATTATCGCACTACTGTGATATCACTGTGTGTACAATCCCCCACTGCGTCACCCCTTTACATACTGTTATCGCACTACTGTGACATCACTGTCTCTACAATCCCCCACTGCGTCACCCCTTTACATACTGTATTATCACACTACTGTGACATCACTGTGTCTACAATCCCCCCACTGCGTCACCCCTTTACATACTGTATTATCACACTACTGTGACATCACTGTGTCTACAATCCCCCACTGCGTCACCCCTTTACATACTGTATTATCACACTACTGTGACATCACTGAGTACAATCCCCCACTGCGTCACCCCTTTACATACTGTATTATCACACTACTGTGACATTACTGTGTCTACAATCCCCCACTATGTCACCACTTTACACATTATAGCATTACTGTAACATCACTGTGCATGATATACCGCAGGTTTTACTATAAAGCCCTATAGTTACATATTATGTCACTGGTGTATTATAACTTATTATGTTATAGTAGGATTACCTGCAATCCTGTGTGAAACATATATACCGTACTTCATATGTTAAAAACAACTCAACTCTGCTACATCTGTACGAGCAGTCAATGGTAAAGAAAAACCTTGTATGAAGACTAAGAAACACATGCTGGCTTATTAATTTTTATTATAAATATTCATCAAAACCTATAGATATTTTCTTTCGGATTACAGCCCCCCTTACCACCACTACCCCACCCTCAGAGGAGACCATGATACAGGAGATGCTTCATATGAGATATCATTTCTGCAGATTATAAGCTACTGGAAACGATTGTGGGTGAAAAATATTAAACATTTTATGAAGCATTTTCTCTTTGAGCTTCTTTAAAATATTCTTAAATGAAGGAGGGAAAGCGCGTAGCATAAATTCCGACTATAAGGCCTGCGTCACACTGGCGAGTTTGATGCGAGTTAGTCGCACGACTTTCTCGCATCAACACCCGGCACGGCCGCCCGCTCTCGAAGCCGAGTGTGCGGCTGCATGTATTTCTATGCAGCCGCACACTCGGGTCCGAGAGCGGGCAGCCGTGCCGGGTGTTGATGCGAGAAAGTCGTGCGACTAACTCGCATCAAACTCGCCAGTGTGACGCCGGCCTAAAACAGACTCTCCAATATGTAGTAGATGTAATAATAATAATAATATTAGTAAATTGCTCCAATTAGAAATGTAGTGTAGTTCTTCTGATTCGCTCTGTCCCTTACCCCATGCGCAGGGCATTGCAGTAGTTTAGTTATCCATGGTTACAGCCACTAAGAACTGTAACCATGGACATCTAAGCTACTGCAATGCCCTGCACGTGGGGTAAGAGGCAAAGCAAATCAGAAGAACTGTACTACTCTAATTGATTGTATTTGCTAGTATTATTATTACATCTACTAAATATTGAGATAGGATCTTGGAGATGGGAATGACCCTGTTAATCAGCGGTTTAATAGGATTATCTACCACATTTTTTACTTAAATACATGTATTTCAGGCTAAAAATCATTTTTACAATTCATTTTCATTGAAAATTTTGCACCTATTAGCATTTACGAGCTGTTTGTTTCCGTGCTACTTTGATGTGGCCATAGATCAGCTGAGAGGGGCTCCAAAACAGACAGGTAAAAGAGTCAGAAGAACTCCTATTGGACCATTAGACAGATTTCAGTTAACCCCTTCTGGCAATACAAAGTCTATAGAAGTCAAACGGTGCAAAATTTCTAATGGAACCCAATTACAAAAATTATTTTTTAGCCAAAATATATGCATTTAAGTAAGGAAAAAAAAAGTCCCTACAAGTGGACAAAACCCTTTAATCCTCGATTATCTGGAATTGATGGCAAATGTCAGTTTCATGGTTGTTGTATTTATGCAGCTTTGATCACATATTACTCGGTCGCCTTCGATAATGTGAAGCGTACAGCATACATATCCGGTTTTATTGGTTTTGGAAACCCAGAGTAAATAAAGATGGTGTGACGCCAGCCTGTGTTGATGTGGAGCTCTTATGGGTTCATTTCTGTGTGTATGTCAGAATGTGACTTCCTAGCACCCAGTAATAGAATAGTTGAAAATGCGCTCTGGCACTCGTCACTTGTTTGCTCGCCATACTGACTCCCATGCTAACCTTATTTCCCTGCCTAATTTCTGAGCTTATTAGCGTTCGCAGCTTCCAGTTCCTAGTTGCTAAGGAGCAGAATGATCAGTACTAAACCTATATGAACAGTGCTATGACTGGATGTTGGGGGAGGAGTGACACAAATGTTCGCTTTCCACCCACCACTTCCTCCTGGCAGATCTGTTTTTCCCTGACATTATCTCCTCTCATCTCTTGCCTTTCATTTGACTTTCTCTCTGTGTCTGCATTTTACTAGCACTTCTATTATTTTGCACAATATACAAAGATTCAATCCAGCGTTTCCGCTCTTAAGTGTAGAGAATAGAATCTCGCGGCTTAATGGCGACATGCAGGACATAATGATGGCCACAGCTGGCACCAGAAATGCCATTCTCCAGAAGCAGCTTTCATGTTCGTAGAGGAAGCTTGCCCGACAGCAGGAATTACAGGGCTGCCTGCCTATATTATGTCTCCTGCGCACTTACCATTCCAAGGTACATTCAAGAATAAGGAAAATGAGGAGGGGTACCATTAACCTCTTACCCTGGCTGGAAGGGTCTCATGCTGTGGTCTCTGTATCTAATATCCAAGATATCTTGCATGTGAATCAAGAACTATTCTACAGTCATGGCCAAAAGTTTTGAGAATGACACAAATATTATATTTTCAGCTGCAGATGGAAGGAAGAGAGCCACAGTCATTACTAGTGGGTAGGCGGAGCCCAGATAGGATTGACACCTCAGATTAAAAAGAGTGTTGACCGGCCCCTCCAGCTCAGGCTCCTCCTACTCAGCTCTCCAGTTTACAATTTGAGGTCTCAGAGGATGGTCGCTGCTGGAAGCAGCTCCTCAGAAGATTTTATTATTTTTTATCGGACAAGAGACTTGGATCACCAAATGTGGTCTAGAGGTCTCAGGGGTCTCAGCGCTGCTGGACTCCCACCTCTCCCTTGGCGGATCTGTATTACCCTAATCAGGGGCGTAACTAGGAACGGCAGGGCCCCACAGCAAACTTCACAATGGGGCCCCCCTCCGCCCCCCCGCACGCGCGTTGCCAATCCCGGTCTACCCAAGTTGTGTTAAGAAAGATACCTTTATTATCCAAAATTAGAGGTTTTTGGACTAATGATAGTGAAATAACAGAAAAGAACCAACTCCCAGGAAGCAACTGAGGTAGTGACGAAGGTAGGCTTTCTCCAGAGTAAATGTGTGAAGAAACTTGTAATCCAGCCTGCAAATTGCTTTCAAAACAGATGATTTATTCAGTAGAACAACAGTCCGGTATACAGAATAAGCTAAGATTGTTCTGTATACCGTACTTTTGTTCTACTGAATAAATCATCAATTTTGAAAGCAATTTATGGGCTAGATTACAAATTTCTTCTTCACAAGAATAATGCAACATAATTACCTGATTCAGCAGTTTCCTGGGGCCTGCAGTTTCCTGGGGTCCTAGGCCCCTGATGGGGCCTGCAGTTTCCTGGGGCCCTAGGCCCATGATGGGGCCTGCAGTTTTCTTTGGACCTAGGCCCCTAATGGCGCCTGCTGCTTCCTTTGGACCTAGGCCCCTAATGGGGCCTGCTGTTTCCTAGGGCCCCATTAGGGGCCTGCTGCTTCCTGGGGCCTCTAATGTGGCTCGCTGTGTCCTGGGCCTGAGGCCCCTGATACACTCACACCTCCCCCCTCCGCTCTCCCCCCTCTCAAGTGCCGGGACGGGAAGCTGCGGCTGCCGCGTCCCTGTAAAAGAGAGTCAGACTCAGCAAGCATACTTACCAATCTGCCAATCCTCAGGTGACTGCGTCCTCCAGCTCTTCTGCTCCGCGCGCCGCTCCGTCCTCCACGCTCCGACGTCCACCACACCAGCCTTGCATGTGACGTGAGAGCGCGCGCACGCCCCCACGTCACATGACGCGGAAGTGCCGGACTGCTCGGGGCCCGACCCACCTCCTCTCATAGCGGCGCTGGAGGTGGCGGCGGGCCCCATATCAGACTCACACCACCGGCAGGCAGCTTGCATGGGCGTACCCAGGATCAAAACTAGGGGGGGAGGCAAGCCAATGTCACATCTTATACAGGTTACATCATATACACTGTACATTATCCTGCATATTAGGTATGGAGCATTAGAACTGTTGTATATTGTATAATACAGCAGTGTATGCGACACTACGCTGTATATACCATATATTATACATGGCACACTAACCTCTATACAAAGAATAAGAGGCATTATAACCTGTATATGAAAAGTATAATACAGCAGTGTATATACACTCTATATACCGCACACGATGTGTATGACCCTGTATACACCATATACTACACTCTATATACCGCACACGATGTGTATGACCCTGTATACACCATATACTACACTCTATATACCACACACGATGTGTATGACCCTGTATACACCATATACTACACTCTATTTACCGCACACGATGTGTATGACCCTGTATACACCATATACTACACTCTATATACCGCACACGATGTGTATGACCCTGTATACACCATATACTACACTCTTATTTTGAAGTAAAAAAAAAACAAAACAGGAACAAATACAATACTTAAAATAAAGAACAAGTAAAGTTAAAAATCAACAATCTTACTGGTATTTCAATGGGAACTATGGGCCTGCTTTTGGCTAATGAGATGGACAATGTTCGGTTCCATATTTGTCACAAGTGAAGCAATTTTTCTCTTTCTTGATATCATTATTTCCTAGGGATTCCAAATTGCTATTAGTAAAATACCAATATATATACAGCGCTACAAAAACAATATATCAGCAATAAAACTGCCCACACAGAGACATACAGCCTGCACTGCCCACCACTGCAGCCTTGCCAATCCATATCATTTCATCCTCATCAGTGCACATATTGGCGCAACTCCGCTTTTTCTGCCCCATATGATCCCCCCATCCTGCCCCATCTGTCTCCATCATATCCATCCTGCCCCCAGTGTCTCAAATCCTGCCCCAGTGTCTCCAGTCATGCCCCAGTGTCTCCAGTCATGCCCCGTGTCTCTAGTCATTCCCCGTATCTCCATTCTGCCCCCTGTGTCTCGCATTCTGCCCCGTGTCCGGCATTCTGCCCCCTGTGTCTCGCATTCTGACCCTTGTCCAGCATTCTGCCCCCCGTGTCCAGCATTCTGCCCCCCGTGTCCAGCATTCTGCCATCGTGTCCAGCATTCTGCCACTGTGTCCAGCATTCTGGCCCCCGGGGCCAGCATTCTGCCCCCAGTGTCCAGCATTCTGCCCTCCGTGTCCAGCCTTCTGCCCACCGTGTCCAGCATTCTGCCCCCGTGTCCAGCATTCTGCCCCAAAGTCCAGCACTCTGCCCGCCATGTCCAGCATTCTGCCCCCCGTGTCCAGCATTCTGCCCTCCGTGTCCAGCATTCTGCCCCCCGTGTCCAGCATTCTGCCCAAAGTCCAGCACTCTGCCCCCTGTGTCCAGCATTCTGCCCCCCGTGTCCAGCATTCTGCCCCCCGTGTACAGCATTCTGTCCCAATCACCAGCATTCTGCCCCCATGTCCAGCATTCTGCCCCCCCTGTGTCCAGCATTCTGCCCCCCGTGTCCAGCATTCTGCCCCCCTATGTCCAGCATTCTGCCCCCCCTGTGTCCAGCATTCTGCCCCCCCGTGTCCAGCATTCTGCCCCCGTGTCCAGCATTCTCCCCGTGTCCAGAATTCTGTCCCCCTGTGTCCAGCATTCTGTCCCCCCGTGTCCAGCATTCTGCCCCCCCGTGTCCAGCATTCTGCCCCCCGTGTCCAGCATTCTGCCCCCCTGTCCAGCATTCTGTCCCAATGTCCAGCATTATGCCCCCCCGTGTCCAGCATTATGCCCCCCCGTGTCCAGCATTCTGCCCCCCGTGTTCAGCATTCTGCCCCCCGTGTCCAGCATTCTGCCCCCCCGTGTCCAGCATTCTGTCCCAATGTCCAGCATTATGCCCCCCGTGTCCAGCATTCTGCCCCCCGTGTCCAGCATTCTGCCCCCCGTGTCCAGCATTCTGCCCCCCCGTGTCCAGCATTCTGCCCCCCGTGTCCAGCATTCTGTCCCAATGTCCAGCATTCTGCCCCCCCGTGTCCAGCATTCTGCCCCCCCGTGTCCAGCATTCTGTCCCAATGTCCAGCATTCTGCCCCCCCGGTGCCCAGCATTCTGCCCCCCCATGTCCAGCATTCTGCCCCCCCATGTCCAGCATTCTTCCCCCCCGTGTCCAGCATTCTGCCCCCCCATGTCCAGCATTCTGCCCCCCCATGTCCAGCATTCTGCCCCCCCATGTCCAGCATTCTGCCCCCCCCCCCCCCGTGTTCAGCATTCTGCCCCCATGTCTCACAGTCTGCCCCGGGCCCCCAGGATCGCCGCTCTCAATAAAAAAAAAACAAAAAAACAAGTTCTTCTTACCTGGCCGCGCTCCTGCGGTGAAACTCCCTCCATGCAGCTGAAGTGCGCACTCGCTGGCGACAGACAGTATATATAGCTATATATCTATCTATATACATCTATCTATATCTATCTATATCATCTTCTCACCTGTGTCTTGCCTCTCTTGTGTTTTCTGTCTTCTTTCACCTTTTCTCTCTCCCACTCTTGTTTTTCTTTCCTTTTTGCCTCCTTCTCCCTGCTTGTCTGTGGCTCCACCCCCGACATTTAGCCCCGCCCCTCCATGGCTCTCCACTGTCTGAGAGCTGTGACGCTGCTGGAGGGGAGGGATCCGATGCTCTGCTGCTGACTACAGGTGCGGGGGGAGGGGCGGTGAGTGGTGTCACAGCGTGTGTGACTGCGCCCCTGCTACACTGCAGCCGGCAACTCTCTCAGAGTACGGTACGCTCATGGCAGCTTGCGGAACTACCGTGGTGGTAGGTGAAGCAGCTGCAGCAGGGAAGGGCCCCCTTCTAGCCGGGGCCCTGTGGCAGCTGCTTCCCCTGCTTCCACGATAGTTCCGCCCCTGACCCTAATGGTGGTCCCTGCAGAACCCTGCCGGCCCGGGGGGATGAGGATGGCTTCCCTGGCGGGGGCGCAAACCTCGCTGCAGGGGTCACTGCGTCCCCCGCCCTGGGGGGAAGCATGGGCATAGCGCCAGAAACCCCTGGGGGTCCCTGTGGCGCTTCGGCTGGTGAGTACCACGCATTTTTATTAATGTGTGTGTGAGTGTTTAAGCGACTGCTGCGGCAGCCGCTGTACATTACATGTCGGTGACTGTGTTTTTTGTCCGTAGGTGGATGCCTGCAGGACATAGGAGAGGAGTGCGCGCCTTTTTATTTGAATTTTCGCGCCGCTCTGAGCTCGCGCTTTACTGCTGTCTCCATTTCCGGCTTCCCTCATGGAGCACACGGAGGCACAGCGCGGCGGCCATTAAAGAAGCAGGCTGAAAGCTTCTTCTGGCTCTTCTCCCTCCTCCCCTCCCGGCAAGATGTTACACTGTTACCAGCTGGGTGAGTCGCTTCTAGCCCGCAGGCAGAAGCTTAACCCCTTCACCCCCACAGCGCGGGCGCCTTCTGGGGCACTAATGAGTGACAGACTGCGCTGTCCTGCGGCTGTTATCGCATAAGGGGCTCGCACACTCTTTTCAATAATAATAAAGAGTTTGTGGGGAGTCTGCGATTTTAATACTGCCACTATACGTTTCCGCTAACGATCCTGATAACGACGCATACTAATGCGATCGTTTGTGTGATCATTTTTTAATGTCGCTAGTAGCTGCCAATCTGGGCGATCTCATTAACATCGCATAAGCGGTTAGCGATCTCCTTAACAACTTTGGCGGTCATTGCGATATACAAAACAGCGCAATTTTTAGCGATCTTGTGGAACGTTTTTCTGTTAGTGTGGCATAAAAAGCTGTCCTGCAGCTGCTGCCTTATAAGAGGCACTTGGGGCTCGCACAACTTTTTCATTATCAAGGTTGTGGGGAGTCTGCTACTTTAACCCCTTCTTAGGCGGTTAACTATTAATGCTGGGGTAGCTCTCTCTTTAAGAGCTTTAACCCTTCAGCGATTGTTTTTCTTTAAGAAACACACTGTTCTAGTTACTGACAGGTTTAACCTGCCATATACTGTGCAAGGACATGTCAGATGCGGACTATCTGACACGCAGACCCGACGGCGTCATGCGCAGCGGTCGGAGGTTCCAGTGGTGTCAAAATGGAGGCCCTCGCTAGTTTCTATGATGGCCTGTCTGACCTTCTAGGTTATGGAGTGTCAGCTAGATCCTCTCAAGGAAGCGACACAGATCGGTGCCTTCCTTCTCGCGTAGCGAAGATGTCCGTTCCGGACAAGGAGGATCGGCAGGGACACTCTGCCTCTCTCATGGACCGTACTATTGGAGCCATGAGGGCGTTACAGTTACCAGAGAGAGGTAACTAGGCGTCCTGGTAAGTCGGCCCGGATGTTTCAGGAGTCGCATAGGTCGCGACGGCTTTACAATCTGTATCCGTTTTCTACGGAGTTGATTGTTAATTGGATCTCCTGAAGTGAATGTCCCTTTATCCCAGCTTAGCAAATCTTCCTGGTAAAGGAAGGCGAGTCTGCAGGACCTGCTGGACAGAAAAATGGAGATGGCAACAATATCCATCTGCGAGGCCGCGGGTCATGGATTCAGTATTAAGGATCTATGTGTACTTGTAAAGTTTCCCTGAGCCGTTTGGACCGTCTACGGACGGCGTGACAAGATGGATCCCCTCTATCGAGATAGATGGGCTTTTCAAGTTGAAGGATTCTGCGTCACTGCTATCCAGGGCGCAATCCTCGGCAGTCACAGTCAGAAGAGCACTGTGGCTTAGACCGTGGAACGCGGTTTCCAAGCAGGGTTTGCTATCTTTAGCTTACAAAGTGGTCAGCTATTTGAATCTGACCTCACAGAGCTGATTTCTGAGGCAAAAGAAACAGCTTTACCGCAGCGCAGAGCTGTGACTTCTGCGTCTGGCAGGACTAGTGCCGGTAGTTGTCGGCGGTCCTTTCGGTCCAGGGGATGATCCGGTCAACCCTCTGGAGGTTTGGGTCGTTCCTCTCTTTTTTTAAAAAAAAAAAAAAAGGGGGAATTTCTCAGAAATTCCGCATACCCTGGAAACAGAACTTCCATTAAGACAGAAGCTGGCAAAAAACCCGCTAAAGCGGTCTGACGTCTGGGTCTCACTCGAGCGCTCTCGAGTGGAGGGTCGTTTACTCCAATTCAAACCGACTTGGGTTTCCCGTGTGTCGGACGCCTGGGTGACACAGGTTGTGTTGGCAGGCTACTTCATAGAGTTTCTTTCTCGACCCCCGGACAGGTTTTGCCAATCTCGCATTCCGTCAGAGCCGAGCTATTTGCCGCTCTACTACGAGAGGTCGATTCTCTTCTGCAGAAGGGTGTGGTGATACCGGTTCCGCAGAGGACCGGGGAAGAGGATTCTTATTCCAACCTCTTTGTGGTCCCCAAAAAGGAGGACAAATTTCGCCCTATTTTGGATTTCAAAGATTGAATCGGCATGTTTACATCCCGAAAATTCCGCATGGAGTCGCTTCGCTCTGTTGTGGCAGCCCTGTCGCAGATCGTCAATCGACATTCGCGACGTTTATTTGCATGTTCCCGTCGGAAGGGCTCACCGGCGCTTCCTTCGTTTTGCCATAGGTCAGGACCATTGCCAGTTTGTGGCTCTGCCATTCGGCTTGGCCTCGGCGCCCAGAGGTTTTACAAAAATTCTAGCACCCCTCATGGCAATTCTTCGAAGACAGGGGGTTACGATTTCCCTACCTGGACGACCTTCTGATTGTGGCGTCCTCAAAGGAGGAGGCGGGGACGGCTCGCAATCTATCCCTTCAGCTCCTGGAGGATTTCGGGTGGCTGGTCAATTGGGAGAAGTCGTCTCTGGAAGTCAATCCTGTTTTTGGACGGTACGGACGGTGGTGTCCCTTCCTCCAGACAAGCGGGCATGTCTCTTTCGACATGTACAGATTATGAGGTCGACGGCAGCAATGTCCTTTCGGAAATGTATGCGCCTTCTGGGTTTGACGTCCATGGAGGCACTTCCGTTTGCCCAATTTCATTCCAGGGCCCTCCAAAGGCTCATTCTGAGTTGTTGGGATCGATCGCAAGCTTCTCTGAATTGCAGCGTCATCATCTCTCACAGGGTGCGAGAATCCCTAGGATGGTGGTTACGTCCAGGAGCGTTATTCCTGGGAAATCTTTCCTCCCTTCGAGGTGGTCAGTCATAACCACCGATGCCAGCCTGACGGGCTGGGGGGGGTGTCTGGAACGATCTTTTGATCCAGGGAGTATGGTCATCGGAAGAGTCTGTTCTACCAATCAACATCCTGGAGTTGAGGGCAATTTTTCCTTTGCCTACAACACTGGACGGTCCCTTTAAGCGGTCTATCAGTCCGAGTGCAGACAGACAACGCGACGGCGTTGCGTATATCAACCACCAAGGCGGGACAAGGAGCTCCAGGCTCATGATGGAGGTGTCTCGGATTCTTCTATGGGCCGAGACCAAGGTTCCAGCCATCTCTGCGATCACATTCCAGGAGTCCAGAATACCACGGCGGACTTCCTCAGTCGCGAGAAGATGGATCCTGGAGAATGGAGTCTTCATCCGAAAATTTTTGCGCTGCTGTGCTTCCGTTGGGGAACTCCCCAAGTGGATTTGATGGCATCCAGGTTCAAATGCCAAACTACCGACCTTCATGTCCAGGTACAAGGACCCGAAGGCTGTGGCGGTGGTTGCTCTGGTGGCTCCGTGGGACCATTTCGAGCTAGTCTATGTGTTTCCGCCAATATCTTTACTTCCTCTGGTGCTGCGTCGGATCAGACTGGAAGAGAATTCCGGCTATGTTGATATTCCCGGATTGGCCAAGGAGGACGTGGTTCTCGACACTGGTGTCGTTTTTGGCGGCACCGCCATTCCCACTTCCTCCTCGCCCGGACCTGTTAACCCAGGGGCCCGTTCGTCATCTGGACTTGAAGTCTCTGCGTTTGACGGCGTGGCTCTTGAGACCGAAACCTTGACCCGTAGAGGTTTTTCAGCCGAAGTCATTGCCACTCTGCGAGCTGCCAGAGATCCGGCTACTACTAAGATTTATCACAAGACTTGGTCTTTTCGTGGTTTCGGGTTCTTCAAGGAATCCGAGGATTTTTTTCCATTCCCAATTTGTTGGCTTTGCTACAGTACGGGCTGGACAAAAGGTTTGGCACTTAGCACTCTGAAAGGTCAGGTTTCTGCCCTGTCTTTGCTATTTCGGAAGGCTATCGCCTCGCGTAGGGACGTACGTTCCTTTTTTCGCGGAGTAACCCGTCAGTTTCCACTGCGGAAGGCGCCTGTGTCTCCTTGGCGGCTCAACCTTGTCTTGGAGGCTCTTCAGCATATACCTTTTGAGCCTATGGGTTCTGCTAGCCTTTCTTTAATTTCTTGGAAGGTTACCTTCTTAGTGGCGGTAACCTCTTTAAGAAGGGTTTCTGAGTTGGCAGCTTTTTCCTGCTCGCCTCCTTTCCTGGAGTTTTACCCGGATCGAGTAGTGCTTCGCACACGGGGCAATTTTCTACCTAAGGTGGTGTCGCAATTTCATGTTAACCAGGATATTGTGTTGCCCTCGCTTTGCCCGGGCCCAGGGAATGCAAAGGAACGGAACTTGCACAAATTGGATTTAGTGCGGGTCTTGAAGTTCTATTTTGTCTATTACTCAAGGTTTTCGAAAGTCAGATTCCCTGTTTGTGATTACAGCAGGTCGTAGGCGTGATCAACGAGTTTTCAAGGACTCTATAGCACGTTGGATTCGGTCGGCCATTTTGGAGGCTTACCGTCTTAATGGCGAACCTTGCCCGATTAAGATTCGAGCTCGCTCCACGAGGGCTGTGACTTCATCGTGGGCCTTTCATCAAGGGCTTCGGCAGCTCAGCTCTGCCGAGCGGCGACCTGGCGTTTCGTCCACACATTTACAAAGTTTTATAAGGTGGACGTCAGTGCTTCCGCTGATGCGGCCTTAGGACGTAGGGTCCTGCAGGCAGCGGTAATTTAAAGTTTTTAGTTAACTTGTATTTGGCGCCTGTGGCGCATTTATCTAGGTTGTTGGGTTTCTGCCTATTTTGGTTTTTTCCCACCCTAATTTTTGGACTGCTTTGGGACGTCCCACTAGTAATGACTGTGGCTCTCTTCCTTCCATCTGCAGCTGAAAGATGGATTTTGGTAAGAACTTACCTGTAAAATCCTTTTCAGCGAAGGAAGGAAGAGAGACACAGCTCCCTCCCATGGCAGAAGTGTGTTGTTGTATTTACAGATGCAGCGTGACCCTTCTCTGATAGCGATTATCTGGACTGAGGTCGACGCGCTACGGCTCTGTTCCAGCATTGCCAGCTTATCGCAGTAGTCAGGTTCAGTGAGTAGTACCTGTAACTGTGTGATTTTTTGCCGAATGCATGCATAACCTGTACTCTTATGTTTTTTCTCTGAAGTCCTTCAGAAGGGGTTATGTTGCTTTGCTGGTGATATTGTTCTTCCTTAAGCTTGGGTACGACTGAAGAGCTGAGTAGGAGGAGCCCGAGCTGGAGGGGCCGGTCAACACTCTTTTTAATCTGAGGTGTCAATCCTATCTGGGCTCCGCCTACCCACTAGTAATGACTGTGTCTCTCTTCCTTCCTTCGCTGAAAAGGATTTTACAGGTAAGTTCTTACCAAAATCCGTCTTTCACATGATGTGCTGCCCTCTGGTTTTTATGTGTGTTTGACAGATGTTTTTATCACAGACAGAAATATAATTGCAAACATATGAGTAACAAAAGCTTATATTGACAGTTAGAATGAGTTAATGCAGCAAGTCAATATTTGCAGTGTTGACCCTTCTTCTTCAGGACCTCTGCAATTCTCCCTGGCATTCTCTAAATCAACTTCTGGACCAAATCCTGACTGATAGCAGTCCATTCTTGCACAATCAGTGCTTTCATTTTGTCAGAATTTTTAGGTTTTTGTTTGTCCACCCGTCTCTTGATGATTGACCACAAGTTCTCAATGGGATTAAGATCTGGGGAGTTTCCAGGCCATGGACCCAAAATCTCTATGTTTTGTTCCCTGAGCCATTTAGTTATCACCTTTGCTTTATGGCAAGGTGCTCCATCATGCTGGAAAAGGCATTGTTGATCGCCAAACTGCTCTTGGAGGGTTGGGAGAAGTTGCTCTTGGAGGACATTCTGGTACCATTCTTTATTCATGGCTGTGTTTTTAGGCAAGACTGTGAGAGAGCCGATTCCCTTGGCTGAGAAGCAACCCCACACATGAATGGTTTCAGGATGCTTAACAGTTGGCATGAGACAAGACTGGTGGTAGCGCACACCTTGTCTTCTCCGAATGAGGCGTTTTCCTGATGTCCCAAACAATCGAAAAGGGGATTCATCAGAGAAAATAACTTTACCCCAGTCCTCAGCAGTCCACTGCCTGTACCTTTTGCAGAATATCAGTCTGTCCATGATGTTTTTTCTGGAGAGAAGTGGCTTCTTTGCTGCCCTCCTTGAGACCAGGCCTTGCTCCAAGAGTCTCCGCCTCACAGTGCGTGCAGATGCACTCACACCTGCCTGCTGCCATTCCTGAGCAAGTTCTGCACTGCTGGTAGCCCGATCCCGCAGCTGAAACACTTTTAAGAGACGGTCCTGGCGCTTGCTGATCTTTCTTGGGCACCCTGGAGCCTTTTTGGCAACAATGGAACCTCTCTCCTTGAAGTTCTTGATGATGCGATAGATTGTTGACTGAGGTGCAGTCTTTCTAGCTGCGATACTCTTCCCTGTTAGGCCATTTTTTGTGCATTGCAATGATGACTGCACGTGTTTCTTTAGAGATAACCATGGTTAACAGAAGAGAAACAATGATGCCAAGCACCAGCCTCCTTTTAAAGTGTCCAGTGGTGTCATTCTTACTTAATCATGACAGATTGATCTCCAGCCATGTCCTCATCAACACCCACACCTGTGTTAATGGAGCAATCACTGAAAAGAGGTTAGCTGGTCCTTTTAAGGCAGGGCTGCAATGATGTTGAAATGTGTTTTGGGTGATAAAGTTAATTTTCTAGCCAAATATTGACTTTGCAAGTAATTGCTGTTAAGCTGATCACTCTTTATAACATTCTGGAGTATATGCAAATTGCCATTAGAAAAAGTGAAGCAGTAGACTTTGTAAAAATTAATATTTGCGTCATTCTCAAAACTTTTGTCCATGACTGTATGGCCATTGAATCTCTGCTGATTATTATTGCTTCTTCAACCATAACAACCTGCAAACACTGCCTGTTCTGAGCCATGCCCATATACAACCTGCCTTTCATTTCTACAATTATGCTACACTTCTAGTTTTTCAGTTGTTTTCTGGTATTTTAGGGATTCCATGTATCACTAGTCATCACCAGTCCAATAGCTGGAGGGCCAGTGGATTGAGATAATGTCAGACTGGGATACCAAGAGCCCACCAGTAGTATTGACTCTGAGCCCTCGCTATATGCAAATATTACATTACCAACATTTGTTGATGCTTCTATGTAATAATAAGCTAGGTAGTTTGTTACATGAATGATAAGATGTTTGTATTGTGCCAACTACTGCTTGTGTAGGTGAATGGGGGGCCCACCTGGGGATTCACCTGTTCCCCTGTGGGCCAGTCCGAGCCTGGTTGGAGGTCACTGATTCTTGGAGAAAATCATACCTCTGATAGGGTTTTCACAGAGAGGAACCAATCCATAACACTTCAAGACATAGTCTATCCCTCAAAAGCAAATCGGACCGGCACCCATTTCAGCTCCCTAGTTCATGGCTTGTTTGTTTCACACCCAGAACCAAACGGTGATTATATGGACAATCTGTGTGCATGGAGGTCGATGTGTAGAGCTATACAGAACAGTTCCACGCTCTCTATGGACTTACTGCTGGAAACATATGGCAAAGGTGAAGCTTGGGTGCCAAAGCAGCAGTGGCACCAGGACTCTGGCAGCTGAGGAAATGCCACCTAAAGAGACACTAGTATTATAAATGGCTGATGGTACTCGGGGCCGTGTTGCAGATTTTGCTTTGGAATTCACTTCAGAGTTTGCACAAAAAAAATCCCTGCATTATCCATAAGGTGCAGAGGCTACAAAAGTAGAGGTACATGGGAGAGGTACATGGGAGAGTTACATGGACTTCGCTGCAAACAATCCAGACTTTACATGCAGGAACAAGTAAAACCCCATTTCACACTCCTGTTCAATCTTTATGCACCAACCAAAGACGAGATGAATTTTCATTAGTACCAAGCATCCTCCAAGGGCATTAAGTTACTGTGTCCATATTGAGCCACAGCAGGAATAATGACTACCTTACAATATACTGACACCACTCCTATACTCCACGTACTGTATGTATGGCTTGCAAAAAGGAAGTTAGAAAACAAATTGTGACATATTAGAGACATATAAGCCTGATCATTCATTCATCAAGCTGTGAATTTTCTCCTCTGAATTGGAGTCATGACTTCAGTATGACATAGTGAGTCACTTTATAATTTATTTGTTGTACTTTTATTGCACTTTTTTCATTTAAGTCATGATTCTTTGCAAATGTAAAAAATGTTAAAGCGGCATTTGTCGAAACTTGAGTCATGTGACCATGTATCTGAGCTCCAAATGCCTAATTATTAACCGATGTCACACAGTGCAGTGCATTAAAGTTAGTAAATTTAGTGACATTTTAGCTTTTTCGTTAAACATATTCTTAGTTTTATTACAGACTCATTTCTTTAGGAATACAGATACATGGTAAATTGGTGGTCGTACATGAAGATTATCTTGAGTCCCAATTTTAGCCGAACTTGCATTCATTCTTGGCCAGATACGCTGTGCATCAAATGTGTTAAATATATCTGTGATTTTAACCTCAAAAACTTGGAAATGTGTTTGCTTTCCAAAAAACTCCTAGTGATTGATCCATGCTATTTGTCAGTGTGCTAGGGCCAAGATTTGGTGCACGCTTTGCTTGCCTGTATAATCTGAGAGCAGCATAATCTAAGGGCAGAGACCCTGATTACAGTGATGTGTCACTTACTGGGCTGCTTAGTGTATTTTCAATAAAACTCAGTGTTTTATCAGCTGGAAATTATCACCAGAGGACTAGTTGGTTGTCTCATGCCATGTAGTCCTCAACCTCTGTGTAACCCAGCCCCAAAACTGGTTTCAGCTTTCTTCCTATGCACAGCGCACACAGAAAGCTGCCATTCATTTGTGTGAGTGGGGTTATGCACAGCTTTGCATTCAAAGATCTGGTAGATCTGCAGCTGGGAAAACATGGAGTTTATCAAAACTACACCAAGCAGACCAGTAAGTGACACATCGCTGGAATCAGGGTCTCTGTACCCACGTCATGCTGCTCTCAGATTGCATAGCAAAAAACCTGGTGACAGATTCCCTTTAAGAAGCTACACTCCCAAATAACAGCAAAAAGTGGTAAGACAATGTAAGATGTTATATAGTCCTGGGAGAGCACTTATACGCTTATTTATGCAGTTAAAAGGTATTTAACAAATTGACTTATGATTTACACTATTAGGTGCAATGTTTATTTGGCTGAATGTAACCCTTGAGAGCACAACTTTAGTTTTAATGAAATCTAAGAATTCCAAAGAGACATAATTACAAAAAGAGAATGAATAAAGAATCAGTTATAACGGTTTTCACATTTTAAGTATTAAAGGGTTTTCCCACAAACAAAGTTTATTTTAATCAATAGATCTTGGAATAATAATAATTTCCACAATTGGATGTGTGCAAATAAAATGTTCCTGTGCTGAGATAATCTAATAACTGTACTCCTGTGTACTGTGTAATGGCTGTGTCTGACCACCTGCCCCATTCTTATACTCACCTTCCTGCGGCTTCACCTTTTACTGAAGGTGCTCTGGTCCCTCGGCACCATCTTGTGCCTGTAACTTCTGATTGGCACAAAGTCAGCAGTTACATCACAAGAGGTCAATGCAAGTCTATGAGAGCCAGAACAAGAGCCAGAAAGAACGAGGCCAGAACAAGAGAAGAATGAGACCAGAAAGAAGCCAGAACAAGAGCCAGAACGAGGCCAGAACAAGGCCAGAGCAAGAGAAAGAACGAAGCCAGAACAAGGCCAGAGCAAGAGAAAGAACGAAGCCAGAACAAGGCCAGAACGAGGCCAGAGCAAGAGCCAGAACAAGAGCCAGAACAAGGCCAGAACAAGAGAAAGAACGAGGCCAGAGCAAGAGCCAGAATGAGGCCAGAACAAGAGCCAGAATGAGGCCAGAACGAGAACAGAACAAGGCAAGAACAAGAGCCAGAACGAGGCCAGAACAAGAGCAAGAGCCAGAATGAGGCCAGAACAAGTGCCAGGATGAGGCTAGAACGAGGACAGAACAAGAGCCAGAACAAGGCCAGAACAAGAGCCAGAATGAGGCCAGAACAAGGAAAGAACAAGGCAAGACCTAGAGCCAGAACGAGGCCAGATCAAGAGCCAGAATGAGGCCAGAACAAGAGCCAGAATGAGGCCAGAACGAGGACAGAACAAGGCAAGAACAAGAGGCAAAAACGAGGCCAGAACAAGAGCCAGAATGAGGCCAGAATGAGGTCAGAATGAGGCCAGAACAAGAGCCAGAACAAGAGCAAGAGCGAGGCCAGAACAAGAGCCAGAACGAGGTCAGAAAAAGAGTCAGAACAGAACAAGGCCAGAACAACGTCAGAACAAGAGCCAGAATGAGGCCAGAACAAGGTCAGAACAAGAGCCAGAACAAGGCCAGAACAGGAGCCAGAACGAGGACAGAACAAGAGCCAGAAGAAGGCCAGAACGAGGCTCTCATAGAGATGTATTGTTAGGTGTCCTCCGGCGTGCTCCGTGAACCGCGCGCCGAATTTTGGCACTTTTTTCACCACTGTGATATCTCTTTAACAATAAGAGCATGGAAGAGGCTAGGAGCCATGTGGTGAGTTGCATTTCTTGCTACATGTTCACAGATTTACCAGTGGAAAAGCCAAATTTCACATGCCACAAATGCAAGCTTGTGTCCATGTTGGAGGAAAAGTTGCGAAATCTAGAAGAGAGGTTAGCTACATTGAAGATCATTAAGGAAGATGAAGAGTTCTTAAACAAAGCAGAATTATCTCTTCATGGTGCAGAAAGAGAAGAAATTCGACCTGCACCTGAAGAAACAGAGGAATGGAAGCATGTGACCCAGAGAAGCAGGAGGATCGTGAAGCAGTCAGCACCCATACTGCTCAGGAACCAGTACCAGGCTCTCACACAGGAGAATGATGAAGAAATACATCAGGATAAGACTTTGCCCACAAAGAGCAACCTTGTAAGCCCTCAGAGTCCTCCAGAATGGAGAAAGAAAACTGTTGTGATGAAGAAACGGAGAGTTGTTGTCATGGGGATTCCCTGTTGAGAGGAACAGAGGCCGCTATCTGCAGACCGGATATAACCTCAAGAGAAATGTGCTGTCTTCCAGGTGCAAAAATTAAAGATGTGTCTGACAGGATACCAGGACTCTTCAGACCTAAAGATGACTACCCATTCCTGCTAATACATGTGGGGACAAATGACACCACAAGAAGTGACCTGGAAACCATCTGCAGTGACTTTGAAAACTTAGGCAAGAAAGTGAAAGAACTGGGAGCGCAGGTGGTCTTCTCATCCATCCTCCCAGTGGATGTCCATGGAACAAGGAGGTGGAATAAGATTCTGCAGGTGAACAACTGGCTACGTCGATGGTGCCGTCAGCAAGGATTTGGATTTCTGGATCACGGAGTGAATTACCTATACGATGGACTACTTGCTAGAGATGGAGTGCACCTTACGAAGACTGGAAAACATGTATTTGGAAGTCGCCTTGCTACACTCATCAGGAGAGCTTTAAACTAGAACAATATGGGAAGGGAAACAAAACGCCAGAAAAAGCCATACACCTGACAAATGCTATTGAGAACTCGGCTATTAGAAGTGGAAAGGAAGAACGAAGACAAAACAATCTAAATAATAAAAATATTGGAGGAAGAGAAACCAATCACAAACTAAAATGTTTTTATACAAATGCACAAAGCATGGGCAACAAACAAGGAGAATTGGAACTACTAACACAGGAAAAGAAGTATGATGTCATTGGAATCACTGAGACTTGGTGGGACGATACACATGATTGGAATACAAGGCTAGAAGGATACAACTTATTTGCAAGAAACAGACTTGATAAACGAGGAGGAGGTGTCGCATTGTATGTTAGAAAAGCGTATATCTGCACAGAGATTGATGCTTCAGAGACTGGGAGTTCTGTGGAAACTGTTTAGTAAGAATACAAGGACAGAACAATGGAAAGGACACCATTGTAGGCATTTACTACAGGCCGCCTATGCAAGCTAAAGATATGGATGAACTCTTTATGCATCAAATGGCCAAGTTCTCCAAAAAATATGACATAGTGGTCATGGGAGATTTCAACTATCCAGACATTTGTTGTGAATCTCTCTCAGGCAAAACTAACAGATCCAGGAAATTCTTATCCTCTCTTGCTGACAACTTTATCTTCCAAAAGGTAGGGGAGAAAACAAGGGGATCTGCTACCTTGGATCTAATCCTTATAAACAGGGAAGAAATGGTTGAGGAGGTAAGAGTGGCTGGGACCCTAGGAGGTAGTGACCATGCTATTTTAGAATTTTGGATAACAAGAGGAGGAAGACCTGTGAAGACTCAGACGTCAAGATTAGATTTCAGAAAGGCAGATTTTAAGGGACTCAGAAAGAGAATTGGAGGGATCCAATGGCAGGATATCCTTAAGGACAAAAATGTCCAGGAAGGATGGGACATCTTGAAAAATGAGATTCTCAAAGCACAATCGTTAACAATTCCAAAAAGGGGGAAGAATGGGAAGCATTTAAGGAAACCAGGATGGATGAACACAGAACTTAAACACATGATAAAAAGGAAGAAAGAAATGTTTATCAAATGGAAAGAGGGAGGCATATCTAAAGAAGAATATAATGCCATCTGCAGAACCTGCAGGGCACAAATCAGATTATCTAAAGCTGACAATGAATTAAGGCTTGCAAGAGATTTCAAAAGCAACAAAAAAGGATTTTGGGGATACGTCAAAAGTAAAAAAAAAGTCAAAGATGCTTTAGGATTTTTACAGGATGAAAATGATAAAATGGTAAGAAAGGATGTTGAGAAGGCTGAACTTTTAAATTCCTATTTTGCATCTGTTTTCTCTCAGAAAGGAAATGTAACATCAACTGATCTTCACTGTCCTATTAAAGGAATAGAATAATCCAGGATATCTATAAACAGAAAGACAGTGAGGAAACACTTAGCTAACCTAAATGAATTCAAGTCTCCAGGTCCAGATGAATTACACCCCAGAGTACTGAAGGAGATAGCAGAAGAAATTCTTGAACCACTGTCCATAATCTTTGAAAATTCTTGGAGAACAGGAGAAGTCCCAGAAGACTGGAGAAGAGCAAATGTTCCTATCTTCAAAAAGGGGAAGAAGGTGGACCCAGGGAACTACAGGCCGGTGAGTCTGACTTCTATACCAGGAAAAATCTTTGAACAAATTATTAAAGAACATGTATGTAAGTACCTGCATAAGAATGAAGTGATTAAACAGAGTCAGCATGGGTTTGTAACTAATAAGTCATGCCAGACTAACTTAATTTCCTTCTATGACAGAATCACTGACTGGGTGGATCAGGGAAATGCTGTAGATATAGTATATCTTGACTTCAGCAAAGCATTTGACAAAGTATCTCACACAATCCTTATTGAAAAAATGACTAAGTATGGAATGGACAAGGCAACTGTTAGGTGGATTCATAACTGGCTTAGTGATCGGACTCAAAGAGTGGTCTTAAATGGCTGCACATCCAGTTGGAAGAATGTCTCAAGTGGGGTACCACAAGGCTCTGTTTTGGGCCCTGTATTGTTCAACATCT
The DNA here is from genome assembly GCA_033576555.1 of Oophaga sylvatica. NCBI lineage: Eukaryota > Metazoa > Chordata > Amphibia > Anura > Dendrobatidae > Oophaga > Oophaga sylvatica. The sequence continues at coordinate 278,018,361 of JARQOD010000006.1, read as the reverse complement.
TTATCAATGATTTAGATGAAGGAATTGAGGGCAAACTTATCAAATTTGCTGATGACACAAAGCTAGGAGGGGTAGCTAATACTAGAGAAGAGAGAGAGGATTCAAAAAGATATAAATAAACTGGAGCAGTGGGCAGCAACTAACAGAATGGTTTTTAACAGGGAAAAATGCAAAGTACTACATCTGGGCAATAAAAATGAAAAAAGCATATACAAAATGGGAGGAATAGGGCTAAGTAACAGCACATGTGAAAAAGACTTGGGTATACTAATTGATCACAGACTGAACATGAGTCAACAGTGTGATGCAGCAGCAAAAAAGGCAAATACAATTCTAGGATTTATCAACAGAAGCATACAGTCTAGATCACGTGAGGTCATTATTGCCCTCTACTCCTCTTTGGTCAGACCTCATCTGGAATACTGTGTCCAGTTTTGGGCACCACATTTTAAAAAAGACATCAACAAACTGGAGCAAGTTCAAAGGAGAGCCACCAGAATGGTGACCGGTCTGCAAACCATGTCCTATGAGGAACGGTTGCAGGATTTGGGAATGTTTAGCTTGCAAAAAAGAAGACTGAGAGGAGACTTAATAGCTGTCTACAAATATCTCAAGGGCTGTCACATTGTAGAAGGATCATCTTTATTCTCATTTGCACAAGGAAAGACTAGAAGCAATGGGATGAAACTGAATGAGAGGAGACACAGATTAGATATTAGAAAAAACTTTTTGACAGTTAGGGTGATCAAGGAGTGGAACAGGCTGCCACGAGAGGTGGTAAGTTCTCCTTCAATGGAAGACTTCAAACAGAGGCTGGATAGACATCTGTCTGGGATGATTTAGAGAATCCTGCTTTGAGCAGGGGGTTGGACCAGATGGCCCAGGAGGTCCCTTCCAACTCTACCATTCTATGATTCTATGATTAGAGCTGCTGGCAGGTCACTTTTTCGCTGCAGATCGATGGGAGCAACGTTGGAAAAGGATGAAGGTCGCAGCAGGTGGATATGAGACCGTGGACAGGGGAGTTACATTGAAAGCACCACTCCACCAATAAAAAAACACGCTGGAGTGGTTCTTAAAGGGATTGTCCTTTTAGAAAATATCTTTAAATATGTTAAATAATGCAATTTACCTTATTAATACGACAGTATTCAGAAATGTGCCCTGGTTTGAAGCTATCAATGACGCTCCAGGTCACGGGTTTCTGTGTCACTACACGACAAGTGCTAAGAATAAAAGGGGGCTGGCTACCTAGCTCATTATATTAGCTAAGCCACTCCCTCCCCCTTATCTATTATTGCCTATGAGGTGTGTTACTTTTATTGGAGATAGATATCCTATAAGTCAGTGTCCGACCCTTTAAGGAACCAAGCAACATGACTAATGATGTTAGCTGTGGGCCAACCCTATAAAGAGGATATCCATGTTTCCACTTTAGGGATGTGTCTGTACTATCTGTACTGCACAGGTTGGGAACACTCGCTTGGCTGCAATAATCAGGCACACAGGAATGATCCTTCACTTAAAAACAGTCTATGTGGTTTATTTTCTTCATAAACCAATGTCACAGGAACACAAGGCAGTCTTACATCAGACAGACGAATCCTTTATGTTCATAGTAGAGCTCTGCTCTCTCAGGCCTGTGGGCACACCGGCTGTGCTATCTCCAGCACGCAGGCTCTATAGCATAAACACAGTCTTTCACTGACCCGGTCAGCATAACACGGATTCGGGTTCGTTACCTGTTGGTGTCGGCCACACAGGTTCGCGGATGCCTCTTATCCTCAGAGGTATCCCATAAACAGTTGTCACTGGTCAGTATCACTCACGGTTGGCAGACCGTCCTCTCCTGAGATATCTCAAAGATCTCCTTCCTCGAGCTCAGGCTAGCCAGCACTGTACACAGATCATTCCGTAGTGTCCAGCTTGGACACATGGAAATCTTTCCAACACCTCCATTACATAGCTTGTATCCCCACCCCCAGGTGAGGTATGGATCACATCGGCTGGTCACATGGTCATGACCTCACTGCAGGTTCTCAAACTCACAACCACAAGTGAGCGGTGTATGTGGTTAGTCAGTCCCGCCCAGCTCTCCGACTAACCCTGTAAGCCTCCCTAATAAAGTAACCAAACTCTTAAGGACTAAGTCCCAGAACAACATTACTTGGCTTACAGCGCAGGGGACTTCTGCGACACATACCGGCCATTCACAACAATGCCGAGCACTATTTTACCATCACAATTACGCCTCCAGGCATATCTTGAGAAGCACATACAGCGCCCACTAGCTGCAGCATGGGTCAGTGATGTGAGAAATTGAATATGATATGAGCCTGAGAAATTTATTATAGGGAATAGAAAAGGTGAGATTCACAAACCTTGCTTGAAATAATTCTTGTGTATTAGCACTGGATACAATGTTGCATGTCAATAACAGGCCAGGCATTTCCCTTCACATATGGCAGGGGGGCAGTGTGATGTTTTGAGAGACCGCTACCTTTTTTAATATTTTATGTCTTAATTCTCCAGTAGGAAAAACTTTGTCTGTGCAGGTGGTGATTTCACAATAGAAAACTAAAAGGGATTTAGAATTCTTTCTTTAAAAAAATCCCTTCATTATCGTACAATTTGTTGCATATTATTTACCATTTTTGTTTGATAAAACAGTACTGTAGGTGAATGTCATTGTTGTCATTGACCCATCTAAATCATTTGAAAATCTAGAGTTTTTTTTTTAATTTATGAAATATTTATTTCTGCGTATCTTCTGGTCAGAATTCATATTAACCTTAGAGTAACAGCGCACAGTCCTATGCGCCGGATATTGAGAATTTAATTTGTCCCTTGGTCCATTTCAAATTTACTACCGTGATGTCTCATGATGAGTCACATTTTCCCGTGGTGAGGATTTGTTTCTGTGCCTGAGCTGACTTCATGTATGGCAACTGTGACGGAAGAAGAAGAGGCATCGTTGATCATTAGAAACAGGGACATATATGTGAACACGTTTTTATCACAAATCAGTTTTCAAAGACCGTATAACGGTTGGCCTTATTATGCTGTATAGTTTACTGCACTCCAATAATTAGTAGAATTGGTACAAATCTATTTGCACATCCCATTCTTTCTACCATTGCACAGGAGCTTTTACCTGCCAGCATCCACATCTCTTCTTATGATTAGCCAGCCTGGCACGACGCATCATTGGGGCGTGAAGCATATGTGATGTCACGCCAGGATAGCTAATCAAAAGAAGAGCTGCGGTTGCTGGCAATTGAAAGGCAGTACTCAAGTTCGATTCACATGAAGTCTACTAATTGGTATTTCTAGTACTGTAGCAGAAGAACAAAAATAAAGATGTAAAGAGAAGGTTCATATCAGACTAAATTTAACCTTTAAAAAAACATTTTTACTTTAAAGGGGTTGTTCCCTACTAGGACAACCTCTTCTCATTACCCACACTAGGCCCTGATAAAATAGAAAAGCTTATACTCACCTCCCATGCCAGTGCCATCCTGCGCGTTCCCGGGTCTCTTGTGCAGTTGTATGACATGTGCCCAGTGTCCAATCAGCGCTGGCGTCACTGTCTCCGCCTTCGGACAAATTGATCATGAAGAGGAAGTCTGGGCTGCTGTTGTGAATAGGCTGGAAATGAGTTCTGAGCAGAAGCTCCCTCTGGTGGTTACAAACGGTACTGGACTGTCCAGTGAAGATTGTGAGGATTGGGAATCAGGTGTTACTGACTGGTCTTATATAAGGGAGTCGCCTTCCCATCAGGGTTGCCGGTGATCAATTGTTCTGGTCTCAATCCTTGATTCCTGTTTCCTTGGTAGCCTGCTGTGTCGTGTCTGAATCTCCTGCTAACAGTTAAGACATTTTCTTCTTTTTGTTTTTGTGCTTGATTTTTGCATTTTGTCCTGCACTTCTGTGGGGGCCTTCAGGGTCCCCTCTGGGGGCTTTTGCCCTCTCGGTTCAGTTCAGCCACTGATGTTTGTACATTTGCTTTTTCCAGTTTTTTCAGTGGCTGCTGTTTTGTTTTTGGTTACACCAGAGAACTAATTTAGGTGGTAGAGGTCGTGTGATCTCAGGTGTTTTTGAAATTAGTAACGTTGGTGCTTTTCAGGGTTTTTTGGGATTGCAGTAAGTGCCCTTCCTATCCTTTTCTGTTTAGTAAGTTTGGGCCCCAACGTTTGCTCATACTATTTTCTGTCTGTGTCAGTATTTCTTCTTGTCTAACCGCCATTACATGTTTGGGGGCTTTCTATGTTCTTTGGGGATCTGCTCCGGGGCAGATAGCTTTCCTTTTTCTATCTTTAGGTGTAGTTAGTTTCTCAGGCTGTGACGAGGCGTCTAGGACCAACGTAGGAACGCTCCACGGCTGCCTCTAGTTGTGGTGGTTAGTCAGGGTACTGCAATCTCATAGTTTCCAACTGCTCTGGTGTATTTCCTTTTTGCCTGCTCTCCTCAGCTACCAAATCATAACAGTATCACCGGCCTAAACTGAAAATTTATGGTACTCACAGAAGGGAAAAATATTGTGGAAAGAAAAAAAAAGTTGTCAGAGTTGTCAGAGATTTTTTTTTTTTTTCTGTTTGTTGCATTTTTTTTTTCCCTCTGTATCTCTGGGTGCTGAGGAGGATTTTTTTTCTCTCTCAATGGAGTTTGCACAGTTGTCTGGCCGTGTGGATCAGCTTGCCACTGAAGTTCGGAGTATTGCTACCTATCTTGCTAGGTTGCCTGTTGTGGAACCTAGGATTCCCATGCCAGATTTGTTTTTAGGGGATCGAGCTAAATTTCAGAATTTCAAAAATAACTGTAAATTGTTTTTTGCCTTAAAATCTAAGTCCTCAGGGAACGCAGCGCAGCAGGTTCAAATTGTCATCTCTCTCCTGCGCGGCGACCCTCAGGATTGGGCTTTTTCCCTGACACCTGGGGATCCTGTTTTGAGTGATGTTGATGCGTTTTTTCAGGCTTTGGGGTTATTGTACGATGAGCCTAATGTCACTGATCAAGCTGAAAAAACTTTGTTGGCATTAAGTCAGGGGCTTGAGGACGCTGAGTTATACTGTCAGAGATTCCGTAGGTGGGCAGTCCTGACCAAATGGAATGACGACGCTTTGGCAGCTCTTTTTCGGAAGGGACTGTCAGATAATGTAAAGGATGTTATGGTGGGATTCCCTGTTCCCTCTGGTCTCAATGATTCTATGTCATTAGCGATTCAAATTGACAGACGTTTGCTGTGAGCGGAAAGGTATGCGTGGAATAATGTTGCCTTGTGAACCTGCTTCTGAATCCATGCAGTGTGATAGAGTGGTTTCTGGGGCACAGCGTCATGAATTTCGAAAGCGCATGGGTTATGTTTCTACTGTGGTGATGCCTCTCATGCTATTTCAGTCTGCCCTAAGCGGGGAAGACGTTTTGCACGCTCAGTTGTCTTGGGTAGTGTTCAGACTAAGTTTTTATTAACTGTTACCCTGATATGCTCTCTGTCCTCATTTTCTGCTCAGGTTTTGTTGATTCTGGAGCAGCTATTAACCTGATGGATTTTGATTTTGCTAAACGTTGTGGGTTTCCCTTGATACCCCTACGGAAGTCTATTCCCCTACTGGGGATCGATTCTACCCCTTTGGCTGAGAATAAACCTCAGTTCTCTACTCAGGTGATAATGAGGGTAGAACCTGATCATCAGGAGAGTTGCAAATTTTTGGTTCTGTATAATCTGCATGACATTATCGTACTGGGTTTCCCTTGGTTACAGTCTCATAATCCTGTTTTGGATTGGAAATCTGTGTCTGTTACCAGTTGGGGCTGCCAATGTGTTAATACCAACACTCCTGTTTTTTCTGCCTCCCCCCAGGCTCAGGATGTTCCTGACTTTTTGATTGATTTTTCTGATGTGTTTAGCGAAAGTAAATCTGCATCCTTACCTCCCCATAGGAGCTATGACTGCGCTATTGAATTAGTGCCTGGTAGTAAATTCCCTAAAGGTCGCCTTTTTAACTTGTCTGTACCTGAACATGACGCTATGCGGTCTTATATCAAGGAGTCATTGGAGAAGGGTCATATCAGACCATCCTCTTCACCCTTAGGTGCCGGTTTTTTCTTTGTGGCCAAAAAGGATGGTTCATTAAGGCCGTGTATTGATTATCGTCTCTTGAACAATATTACTGTGAAATATCAATATCCTTTACCCTTGATCTCTGATCTGTTTTCCAGGGTGAAAAACGCTACTTGGTTTACCAAGCTTGACCTCAGGGGGGCATATAACCTTATTCGCATTAAGCACGGGGATGAATGGAAGACGGCATTTAATACCCCTGAAGGGCATTTTGAGTACCTTGTGATGCCCTTTGGGCTCACTAATGCTCCTTCGTCTTCCAGTCCTTCATGAATGACATTTTCAGGGATTTTGTGGATAAATTTCTGATTGTTTATTTGGATGATATCTTGATTTTTTCCAATGACTGGGACTCTCATGTAAAACATGTTAGGACTGTGTTCCAGATTTTGAGAGAGAATGCTCTGTATGTGAAGGGATCAAAGTGTCTTTTTGGCGTTCAGAGGATCTCATTTCTGGGATTCATTTTGTCCCCATCTGTTATTGAAATGGACCCGGTCAAAGTTCAGGCCATCTGTGATTGGGTCCAACCTACTTCATTAAAGGCTCTTCAAAGATTCTTGGGTTTTGCCAATTTTTATCGTAAATTTATTGGTAATTTCTCTGTTATTGTTAAACCATTAACTGATTTGACCAAGAAGGGTTCTGATGTGGTGAATTGGCCTCCTGAGGCAGTCTCTGCATTTCAGGAACTTAAGCAGAGATTCACTTCTGCTCCTGTTCTACGGCAGCCTGATGTTTCTCTACCATTTCAGGTGGAGGTTGATGCCTCTGAAATTGGGGCAGGTGCCGTTTTGTCCCAAAGAGATCCAGAGACCTCTAAAAGTAACCCTTGTGCCTTTTTCTCTCGAAAATTTTCTCCCACTGAACGTAATTATGACGTGGGTAATCGGGAGTTATTAGCCATGAAGTGGGCTTTTGAAGAGTGGAGACATTGGCTGGAGGGAGCCAAACATCAGGTGGTGGTCCTTACGGACCATAAGAATCTAGTTTATCTGGAATCTGCCAAGCGACTTAATCCTAGACAGGCCAGGTGGGCCTTGTTTTTACACGTTTTAATTTTGTGGTTTCATTTCTTCCTGGCACTAAAAATGTTAAGGCGGATGCCCTCTCGAGGAGTTTCCTGGCGGACTCTCCTGAGTTATCTGATCCTTCTGTTATTTTGAAAGAGGGTGTAGTTCTTTCCGCCATCTCGCCCAATTTGAGACTGGCTCTGGAGGGGTGTCAGGAGGATAAGCCCGAGCGCTGCCCTGTTGGGAAATTGTTTGTCCCGGACCAGTGGAAAAAGAGTGTAATGTCTGAGATTCATTGTTCCACGTTGGCCGGTCATCCCGGAATTTTTGGTACCAGAGACTTGGTTAGTCGGTCCTTTTGGTGGTCTACCTTGTCTCGTGATGTCAGGGAGTTTGTGCAGTCCTGCGGGACTTGCTCTCGCTCCAAGCCTTGCTCTCGTTCTAGTGGTTTGTTGATGCCATTACCTGTGCCCAAGAGACCATGGACCCATATCTCTATGGATTTCATTTCCGACCTCCCTGTTTCTCAGAGAATGACCGTCATCTGGGTGATTTGCGATAGGTTTTCCAAGATGATACATCTTGTGCCATTACCTAAGTTGCCTTCCTCCTCTGAATTGGTGCCTTTGTTCCTTCAGCACGTGGTTCGTTTACACGGCATTCCTGAGAACATTGTGTCTGACAGAGGAGTCCAGTTTGTTTCCAGATTTTGGAGGACCTTTTGTTCTAAAATTGGTGTTCAATTGTCTTTCTCCTCGGCGTTTCATCCTCAGACCAATGGTCAAACTGAGAGAACAAACCAGACATTGGAGACTTATCTGAGATGCTTTGTGTCTGCTGATCAGGATGACTGGGTCTCTTTTTTGCCTTTGGCTGAGTTTGCTCTTAATAATAGGGCTAGCTCTGCCACTTTGATGTCTCCATTTTTCTGTAATTCTGGGTTTCACACTCGATTTTCTTCAGGACAGACGGAGGCTTCTGTCTGTCCAGGTGTTGACTCTGTTGTGGAGCGTATGCAACAGATTTGGGACCAGGTAGTGGAGAGGTTGTCCCTCTCTCAGGAGAGGGCCCAGCGGTTTGCTAACCGGCATAGGACTGATGGTCCTCGGTTTAAAGTGGGGGACTTGGTCTGGTTGTCCTCAAGAAATATTCCTATGAGAGTGGCATCTCCTAAATTTAAGCCTAGGTTCATTGGACCTTATAAGATCATGGAGATTCTTAATCCTGTTTCTTTTCGTTTGCTTCTTCCAGGGACATTTAAGATCCATAACGTGTTCCACAAGTCCTTGTTGAAGAGGTTTGTTGAGCCAGTGGTTCCTACTACTGTGCCTCCTGACCCTGTTTTGGTTGAGGGCAATCTGGAGTATGTGGTTGAGAAAATATTGAATTCTCGTTTTTCTAGACGGAAACTCCAGTATTTGGTTAAATGGAGAGGTTATGGTCAGGAAGACAATTCTTGGGTGTTTGCTTCGGACATCCATGCTAGGAGACTCATCCGTGCGTATCATAGAACTCATCCTGACCGACCTGGTTGCTCAAATGAGGGTTCGGTGACCCCTCCTAAAGGGGGGGGGTACTGTTGTGAATAGGCTGGAAATGAGTTCTGAGCAGAAGCTCCCTCTGGTGGTTACAAACGGTACTGGACTGTCCAGTGAAGATTGTGAGGATTGGGAATCAGGTGTTACTGACTGGTCTTATATAAGGGAGTCGCCTTCCCATCAGGGTTGCCGGTGATCAATTGTTCTGGTCTCAATCCTTGATTCCTGTTTCCTTGGTAGCCTGCTGTGTCGTGTCTAAATCTCCTGCTAACAGATAAGACATTTTCTTCTTTTTGTTTTTGTGCTTGATTTTTGCATTTTGTCCTGCACTTCTGTGGGGGCCTTCAGGGTCCCCTCTGGGGGCTTTTGCCCTCTCGGTTCAGTTCAGCCACTGATGTTTGTACATTTGCTTTTTCCAGTTTTTTCAGTGGCTGCTGTTTTGTTTTTGGTTACACCAGAGAACTAATTTAGGTGGTAGAGGTCGTGTGATCTCAGGTGTTTTTGAAATTAGTAACGTTGGTGCTTTTCAGGGTTTTTTGGGATTGCAGTAAGTGCCCTTCCTATCCTTTTCTATTTAGTAAGTTTGGGCCCCAACGTTTGCTCATACTATTTTCTGTCTGTGTCAGTATTTCTTCTTGTCTAACCGCCATTACATGTTTGGGGGCTTTCTATGTTCTTTGGGGATCTGCTCCGGGGCAGATAGCTTTCCTTTTTCTATCTTTAGGTGTAGTTTGTTTCTCAGGCTGTGACGAGGCGTCTAGGACCAACGTAGGAACGCTCCACGGCTGCCTCTAGTTGTGGTTAGTCAGGGTACTGCAATCTCATAGTTTCCAACTGCTCTGGTGTATTTCCTTTTTGCCTGCTCTCCTCAGCTACCAAATCATAACAGGCTGCAGCTGATGTCTGACTTCCTCTTCATGTTAAATTTGTGGGAGACAGTGACGCCAGCGCAGATTGGGCACCCGGCACCACGTGTCACAACAACAGTACGAAAGCCCTGAGGAGAGCGAGTGCCAACACCAAAGGAATGGCACCGACACCATAGGAATGGCGCCGCCATGGGAGGTGAGTACAGTATAAGCTTTTTATTTTATCGGGGGCCAAGCGTGGGGGTTGAGAAGAGGTTGTCCTAGTAGTGGACAACCTTTTAATTGAATCGTTCCTGTTGTTCAAGTTGTCCAAACCATAGGCAGCATGAATCAGAGTCTCGCTGCACGATTGCAGCCAAGTATGATTTCCTTTGAAATGCTCCAGCGTTTCAGAGAATACATAGTTTGATCAGCCGGCCGCCAACTACAGGTAGAGACAGGACTCGTCTTCAAACAAGGGGCCTCTAATTCGAACATGCCATTTTGTATAACTTTTAGGGTAGTTATTCATTTAGCTTTACAATTCTACATTATATGTGCCACTGCATGAGTCTCTAATACAAGATAAGCAGAGCCCTAACATTACCGTAAGTTACCCATCCTTACAGCCACCATGTTTCTTGTAATGTTTTATATACAATGAAATCCTATATATGTGCACAGTCCTGTGGTTTCTGCCATGAAATATTTCGTAAATGTCTGTAATTTCAGATCATAAGGATGAGTTCATGCGCTGACATCTGTGGGTCCAAGCAGTCACAGAATACTCCTGAAGGAGGTTACCATCGCTATGGAGTTCGGTCCTATCTGCACCAATTTTATGAGGACTGCACAGCTTCAATATGGGAATATGATGACGATTTTCAGATACAGAGATCGCCCAGCAGGTGGAGCTCTATAGTCTGGAAGGTAACTGAGCTCTTTATTACCTAAACGTCATTTTAACCTCTTAACCCCCAAGGGTGGTTTGCTTGTTAATGACCGGGCCAATTTTTACAATTTTGACCACTGTCCATTTATGAGGTTATAACTCTGGAACGCTTCAACAGATCTTGGCAATTCTGAGATCCTTTTCTCATAACTTATTGTACTTCATGTTAGTGGTAAAATTTCTTTGATATAACTTGCATTTATTTATGAAAAAAAATGGAAATATGGCGAAAATTTTTAAAATTTAGCAATTTTCAAATTTGAATTTTTATGCCCTTAAAACAGAGAACTATGTCACACAAAATAGTTACTAAATAACATTTCCCACATGTCTACTTTACATCAGCACAATTTTGGAAACAACATTTTTTTTGTTAGGAACCACATCACATTTGAAGTCACTTTGAGGGGTCTATATGATGGAAAATACCCAATACCCAAAAGTGACACCATTCTAAAAACTGCACCCTCAAGATGCTCAAAACCACATTCAATAATTTTTGGAATGTTTAAAAAAAAAATGAACATTTAACTTTTTTTCACAAAATATTTACTTCAGATCCATTTTTTTTTTATTTTACCAAAGGTAACAGAAGAAATTGGACCTCAAAAGTTGTGCAATTTTTCCTGAATATGTTGATACCCAATATGTGGGGGGGAACCACTGTTTGGGCGCACGGCAGAGCTCGGAAGGGAAGGAGCGCCGTTTGACTTTTCAATGCAAAATTGGCTGGAATTGAGATCGGACGCCATGTTGCGTTTGAAAAGCCCCTGATGCGCCTAAACAGTGGAAACCTCCCACAAGTGACACCTTTATTCCCAAGGGTAACAGGAGAAATTGGACCCCCAAAGTTGTTTTGTTTTGTTGTTTTGTTTGTTTTGTTGTGCAATTTTTCCTGAGTACGCTGGTACCCTATATGTGGGGGTAAACCACTATTTAGGTACATGGCAGAGCTTGGAAGGGAAGGAGCGCCGTTTGACTTTTTTCAACGCAGAATTGGCTGGTCGCCATGTCGCATTTGGAGAGCCTCTGATGTGCCTAAACAGTGGAAATCCCCCACAAATGACACCATTTTGGAAACTAAACCCCGCAAGGAACTTATCTAGATGTGTGGTGAGCACTTTGAACCCCCGAAGGCTTCACAGAAGTACATAATGTAGACCCATAAAATTCAAAAATCATATTTTTTCCACAAAAATGATCTTTTCACCCCTAATTTTTATTTACTTAAGGGTAACAAGACCTCAAAAGTTATTGTGCAATTTGTCCTGAGTACGCTGATACCCCATATGTGGGGGTAAACTACTGTTTGGGGCCATGGCAGAGCACGGAGGGGAAGGAGCGCCGTTTGACTTTTTCAATGCAAAATTGGCTGGAATTAAGATCAGACGCCATGTTGCGTTTGAAGAGCACCTGATGTGCCTGAACATTGTAAACTCCCCACAAGTGACCACATATTGGAAACTAGACCCCCCCAAGGAACTTGTCTAGATGTGTGGTGAGAACTTTGAAGCCCCAGGTGTTTCACTAAAGCTTATACCAAACGAGCGTGAAAAGATAAAAATCATTTTTTCCACAAACATGGTCTTTTAGTCCTCATTTTTTTATTTTCCCAAGAGTAACAGGAGAAATTGGACCCCAAAAGTTGTCCAATTTGTCCTGAGTATGCTGATACCCCGTAAGTGGGGGTAAATCATTGATTGGGCGCAGGGCAGAGCGCGGAAGGGAAGGAGCGCCGTTTGACTTTTTCAAAGCAGAATTGACTGGAATTGAGATCAGACGCCATGTCACGTTTGGAGAGCCCCTGATGTGCATAAACAGTGGAAATCCCACAACTCTAACTCCAACCCCTAGCCCCAACACACCCCAAATCCCAACTCGAACCATAACCCTAACCACAAACCTAACCCTAACACACCCCTAACCCTAATCCCAACCCTAACTCTAATCCTAACCATAACCCTAACGGGAAAATGGAAATAAATAAATTTTTTAATTTTATTATTTTTCCCTAACTAAGGGGGTGATAAAAGGAGATTTTGATTTACTATTTATAATGGGTTTTTATGATTGACAGCTGACACATGCTAAAAGATGCTTTTTATTGCAAAAAATAGTTTTTGGATCACCACATTTTGAGAGCTAAAATTTTTCTATATTTTGTTCCACAGAGTCATGTGAGGTCTTATTTTTTGCGGGACGAGTTGATGTTTTTATTGGTACCATTTTTGAGCACATTACATTTTTTGATCGCTTTTTATTATGATATTTGGGAGGCAGAATGAACAAAAACCAGCAATTCATGAATTTCTTTTGGGGGGGAGTGTTTATACCGTTACGCATGTGGTAAAATTGATAAAGAGAGAATAAAAAAGAAATAAACCACTATAGAATGGGATGTATATTGAACTACTCAGCAGAAATAGTTCCAAATCCTCATAATCTGTCCATATATATCAGATGTAACCCTTTTATTCCTTAATCTATTAAGGGAGGTATTTACCGCTTTATAGATGGAAAATATTCTCTTTTTAGGGAGATATACTTAATGCAGTTAATATATGGAGCAGAGTATTTATAATATATATTGTTCTGAAACCTCATATATAAACATGCATTAGTCTATTTTACGCTGCATAAACAGGGTTTTATATACCAAGAGGAACAGACAATTTTACAAAAGCATATATAATTATCTATGTTAGATTCATATATGCGCACAAATACGTGCATGAATGTGTTATATTTTTAGTGGTTTAGCAAATTGCTCCTTGAATGTACTGGAGCCATAGACAATTTGTAACCTGTCATCAAAGTATGCCCATAGTACAGACAATCAAAAACCCGACTTAGGAGCCCCAGAGTCCTGCATACTCTTATCATATAACGGTCTCACTGTGGGTATTATAAATGATACTCATCTGCATCATAGTGTAGCGGGCATATATACTGATTCAGCCTGGGGGAGACCCACGTTGGCCATTTGTTACAGGTCAAGCGGTCTCTACCCCTAAGGCTCTCCCAACGCGTTTCATCAGTGAAGAATCATCAGGGGAGGTAACGTGCTCTATATTCATAGGACAGGTGTAGCGATGTACAGCGATCTCACTTTTATAATTACCGGGTATGTGCTGCTGTAATTGACTTCCGGACGCCGAATGCGTCATATCCGGTATTTAGAGCGCATCGTCTCATCCATGAGGCGCATGTGCAGTAGCTGCGACACCTTGAGATCTCCCGGAACGTCATTTCCGGTTTCTAGAGTGAAATGCTCTGAGACTGAGAGCAGGATTCATTGTCTGCAATTTATGTAGTCATTATTTATGTATCCGGTGTCTACAACATACTAAAAGTGCGCACTTTCGTTCTTCAAACATATATGAGGATTTTTGAAGGGGCTGTGCGTACCTATAATGACCCCTATTGGTGTAAATTATCAATAGAGAAAAAAGCCTTGTTTGTGCATATGTGCAGTGATTCAGAGGTCCCTTTGGTATACATATTCAATGTGCATAACATATTATGCTTTTTAGACAGGTTGGTGGATTACCCAGAAATTCGGTATACCTCTATCAGGTTGGCAATGATTGCGATATTATATATCCAAAACAAATGATTTTTTCAAATTGATGAAAGGAGGTTTAAAATGATTCCTATGATATATCTTGTTTTCGTATTGTATGCATATAGGACAACAACACCATTTGTCCCTAATGAAGAATGTTTAATCTTTTTCGTTGGATGTATATTAGGACACAACAGACCTTCTTTGGAAAGATAGAAAGGGTGCACTCTAAAGAACACCCTGTTGCACCCTGTCTATATGGTCCCTACCTAACGCGGAGGTTGGCACCCTAAAACCTGCGCAGTGGCGCCCCCACTCAACGGCGGCTCACCCTATTGTAGATGCCCTATTGGACCCTACACTACAAGAAGGAAGAGAAAGTAAGAAGTTCATTTAAACCTTTCGGGTAAGTAGTCTGGAGATGGAAGATCCAAAAGGTCTCTTTTTGTAGGATTCTTTTGTCCCAATCTCCTCCTCTTTGATTTTTACTGACTTTTTCAATGCCCATAAAGGACAGAACTCTTGTATCACCTCCGTGTATATGGTTGACATGGTTGGCGACAGGGGTGTCTCTCTTATTAATAGTGTCTCTATGATGTTCTCCTATCCTTTTCTTGAGTTCTCTCCTGGTCTTGCCTACATATTGTACGCCGCATCTACAGGTGATGTTGTATATGACCCCAATTGATTTGCAATTGATGAATTGTTTGATAGGGTAGGTTTTCTGGGTGGTAGTGCTTATGAATTCTTTCCTTGTTTTGAAGCTACACAATATTTGCAGCTCCCACATCTGTAGCAGCCCTTTGTTTGGCTGCCCAAACAGGTGGGGTTACTGGACTCTGAGGAGGCAAAATGGCTGCGTACCAATCTGTCTTTGAGGGAACGTCCTTTTTTGAAAGTGATTTGTGGGGTTGTAGATATTACACTGGTTAAATCCTTATCCATGCTCAAAATTGGCCAGTGTTTCATGATGATTTCCCTTAGTTCTTTAGACCCATTCGAGTATTTGGTGATAAATCTGACAATGTTCTCTCCCTCTGTTTTTTTTGTGGGGGTAAGAAGGTCCCTTCTTTCTCGAGTTAATGCTGTCTTGTATGCCTTTTTCAGCACATGATCTGGGTATCCGCGTTCTAGAAATCTGTGTCTTAATTCATCTGCCTGTTCTTTAAAAATGGTCATATTAGAACAGTTCCTCTTGATTCTGAAATATTGCCCCTTCGGGATACCTTTTTTAAGGGGGATGGGGTGGTTGGATTCCCATCTAAGTAAAGAGTTGGAGGAAGTAGGTTTTCTGTATGTTTTGGTGGCTAGTTGTCCACCTTCTCCTCTCTCAATCAGAATGTCTAGAAAAGCAATGCTTTGAACATTTGCCTCAAAAGTGAAGTGGAGGCCAATGTTGTTCTTATTGAGACTTTCTACATAGTCACCAAAGCTTTCTACATCACCCCTCCAAATGACAAACACATCGTCGATGTATTGAAGCCAGAGTACAATTCTGCCCTCCGCTACATCTATTGAATCACCAAAAACAACATTTTCTTCCCACCAGCCCAGAAGTAAGTTTGCGTATGATGGCGCGCATGGACTCCCCATAGCAGTGCCTCTGAGCTGGTGGAAATATTTGTTGCCAAAAAGAAAATAATTTCTCGTCAAACAAAATTCAAGGGCCTCGAGGACAAATTTATTGTGCTCATTGTATTGGCGCCCTCTAGTTTTCAGATAGTACTCTGCAGCCATTATGCCCTTCTCATGTGGGATCGATGAATACAGAGCCTCGACATCGATTGATCCTAGGATCATATTGTCGCCTAGCTCTATATTCTCGATTTTGAGAAGAAGGTCGGTTGTGTCTCTGATATATGAGCTGAGGGAAGAAACAAATGGCCTCAGTATTTGATCTACATATAGACCTAAGTTTTGAGTAAGGCTATCAATGCCCGATACTATCGGCCTCCCCTTCAGGGGATGGAGGCCTTTGTGTACTTTAGGTAAACAATAAAAGGTAGCAACCATAGGATGGGTTGGGATCAAAAAATCTTTTTCATCTTTGGTGATGATTTTTTTGTGAAGTGCATTGTT
Source organism: Oophaga sylvatica (assembly GCA_033576555.1). NCBI lineage: Eukaryota > Metazoa > Chordata > Amphibia > Anura > Dendrobatidae > Oophaga > Oophaga sylvatica. The sequence goes on along the minus strand of JARQOD010000006.1, from coordinate 278,002,245 downwards.
TACTATGTCTTTCAATTCCCCAAGATATTGATTTGTGGGGTTATCGCTCAGTCTCTCGTAACCCATTTCCTCTCTTAAAAGGGAGCAACAAAGAGTCTTATATTGTGATTCATCCATTACTACAATGTTGCCCCCCTTATCCGAGGGTTTTATCACAATGCTCTTGTCATTCTCAAGAGCATTTAGTGCTTTCATTTCTTTTTGCGTAAGATTATGGAACTTTTTTTTGTTCTGTTTTTCTAGTTCCAGAAAATCTTTAGAAACTAGATTCGCAAAAACATCTATGGCGCTAACATCGGTGATCAGGGGCATCCGTTTGCTCTTATTTTTTAGGTCAGTAAAGGGGCCTTCTCCTTGCTCATTGGGAGGGTCTCCTAAATGGTATAGGAATCTTACATCAGCTAGCATGGCTTCATCAATGCCTAATTCGGCGCAGTTTCTTTTGTCTAAGTTAATAAAGTGCTTTTTCCACTTAAGTCTTCTGGTGAAAAGATGCAAGTCTTTCGTGGCTTCAAAGCTTTCAAAATCTGAGGTTGGGACAAATGACATACCTTTACTTAATACCGTCATTTCCTCGTTTGTGAGTGGTCTGGTAGATATATTGACAATGGTTTTGTCTATACAGGGTTCCTTGTATTGAATCTGTTTCTGAGGTGGTACCCTGAATCTAAAAAATGTTCTCTCTGTGGGGGACTACGACTAGACCCTCTACCTCCTCTTGCACCTCCTCTTCCTCTGCCTCTACCCCTGGTGTTTTTATATCTTGTCTCTGAGTCTGAAAATTCGGCCTCTGAGGATGAGATATCAGTGTCGGGTGGACGATGTATTTTGTTATTGGTAATAGAGTAGGCTTTATTGTCACGAAATTCCTGCAGATCTCTTATATAATACTTATGTTTTCTTTCTTTGAGATGGTATTGGAATTTTTCTATAGTGTTTTGGAGATTAGTTTCCTTAAGGGGAAACTCTGGTTCGGTCGAGAATTTTTTAGTGGTTTCTATTTGTTCCCTAAGTTTCTCATTCAAGGTGCTGAGTATAGTTTTTTCTTCTTCCAGAAGAATTTTCATAAGCTTCAGTGAGCTATCTGTGGCTTCTTTTTCTAATTTAGCTAGAAGAGCCGTACTCTTATGCCTATATCCAAAAGACAATGATATTCTGAGGTGTCTTGGTACGATGCCCGCCTTTATATAATTTTCAAGACTTTGCACTTCCCACCATGAAGTGACTTGTTCCTTATAGACTTTAGTAAGTTCTTTAAATGCTGCGTTAAATGAAGGTATATATTTTTTCTGAGTAAAAACCCCGTCTGAAAATATGTCTTTCGCTTCATTGATCCATTGATTTGTATCTATACCAGTGGACAGAAATCCTGCCATATCACTGTATATACTGAATGAGCAAAGGCTGATATATCCAATCAAAATAAATGTATTGTGTAGCTGATTGATAAAACTTAACTTTTAATCTACTGGTTAAAAACCACAAATACCGAAAAAGTGCATGTGCCAAACAAAAAAACCCAAGATAAGTGTGTGTGAATAAAAGACAGAATAAAAAAGAAATAAACCACTATAGAATGGGATGTATATTGAACTACTCAGCAGAAATAGTTCCAAATCCTCATAATCTGTCCATATATATCAGATGTAACCCTTTTATTCCTTAATCTATTAAGGGAGGTATTTACCGCTTTATAGATGGAAAATATTCTCTTTTTAGGGAGATATACTTAATGCAGTTAATATATGGAGCAGAGTATTTATAATATACATTGTTCTGAAACCTCATATATAAACATGCATTAGTCTATTTTACGCTGCATAAACAGGGTTTTATATACCAAGAGGAACAGACAATTTTACAAAAGCATATATAATTATCTATGTTAGATTCATATATGCGCACAAATACGTGCATGAATGTGTTATATTTTTAGTGGTTTAGCAAATTGCTCCTTGAATGTACTGGAGCCATAGACAATTTGTAACCTGTCATCAAAGTATGCCCATAGTACAATCAAAAACCCGACTTAGGAGCCCCAGAGTCCTGCATACTCTTATCATATAACGGTCTCACTGTGGGTATTATAAATGATACTCATCTGCATCATAGTGTAGCGGGCATATATACTGATTCAGCCTGGGGGAGACCCACGTTGGCCATTTGTTACAGGTCAAGCGGTCTCTACCCCTAAGGCTCTCCCAACGCGTTTCATCAGTGAAGAATCATCAGGGGAGGTAACGTGCTCTATATTCATAGGACAGGTGTAGCGATGTACAGCGATCTCACTTTTATAATTACCGGGTATGTGCTGCTGTAATTGACTTCCGGACGCTGAATGCGTCATATCCGGTATTTAGAGCGCATCGTCTCATCCATGAGGCGCATGCGCAGTAGCTGCGACACCTTGAGATCTCCCGGAACGTCATTTCCGGTTTCTAGAGTGAAATGCTCTGAGACTGAGAGCAGGATTCATTGTCTGCAATTTTGTAGTCATTATTTATGTATCCGGTGTCTACAACATACTAAAAGTGCGCACTTTCGTTCTTCAAACATATATGAGGATTTTTGAAGGGGCTGTGCGTACCTATAATGACCCCTATTGGTGTAAATTATCAATAGAGAAAAAAGCCTTGTTTGTGCATATGTGCAGTGATTCAGAGGTCCCTTTGGTATACATATTCAATGTGCATAACATATTATGCTTTTTAGACAGGTTGGTGGATTACCCAGAAATTCGGTATACCTCTATCAGGTTGGCAATGATTGCGATATTATATATCCAAAACAAATGATTTTTTCAAATTGATGAAAGGAGGTTTAAAATGATTCCTATGATATATCTTGTTTTCGTATTGTATGCATATAGGACAACAACACCATTTGTCCCTAATGAAGAATGTTTAATCTTTTTCGTTGGATGTATATTAGGACACAACAGACCTTCTTTGGAAAGATAGAAAGGGTGCTGTTATGTTACGGTAGCTGAGGAGTGCAGGTAAAAAAGGCAATACACCAGAGCAGTTGGAATCTATGAGATTGCAGTACCCTGACTAACCACCACAACTAGAGGCAGCCGTGGAGCGTTCCTACGATGGTCCTAGACGCCTCGTCACAGCCTGAGAAACTAACTACACCTAAAGATAGAAATAGGAAAGCTATCTGCCCCGGAGCAGAACCCCAAAGATAATAGAAAGCCCCCAAACATATAATGGCGGTTAGACAAGAGGAAATACTGACACAGAAAGAAAATAGTATGAGCAAACGCTGGGGCCCAAACTATCTAAATAGAAAAGGACAGGAAGGGTACTTACTGCAATCCCAGAAAACCCTGAAAAACACCAACATACTAATTTCAAAATCACCTGAGATCACACGACCTCTACCACCTAAATTAGTTCTCTGGTGTAACAAAAACAGCAGCCACTGAAAAAACTGCAAAAAGCAAAAGTACAAAACACAGTGGCTGGACTAAACTGAGAGGGCAAAAAGCCCCGGAGGGGACCCAGAAGGCCCCCACAGAAGTGCAGGACAAAATGCAAAAATATAGCAAAAACACAAAATAAGAAATTGTCTTATCTGATAGCAGGAGATGCAGACACGACACAGCAGGCTACAAGGGAAACTGGAAAGAAGGATTCAGACCAGAACAATTGATCACCGGCAACCCTGATGGGAAAATGATTCCTTAAATAAGACCAATCAGTAACACCTGATTCCCAATCCTCACTAGTACCGCTTGTAACCACCAGAGGGAGCCTCAGCTCAGAACTCATCTCAAACCCATTCACAACAGTACCCCCCCCTTGAGGAGGGGTCACCGAACCCTCATTTGAGCAACCAGGTCGGTCAGGATGAGTTCTATGATACGCACGGATAAGTCTCCTAGCATGGATGTCCGAAGCAAACACCCAAGAATTATCTTCCTGACCATAACCTCTCCATTTAACCAAATACTGGAGTCTTCGTCTAGAAAAACGAGAATCCAATATTTTCTCAACCACATACTCCAGATTGCCCTCAACCAAAACAGGGTCAGGAGGCACAGCAGCAGGAACCACTGGCTCAACAAACCTCTTCAACAAGGACTTGTGGAACACGTTATGGATCTTAAATGTCCCTGGAAGAAGCAAACGAAAAGAAACAGGATTAATAATCTCCATGATCTTATAAGGTCCAATGAACCTAGGCTTAAATTTAGGAGATGCTACTCTCATAGGAATATTCTTTGAGGACAACCAGACCAAGTCCCCCACTTTAAACCGAGGACCATCAGTCCTATGCCGGTTAGCAAACCGCTGGGCCTTCTCCTGAGAGAGGGACAACCTCTCCACTACCTGGTCCCAAATCTGCTGCATACGCTCAACAACAGAGTCAACACCTGGACAGACAGAAGCCTCCGTCTGTCCTGAAGAAAATCGAGGGTGAAACCCAGAATTACAGAAAAACGGAGACATCAAAGTGGCAGAGCTAGCCCTATTATTAAGAGCAAACTCAGCCAAAGGCAAAAAAGAGACCCAGTCATCCTGATCAGCAGACACAAAGCATCTTAGATAAGTCTCCAATGTCTGGTTTGTTCTCTCAGTTTGACCATTGGTCTGAGGATGAAATGCCGAGGAGAAAGACAATTGAACACCCAGTTTAGAACAAAAAGTCCTCCAAAATCTGGAAACAAACTGGACTCCTCTGTCAGACACAATGTTCTCAGGAATGCCGTGTAAACGAACCACGTGCTGAAGGAACAACGGCACCAATTCAGAGGAGGAAGGCAACTTAGGTAATGGCACAAGATGTATCATTTTGGAAAACCTATCACAAATTACCCAGATGGTGGTCATTCTCTGAGAAACAGGAAGATCGGAAATGAAATCCATAGAGATATGGGTCCATGGTCTCTTGGGCACAGGCAATGGCATCAACAAACCACTAGAGCGAGAGCAAGGCTTGGAACGAGAGCAAGTCTCGCAGGACTGCACAAATTCCCTGACATCGCGAGACAAGGTAGGCCACCAAAAGGACCGACTAACCAAGTCTCTGGTACCAAAAATTCCGGGATGCCCAGCCAATGCGGAACAATGAATCTCAGACATCACACTCTTTTTCCATTGGTCCGGGACAAACAATTTTCCAACAGGGCAGCGCTCGGGCCTATCCTCCTGACACCCCTCCAGAGCAAGTCTCAAATTAGGCGAGATGGCGGAAAGAACTACACCCCTTCAAAATAACAGAGGGATCAGATAGCTCAGGAGAGTCCGCAAGGAAACTCCTCGAGAGGGCATCCGCCTTAACATTCTTAGTGCCAGGAAGAAAGGAAACCACAAAATTAAAACGTGTGAAAAACAAGGCCCACCTGGCCTGTCTAGGATTGAGACGCTTGGCAGATTCCAGATAGACCAGATTCTTATGGTCCGTAAGGACCACCACCTGATGTTTGGCTCCCTCCAGCCAATGTCTCCACTCTTCAAAAGCCACTTCATGGCCAATAACTCCCGATTACCCACGTCATAATTACGTTCAGTAGGAGAAAATTTTCGAGAGAAAAAGGCACAAGGGTTACTTTTAGAGGTCTCTGGATCTTTTTGGGACAAAACGGCACCTGCCCCAATTTCAGAGGCATCAACCTCCACCTGAAATGGCAGAGAAACATCAGGCTGCCGTAGAACAGGAGCAGAAGTGAATCTCTGCTTAAGTTCCTGAAACGCAGAGACTGCCTCAGGAGGCCAATTCACCACATCAGAACCCTTTCTGGTCAAATCAGTTAATGGTTTAACAATAACAGAGAAATTACCAATAAATTTACGATAAAAATTGGCAAAACCCAAAAATCTCTGAAGAGCCTTTAATGAAGTAGGTTGGACCCAATCACAGATGGCCTGAACCTTGACCGGGTCCATTTCAATAACAGATGGGGACAAAATGAATCCCAGAAATGAGATCTTCTGTACGCCAAAAAGACACTTTGATCCCTTCACATACAGAGCATTCTCTCTCAAAATCTGGAATACAGTTCGAACATGTTTCACATGAGAGTCCCAGTCATTAGAAAAAATCAAGATATCATCCAAATAAACAATCAGAAACTTGTCCACAAAATCCCTGAAAATGTCATTCATGAAGGACTGGAAGACGGAAGGAGCATTAGTGAGCCCAAAGGGCATCACAAGGTACTCAAAATGCCCTTCAGGGGTGTTAAATGCCGTCTTCCATTCATCCCCGTGCTTAATGCGAATAAGGTTATACCCCCCCCTGAGGTCAAGCTTGGTAAACCAAGTAGCGTTTTTCACCCTGGAAAACAGGTCAGAAATCAAGGGTAACGGGTATTGATATTTCACAGTAATATTGTTCAAGAGACGATAATCAATACACGGCCTTAATGAACCATCTTTTTTGGCCACAAAGAAAAAACCGGCACCTAAGGGTGAAGAGGATGGTCTGATATGACCCTTCTCCAATGATTCCTTGATATAAGACCGCATAGCGTCATGTTCAGGTATAGACAAGTTAAAGAGGCGACCCTTAGGGAATTTACTACCTGGCACTAATTCAATAGCGCAGTCATAGCTCCTATGGGGAGGCAAGGATGCAGATCCACTTTCGCTAAACACATCAGAAAAATCAAACAAAAAGTCAGGAACATCCTCAGCCTGGGGGGAGGCAGAAAAAACAGGAGTGTTGGTATTAACACATTGGCAGCCCAACTGGTCACAGACACAGATTTCCAATCCAAAACAGGATTATGAGACTGTAACCAAGGGAAACCCAGCACGATAATGTCATGCAGATTATATAGAACCAAAATTTGCAGCACTCCTGGTGATCAGGTTCAACCCTCATTATCACCTGAGTAGAAAACTGGGGTTTATTCTCAGCCAAAGGGGTAGAATCGATCCCCAGTAGGGGAATAGACTTCTGTAGGGGTATCAAGGGAAATCCACAACGTTTAGCAAAATCATAATCCATCAGGTTAATAGCTGCTCCAGAATCAACGAAAGCCTGAGCAGAAAATGAGGACAGAGAGCATATCAGAGTGACAGTTAATAAAAACTTAGTCTGAACACTACCCAAGACAACTGAGCGTGCAAAACGTCTTCCCCGCTTAGGGCAGACTGAAATAGCATGAGAGGCATCACCACAGTAGAAACATAACCCATTGCGCTTTCGAAACTCATGACGCTGTGCCCCAGACACCACTCCATCACACTGCATGGGCTCAGCAGCTGGCTCACAAGGCAACACCACTCCACGCATACTTCTCCGCTCACGCAAACGTCTGTCAATTTGAATCGCTAATGACATAGAATCATTGAGACCAGAGGGGACAGGGAATCCCACCATAACATCCTTTACATTATCCGACAGACCCTTCCGGAAAAGGGCCGCCAAAGCGTCGTCATTCCATTTGGTCAGGACTGCCCACCTACGGAATCTCTGACAGTATAACTCAGCGTCATCAAGCCCCTGATTTAATGCCAACAAGGCTTTTTCAGCTTGATCAGTGATATTAGGCTCATCGTACAATAACCCAAAGCCTGAAAAATACATCAACATCACTCAAAACAGGATCCCCAGGTGTCAGGGAAAAAGCCCAATCCTGAGGATCGCCGCGCAGGAGAGAGATGACAATTTGAACCTGCTGCGCTGCGTTTCCTGAGGACTTAGATTTTAAGGCAAGAAACAATTTACAATTATTTTTGAAATTCTGAAACTTAGCTCGATCCCCTGAAAACAAATCTGGCATGGGGATCCTAGGTTCCACAACAGGCAACCTAGCAAGATATGCAGCAATACTCTGAACCTCAGTGGCAAGCTGATCCACACGGCCAGACAACTGTGCAAACTCCATTGGGAGAAAAGATCCTCCCCAGCACCCAGAGATACAGAGGGAAAAAAAAAAAAAAAATGCAACAAACAGAAAAATATCTCTGACAACTTTTCTTCCTTCAAAATATTTTTTTTTTTCCTTCTGTGAGTACCATACAATTTTTATGGCCGGTGATACTGTTATGTTACGGTAGCTGAGGAGTGCAGGTAAAAAAGGCAATACACCAGAGCAGTTGGAATCTATGAGATTGCAGTACCCTGACTAACCACCACAACTAGAGGCAGCCGTGGAGCGTTCCTACGATGGTCCTAGACGCCTCGTCACAGCCTGAGAAACTAACTACACCTAAAGATAGAAATAGGAAAGCTATCTGCCCCGGAGCAGAACCCCAAAGATAATAGAAAGCCCCCAAACATATAATGGCGGTTAGACAAGAGGAAATACTGACACAGAAAGAAAATAGTATGAGCAAACGCTGGGGCCCAAACTATCTAAATAGAAAAGGACAGGAAGGGTACTTACTGCAATCCCAGAAAACCCTGAAAAACACCAACATACTAATTTCAAAATCACCTGAGATCACACGACCTCTACCACCTAAATTAGTTCTCTGGTGTAACAAAAACAGCAGCCACTGAAAAAACTGCAAAAAGCAAAAGTACAAAACACAGTGGCTGGACTAAACTGAGAGGGCAAAAAGCCCCCGGAGGGGACCCAGAAGGCCCCCACAGAAGTGCAGGACAAAATGCAAAAATATAGCAAAAACACAAAATAAGAAATTGTCTTATCTGATAGCAGGAGATGCAGACACGACACAGCAGGCTACAAGGGAAACTGGAAAGAAGGATTCAGACCAGAACAATTGATCACCGGCAACCCTGATGGGAAAATGATTCCCTTAAATAAGACCAATCAGTAACACCTGATTCCCAATCCTCACTAGTACCGCTTGTAACCACCAGAGGGAGCCTCAGCTCAGAACTCATCTCAAACCCATTCACAACAGGGTGCACTCTAAAGAACACCCTGTTGCACCCTGTCTATATGGTCCCTACCTAACGCGGAGGTTGGCACCCTAAAACCTGCGCAGTGGCGCCCCCACTCAACGGCGGCTCACCCTATTGTAGATGCCCTATTGGACCCTACACTACAAGAAGGAAGAGAAAGTAAGAAGTTCATTTAAACCTTTCGGGTAAGTAGTCTGGAGATGGAAGTATTCATCAATTGCAAATCAATTGGGGTCATATACAACATCACCTGTAGATGCGGCATACAATATGTAGGCAAGACCAGGAGAGAACTCAAGAAAAGGATAGGAGAACATCATAGAGACACTATTAATAAGAGAGACACCCCTGTCGCCAACCATGTCAACCATATACACGGAGGTGATACAAGAGTTCTGTCCTTTATGGGCATTGAAAAAGTCAGTAAAAATCAAAGAGGAGGAGATTGGGACAAAAGAATCCTACAAAAAGAGACCTTTTGGATCTTCCATCCACAGACTACTTACCCGAAAGGTTTAAATGAACTTCTTACTTTCTCTTCCTTCTTGTAGTGTAGGGTCCAATAGGGCATCTACAATAGGGTGAGCCGCCGTTGAGTGGGGGCGCCACTGCGCAGGTTTTAGGGTGCCAACCTCCGCGTTAGGTAGGGACCATATAGACAGGGTGCAACAGGGTGTTCTTTAGAGTGCACCCTTTCTATCTTTCCAAAGAAGGTCTGTTGTGTCCTAATATACATCCAACGAAAAAGATTAAACATTCTTCATTAGGGACAAATGGTGTTGTTGTCCTATATGCATACAATACGAAAACAAGATATATCATAGGAATCATTTTAAACCTCCTTTCATCAATTTGAAAAAATCATTTGTTTTGGATATATAATATCGCAATCGTTGCCAACCTGATAGAGGTATACCGAATTTCTGGGTAATCCACCAACCTGTCTAAAAAGCATAATATGTTATGCACATTGAATATGTATACCAAAGGGACCTCTGAATCACTGCACATATGCACAAACAAGGCTTTTTTCTCTATTGATAATTTACACCAATAGGGGTCATTATAGGTACGCACAGCCCCTTCAAAAATCCTCATATATGTTTGAAGAACGAAAGTGCGCACTTTTAGTATGTTGTAGACACCGGATACATATATAATGACTACATAAATTGCAGACAATGAATCCTGCTCTCAGTCTCAGAGCATTTCACTCTAGAAACCGGAAATGACGTTCCGGGAGATCTCAAGGTGTCGCAGCTACTGCGCATGCGCCTCATGGATGAGACGATGCGCTCTAAATACCGGATATGACGCATTCGGCGTCCGGAAGTCAATTACAGCAGCACATACCCGGTAATTATAAAAGTGAGATCGCTGTACATCGCTACACCTGTCCTGTGAATATAGAGCACGTTACCTCCCCTGATGATTCTTCACTGATGAAACGCGTTGGGAGAGCCTTAGGGGTAGAGACCGCTTGACCTGTAACAAATGGCCAATGTGGGTCTCCCCAGGCTGAATCAGTATATATGCCCGCTACACTATGATGCAGATGAGTATCATTTATAATACCCACAGTGAGACCGTTATATGATAAGAGTATGCAGGACTCTGGGGCTCCTAAGTCGGGTTTTTGATTGTCTGTACTATGGGCATACTTTGATGACAGGTTACAAATTGTCTATGGCTCCAGTACATTCAAGGAGCAATTTGCTAAACCACTAAAAATATAACACATTCATGCACGTATTTGTGCGCATATATGAATCTAACATAGATAATTATATATGCTTTTGTAAAATTGTCTGTTCCTCTTGGTATATAAAACCCTGTTTATGCAGCGTAAAATAGACTAATGCATGTTTATATATGAGGTTTCAGAACAATATATATTATAAATACTCTGCTCCATATATTAACTGCATTAAGTATATCTCCCTAAAAAGAGAATATTTTCCATCTATAAAGCGGTAAATACCTCCCTTAATAGATTAAGGAATAAAAGGGTTACATCTGATATATATGGACAGATTATGAGGATTTGGAACTATTTCTGCTGAGTAGTTCAATATACATCCCATTCTATAGTGGTTTATTTCTTTTTTATTCTCTCTTTTATTCACACACACTTATCTTGGGTTTTTTTGTTTGGCACATGCACTTTTTTGGTATTTGTGGTTTTTAACCAGTAGATTAAAAGTTAAGTTTTATCAATCAGCTACACAATACATTTATTTTGATTGGATATATCAGCCTTTGCTCATTCAGTATATACAGTGATATGGCAGGATTTCTGTCCACTGGTATAGATTCAAATCAATGGATCAATGAAGCGAAAGACATATTTTCAGACGGGGTTTTTACTCAGAAAAAATATATACCTTCATTTAACGCAGCATTTAAAGAACTTACTAAAGTCTATAAGGAACAAGTCACTTCATGGTGGGAAGTGCAAAGTCTTGAAAATTATATAAAGGCGGGCATCGTACCAAGACACCTCAGAATATCATTGTCTTTTGGATATAGGTATAAGAGTACGGCTCTTCTAGCTAAATTAGAAAAAGAAGCCACAGATAGCTCACTGAAGCTTATGAAAATTCTTCTGGAAGAAGAAAAAACTATACTCAGCACCTTGAATGAGAAACTTAGGGAACAAATAGAAACCACTAAAAAATTCTCGACCGAACCAGAGTTTCCCCTTAAGGAAACTAATCTCCAAAACACTATAGAAAAATTCCAATACCATCTCAAAGAAAGAAAACATAAGTATTATATAAGAGATCTGCAGAATTTCGTGACAATAAAGCCTACTCTATTACCAATAACAAAATACATCGTCCACCGACACTGATATCTCATCCTCAGAGGCCGAATTTTCAGACTCAGAGACAAGATATAAAAACACCAGGGGTAGAGGCAGAGGAAGAGGAGGTGCAAGAGGAGGTAGAGGGTCTAATCGTAGTCCCCCACAGAGAGAACATTTTTTAGATTCAGGGTACCACCTCAGAAACAGATTCAATACAAGGAACCCTGTATAGACAAAACCATTGTCAATATATCTACCAGACCACTCACAAACGAGGAAATGACGGTATTAAGTAAAGGTATGTCATTTGTCCCAACCTCAGATTTTGAAAGCTTTGAAGCCACGAAAGACTTGCATCTTTTCACCAGAAGACTTAAATGGAAAAAGCACTTTATTAACTTAGACAAAAGAAACTGCGCCGAATTAGGCATTGATGAAGCCATGCTAGCTGATGTAAGATTCCTATACCATTTAGGAGACCCTCCCAATGAGCAAGGAGAAGGCCCCTTTACTGACCTAAAAAATAAGACAAACGGATGCCCCGATCACCGATGTTAGCGCCATAGATGTTTTTGCGAATCTAGTTTCTAAAGATTTTCTGGAACTAGAAAAACAGAACAAAAAAAAGTTCCATAATCTTACGCAAAAAGAAATGAAAGCACTAAATGCTCTTGAGAATGACAAGAGCATTGTGATAAAACCCTCGGATAAGGGGGGCAAAATTGTAGTAATGGATGAATCACAATATAAGACTCTTTGTTGCTCCCTTTTAAAGAGAGGAAATGGGTTACGAGAGACTGAGCGATAACCCCACAAATCAATATCTTGGGCAATTGAAAGACATAGTAAACAATGCACTTCACAAAAAACTCATCACCAAAGATGAAAAAGATTTTTTGATCCCAACCCATCCTATGGTTGCTACCTTTTATTGTTTACCTAAAGTACACAAAGGCCTCCATCCCCTGAAGGGGAGGCCAATAGTATCGGGCATTGATAGCCTTACTCAAAACTTAGGTCTATATGTAGATCAAATACTGAGGCCATTTGTTTCTTCCCTCAGCTCATATATCAGAGACACAACCGACCTTCTTCTCAAAATCGAGAATATAGAGCTAGGCGACAATATGATCCTAGGATCAATCGATGTCGAGGCTCTGTATTCATCGATCCCACATGAGAAGGGCATAATGGCTGCAGAGTACTATCTGAAAACTAGAGGGCGCCAATACAATGAGCACAATAAATTTGTCCTCGAGGCCCTTGAATTTTGTTTGACGAGAAATTATTTTCTTTTTGGCAACAAATATTTCCACCAGCTCAGAGGCACTGCAATGGGGAGTCCATGCGTGCCATCATACACAAACTTGCTTCTGGGCTGGTGGGAAGAAAATGTTGTTTTTGGTGATTCAATAGATGTAGCGGAGGACAGAATTGTACTCTGGCTTCGATACATCGACGATGTGTTTGTCATTTGGAGGGGTGATGTAGAAAGCTTTGGTGACTATGTAAAAAGTCTCAATAAGAACAACATTGGCCTCCACTTCACTTTTGAGGCAAATGTTCAAAGCATTGCTTTTCTAGACATTCTGATTGAGAGAGGAGAAGGTGGACAACTAGCCACCAAAACATACAGAAAACCTACTTCCTCCAACTCTTTACTTAGATGGGAATCCAACCACCCCATCCCCCTTAAAAAAGGTATCCCGAAGGGGCAATATTTCAGAATCAAGAGGAACTGTTCTAATATGACCATTTTTAAAGAACAGGCAGATGAATTAAGACAAAGTTTTCTAGAACGTGGATACCCAGATCATGTGCTGAAAAAGGCATACAAGACAGCATTAACTCGAAAAAAAAGGGACCTTTTTACCCCCACACAAAAAACAGAGGGAGAGAACATCGTCAGATTTATCACCAAATACTCGAATGGGTCTAAAGAACTAAGGGAAATCATCATGAAACACTGGCCAATTTTGAGCATGGATAAGGATTTAACCAGTGTAATATCTACAACCCCACAAATCACTTTCAAAAAAGGACGTTCCCTCAAAGACAGATTGGTACGCAGCCATTTTGCCTCCTCAGAGTCCAGTAACCCCACCTGGTTGGGCAGCCAAACAAAGGGCTGCTACAGATGTGGGAGCTGCAAATATTGTGTAGCTTCAAAACAAGGAAAAGAATTCATAAGCACTACCACCCAGAAAACCTACCCTATCAAACAATTCATCAATTGCAAATCAATTGGGGTCATATACAACATCACCTGTAGATGCGGCGTACAATATGTAGGCAAGACCAGGAGAGAACTCAAGAAAAGGATAGGAGAACATCATAGAGACACTATTAATAAGAGAGACACCCCTGTCGCCAACCATGTCAACCATATACACGGAGGTGATACAAGAGTTCTGTCCTTTATGGGCATTGAAAAAGTCAGTAAAAATCAAAGAGGAGGAGATTAGGACAAAAGAATCCTACAAAAAGAGACCTTTTGGATCTTCCATCTCCAGACTACTTACCCGAAAGGTTTAAATGAACTTCTTACTTTCTCTTCCTTCTTGTAGTGTAGGGTCCAATAGGGCATCTACAATAGGGTGAGCCGCCGTTGAGTGGGGGCGCCACTGCGCAGGTTTTAGGGTGCCAACCTCCGCGTTAGGTAGGGACCATATAGACAGGGTGCAACAGGGTGTTCTTTAGAGTGCACCCTTTCTATCTTTCCAAAGAAGGTCTGTTGTGTCCTAATATACATCCAACGAAAAAGATTAAACATTCTTCATTAGGGACAAATGGTGTTGTTGTCCTATATGCATACAATACGAAAACAAGATATATCATAGGAATCATTTTAAACCTCCTTTCATCAATTTGAAAAAATCATTTGTTTTGGATATATAATATCGCAATCATTGCCAACCTGATAGAGGTATACCGAATTTCTGGGTAATCCACCAACCTGTCTAAAAAGCATAATATGTTATGCACATTGAATATGTATACCAAAGGGACCTCTGAATCACTGCACATATGCACAAACAAGGCTTTTTTCTCTATTGATAATTTACACCAATAGGGGTCATTATAGGTACGCACAGCCCCTTCAAAAATCCTCATATATGTTTGAAGAACGAAAGTGCGCACTTTTAGTATGTTGTAGACACCGGATACATAAATAATGACTACATAAATTGCAGACAATGAATCCTGCTCTCAGTCTCAGAGCATTTCTGTCATGTGTGCATCGCCACGAAGATCGTCGCGGTTGCACATTCTGACTTCTCACAGCTGAGTTGCTGTTTCTTTGTGTTTGGCAGTTAGGGAGTTAATTCTGTCTGTGCTCAGTTCTGGGACTGGGTGCAGTTTCTTCCGGCTGCAATTAATTATTTGTTGATTGGTTTCCTTTAAATCTCTGGTTGTCTGTGTTGGGAGTTGCCAGTGAAATTCTTCATGCAGACCACAGATAGGATTGTATCTGTATAGACTTAAGTTAAAGAGCTCCTTAGTTGTTTTAAGCTCACCTTGCTTAGAGTTTAATATCCCAGATCATTTATGTTCCTTCTGTGTTTGAGTGTGTATGCAAGTCTGTGTTTTCTCCAGTCTGTCTTATATGTCTAATCTGTGTATTTAGCAGAGATCAGCCCATATCCCTTTGGTGGTAATCAGAATCCTTCTTAGGACTGATTACAGGGTTCAGGGACTGATAGGAGACAGGGTTAGGCTGGAGACTTGGACCTCTGAACCATTATCAGTACCTCCAAGGTGAGGGATTAGTTAGGACCCCAGTTTAGGGTCAGGTTAGACCCCGGTCCTCCTCTTTCCTGTGACAGTGTATCAAGTCCTCAAGATTAACCCTGAGTTCAACGGATATCGTGTCAGGTAAATCTATTCTATATTTACATGCTGATGTTGCTAATCTATATGTTGTATAGAGTGTTGTTCTTTTAAGAATAGTTTACTGACATCGTACACATATCATAAGACCGCGTGACATTTTCACTGGCCCATAAAATTATTCCCAGTTGCCATGGATCCAGTAGCCCAGCTGGCTCTGCAGTTGCAGGGATTATCCATGGAGCTGACGGACATTAAGTCCAAAGTTTTGTCTCCCTCGGAGCAAACCAGATTTGAACCTAAAGTAGCTCTCCCGGACAGGTTCACTGGTGGGCGAGACAAATTTTTTACCTTCAGGGAAGCATGTAAATTGTATTTTCGGCTTCGGCCTCGATCATCAGGGAGTGAAGAGCAGAGAGTGGGAATTGTTATCTCGCTCCTACAAGGGGACCCTCAATCCTGGGCCTTCTCCCTTCCTCCGGGATCCCCGGCTCTACAGTCAGTAGATCGATTTTTTACTGCCCTGGGTTTGGTATATGATGACCCAGATCGGGTCTCTCTTGCTGAGACAAAATTACGTAAGATACAGCAGGGAGATCGTCCGGCGGAGGAATTTGCTTCTGAGTTCCGTAGATGGGCCACAGATACTCAGTGGAATGACCCAGCTCTTAGGAGCCAGTTTTGTCATGGGCTTTCTGACAAATTAAAGGACGTTTTGGCTCAGTATGATTCTCCTCCATCACTGGAGGCTGCTATGGCCCTAGCTATCCGTACTGATAGACGGCTCCGGGAGAGGTGCGAGGTAACTCCGCCCCCTGTTGTTACTCCACCTACTACTAAAGTCCCTTATGTTGAGGTTCCCCTTGTCTGTTCGGAGGAGCCTATGCAGTTGGGAGGGACATCATTTCGTAGGAGGGGATTGGCGGTACGCCGCAGGACTAGAAGGTGTTTCTTCTGCGGGAAAGAGGGACATTTTGTTGGGGGATGTCCATCCCGTGCCTTGTTGAGCAAAAAGTCGCCGGAAAACTGTTAATCCCAGGTTGTGTGGTGGACGACAACCTGGGAGTATGTATTTCGTCCGCTAGTTCTTCTCAGTTCCTTGTACCAGTGGAGGTGGTGGTTGGTACGAGAGTGGAGAGATTTTCTGTTCTTCTTGATAGTGGGTCCGGGGCTAATCTGGTTGACGCTCAGTTTGCTCAGGCTCAAGGTATGCATCTGAGTGTATTGGTCAAACCGATCCCTATATTCTCCATTGACGCCAGGCCTCTCGGCCAAGGTAGCTTTGTTCATGAGGTTCATAACATTGACCTTCGGGTAGGGGCAATACATAGGGAACTATTATCTTGTTATGTGTTGGAGGGTCTACCTACTCCTATTGTGTTGGGACTTCCTTGGTTGGTTAAACATAACCCTGTGATTAATTGGCAGTCCAGAGATATAAGCCAATGGGGGGAGTTTTGCAAAAGTAACTGCATGAACACAGTCATCAGTGCGGTCGTGCCTAGTACTTTGCCTCCTTTTTTGGAGGACTTTGGGGATGTGTTCTCTGAGGAGGGGTGTCAGGAGTTGCCTCCTCATCGCGTGTATGACTGCTCTATTAATTTACTTCCTGATGCTAAGTTACCTAAAGCTAGGTTATATAACCTTTCTGGTCCTGAGAGGCAGGCTATGAAAGATTATATTTCGGAAAGTCTGGCCAAAGGGCATATTAGACCTTCATCTTCCCCAGTGGCCGCGGGGTTCTTCTTTGTGAAGAAAAGAGATGGAGGCCTACGCCCTTGCTTGGATTTCCGCGAACTTAATCAGGATTACTGTTCGAGATCCGTATCCACTCCCTCTGATTCCTGATCTCTTCAATCAAATTGTTGGCGCCAAATGGTTCTCTAAATTGGATCTCAGGGGGGCGTATAATCTGATTAGGATAAAAGAGGGGGATGAGTGGAAAACGGCGTTTAACACGCCGGAGGGACATTATGAGAACCTTGTCATGCCTTTTGGTCTGACTACTGCACCAGCAGTATTCCAACATTTTGTTAATGACATTTTTCGTCATCTGGTGGGGCTGTTTGTGGTCGTATATTTGGATGACATTTTAATTTACTCACCAGATCTTGTGTCTCACCAGGAGCATGTGAGACAGGTGTTGCAGATCTTGCGAGACAATAAACTATACGCCAAACTGGAAAAGTGTGTATTCGCCGTACAGGAACTTCAGTTTTTGGGTTTCTTGGTGTCAGCCTCCGGTTTCCGTATGGACCCTGAAAAGGTGAGAGCAGTGCTTGAATGGGATCAGCCAGAGGATCTTAAGGCTCTGCAGCGTTTTCTGGGGTTTGCTAACTACTACCGGAAATTTATTTGTAATTTCTCATCTGTTGTCAAACCTCTCACTGACATGACAAGAAAAGGGACGGATTTTTCTAAATGGTCGGACAAAGCTTGCCAAGCTTTTTCCTCTTTGAAAAAATGTTTTGCTTCGGCACCGTTCTCATCCAACCAGATGCATCACAGCCGTTCATTGTGGAGGTGGACGCGTCTGACGTAGGGGTGGGTGCAATATTGTCCCAGGGTCCGTCCCCTGGTAAATGGCATCCGTGCGCTTTCTTTTCTAAAAAATTGTCGTCCGCCGAAAGGAATTATGATATCGGCAATAGGGAACTTTTGGCCATTAAGTTGGCTTTTGAAGAATGGCGTCACTTTTTGGAGGGGGCAGTCCACCCGGTCACCGTCATTACTGATCACAAGAACCTGCTGTATTTGGAATCTGCTAAGCGTCTGAATTCCAGACAAGCTCGATGGTCGTTGTTTTTTACCAGGTTTAATTTTGTTGTCACTTATCGCCCTGGATCTAAGAATGTTAAGGCGGATGCCTTGTCTCGCAGTTTCCCAGGGGCCGGGAAAATGGATGACCCGATTCCTATCCTTCAGGAGGGGGTGGTAGTGTCGGCTGTATGTTCTGAGCTTGAGGAGTAGGTGTTAGAGGCTCAGGGGGACGCCCCTGCAGGACCTCCAGGGAGACTGTTTGTCCCAAATCAGTTGAGACAAAAGGTTATTGAGGCACATCATAATTCTGCTTTAGCAGGACATCCAGGGAGTAAGGCTACTTTAGATCTCCTTTCTCGCCGGTTTTGGTGGCCTAACGTTAATAAAGATGTTTTAACTTTTGTCGCGTCCTGTGGGGTTTGTGCTCGCTCTAAGACCCTCATACCCGTCCGTCTGGGACCCTCTTACCCTTGAAACTTCCGGAGCGTCCATGGACTCATTTGTCTATGGACTTCATCACGGACCTTCCTCAGTCGTCAGGGAAGACTGTCATACTGGTGGTTGTTGACAGGTTCAGTAAGATGGCACATTTCATTGCTCTTCCTGCCCTCCCTAATGCTAAAACTCTGGCGCAGGTGTTCATTGGGGAGATTGTGAGACTTCATGGGTTGCCTTCTGATGTGGTGTCAGATAGGGGGTCTCAGTTTGTGTCCAAGTTTTGGAGGGCATTTTGTTTACGTCGGGGGATGCAATTGTCATTTTCCTCGGCTTTTCATCCGCAGACCAATGGTCAGACAGAGCGTCTGAATCAAAGCCTAGAGACTTATCTTCGGTGTTTTGTCTCAGAGAACCAGGAGGACTGGTCTTCTTTCTTGCCTCTGGCAGAGTTCGCTCTTAACAACAGGCGGAGCGAGTCCACTGGTAAGTCCCCGTTTTTTGGGGCATATGGTTTTCATCCCCAGTTTTGTACATTCAATGGGGGGGGCCCTTCTGGGGTTCCTGAGGAGGAGCGTTTCTCGTCGTCACTTGCTTCAGTGTGGAGAGGTGTATTGAATAATCTGAGTGCTATGGGGAACCGTTATAAACGTATGGCTGATAGGAGGAGAGTTTCTGGTCCAGATCTTAATGTGAACGATCTGGTATGGTTGTCTACCAGGAATATAAAACTTAAAGTTCCCTCCTGGAAGCTGGGCCCCAGATTCATCGGGCCGTACAGGATCAGTTCCATAATTAATCCTGTGGCATTTCGTCTGGACCTCCCTCCTACGTTTAAAATTCATAATGTGTTCCACAAGTCATTACTTAAGAGGTACGTGGCACCAGTCATACCATCACCTCTACCTCCTCCTCCAGTGGTGGTCAATGGTAACTTGGAGTTTCAAGTGTCAAAGATCATTGACTCACGTCTGAATCGCCGGTCCCTTCAGTACTTGGTGCATTGGAAGGGGTATGGTCCAGAGGAGAGGACGTGGGTTCCTGCGTCTGACATTAACGCAGATCGTTTGGTGCGGACCTTCCACAGAACTCACCCGGGCAAACCTGGCCCTGAGGGTCCGGAGGCCCCTCGTAGAAGGGGGGGTACTGTCATGTGTGCATCGCCACGAAGATCGTCGCGGTTGCACATTCTGACTTCTCACAGCTGAGTTGCTGTTTCTTTGTGTTTGGCAGTTAGGGAGTTAATTCTGTCTGTGCTCAGTTCTGGGACTGGGTGCAGTTTCTTCCAGCTGCAATTAATTATTTGTTGATTGGTTTCCTTTAAATCTCTGGTTGTCTGTGTTGGGAGTTGCCAGTGAAATTCTTCATGCAGACCACAGATAGGATTGTATCTGTATAGACTTAAGTTAAAGAGCTCCTTAGTTGTTTTAAGCTCACCTTGCTTAGAGTTTAATATCCCAGATCATTTATGTTCCTTCTGTGTTTGAGTGTGTATGCAAGTCTGTGTTTTCTCCAGTCTGTCTTATATGTCTAATCTGTGTATTTAGCAGAGATCAGCCCATATCCCTTTGGTGGTAATCAGAATCCTTCTTAGGACTGATTACAGGGTTCAGGGACTGATAGGAGACAGGGTTAGGCTGGAGACTTGGACCTCTGAACCATTATCAGTACCTCCAAGGTGAGGGATTAGTTAGGACCCCAGTTTAGGGTCAGGTTAGACCCCCGGTCCTCCTCTTTCCTGTGACAGTGTATCAAGTCCTCAAGATTAACCCTGAGTTCAACGGATATCGTGTCAGGTAAATTTTATTCTATATTTACATGCTGATGTTGCTAATCTATATGTTGTATAGAGTGTTGTTCTTTTAAGAATAGTTTACTGACATCGTACACATATCATAAGACCGCGTGACAATTTCACTCTAGAAACCGGAAATGACGTTCCGGGAGATCTCAAGGTGTCGCAGCTACTGCGCATGCGCCTCATGGATGAGACGATGCGCTCTAAATACCGGATATGACGCATTCGGCGTCCGGAAGTCAATTACAGCAGCACATACCCGGTAATTATAAAAGTGAGATCGCTGTACATCGCTACACCTGTCCTATGAATATAGAGCACGTTACCTCCCCTGATGATTCTTCACTGATGAAACGCGTTGGGAGAGCCTTAGGGGTAGAGACCGCTTGACCTGTAACAAATGGCCAACGTGGGTCTCCCCAGGCTGAATCAGTATATATGCCCGCTACACTATGATGCAGATGAGTATCATTTATAATACCCACAGTGAGACCGTTATATGATAAGAGTATGCAGGACTCTGGGGCTCCTAAGTCGGGTTTTTGATTGTCTGTACTATGGGCATACTTTGATGACAGGTTACAAATTGTCTATGGCTCCAGTACATTCAAGGAGCAATTTGCTAAACCACTAAAAATATAACACATTCATGCACGTATTTGTGCGCATATATGAATCTAACATAGATAATTATATATGCTTTTGTAAAATTGTCTGTTCCTCTTGGTATATAAAACCCTGTTTATGCAGCGTAAAATAGACTAATGCATGTTTATATATGAGGTTTCAGAACAATATATATTATAAATACTCTGCTCCATATATTAACTGCATTAAGTATATCTCCCTAAAAAGAGAATATTTTCCATCTATAAAGCGGTAAATACCTCCCTTAATAGATTAAGGAATAAAAGGGTTACATCTGATATATATGGACAGATTATGAGGATTTGGAACTATTTCTGCTGAGTAGTTCAATATACATCCCATTCTATAGTGGTTTAGTTCTTTTTTATTCTCTCTTTTATTCACACACACTTATTTTGGGTTTTTTTGTTTGGCACATGCACTTTTTCGGTATTTGTGGTTTTTAACCAGTAGATTAAAAGTTAAGTTTTATCAATCAGCTACACAATACATTTATTTTGATTGGATATATCAGCCTTTGCTCATTCAGTATATACAGTGATATGGCAGGATTTCTGTCCACTGGTATAGATACAAATCAATGGATCAATGAAGCGAAAGACATATTTTCAGACGGGGTTTTTACTCAGAAAAAATATATACCTTCATTTAACGCAGCATTTAAAGAACTTACTAAAGTCTATAAGGAACAAGTCACTTCATGGTGGGAAGTGCAAAGTCTTGAAAATTATATAAAGGCGGGCATCGTACCAAGACACCTCAGAATATCATTGTCTTTTGGATATAGGTATAAGAGTACGGCTCTTCTAGCTAAATTAGAAAAAGAAGCCACAGATAGCTCACTGAAGCTTATGAAAATTCTTCTGGAAGAAGAAAAAACTATACTCAGCACCTTGAATGAGAAACTTAGGGAACAAATAGAAACCACTAAAAATTCTCGACCGAACCAGAGTTTCCCCTTAAGGAAACTAATCTCCAAAACACTATAGAAAAATTCCAATACCATCTCAAAGAAAGAAAACATAAGTATTATATAAGAGATCTGCAGGAATTTCGTGACAATAAAGCCTACTCTATTACCAATAACAAAATACATCGTCCACCCGACACTGATATCTCATCCTCAGAGGCCGAATTTTCAGACTCAGAGACAAGATATAAAAACACCAGGGGTAGAGGCAGAGGAAGAGGAGGTGCAAGAGGAGGTAGAGGGTCTAATCGTAGTCCCCCACAGAGAGAACATTTTTTAGATTCAGGGTACCACCTCAGAAACAGATTCAATACAAGGAACCCGGGTATAGACAAAACCATTGTCAATATATCTACCAGACCACTCACAAACGAGGAAATGACGGTATTAAGTAAAGGTATGTCATTTGTCCCAACCTCAGATTTTGAAAGCTTTGAAGCCACGAAAGACTTGCATCTTTTCACCAGAAGACTTAAGTGGAAAAAGCACTTTATTAACTTAGACAAAAGAAACTGCGCCGAATTAGGCATTGATGAAGCCATGCTAGCTGATGTAAGATTCCTATACCATTTAGGAGACCCTCCCAATGAGCAAGGAGAAGGCCCCTTTACTGACCTAAAAAATAAGAACAAACGGATGCCCCCGATCACCGATGTTAGCGCCATAGATGTTTTTGCGAATCTAGTTTCTAAAGATTTTCTGGAACTAGAAAAACAGAACAAAAAAAAGTTCCATAATCTTACGCAAAAAGAAATGAAAGCACTAAATGCTCTTGAGAATGACAAGAGCATTGTGATAAAACCCTCGGATAAGGGGGGCAACATTGTAGTAATGGATGAATCACAATATAAGACTCTTTGTTGCTCCCTTTTAAGAGAGGAAATGGGTTACGAGAGACTGAGCGATAACCCCACAAATCAATATCTTGGGCAATTGAAAGACATAGTAAACAATGCACTTCACAAAAAACTCATCACCAAAGATGAAAAAGATTTTTTGATCCCAACCCATCCTATGGTTGCTACCTTTTATTGTTTACCTAAAGTACACAAAGGCCTCCATCCCCTGAAGGGGAGGCCGATAGTATCGGGCATTGATAGCCTTACTCAAAACTTAGGTCTATATGTAGATCAAATACTGAGGCCATTTGTTTCTTCCCTCAGCTCATATATCAGAGACACAACCGACCTTCTTCTCAAAATCGAGAATATAGAGCTAGGCGACAATATGATCCTAGGATCAATCGATGTCGAGGCTCTGTATTCATCGATCCCACATGAGAAAGGCATAATGGCTGCAGAGTACTATCTGAAAACTAGAGGGCGCCAATACAATGAGCACAATAAATTTGTCCTCGAGGCCCTTGAATTTTGTTTGACGAGAAATTATTTTCTTTTTGGCAACAAATATTTCCACCAGCTCAGAGGCACTGCTATGGGGAGTCCATGCGCGCCATCATACGTAAACTTGCTTCTGGGCTGGTGGGAAGAAAATGTTGTTTTTGGTGATTCAATAGATGTAGCGGAGGACAGAATTGTACTCTGGCTTCGATACATCGACGATGTGTTTGTCATTTGGAGGGGTGATGTAGAAAGCTTTGGTGACTATGTAAAAAGTCTCAATAAGAACAACATTGGCCTCCACTTCACTTTTGAGGCAAATGTTCAAAGCATTGCTTTTCTAGACATTCTGATTGAGAGATGAGAAGGTGGACAACTAGCCACCAAAACATACAGAAAACCTACTTCCTCCAACTCTTTACTTAGATGGGAATCCAACCACCCCATCCCCCTTAAAAAAGGTATCCCGAAGGGGCAATATTTCAGAATCAAGAGGAACTGTTCTAATATGACCATTTTTAAAGAACAGGCAGATGAATTAAGACACAGATTTCTAGAACGCGGATACCCAGATCATGTGCTGAAAAAGGCATACAAGACAGCATTAACTCGAGAAAGAAGGGACCTTCTTACCCCCACACAAAAAAACAGAGGGAGAGAACATCGTCAGATTTATCAACAAATACTCGAATGGGTCTAAAGAACTAAGGGAAATCATCATGAAACACTGGCCAATTTTGAGCATGGATAAGGATTTAACCAGTGTAATATCTACAACCCCACAAATCACTTTCAAAAAAGGACGTTCCCTCAAAGACAGATTGGTACGCAGCCATTTTGCCTCCTCAGAGTCCAGTAACCCCACCTGGTTGGGCAGCCAAACAAAGGGCTGCTACAGATGTGGGAGCTGCAAATATTGTGTAGCTTTAAAACAAGGAAAAGAATTCATAAGCACTACCACCCAGAAAACCTACCCTATCAAACAATTCATCAATTGCAAATCAATTGGGGTCATATACAACATCACCTGTAGATGCGGCGTACAATATGTAGGCAAGACCAGGAGAGAACTCAAGAAAAGGATAGGAGAACATCATAGAGACACTATTAATAAGAGAGACACCCCTGTCGCCAACCATGTCAACCATATACACGGAGGTGATACAAGAGTTCTGTCCTTTATGGGCATTGAAAAAGTCAGTAAAAATCAAAGAGGAGGAGATTGGGACAAAAGAATCCTACAAAAAGAGACCTTTTGGATCTTCCATCTCCAGACTACTTACCCGAAAGGTTTAAATGAACTTCTTACTTTCTCTTCCTTCTTGTAGTGTAGGGTCCAATAGGGCATCTACAATAGGGTGAGCTGCCGTTGAGTGGGGGCGCCACTGTGCAGGTTTTAGGGTGCCAACCTCCGCGTTAGGTAGGGACCATATAGACAGGGTGCAACAGGGTGTTCTTTAGAGTGCACCCTTTCTATCTTTCCAAAGAAGGTCTGTTGTGTCCTAATATACATCCAACGAAAAAGATTAAACATTCTTCATTAGGGACAAATGGTGTTGTTGTCCTATATGCATACAATATGAAAACAAGATATATCATAGGAATCATTTTAAACCTCCTTTCATCAATTTGAAAAAATCATTTGTTTTGGATATATAATATCGCAATCGTTGCCAACCTGATAGAGGTATACCGAATTTCTGGTAATCCACCAACCTGTCTAAAAAGCATAATATGTTATGCACATTGAATATGTATACCAAAGGGACCTCTGAATCACTGTACATATGCACAAACAAGGCTTTTTTCTCTATTGATAATTTACACCAATAGGGGTCATTATAGGTACGCACAGCCCCTTCAAAAATCCTCATATATGTTTGAAGAACGAAAGTGCGCACTTTTAGTATGTTGTAGACACCGGATACATAAATAATGACTACATAAATTGCAGACAATGAATCCTGCTCTCAGTCTCAGAGCATTTCACTCTAAAAACCGGAAATGACGTTCTGGGAGATCTCAAGGTGTCGCAGCTACTGCGCATGCGCCTCATGGATGAGACGATGCGCTCTAAATACCGGATATGACGCATTCGGCGTCCGGAAGTCAATTACAGCAGCACATACCCGGTAATTATAAAAGTGAGATCGCTGTACATCGCTACACCTGTCCTATGAATATAGAGCACGTTACCTCCCCTGATGATTCTTCACTGATGAAACGCGTTGGGAGAGCCTTAGGGTAGAGACCGCTTGACCTGTAACAAATGGCCAACGTGGGTCTCCCCCAGGCTGAATCAGTATATATGCCCGCTACACTATGATGCAGATGAGTATCATTTATAATACCCACAGTGAGACCGTTATATGATAAGAGTATGCAGGACTCTGGGGCTCCTAAGTCGGGTTTTTGATTGTCTGTACTATGGGCATACTTTGATGACAGGTTACAAATTGTCTATGGCTCCAGTACATTCAAGGAGCAATTTGCTAAACCACTAAAAATATAACACATTCATGCACGTATTTGTGCGCATATATGAATCTAACATAGATAATTATATATGCTTTTGTAAAATTGTCTGTTCCTCTTGGTATATAAAACCCTGTTTATGCAGCGTAAAATAGACTAATGCATGTTTATATATGAGGTTTCAGAACAATATATATTATAAATACTCTGCTCCATATATTAACTGCATTAAGTATATCTCCCTAAAAAGAGAATATTTTCCATCTATAAAGCGGTAAATACCTCCCTTAATAGATTAAGGAATAAAAGGGTTACATCTGATATATATGGACAGATTATGAGGATTTGGAACTATTTCTGCTGAGTAGTTCAATATACATCCCATTCTATAGTGGTTTATTTCTTTTTTATTCTCTCTTTTATTCACACACACTTATCTTGGGTTTTTTTGTTTGGCACATGCACTTTTTTGGTATTTGTGGTTTTTAACCAGTAGATTAAAAGTTAAGTTTTATCAATCAGCTACACAATACATTTATTTTGATTGGATATATCAGCCTTTGCTCATTCAGTAAAATTGATAAAGCAGTTTTATTCTTCGGGTCAGTATGATTACATCGATACCTCATTTGTATCATTTTTTTATGTTTTGGCGCTTTTATACAATAAAAACTATTTTATATAAAAAATAATTATTTTTGCATCTCTTTATTCTGTGACCTATAACTCTTTTAGTTGTTTGCTGATGATGCTATATGGCGGCTTGTTTTTTGTGGGACAAGATGACATTTTCAGCGGTACCATGTTTATTTATATCCGTCTTTTTGATCGCGTGTTATTCCACTTTTTGTTCGGTGGAATGATGATAAAGCATTGTTTTTTTGCCTTGTTGTTTTTTAAGGGGTTCACCAAAGGGGTTAGCTAGTGGAACAGTTTTATAGGGCGGGTCGTTACGGATGCGGCAATACTAAATATGTGTACTTTTATTGTTTTTTTTATTTACATAATAATAATAATGTGTTTATTGGGGAAATATTTTTTTTCATTTATTTAGGGATTTTTAAAAAAATATTTTACACATTTTTTTTGCATTTTTACATTGTCCCAGAGTGGGACATCACTATATAGCGTCAGATCGCTGATCTGACAGTTTGCAGAGCATTGTGTCAGATCAGCGATCTGACAGGCAATGCAGGAGGCTTGCGGCGCCTGCTCTCAGCAGGCACTGACAAGCCACCTCCCTGCAGGACCCGGAAGGAGCGCGCGGCCATCTTGGATCCGGGGGCCTGCAAGGAGGAGGCCCTCGGAACAACAAGATCACATCGCGTTGCTCTGAGGGTCTCAGGGAAGCACGCAGGGAGCCCCCTCCCTGCGTGATGCTTCCCTATGCCACCGGAACGCCGCAATCATGTTTGATCGCAATGTTCCGGGGTTAAATCAGCTGATACCCGGCCGTGATCAGCAGCGCCCCCCCATGAGCGCGGCTGATCGCATATGACGTACTATTCCGTCCATGGGCATTAAGTAACAGGGCACATGGACAGAATAGTACGTCTGATGGCATAAAGGGGTTAAAATGGACAAAATACCACGCACATGTCAAGGTTGTATCATCTATTTATTGATTTGTTTTTAGATTTTATTTTCATGAATGTAAAATAGAATAAAATGACATGTTTTGTGTTCTATCCACTGTCCCACTCCTTTATGATTACTCTCTGGGTTTAGATTCACAAGAAAGCTTGAAGTGTTTGAAAAGATCAAGGCATCATTTACAGATATTTTTAGGGTAAGTTCACACTAGGCGTTTTTTCATCATTTTTTTTCTGCAGCAAAACCTGATCTCTTGGCAAGAAAGAAGCTGCAGAAAAAAAGCATGTTTCCTTGGTTTTTCTTGCGTTTTTTGTGGAGTTTTTGGCATGCTAGATTTATCTCTTGTGCATGCTGATAATTTTTAGTGTTGGGAAAAAAAAGTCCTATTCCATAGAGTCAGGTTAAAAAACGCAGCAAAATATGGTACTTGCGTTTTGGTCGTTTTGGTGCATTTTTAAAGCTTTTTTTTCCACCACCCATTCATTCCAATGGGTGAAAAAAGCTGAAAAAATGCTGAAAGAAGTGACATGTTATATGTCCAAAAAATTATACAAAGCACAAAATACTGATGAAACAAAACAATGTGTGTGCATGCGATTTCTGAAATCTCGTAGTCTTTTCTGGTACTGTAAAACACAGCTGAAAATTAGCATAAAAAAGCAGCAAAAACGCCTGGTGTGAACTTATCCTTAAATTTGAAAAGCATTTATGTCTTCATCAATCCTCTAATTAATATTATTCCTATTTGTAGTCATGACAGAATCTAGAGATAATAAATGACTTTGTATCTGACACTGCTGGCCCAGACCTCATAATCACTTACATTTAACTTTTAATGGACAATGGACATCACCTTAATATCACCTATACACTCAGCACAGAAAATATGTTCTATAGGTCAGCCATCAACGTCAATTAGTACATACAGTATGAACAACATATTTACTGGGCAGGATAGCTAAAGTCAAGATGAAATTGCTTCCTTTGCTATTAGGGCTTCAAAGATTCCGTCATAATTTTATGTAGGGTAATAACAGAAGAAAGATGTGTTGAAATGATCGTCACATTTCAACGGATGGATTGTGAGAATGCCTAATACTTCAAAATTTTACCAAGACTGTCACCTAGATCAACTTAAAGTCTCTCAGGTACACAAGTAAGACCCCGATGGTGCTTCCTGGAAATTCAGCAAGCTGCCCTATAGCAACAGTGTGCTAATATTGCTCTAACCAGATCTTAAAAATCTTAAAGGAAATCAGTCAGCAGGTGTTTGCTATGTAATCTGAGGATAGCAAGAGGTAGGGGTTAAAATACAGATTTCAATGATGTTTTACTTTAAAGCTATGTGCTGTTGTTTACTTACAATGAATATTTTATCACCTGGTGATTATCAATGTCCATTGTCCAGACTACAGGGCTCGCTCTTGCTAGGTCAACTCCACTCCTTCCTGTGATAAGCAGCTCACTGTCAATAGACCATGTACATAGAGAGCCTGGTGTGGGTGGGGTCAGCTGTAGTGTGGGCGAGGTTAGCTTTCTCAGCTCTGATTCATGTTACAGCTAAGATTCAGGGTCTTTTTGCCTACATCATGCTGCTCTCAGATAAGGTAGCAAAAACATGCTTACAGATTCCCTTAAAACAATTAATTATATGATTAATGGGCCCATGGGGCTATTGAAACAACAAAGGACAGATAACTGCCTTCCAAAACTCCTCCACACCACTGCTTGCGTCTCCCACTGGTCTCCTGGTTTTCTTTTCTGGTGGCAGACAACTAGTGACTCTTGCACCTATTGATTGACTGCAGCCTTCATTTCCATATGGGCCAGAAGAGAGATTGTTTCTTTCATCTTGAACAGAATATGCAGGCTGTAGCCATTCATTGACTTGTGATTGACAGCACTGGTCTCGTGAGATCCTCCTCCCCAAAAGAAGGTATGAGACATGAGACTGGTAGAATATGGAGACATTGATTTGGTGTATGACAAATGTGACAATTTTTATAATTTAAAAAATCATATATATGGTACATGTATTTCAAAAACTGATGATTCATATGTTGTTCATCTGTATTCCAAAATATAATTCACATTAAAGATTGCAAATTTATAGTTGATATCATATTATTATGATAATAAAGATAAGGATCTGGAATTCAGTTAAACCACTTCGCTAAATCTCAATTGTGTGTAATTCATGAATGCCGGTTTGGCAATGTTCTCCATCCTCTGGCTCTCCTACAGTGTCCATTTTATGACATGATCAGATATGAAAGTCAAGCATGAGAATAATGTCAGTTTGAGGCTAAATACCCTGTCTGATAATGGACTTTGACATCTGAATCTTATATCTGACTTTGACAACTGACTCTAATATGTGAGTTTGACATCTGACTTTGACAACTGACTGATGTGACTTTGACATCTGACTTTGATACATAACTTTGACAACTGACTTTTACAAATGATTTTGATGTGTGACTTTGACATGTGACTGACTGACATCTTACATTTATATCTGACTAATAAAAAGAAAAATGTTCACTGTCTGGTACCTGGACTTCAACCCAAAACTGTGACATCTGACTATGATAGGTAACTTTAACATGTGACTTTGAGATCTTTACATGTGACTTAGACATTTGACTTTGATACCTGACTTTGATATGTAACTTTGACATCATCAGACTTTGATATGTAACTTTGACATGTGACTTTGACAACTGACTCTGATGTGTGACTTTGACATGTGACTGACAACTGACTTTGACAACTGACTCTGACAACTGACTCTGACATCTTACATTTATATCGGACTAATAAAAAGAAAAACGTTCACTGTTGGGTACCGGGACTTCAACCCAAAATTATATGTCGAGCAGCCAGTATACTTATCATTGAGCTATCCAATCAGTGAAAGAAACGTGGACATTCTATTTAGTTACGTGATTTCCAGTTCAAACATGGGTCTAAAACTGATTGGGACATTCACACAGACCTCCTCCAAGCCAAATTCAACTGATGTTTGACTCTGATATCTGACATTCTTCACACATCAGAATGAAAATCACAAGGACTTTGAGACACACTGAGAATTTGCATGGTTAATGTTCTAAGCCAAGAAAAACTACCAGCCAGCAGCACTTGAGCTGATGGCACAATGGTAAAGCTCCTGCCTCATGGAGTGGCGCTTCTGAGTTTAAATCCCAGAAGAAGAAAAAATAAATTTTGCTTTTTGGAACCATGCTGACTAGCACACAAACTCCAGTGATGTTTGAGTTTGATATTTGAATTTCTTCACACATCAGAAAGAAAATCTCAATGACTTTTAGGCACTCTCAGTATTTGAATGCCCCCTGATAATGACTCACTGGAGTCTCCCAATATGCACTGGGATTCTCAATCGAAGCGTCATCAAAGAGGAAGTAGTAAAAATAAATAAAGTTTTTAATGAAAGTATATTCACTGATTATGTGATTTCCAAGTCTGCACTGGAAATTACATAACCAAATAGAATGCCCATGTTTCTTAGTCTGTGTGGATAGCTCAGTGATAACCGTACTAACATTTAGAATTTTGTGTTCAAATCCCAGTAGCTGATTTTTTTTAGTAGTCAGATAGCAATGGAAGATGTCAGAGTCAACTCAGATGTAAGAGTCAGATGTCAGAGCCAGATGTCAAAGTCACATTTCAAAGTCACATATCAAAATCAGATGTCAAAGTCAGATGTGAAAGTCACATATCAGAGTCAGATATCAAAGTCAGTTGTCAAAGTCAGATGTCAAAATAGTCAGACTCAGATATCAGATTCAGATGTCAAAGTCAGTTATCAGACAGGGTATTTAGCCTCAAACTGACATTATTCTGATGTTTGACTTTGATATCTGATCATGTCCTAAAATGGACACTGTACTCTCCAGCTGCTGTGAAACTACACATCCCAGTGTCCCTTGACAGATGAGAGCTGCATTTTCACTGTTAAGAAAGCCTTTTGGCCCTGTGATAATTGTGGTAATTGCTACAAGGTTAAAAGATACTGATGTACCACTTGCAAGATGCTTCAGTATAAAAAAGGATAAAAAAATACTTCCCTGGAAGATTATGAGCTGATTCTACATTTCATTATCTTTTTCCTGATTCAAAAACCATCTTAATAAAACCATAAGGGCTTTGTCCAGGATTATAAAAAGCGGGATTACTTGCAAATGAACAACCAATTTAATAAATGCAGAATCATGCATGCCTTTAATACAAAACAACTACAACAAGAGATTCAAGCAATATATTAAAGGGGTTGGCCACGTTAGGGGACTTTTTTTATTTTTACTTAAAGGGATGGTCCGAAACTAAAATTTATTTTAATCATTAAAACTTATTTAATGTCATAATTTAATCTCTTTTCTAATATAATTTAATTTAAAAAGTCTCTACCATTACTTCACTACACTGTCTAACTGCTTTACTTATTATTACTACTTCCTCTTTGATGACCCTTCGATTGAGAATCCCAGTGCATGCTGGAAAACCCCAGTGACTCGTTATCAGGGGGCAAAGGCTACAGTTACTGCCACAGCCTCTGCCTCCTCCATGAAACAAAGTGCCATCAATGACGTCTGTTTAGAGGCTGGGTTAGTCCCTGCTCTACTGGTTTCGCTAGTTTTCCTACACGCCAGGTATCTTTCTTACAATGTGCAATGACAGTGCACTCTCTTGCCTGTTTGTTACTTCTGATAAGAGCCGGTGAGCGAGCGCACTGTCACTGTGCATATTGCACAGTCACAAGAAACTACATTGCATTTGTTGGAATTGACATCTGATGCATGCTCAGTAGAGCAGGAACAAATTCAGCCACTGAAAAGAATGTAACTAATGACGCTTCTTTTCACTGCGGAGGCAGAGGCTGCGGCAGTGACAAAGAGCTCGAAATACATTTTATAAGTAAAAAAAAACTGTCCACAAAGATGGCCAACCCCTTTTACATATGAGTATTATATATATTTGCATTATTTATGTGTACAGTAGGATAGTATAATCTACATGCACTGTGCAATTTCATGACTTAAATTGGTTTTCCATTTTTAGAAAAATGGACCCCAACCGAGCAGATACTGTAGTAATGAAAAAGCAGAGATAGTACTCATCCTCCCTCAATGGGTTTAGACACCACAAGCCACTGAACTCTGTGATTGGCTGCAGCCATGATGTGAGCTGACAATGTGACGTCACTGTTGCAGCCAATTCACAGAAATTAGAGTGGCATCTGGCCGAGAAAGGGTGGGTATTCTCTGCATTTGCTTTTTGATTACTATCTAACCGGTTATGGCCCAATTTTGTAAAAGTGAAAAACTCTTTAAACCTCTTCATGATGTATATATACAGTACAGACCAAAAGTTTGGACACACCTTCTCATTCAAAGATTTTTCTGTATTTTCATGACTATGAAAATTGTAAATTCACACTGAAGGTGTGTCCAAACTTTTGGTCTGTACTGTATATCCTGGGTCGTGTACTAGCATTCGATGCGGGCTTCGACGCTGAGCCCACATCTTTCCCGGCACATGACAACTGAATTGATCAGTTGTTACATATCCTTAAATTCTGTGGGTGGAATCGCGTGGCGTCAATGGGTTTGCATGACAACCGGAAGTCTGAAGAAGCCCCCCGTGCTCGTCATTGCAGAAGATATAGAAGATAATGATGATGATTTTTGCTACACATAGCAGGGTTGAAACCCTGCTATGTGTAGCACAAGCAATCGGGAGATCGCAGCTTCAAGTCTCCTAAGGGACTATTGGAGTAAGCAAAAAGTAGAAAAAAATTGTTTTTAAAGATATTAAAAACATTTTGTAAAAAAAGTTTAAATTACCTCCAAATCGACCAATTCAAAATAAAAAAAAAATAAAAAATAGACATATTTGGTATTGCTGTGTTCAGAAACACCCAATCTATCAAAATATAAAACAATTAATCCGATCAGTAAATGGAGTAACGAGAAAAAATAATCAAAACACCACAATTACTTTTTTTTGGCCGCTGCAACATTGCAATAAAATGCAATAATGGGCAATCAAAACTTGTATCGACCCCAAAATGGTATCAATAAAAGCATCAGCTCGGCAGGCAAAAAAGAAGCCCCCACTTAGCCTAAAATCCCCAAAAATGGAGACACTACAGGCCTCGAGAAAATGGTGCCATTTTTTTCTACAAATATTGGAATTTTTTTTAACTACTTAAATAAAAAAGAACCTATACATGTTTAGTAACAGCAAACTCATAATGACCTGGAGAATCATAATGGCAGGTCAGTTTTAGCATTTAGTGAACATGATAAAAAAACAGTTGTGGGATTGCACTCTTTTTGCAATTTCACCACAATTGGAATTTTTTTTCCTGTTTTCCAGTACACTATATGGTAAAATCAATGGTGTCATTCAAAAGTACAATTCTTCCCACAAAAAACAATCCCTCAAATGGCCATATTGATGAAAAAATAAAAAGTTATGGCTCTGGGAAGAAGGGGAAAAAAAAGGAAAATGCAAAAATGGGAATTCCCAAGGTCGTCATGGGATTAAATTGATTAAATTGTAAGACACATTCCATCACAGGGCATAATATATATATATCCAAAGAATTACGTGCTCTGTTGCGAATACTCACCCTGACTAACTGTCCTTTACTACTTTCCTTGCAGGTCGGACTCATATCAGGCATTGTCCTCATGCTCACTGGTCTAACGGTTCTTGCAGTTGGGTTTCTGGTGTCACCAAAAGTCGAAGCCTTTGGAGAAGATGATTTTGTTGTGGTGGATAGCCGTGCTGTCCAATTCAATGGAGCCCTTGATATTTGTAAATTGGCAGGTGCGATCATGTTTTGCATTGGGGGAACTACATTAGCAGCATGTCTTTTAATGTCTGCTTTTGCTAAAAGTTACTCCAAAGAAGAGAGGTACCTTCAGCAGAAATTTAAAGAGAGAATAGCAGACCTTAAGGCTCATGTGCACCCTGTGACAAAGGCCCCGGCTCCCGGAGAATCAAAGATACCTGTCACTCTATCCAAGGTTCAAAATGTGCAACCTTCATCTGAAACCTGACATTTACCCACCATTGTACTCATAATTAAATTGAAAAGGTCAGCTTTTGTGAGTATTTCAGTACAGTCTTTTGCAGTACAGTCCAACTGTACGTGGCTGAAATAAATGAATAGGCCAAATAATAGCAAAATGTGAAAAGATCCTGAATTTCTGTGTGTTATTGTTGGGAAGCTTCATTCAACACTGAATTCAACACTGCTTTTAGTATTCAGTGTGTCCCATCAATAGTCCCCAATGATGACGGCAAAATATTGTTTGTGTTTTGCTGTTATTTTCACACTCACTCATGATCTAAAATCTTAAACTAGATTCACCGGACCCTGGTCCAGCAGCTACATCAGTAGTCCATGGGTGCCGGATGGGAGCCCTGCGAATCGCCTCCTACCTCCTGGAATCCCACACCTCTTAATTTGTAGCCAGCGTGACATCATTGTTGTGGCAACTGACATCATGCCATGCTACAATCGAGAGTAGCTGGGGGATGCCAACAGATAGGAGGTAGTTTGCAGGGTCCTGTCGGCAGCCACACCTCACATCATGCCATGCCTACTAATCAGAAGAGTAGCGCAGATTGGAGGTTGTTGCAGGGCTCTGCGCAGCCACACTGACCTCATGCCATGCCTACTAATCAGAAGAGTAGCCGGCAGATTGGAGTTGTTTGCAGGGCTCCTGTCCGGCAGCCACACACTAGACCTCATGCCATGCCTACTAATCAGAAGAGTAGCCGGCAGATTGGAGGTTGTTTGCAGGCTCTGTCCGGCGGCACACATAGACTCATCCATGCTACCAATCAGAAGTAGCCAAGGGGTGGCACAGATAGGTGTAGATTGCAAGTCCTGTTCGCGCACACACTACACATCATGCCATGCCTACTAATCAGAAGAGTAGCCGGCAGATTGGAGTGGTTGCAGGCTCTTGTCCGCAGCACACAACAATCATGCCATGCCTACCAATCAAAGAGTGCCGGCAGATTGGAGGTGGTTTGCAGGTCCTGTCCGCAGCACACACTACACATCATGCCATGCCTACTAATCAGAAGAGTAGCCGGCAGATAGGAGGTGGTTTGCAGGCTCCTGTCCGGCAGCCACACACTACCATCATGCCATGCTACTAATCAGAAGAGTAGCCGGCAGATTGGAGGTGGTTTGCAGGGCTCCTGTCCGGCAGCACACACACTACACATCATGCCATGCTACTACAGAAGAGTAGCCGCAGATAGGAGGTGGTTTGCAGGCTCCTGTCGGCGGCCACACACTAGACTCATGCCATCCTACCAATCAGAAAAGTAGCCAAGGGGTGCCAACAGATAGGTGGTAGTTTGCAGGTCTCCTGTTCGGCCGCCACACACTACTGACCAGGGTCCTGCAAATTGATTTTCTCATTTCTAATAATAACAAGATAACATTGACAACTTCAGGTGTGCAAGAGAAGGGACTGATCTTTTAGGGTGATCATGATGTTAGATGGTGAAGCCATCTAATAATTATTGTGAAAAGCTAAAGGGTTTCCCGAGTTTTGTATAAAGATGGCTGGAGTCACTTAGAGACTTTTTGGAGGGTGATTTGAAGTCTCATGTAGCCTCAATGGAATAGTTCATCAGCTTTGATCAACGTTGTATAACCGTATATTACTTTTCCTAAATCTATAATTGCAGCCTGTAATTGAAAACATTCTTGCTAGGGCTCATTCAGAAGTTAGAACTTATATAAGAAAAACTATCTGTGCTTTTCACAGATAGCACTCGTACCTATGTCAGTCCATGGGGTAGTTTACTTGTCTGATTCTTCAAACCAGTTGTTCTCACAAAAGAACAGAGACTTGTCCAATATTGATCCAAGCATCTGATCATACTCAATGCAAGTTTATGGGTAAGGCCGGGATCACACATGCGAGGAATATGGCCGAGGCTCCACTCCCGAGGCCGGCGGCAGTGCCGGGAATTAACATGCGAGACTCGGCCTTATTCATCGCATGTCTGATCTCGGCCTTAGTGAAAAAATCAAGAGGGCACTCAGATGCCATCAATGTGCAGTCCAATTTTCATGGACGCATTGATACGTGAAGCTCGAGAAACTTTTTTTTTTCCCATCCACTGATGAAACTCTGACCAAACTCTGATGGTAAAAACGGACACACTGACCAAACTCAAAATGTTTTTGTCGTACGAAAAAAAATTACTGACATCTGAACCTGAGTCCACAGATCTAGAGGTTGAATAGTGTCCCTAACCTAGTCCTGTTCACATTGGATAGTTCCGATTGTATTCAGTATGGGCAATGCTCTGTAAGCGAAAGAGCATAGACTGAATACAATAGAGCAAATCAGAGCAGAAAAAAGATGTATTCCACTTTTGTAATTATCTCACAGAAACTTGTAGCCCCCAAATTGGATTGCACTCAGCCATTCAAGTCTATGAGTGCCCGGAAACATCGGACTGCACTCACATGACATCCAAGTGCAGTCCGATTTCTGCAGATTCACAGAATGGAGAAGATGGAGAAATTCTGTTCTCCATCTTCTCCTCACCTGTGCAACGTTTCTCTCAACCAAGAGAATCGGATCACACTAAGCTGACACTTTGATCGAAATCAGAGTTTGATCCAAGTGTCATTTACATAATAGATCTGAATCTCTTGCATGAGAGAATGTACGCTCCTGTGAGCAAGCCCTAAAGATGAGAAAATCAGTATGCCTAATTCTCTGATAGGCTGGGTCCCAACAGGTGTATCTCATGGACTGTATTCAGACTGCAATGCCCAGACTGACCGCAGGTCTCCTGATCCAAACTCACTGCCTCTCACATACTGCACTAGTTTACTGATTTATTGATTTGCCAGTTTAATAGAGGAATCAATTAGTCTGGTACGTTTCTAATTCATCAAAAAAAAACATATAATGTATTCCTCTGGCAACAGAAAATGTGCATATCGCTAGTGCTCACTACTGATGGTTTATGTAGAGTACAATGATCCAGTAGACACATTATACTTGCCTGTATTCTGTTTTTGTGCTTTTTTGTTTTATTTTTAGCCTATATAGTGTAGTATTTTTGTCATTCTGTCTTTTTTAACAAAATGGAGCATTGTTTTATGATTCTGTCCTGCTAGAACA
Organism: Oophaga sylvatica; assembly: GCA_033576555.1. Taxonomy (NCBI): domain Eukaryota; kingdom Metazoa; phylum Chordata; class Amphibia; order Anura; family Dendrobatidae; genus Oophaga; species Oophaga sylvatica. Next base: position 277,964,555 of record JARQOD010000006.1, on the reverse strand, counting down.
AGGTAACTCAGTTTAACATGAACATCCAGTGGCAAATCAAACACAAATGTGTAAACCCATAATAAGAAATTTGTCAAATATTTTGATCAATTTATTTTTACATCCATTCTGCCCATTTAGTCCAATTAGAATAGTACATGGTAAAATTAGTTTCAGTTATACAGCTGAAGGATTAAGGGGTCAGAATAGAAAAATAATCAGTTTTGTTTTCCAAAATAGCACCACCCTCATCTATGGGTTGTGTCTGGTATTGCAAGATAGCCATCACTGAAATTAAGGCCGGGGTCACACTTGCGATAAACACGAGTCTCGCACCTCAGTACCCGGCACTGCCGCTGGCACTCAGACCGGAGCGTTCAGCTGCATAGAAATACATGCAGCCGCACACTCCAGTCCCGAGTATCGGCGGCAGTGCCCGGTATTGAGGTGCGAGACTGGTGCGAGTTTCTCGCAAGTGTGACCTCGGCCTAATGTAGATAAGCAGCAATACCAGACACGGCCCGTGAAAAGTGGCCTTGCATCTAAACAAAAACCAAACCAAGGCTTCTACTCTGATAGAACCCTTTAAATTATACCGTTAGTTAACTATATGGCATAATGCAATCATTGTTCCGTTAGATAATATCACAGTAGCACTTTACATTATTTTTTAGATACATAAGATTAATATATTCACAGAAGAAAAATTACTGTAGGAACCAGCAAAGGCTATACAAAATGTGGTCAGAATACAGCATATATATCTAAGAATTGATTAAAGGCAATGTCCAATACCAGGTAGAGGTCCTAATTGTTTTTCAAATGTAAAATAAAACAACGTACAGATATACTTTCATTTTCATAATTGCACCGATGGTCCAAATTCACTGTCTGTTGAGTGGTCGTGGAAGCAGAGGGTATTTTTAGTGCATGTGGTGGCACTCCGTCACAGGCAAAGTCCTCCACCCCTCTTTTTGTGTCATTGGTGTGATGAAGGGAAAAGGTATATATACATACATTCATGGAAGAAATTGTTAGCACCCTTGAAACTGTTCCAGAAAATTAAGTATTTCTCCAAGAAAATTATTGCAGTTGAAAATGTTTTGTTGTTCAGGTTTATTTTCTTTGTATGTATTGGAACAACATAAAAAAAATCAGAAGTAAAGGCAACTTGGACATAATTTCACACAAAACCTCAAAAATGAGCAGTTGGCACCCTCAACGTACTATTTAGTTGCACACCCTTTGGAATAAATAACTGCATCAACAATCTTCTTACACCTCTCAACTGTAATTTTTGGACCACTCTTCTTTGGCAAACTGCTCCAGGTCTCTCATATTTATAGGGTGCCTTCTCCTAACAGCAATTTTAAGATCTCTCCACAAGTGTTCAATGGGATTTAGATCCAGACTCATTGCTGGCCACTTCAGAACGCTCCAGCGCTTTGTTTGCATCCATTTCTGGGCGCTTCTTGAAGTATGTTTGGGGTCATTGTCCTGCTGGAAGACCCATGACCTAGGATGCAAACCCAACGTTCTGACACTGGGCACTACATTACAACACAAAATCCTTTGGTAATCTTCAGATTTCATGATGCCTTGCACACAGTCAAGGCACCTAGTGCCAGAGGCAGCAAAACAACACCAAAACACATTTGACCCTCCACCATATTTGACTCTAGGTACTGTGTTCTTTTCTTTGTAGGCCTTATTCCATTTGCAGCAAACAATAGAATGATATGCTTTACCAAAAAGCTCTATCTTGGTCTCATCTGTCCACAAGACACTTTTCCAGAAGGATTCTGGCTTACTCAAGTACATTTTAGAAAGCTGCAGTCTAGCTTTTTAATGTCTCTGATGCAGTTATAAAAATAAAAGTATTTTAGTAGGGTTCTACTTTTATTTTACATTTGAAAAACAATTAAGAACGTGTCACAATTTTGGTCATTCCCTTTAAGTGGTAATTCCTATTTTTAATTGGAATGACACTACAACGCAACTAAGATATTATTCCAGGTAGTGCTCATTATTTCTTCTCACTCTACTATTGCTTTGTTATGGCCTAATGTAAATTAGGAATCACGTATTTAAATAAATGAAGTATTCTCAGGGACATTTAAGAAAAGAACATATTATTATGACGATGTAATAAAACTCTTCTGTTAGAGGCTCTTATAGGGAAGAATATTTTTACTGAATTTTGAATGCATGAACAGAGCAGCTTATAATGATTATTTAGATGAAATGATGCAATAATATATTACATTTAGCTTACATCGCACATGAGAAAATACTTCCCTAGCCCAATTGTGTTTTTAACCTCGCTTTCTTTTATGTTATTTGCTGTGTGTTAATCTTTCTGTAATGGTCATGTACACTTATATTCTTTTTCTGTGTTCCTGAATAATGAGCAGATGTTATGCTCTTGACTGTGCAATAATCTGCAATGATATTTGCAGCACTTTGCACTGTGACTTCAGCATAGTACATGTTATAAATGGAGCATCAAATACAGCTAATGCCCTATTAATATCTTTGGTTTTATTATTGCTTTCAATCTGCCTTGGAAGTGGTTCAACGTTGCTTAGTTTAGAAAAAAAACTCGTTTTTAAGGTTTTTATGAGATGTTTAGTTGGTCGTATAAGATTAAAAAAGTGAGCGTGTTCTTTTTTCACAGTTCCACTCTTGTCCACAGGCTGTGTCTGGTATTACAGCTTAAAGCGGTTGTCCACTACACAGACAACTCAGTCTCAATCGGCATGTTTGCCCCTCTAGTAAAATAACAACACTTATACTCATCTTTGGTGCCAGTCCCGTTCCAGCGATGTTGGCGGTCGCTCTTCTGGGGATCACATGACATTGTTATGTCACATGATCCCAATGACCAATCAGCGCTGGCTCACTCTCTGTTTGGATTAATCAGATATCAAGTAGAAGTGAGTTTCCTCTTGTCTGATTCGTTCCAAAGCAAAAAGATGTGAAAATAGGAAAATTGGAAAATAATACAAAATAATAAATTATATGATCAATAATACTAAAAATTGTATCCAAAAAATTCCTAAAAGAATGGATGGCAGACCATCCGGAAACATGAAAAGAAACCAAGGAATATGGTATGGTAGAGCACCCCTACAGAGGAAATAATAAAAAATGCAGACAGCACAAGAAATATAAACCAATATAAGAATTTATTAATGGCACAGAATTATACAAAATAAACTTTAAATATTATAATAAAACATGAGTAAAATAAGAGACCCTATCCATATGAGCTGGAATAATAAACTAATAAACTGCTCAAAATATATAACCAGGTAAGTGGGCAGTAATAAATGTGCACTAACAAATGTGCAACCAGCCCAATAACCTATATAAAAGCTATAGCGAACTTATATATAAAAGTGCAGTATGGATCACAAAAAATAATTAATTCCAAATAATGTGCAACAAAGTGCAATTAACCTCAATTGTGAAACACAAATCGCATGGTGCAATGATAGTGAAGAAAAAAACAGTGCGAACCAAAAATAATAAGGTCGCTATATAGCGATAGGCATGGATCGCAGAAATTACCTGGGAGCAAAGAACCAGCACAGGAGGGATCTCAACCACGCGCCCCAACGCGCGTTTCGGTATATAACCTTCGTCAGGGATATAACCTGACGAAGGTTATATACCGAAACGCGCGTTGGGCGCGTGGTTGAGATCCCTCCTGTGCTGGTTCTTTGCTCCCAGGTAATTTCTGCGATCCATGCCTATCGCTATATAGCGACCTTATTATTTTTGGTTCGCACTGTTTTTTTCTTCACTATCATTGCACCATGCGATTTGTGTTTCACAATTGAGGTTAATTGCACTTTGTTGCACATTATTTGGAATTAATTATTTTTTTGTGATCCATACTGCACTTTTATATATAAGTTCGCTATAGCTTTTATATAGGTTATTGGGCTGGTTGCACATTTGTTAGTGCACATTTATTACTGCCCACTTACCTGGTTATATATTTTGAGCAGTTTATTAGTTTATTATTCCAGCTCATATGGATAGGGTCTCTTATTTTACTCATGTTTTATTATAATATTTAAAGTTTATTTTGTATAATTCTGTGCCATTAATAAATTCTTATATTGGTTTATATTTCTTGTGCTGTCTGCATTTTTTATTATTTCCTCTGTAGGGGTGCTCTACCATACCATATTCCTTGGTTTCTTTTCAAAGCAAAAAAGAGTGAAGCCACAGTGATAGCATGACATAATGTGAAGGGAGTCCTGGGAGAGTAAGTGCCGACACTGTTGGAATGGCGCTGAAACTGGAGGTGAATATAAGTGTACAGCATGCATCAGACACTGGCTGTATGAGATTAGCCATACGCATTGAAATCTGAAAAGCTACAGCATTTCAGAGAAAACATCACAGATGTTCAAGTAAAATCTGTATTCAGTGAAGACAGACTTCCCCATTACTGAGATAGGAGATGGCAGGTGCTGTGGATACAATTGTATGTAGATGGGAAGAAGGAGGAGCTAAAGACAGAGCTCCTCCTTCTCTTCTAACTACATAGAATCTTATCAGTAGCAGCTGCCATCTCCTACCACAGTAATAGGGACAGATTTCACCTTACAACTGAGAATTTTTATGACTGATAAATTCTGGCATAGAAAGAAGCAGATTTCTCTGAAAAGACATATTACAAAGTTGCTTATTATCATGTGTACTATTGATTTCTGAAAAAAATTGAAATAATGGTTACTGTTTAACCAAAGTTGAGCAAATGGTGGACACATCTGTATTTTGAACAAAACAAATAATGGGTGGACTGTCTTGCAATTTTAGTAGCGCTATATGCTGTCGTTGCGGATAGATCTGAAAGCTGCTAATACTTTCTTGTAGCACTATCTTCGTACACTGTGTAGAAACCATAGGTATCATTAGAACTGGGAAAAAACATGAACAGGCAGAACATGTCAACACATGAAGCTTTCTGGATCCTTATTTTATGACTACAGAAGGCCTAAATAATCAGATACTTCTTCAGTCATAAAACTCCCCATTCAGTTCTTAGCTTTTCTGTAAAGTTAGGCTTTAGTTCCACGTTCTTCATAAATTTCTAAATGATGCATGATATGAGGCCTCATAATAATATGTCAGACGATGGTGGTAAATCAGCAGTCATTATGGAGCTTCAGTGTTTCCCAAGGGGGGATAAACATTGAGGTCACAGTGGAGCCCCAGCCTTCATGAGCTGAGGTACCGTAATTGTTGAACGTGGTATTTTTGGATTTTTTGACTCCATGGACTTTATAAAAACCCATAAATTATTGAATTTAATAATGGTCTCATCTGCTCATTTAATTCACAAGAAGTATAAATCTGCATTTCTCACACAAGTTGGTACTGCTTATTACATCAGCTCTTCATTTGTCTTGTCACTCTTGGCAATTATGAAACTAGGCCACATCACAGCATGAGCTGATCACATAATCCTTCAGGAGTCACAAAATAATTTATATTTTGACAATATCAGTTGTAAGAGGAAGATATTTGGATTGTTAACATTAATAGTAAAGATTATTAATATCAAAGGAAAGATTCATCTTAAAAGTGAATTCTCTTGTTGTAAAATTGCCTCCCAGTCAAGTCCGTCTGAGCAGTCTCATGTTGTGTTTCCTATCATGTGAAGAGTGCAGTCTAGAATATATTTGCAATGTTTCGCTGTTGCGTTTCACATAAGTGATCCTTTTTATTTTTTATTGTCTAGAAATAAAAGATCGCTGAGCAAAAAAAAAATGGATAAATGTGTTTAATCACTTTCTTCTTCTTAGAGTGTATCAATCATTTCATTTTTTTTATATTTTATATGTTATACCTCATACAAGTCCTGCAGATCAATGGCTGTCCAGATCCTGTTAGGAGCTTGCAGCAAAGCAAGCAAAATAGCTCAGGTCCTGTATGATAGTGGGTGCAGGGTGGTCTACAGGCTCAATCGAAAGTCTCCAGGTCCATACACTCCTTTATGCACAATGTGTCCCCCACTAATCACAAAAAAAGGGATCCCAACTCTTCAATTTGATGAAGCATCAGACCTGGTAAAGGAATTATCCGCTCCTGCCAGTGATTCCCCTGCTACCGCTGACACGTCGACAGAGCAGCTTCCTCTCTTCTGCTCTGTTGATGGTGCTACACTGTTGATGTCATGTCAATTGACAGTCTGCTCACAGCTACCTAACTGTGAAAAGCAGGCTGATTAGCAAGATATCACGAGAAACCGCTAGGTGGGCACTTACCAGCGGTTTCAGCAGCCCTGACAGTGGGAGCCCGAAGCCTCCGACGGCCTGTGACAGCGGTACTCACAGCGCCCGGGAGCTGGGCAAGATGATAGCAATACAGCAGAGCTGGAGTGAGCAGAACACCGGGTGGTGAGTGTACTGCCAGGACCTGCGGTCATGTGACCACAGGGGACGGGGCTTAGAATCCTGCAGCTGGGGATGAGTGCAGGAAGCTACAGGGACCCTGGAGAAGGGAAAGGGGGTCACCGGACACCAGGGAAAGGACGGGGAACCAGAGGGAGACGGAATCCAAGACAAGCCGAGGTCAGTAAACATGAGAGGCAACGCAGTACACAAGGAGCAGGCTAACAAAGAATAGTCAGGGACGTGGCAGGAGTCAGAAAACCAGAGAATCATATACGCTGTACAGAATCAAGAGGCAAAATCACAATGGAAACAGCCGGGTCAGAACCATACAAACAAGCTAGAACACAGTATAAACAGCAAAAAAAAAAAGGCAGCAACACTCACCTGCCCAGATCTCAGAACAAATGCACTATAGGATGCAGCCAGCCCATAAAGCAAGATGTTAGCAGCACAGGAGCAAAATACCAGATTAAACAGCCACTCTCCACACCCATTCAAGGAGGGGGTGACTGCCCAGTATACAATTGCACAATAGAGGCCCGCATAGGGTGCCGTTCACACAAGGATACTGCACAGTGTCCGGTTCACAGCCTATTAGTCACGCCCCTACTATTCGACTAGGCGGGCTGGCCAGTACACTCTCAATGCGCACCAGTGTGAACACCCTCATGCGAGACCAGACGTGCCTGGGCCCAGGCACATCTTGCTTTAGTGGCTTTGCTGGATAGTGTAAGCTAGAACACAGGCACAAGGCACAGGCAATCAGGGGTCAACACACTCAGCCAAGGGCAAAAGTATAACTGACGGGGATTGGAGCTTCCTAGGGCTATAAGAAGCTCTCCCCGAACAAAAGAGAGGCCACAATAATAAACCCCAGGTGTGCAGGTCACAGCCTGCACCTTGATCAAGACATTAACCCCTGGTGTGCAGGTCAAACCTGCACTGGAATCATGACACAAGACATCTGGAATGACACCCTGTCGACAGAGCAAACCGGAAGAGAAAGAGTCGTTATGTTGAGAGGTGAAATGAAGCGGGAACCGCCAGCTGAGAAAGTCCCTGTGCAGAACAGGCAGGTATCTAGCTCATACTTGCCTGTAGTTCTCAGCCCCATACACAAAAATAATAAAAGTAAGTGATGACCTATCTTAGAATCACACTGAAGGCATCAAAATTATGAATTAACACATGTGGAATTATACATTACACTTTACAAACAAGTGTGAAACAACTGAAAATATGTCTTATATTCTAGGTTTTTCAAAGTAGTCACCTTTTCCTTTGATTACTGCTTTGCACGCAGAAAAGGTGGCTACTTTGAAGAACCTAGAATATAAGACATATTTTCAGTTGTTTCACACTCTTTTTTGTAAAGTGTAATGTATAATTACACATGTGTTAATTCATAGTTCTGATGCCTTCAGTGTGATTCTACAATTTTCATAGTCATGAAAATACAGAAAAATCTTTGAATGAGAAGGTGTGTCCAAACTTTTGGTCTGTACTGTATGTACAGTGTAAATCTCATATTCATCATATTAACTACACATAATAATAATATTTCTTCCCAAACCTTTGTTGCCATATAATGAGAACTGTAATATTAGAAAACATCTTTAATATAGCATGTCTTAGTTTCCCTTCTGCATCAATGTGTTGCAAACTGCGGCCTTTACAACAAAGGTGAGTTTTATTTCCAAAAGTACTAAATTTTTAAAGGGGTTGTCACATCTTCTATATTCTGGAGCGCTCCTGGTGACGATGCACTGCCCAGACCAGTAACGTAGTCGCACTACTGGCCCGAACTTTGCGCTCACCCATGCTGATGCTTCTTGCAGAGGCAGCTTTGCCTTTGCAGGAGCGGAGACGTGCAGGGACACTTTAAACCCTTTTTAAAAGGTTCCCATTTTAAGGTAACATTCATTTTTCTTTTCAGAAACAGGTCGACTATTGCCCGTGGACCACCATTTGTCATACCCATTTACTAAAAGTACTAGAATCACCTGAAATTCCCTATCGAGGTGATAAACCTTTACGACATTACAAAATTCTCACAAATGGCACCATGTCTTCTCCGTTACAGTACAAGTGAATGCAGCTCTGATGTAATCACATCCAGACCATGGGGCATGAAGAAAAGATCAGCGGATGAATTAACTGGAACCTGAGGCAGGCGAAACATACACTGGGAAGGTCACTGGCTGATTAGCAATGCCACCTACAGCTCCTATCAATAGCATGTGCTGACATGGGCAGCATGACTCACGCTTGGCTTGCTGCGACGGTTAAGGAATAGCACCATTATCTACATTTCTGTAGTATAAAAGCACAGTAAGGAATCAGAAAATAGAACACATTGACCTATGTATTAGCATTCATATCACTTTATAATGGGATTAAAATGAATGTAAATATCAGCCTCCTTACACAAAACACAGACTATTAAGGGCCCGTCTCACATAGCGATATCGCTAGCGAGATCGGTGCTGAGTCACTAGTTTTGTGACGCAGCACCGAGCTCACCAGCGATATCGCTGTGTGTGACATTCAGCGACGATCAGCCCCCCTGCCGGGTATCGCTGATCGTCGCTGAAATGTCTGGACATTTTTTTGATCGCTGGTCTCCCGCTGACAGGCACGCATCGCTGCGTGTGACAGGCGGGAGACCAGCGATCCGCTGGTAACCAAGGTACACAGCGGGTTTCCAGGCGCGGGGCTGTGCCTAGAAACCCGCTGTGTACCTTGGATACCAGCGCCCTGCTGCAGGGAGCTGGTAACCAAGGTACACAGCGGGTTTCCAGGCACCGCGCAGTGCCTGGAAACCCGATGTGTACCTTGGTTACCAGCTCCCTGCATCAGGGCGCTGGTATCCAACGTACACTGCGGGTAACTAAGCGATGTTACCCGCAGTGTCCTTGTGCTGATCGCTGCCTGAGCTGCCTGTTTGGCAGCTCAGCAGCGATAATATAGCGATACACCAGCGATCCTGATCGTTGTCGGGATCGCTGGTGTATCGCTATGTGAGACCCAGGCTTTACACTTCCAACTACGAACATCATTTAGTTTTCAGGGAGTCTATTGTTAGAAAATGATGTGTTATTTAAATCAGGTTTCCAAACCATTTTGCCATGTCATGACCTTTATGAAAAACTAAATTTAGGTATAGAAATCTTGCAGTTTTGACACTGACCATTGAGGCAATTTTAGACTCTTATCTCAGGAAATCCACATGTACATTAGCTAAAATGAACAGACGCTGACCCTGTCTTTTGTAAATGAAGCCATGCCAAAGCTACATTTTAAGCATGATACACTCCCAATATTAGTTGAAAGCCTGAGACCAATATGTCAACTGTTGCTTGTTTATATACAGTGGCTTGCGAAAGTATTCACTACCTTGGCTTTTTACCTATTTTGTTACATTACAACCTGTGTTTAAATATTTTTTAATCTGTAATTTGTAATAGCCTAAGTTGGTGAAGTGAGAAAAATATAGGCATAAATTAAATTTATGGGATCAAATAACTACAAATGGACATGTGCATATGAAATCATCCCTTTTACTATGAAGCCCCTAAATACTTCTGCTGCAAGCAATTACCTTCATAAGTCAAATCCTTAGTGAAAGGAAGTCCACCTGTGTGCAAGCTAAGTGTCACATAGCCTGTCAGTATATACACACCTTTTCTAAAAGACCACCAGGGCTGCAACACTAGTAAGCAAAATGCACCACTAACCAAACAACACCATGAAGACCAATGAGATCTCCAAACAAGTCAGGGACAAATTTTTTGAGAAGTATAATTCAGGGTTGGGTTTAAAAAAGAAAACACCAATCTCTGATGAACCCCTTGAGCACCACCAAATCCATTATCATCAAATGGAAAGAACATGGTACCACAACAAACTTGCCAAGAGAGGGCGGCCCACCAAAACTCTCAGCATGGGCAAGGAGGGCATTAATCAGAGAGGCAGCAAGAGACCAAAGGTAACCCTGAAGGAGCTGCAGAGTTCCCAATTAGAGACAGGAGTATCTGTCCATACGACCACAATAAGCCGTACACTCCATAGAGGTGGCCTTTATGCATGAGTGGACAGAAAAAAAAACCTTTACTTAAACATAAGAATTGTAAGGCTAATTTTGAATTTGCGAAAAGACATGTAGAAGACTCCCCAAATGTATGGAGGAAGATGCTTTGGTCAGATGAGACCAAAATTGAACTTTTTGGCCACCAAGGTAAACTGTTATGTTTCGGTAGCTGAGGAGGACAGGAACAACAGCATGGCAGCCGAACACCTGAGATGTTGGTAACTGATGGGTTGCAGATTCCTAAACTAACGACACAACTAGAGGTAGCCGTGGAGCGTTCCTACGTTGATTCTAGACGCCTCGTCACAGCCTGAGAGATAACTACACCTAAAGGCAGAAAGTTGAAAGCTATCTGCCCCGGAGCAGATCCCCAAAGAAAATAGGAAGCCCCCAAACATATAATGGCGGTTAGACAAGATGAAAATACAAACATAGGCAGAAAATAGACTGAGCAAACGCAGGGCCACAAGCTGACTAAATAGGATAGGACAGGAGAGATTACTTTCTGCAACCCAGAAAACCCTACAAAAATCCAACAATTCTGATTACAAAAATACTGAGATCACACGATCTCGCCACCCACTAAATCAGCTCTCAGTGTGAACAAAAACCAAGCCGCAGCCGCTGAAAAAACAGGAAAAAGCAAATGAGCAAATAACAGTGGCTGCAGAAAAACTGTGAGGAGCTCAGGCCCCAGGAGGGGACCAGGCTGACCTCCACAAAAGTGCAGAAAACAATGCAAAAAGCAAGCACAAAAAGAAAAGCAAAAAATATCTTATCTGAAAGCAGGAGATGCAGGCAAGACTCCAGCAAACTTCCAAATGAACCAGGAACCACAATTGAGACAAGAACAATTGATCACTGGCAACCATCCTGGGAGGGAACCTCCCTTATATCAAACCAGTCCGTGATTCCAGATTGCCACTCCTCGCTGAAAGGTTCAGTACTGTCTGTAACCACCAGAGGGAGCCTCTGCTCAGAAACCATCTCTAGCACATTCATAACAGTAAACGATATATCTGTCACTAAAACCAACACAGCTCATCACCTCCTTAGGGAAAAAGGTCCAAGTCAAGAGGAAGATGGATGGTGCGAAATACAGGGATATTCTTGCGCAAAACCTGTTTAAGTCTGTCAGTGATTTGAGACTGGGACAGAGGTTCATCTTCCAACAAGACAATGACCCAAAGCATACTGCTAAAGCAACACTAGAGTGGTTTAATGTGAAATGTGTGAATGTTTTGGAGTGGCGTAGTCAAAGCCCAGACCTTAATCCAATTGAGAATCTTCAATCAGACTTGAACATTGCTGTTCACCAGAGGAAACCATCTAACCTGAAGGAGCTGGAGCGGTTTTCTTTTGAGGAATGGGCAAAAAACCCAATGGCAATATGTGGAAAGCTCATAGAGACTTATCCAAAGCGATTTGCACCTGTAATTGCCACAAAAGGAGGCTCTACAAAGTACTGACTTTAGGTGGGTGAATAGTTATCCACAGTAAAGTTTTCAGTAATTTTGTTCTAGTTGTTTGCTTCACAATAAAAAGAAAACCAAATGTTCACAGTTTTAGGCATGTTCTTTACATGGACTGATGCAAACCTTAAAAAAAAAAGTTAAATTCCAGGTTGTGAAGTGACAAAGACAAAAAATGCCATGTGTGTGAAACATTAACAAGCCACTGTAGTAGAATCCAGAGCAAATTTCAAAGTTTATTGCATGTTCAAAATAATTTCCGTTAACAGATGACAGAGGTAACAACGGTCCAAAACACAAGGCCAAGTCGACCTGTCATTGGCTACAGCAGAACAAAGTGAAGGTTCTGGAGTGACCATCTCAGTCTCCTGACCTCAATATCATTGAGCCACTCTGGGGAGATCTCAAGCGCGCAGTTCATGCTAGACAGCCCAGGAATTTACAGGAACTGGATGCTTTTTGCCAAAAAGAGTGGGCAGATTTACCATCTGAGAAAAAAAAGGACTTCATCCACAACAACCACAAAAGACTTCAAGCTGTCATTGATGTTAGATGGGGCAATACATAGTTTTAAGAAATGGGGTATATAAACTTTTGATCAGGGTCATTTGGATGTTTTGGGTTGTCATTATGATTTAAAAAGAGAAAATACAGTAGCTTGATAATAAATTGCTTCACCCAACCATGAACCATGAGTGGAGAAAAAGTTTTGGTGTTATCATTCATATTTGCTGAAAAAAAGGCAAATAAAGCAAAAATTCTGCCAGGTATGTAAACTTTTGAGCACAACTGTATATAATGATGAAAGTTTGAAAGTTTGTGAACCCTTAAAATAAATACATGTGGCCTAAAACTACATCAGATTTTCATACAAGCAATAAAAATAAAGTGGATCAAATAAAACAAATTAAATAAAAAAATTTAGACTGTCATTATTTTATGAGGAAAATGATCAATTATCACATGACCATGAGTGTCAAAACTAGGTGACCCTTTAGGATTAGCAAATAATTTGAAGGTGAAATTAGAGAGTAGTGTTTTCAATTGATGTGACGACAGTAATGTGTGAGTGGGCAACATATTTTAATTAAAGAACAGGAATCTATCAAAGTCAGATCTTCACAATATGTTGATGGAAGTGTACAATATCACAAAGAAAGGAGATTTTTGAGGACCTGTAAGAAGAGTTGTTAATGCTTATTAGGCTATACAAGGTTACAAAAAACATCTCTAAAGAGTTTGGACTCCAGCAATCCACAGTTTTAGTGCACAAACAGAGAAATTCAAGGCCATTATTACCCTTTCCAGGAGTGGTTGACCAACAAAGATCATTCCAAGTGCAAAGCATACAAAAATCTGCAAAGTCTCAAAGGAACCCAAGGTAACCTTTAAGCAACTAAAGATCTCTTACTAGAGTTGAGCGATACTTTCCGATATCCAAAAGTATCGGATCGGAATGGTATCGCCGATACCCAAAAAATATCGGCGATACCCGATACCGATACCGGAAATCCAATGTAAGTCTATGGGAACAAAATATCGGAATTAAAAAAAACCCCATTCTTGCCTTGTTGGTTAATTGTACATGAAGGAAAACAACAAAGAGTAATGTAGAATGTATTGGGGGAGTTGAGGAGACATTAAAGGCATAGATGTTTAACCCAATCAAATGGAATAGCATTAATATTTTTTTTTTTAAAGATGTTCGGATTGACGAAGAAATTGACAATGTTGTTAACCTTTTTTCTATTTTGGCAAATATGTATATTTCACAACTTCCATGCTCTTCACCTTTTTAACTTTTGCCACACTTTCTCCTTCATAATCTTCAGCAGCATCATCTTTTTCATCAAATTATTCTTTATCTTCACCTTCTTTATCTTCTTCTTAAACTTCTTGCTATTCATCTTTTTGTTAACATTACTCATATTGTTCTTATTAAACTATTATTCTTCTTCATATTCTACTTCATCTTCATCTTCTTCATCATATTCTTATTTGTGACAGAGATTCCTGTACTTGTAATCTGTAAAAGTATGAATTTTTCATCCTTGCGTTCTTGCTGTCACAAAAGATTTAAATTACAACAGTATTTGTCCGTGTTCAGTTTAGCCTGCAGCAGCAGGCATTTTCCAGGGGCACCACGAGGAGGAACGGACTCACCCCCATACACTGCTTAGTCTTCTTCTGCTTATAATTTAGAGCATATATTTTGCTCTTCATTTTGGTCTTATACTTCATGTTCTTCTGCTTTTTGATCTTCTGCTTATTGTTCTTCTGTCTCTTGTTCTGTATCTTGTAGTTTGTCTTAACCTTCTTTGTCCTGTTGGTGATCTTCTTCTGGGTAATCTTTTATGTCTTCTTTGTGATGGTGTTCAGGCTGGTTGGCTTGATGCTCGTCGTCCTTGTGGTCGTCATCTTCTTCGGGGTGGTCATCAGGGTCGTCGTCTTCATTGTAGATCCAGAGTGATTACCCAAAAAAACATTTAAAAAATCTTCAATTTGTAAATGTAGCTGAAGGTACAAGAAGGCTGACTAACTTCCGCAAACCAGCTGACGTTACTGGAACCCGGACGGGTATCAGATGGTACAAGAGACAATGGAAGTAACGAGGACCAGCTGACTGTGCTGGAACCCGGAGGGGCAGCAGAAGGAAAAGAGCCAATGGCACAACCGAGGAACAGCTGACGTTACTGGGACACGTTTACTAAGCAGGAGGTACCTGTGCTCCCAAAACACTACCAAGGACCAGCAGACGTTGCTGGAACTCGGATACCGAGATGGAGGCACCTAGGCCAAAGGCACTGCGGAGAACCAGTTGACGGTACTGGAACCCGGACGGGTAGCAGAAGGTACAAGAGCCAATGCAAGTAACGGGAACCAGCTGACTGTGCTGGAACCCGGAGGGGCAGCAGAAGGAAAAGAGCCAATGGCACAACCGAGGACCAGCTGACGTTACTGGGACAAGTTTACTAAGCAGGAGGTACCTGTGCTCCAAAGCACTACCAAGGACCAGCAGACGTTGCTGGAAAGATGGAGGCACCTAGGCCAAAGGCACTGCGGAGAACCAGTTGACGGTACTGGAACCCGGACGGGTAGCAGAAGGTACAAGAGCCAATGCAAGTAACGAGGACCAGCTGACTGTGCTGGAACCCGGAGGGGCAGCAGAAGGAAAAGAGCCAATGGCACAACCGAGGACCAGCTGAAGTTACTGGGACACGGTTACTAAGCAGGAGGTACCTGTGCTCCAAAGCACTACCAAGGACCAGCAGACGTTGCTGGAACTCGGATACGAGATGGAGGCACCTAGGCCAAAGGCACTGTGGAGAACCAGCTGACGGTACTGGAACCCGGACGGGTACCATAAGGCACCCATGAAAATGTAAGTTGACAGGCCGCAAGCCGTCCGCAGTTACCGAATCACACAGTCCTACAGTGGGTGGTTTTCCTATTGTCACAACGGAAACAGCCTTTATTTACATATCCCACAGCACACATAGGAATGACCTAAACTGCAGGCACCATATAGTCGGCTAACCAGAATGCAACACGACAGGACAACTTATTGGAGGCTAATTGACGTTGACACTGCCAGGAAACAGCTGTCGTGCTGTAACCAGGCTGGGCAGGAGTCAGTACCCGTGCCAAGTACTTCCGAGCAACAACTGGCGGTGTTGGAGCCCAGGGATGAGAAGAGAACAGGGTGGAGGCAGCAGGACTTTTTGCCGTACACACAGCAGGGGAACAGCTGACATTACTGAACCCCAGTAACACAGGAGCAAGTGTTGACTGTGCTAACAGCACTTCCAGGCAACAACTGGCGGTGTTGTAGTCCAGGGATGAGAGGAGGACAGGGTGGAGGCAGCAGGACTTTTTGACGTACACACAGCAGGGGAACAGCTGACATTACTGAACCCCAGTAACACAGGAGCAAGTGTCGACTGTGCTAACAGCACTTCTAGGCAACAACTGGCGGTGTTGGAGCCCAGGGTCAAGGAGGATGTTAAAATACTAGATCAAGTATTTTCCTTGTTACATATCAATTTTAAATGTCTATACTCCAAACAAGAGAAAGATAACCTTTACTACCAGAAGATGATGATTTCAGTTAAAAAAATATCGAGATAAATAAAGAATTGACAAACATAAACGCATACATTAACATGTTGAACAGCAATGCAAACCACAAAATAAATTAGTTAAGGAATCTGCTATACGGTTGTACATAAAAGCATACAAGTACATATCTGAATCCATTAATGATGGATAAGTAACAGTATGTACACCATTTTTATTGTATAGACAATGAATGTCTGACTTCAAAACATCATCAGCATTACAAGTTATCTGAGACATTAATAAAATGTTACATTTGCTGAATAATGTCACTAAACAGTTTATAAAAATTATACAATTTCCATCATGTAATACTCATAACTAGAGTTGAGCGATACTTTCCGATATCCAAAAGTATCGGAATCGGAATGGTATCGCCGATACCATTAAAATATCGGCGATACCCGATACCGATACCGGAAATCCAATGTAAGTCTATGGGAACAAAATATCGTAACTAAAAAAACCTCTTTCTTTCCTTGTAAACACTAAATATACACACATAGAATACATATATATATATATACATGTCATTGTGACATATATATATACATATATTTATAGTTTATACACTTCTACATAGTAAAATAGCCTCTGATTCAATTGCCGGGTAAAGCCGGCTTTTGTGAAAAGACAGAAGCACCCGACATGAAATGACACTTGGTTTACATAGAGTTAACCATGTCTTTTCATGTAGTTTGATATCTGATTTGCACAAACAATTACATGAGTGTAAAGGTACTGCCACACTTAGTGATCTCGTTAGCGATCTCAATAACGACGCAAGCTAATGAGATCGTTTGTGAGATCTCTTTTAGGTCGCTAGTAGCTGCCAAACAGGAGATCTCATAAACGACTCATCAGCGGTCAGCGATCTCTTTAACGACTTTGGCGGTCGTTAGGACGTCATTAGCATGTACTGAGCGCTTCTGATTCATAGGAATTTCCAGCATCGCTCCTGCTCTCTGCGTCCTGCTAGCCTGCTTTGCAACTGCTGCGATCCTCTCTGTGACGCAAAAGAGAACTTATAGATATTGCGATCCATTCCGTGACGCTAAACCCATATGCGTCACAAACTAGGTCGTTCGCAAAAGTGCCAAACACAGCGATATAGGCTCACCAGCGGGACGCCAACGATCAAAAAACGGTCCAGAACTCTAGTGAACGATCAACGAGATCACAGCAGGGGCCACATAGTTGCTACATGCCACACACAGCTAAGTCGCTAACGAGATCGCAAAATAGTGACGTTTTAGTTATCTCGTTTGCAATCTCGTTTGCGATCCCGTTTAGTGTGGCATACCCTTGTGTGCAAAATTTCACACCTGTAGGGGTTAATTAAAGGTGTAAATTCGTTGTAAAAAAACGGACTTTTTTGCTACGAATTTACACTTTAATTAACCCCTACAGGTGTGAAATTTTACACTCATGTAATTGTTTGTGCAAATCAGATATCAAACTACATGAAAAGACATGGTTAACTCTATGTAAACCAAGTGTCATTTCATGTCGGGTTCTGCATTTTCACAAAAGCCGGCAATTGAATTAGCGGCTATTATACTATGTAGAAGTGTATGAACTATAAATATATATATATGTGTCACAAACTCAATGACATGTATATATATATATGAGGTGTAAAATTGCTGAAAAAAAATGCGTGGGCTCCCGCCCTATTTTCGCAACCAGACAGACAAAGCAGTGAGTGGGGGCAGATAATAATAGCCCAGAGAGGGACCATTATTTTTGCCCCCCCCCGGCTACTAACATCTGCCCCAGACACCCCAGAAAGGGCAAATCTCTAATTAGATTTGCCCTTTCTGGCACTTTGCCCGTCTATTCCCATTGCCCTGTAGCGGTGGCGAATGGGTTAATAAGGGGTTAAAATGACCTTGCAATTGAAAGGTCACTTTAAGCCAGGTTAATAATTGAGAGTTGTCAATTAGACAACTATCAATTATTAATCCTATTGTATGAAAGAAAAATCAAACACACACACTTTAATAAAAAAGAAGTTTAATGAAATAATCACACAGTTTTTGACCATATTTTATTTACCTGCTACAACCATTTCCTGTAATAAAAATAAAATAATAAAGCAAAATTATTCTTACCTATCCCATGCACAGTCAGGTCCCACGGTGTAATCCTTCAGAAAGGGTTAATGTTTACTGCAGGGACCGCAGCTAATGCTGCAGCCTCACAGTAAACCCCAAATGAATGAGCTCCTCTCCTGGCTGACAGGAGAGGAAGTGGAAAGCTTAATTGATTGCTTTCCACTTTCACTTCAGGTCAGCCAGGGACACCATCAGTGACGTCAGAGGGAACTGATTAACAAAAATAGGGGTTCCTTCGAAAAAAAAATGGCGTGGGGTCCCCCCTATTTTTGTTAACCAGCCAGATGAAGCAGACGCTGAGGCCTGGTTTTTCAGGCTGGTAAGGATCCAATATCCATGGACCTTGCAAGCCTGATAATACCAGGCACAGCAGTCTGCTTAGCTTGGCTGGTTAACAAAAATAGGGATCCCTCGAAAAAAAAACGGCGTAGGGGTCCCCCTATTTTGTTTAACCAGCCAAGTAAAATGCAGACTGCTGCGGCCTGGTATTAAAAGACTGTCAAGGCCCATGGATTTTGGCCCTCAACAGCCTGATAATACCAGGCTACAGCAGCCCCACATTTGGCGCATCAAAGATGTGCCAATTGTGGCACTTTACCCGCTCTTCCCACTGCCCTGTAGCGGTGGCAAGTGGGGTAATAAGGGGTTAATGTCACCATTGATTGCACGGTGACAATAAGCCCGGTTAATAATGGAGAGGTGTCAATAAGACACCGATCCATTATTAATCCCAAAGTTATTAAATGTATAAAAAAAAGACAAAGCAAGAAAAAAGTCTTTTAATGAAATAAAAGAGACAACACAGTTTTCATTAATTTTATTATACACTCATTCCTGCGACACCATCGATCTCCTGTAAAAAAAGAAAAAAAACAAACCAACAGTATACCACCTGTCTGACGCAGTCCATAGTAACGACAGTCCCACGACGATCCAGCTCTGCTACATCGCAATGACAGGCAGAGCCTGTCATCGCGACGCAGCACAGCTGATTACCTGCTTCCCCGGCGGTGACGTCATCGGACTGACTGCTTTACGGCCGGGATTACCCAGCAGTCACTGCAGTTATCGCGAGAAACTGCATGTGAC
This sequence comes from Oophaga sylvatica, assembly GCA_033576555.1. Taxonomy (NCBI): domain Eukaryota; kingdom Metazoa; phylum Chordata; class Amphibia; order Anura; family Dendrobatidae; genus Oophaga; species Oophaga sylvatica. The sequence continues at coordinate 277,945,276 of JARQOD010000006.1, read as the reverse complement.
CACCGGGGAAAGATGATGGCGGCCATGAAGCAGTCCAGCCTGTGACCGCCGGAGATCTTCTGCCGGGTAAGTGCCGCTGACTCCTGACAGACCCGACCGACGGACACTGACAGTGACAGTGACATTCCGATTCCGGTATCCGATATGACGAAAATATCGGAACTCGGAATCGGAATTCCGATACAGCCAATATCGGCCGATACCCGATATTTTCAGTATCGGAATGCTCTACCCTACTCAAAAAATGTGCCAATAATCATTTTTATTAACAAACAAAACCTTTAAAAAGTGCATAGTTCATAGTGAAAATTGCTATTTATGCCTGACTGTGGACTTGCAAGCATGACAACGGATAGATAAGGTATATATAGATGAGACTGCATAGCCACAGATGGTGAATGGCCATGTAATACTGTACCTCAATAAAGTGTGCGTCACTACTACATAATTTTTTGTTATATATCTTTATAAACAGGGTACGTGCATGTATGCTTGCGCCTTTGTTTGGACGCACAGAGTGCCTTCCTGCTGTGACGCGTTGGGTAGTGAACAGTTGTGTGCAGTGTTCACTGCAGTCTCTGCGGAATAACCACACTTAGGCCTTATAACTTTTCAGACTTTCTTTATCAATCTACCAAGATGAAGAAGGCAGGGAGTAAGGCACGTGGTCGTGGCCGTGGAGTTTCAGCAGGGAGAGGACGTGGGGATTCTGTGGCTGCTGCCGCCCCCAGTGACACAGCATCCACCAGTTTTCCCCGTGAGCGTTCCTTTATGCTCACTTTTGTAGGAGGTCGGCGTACCCCCCTGCTGGGGGAAGAACAAATTGAAGCCGTTGTTGGTTGGATGTCAGCCAATGCATCGACTTCAATTGCTTCCACCTCCTCTCAGGACCACAGCACTGTTGAGCAACCATCTGTCTCTTCACCGCCTGCCAAATTGCCCAGGCAGTCAGAGAGTTCTGTACAGGAGCCAGCTGAGTGTCTGCTTCTGTTCTCAGAATCTGTTGGCTTGCAAACAGGGGCCCAGCCAAGCAGCATTCTTGAATGTGAAGAAGAGGGAGTATGCAGTGATGCGCAACAGCTGTGTCTCTCTGAATCTGAAGAGGCGGGTGAGACAGTGCCGATGGTCAGCACACCGCAGAACGCATCTGATGATGATGAGACTCAGGTGCCAGTTTCTGTTGAGCATGGTGCTGGCCAGACCACCCAACAGCAGCAGGTGTTGGAAGTGGGTAGTGGAGATGATGAGGTCCAAGACCCAACATGGCGTGAGGAACAGGAAGGTGGTGGGAGCAGCTCAGAGGAATAATAATAATAATAATATTTATTTATATAGCGCCATCATATTCCGCAGCGCTTTACAGTTTAGCAGTTTCAGAACACAAGTCATAAGTAACAACGTTAACAATACAATAATTAAAGCAAAATAAGTCGCCCCTGCTCGTGACAGCTTACAATCTACAATGAGGTGGGGGAGATACAAAGTATAGGTGTTTATATACAATGGTGCATTTACAATGATGGTCCAGCCATCTTAAGGGAGTGAGGGATGGAGATAGTGAATGGGCTAGACACACACACACTTACACAGAATACATAGAATGACTTTGATTAGTGAATGTGATAGGCCGCTCTGAACAATTGTGTTTTGAGGGAGCGCCTGAAACCATGCAAATTGTGGATAGTCCTAATTTCTTGGGGTAGAGCATTCCAGAGGATTGGCGCAGCGCGGGAGAAGTCTTGGAGTCGGGAGTGGGAGGTACGGATTAGTGCAGAGGTTAGTCGAAAGTCGTTTGCAGAGCGCAGCAGTCGGTTAGGCCGATAGATACAAATGAGGGAGGAGATGTAGGGGGGTGCTGCACTGTGGATAGCTGAGAACCACTACTTTGAATTGGATACTATAATGAATGGGCAGCCAGTGTAAGGACTGGCGAAGAGCGGACGCGTCCGAGTACCGATCTGCCAGATGGATTACCCTGGCTGCTGCATTAAGGATGGACTGGAGAGGGGATAGTCGAGTAATGGGGAGGCCAAGTAATAGAGCGTTGCAGTAGTCCAGGCGGGAGTGGATCAATGCTACAGTGAGGGTTTTTGTTGTTTCCATGGTGCGAAAAGGGCGGATTCTAGAGATGTTCTTTAGGTGTAGGCGGCAAGAGCGGGCAAGAGATTGTATATGGGAGGTGAAGGAGAGATTGGTGTCAAACATAACACCGAGACAGCGAGCCTGCTGCCGGGGTGTTATTATGGTGCCGCCCACGGAGAGGGATATGTCAAATTTAGAGAGGTTAGTAGACGGCGGGAGCAGAAGAAGTTCAGTTTTGGAGAGGTTGAGTTTCAGATAGAGAACGGACATGATGTTGGAGACTGCGGACAGACAGTCGTTGGCATTCTGTAGTACAGCGGGGGTGAGGTCGGGGGATGACGTGTATAGTTGTGTGTCATCAGCAGAAAGATGGTACTGAAAGCCAAATCTGCTGATGGTCTGTCCAATTGTGGCTGTGTAGAGAGAGAAGAGAAGAGGGCCAAGGATTGAGCCCTGGGGTACACCGACAGTGAGAGGAAGAGAAGATGACGTGGAGCCAGAGAACAAAACACTGAAGGAGCGGTCAGAAAGATAGGAGGAGAACCAGGAGAGAACAGTGTCCTTAATACCTAGTGAGTGGAGCCTAGACAGTAGGAGACGGTGGTCAACCGTGTCGAAAGCTGCAGAAAGGTCGAGAAGAATGAGCAAAGAGTGGTCACCGTTACGTTTTGCTGTAAGAAGGTCATTGCTCACTTTGATGACTGCAGTTTTGGTCGAATGTAGGGGGCGTAAGCCGGACTGTGAAGGGTCTAGGAGGGAGTGATTGGAGAGGTAACGGGTGAGGCGGGAGAAGACTAGGCGCTCCAAAAGTTTAGAGATTAAGGGGAGATTGGAGACTGGTCTGTATTTGTTTGTGCAGGAAGGGTCGAGAGCGGGTTTCTTTTGTAGTGAAGTAATGATGGAGTGTTTGAAGGCAGATGGGAAAATGCCAGAGGAGAGTGAGAGATTAAAGATTTTAGTTTGGTGAGTTGTGACAACTGGAGAGAGAGACTGGCGGAGATGTGAGGGAATGGGGTCGGTAGTGCATGTAGTCGTACGAGAGGAAGAGAGGAGTCTGGACTCTGGAGACTTCTTCTGTGATGGGATCAAATGTGGAAAGTGAGCCAGGGGAACAGCAGGGTGGGATGGGAGTCACAGCCCTTGGTGGTTGAGAGCAGATTTCCTGACGGATAGTATATATTTTTTATATAAAATGGGAGGCCAGGTCGTCAGCACAAATGTCTGTGATAGGGGCTTGTGCTTTTGGCCTGAGGAGGGAGTGAAAAGTGTCAAAAAGTTTCTTGGGGTTGTTGGCTAGTGAGGAGATCAGGGTGGTGAAGTAGGTTTGTTTGGCGAGGTGAAGGGCAGCATTATAAGTTCTTAACATGAATTTAAAGTGGATGAAGTCTTGTGGTGTGCGGGTTTTTCTACAAAGGCGTTCAGCACTCCTAGAGCATCGCTGAAGAAGTTGAGTTTGCAATGTGAGCCAGGGCTGTTTTACTGTGTGTTTGGAAGTTCTGAGGGTGAGCGGCGCTACTTGGTCAAGGGTGCTTCTAAGAGTGTCATTGTAGTGATGAACAGCCAGATCAGGACAGCAAAAAGAGGAGATTGGGGACAGTGATGAGTGTAGGGAATCTGAAAGTGTCTGAGGGTTAATGGCTTGTAGATTTCTGAATGTGTGGTAGGTAGGAGTGCGCTGGGGTGGTGGAGGATTTGTGAGCATGAAGGAGAGAATGTTGTGGTCAGACAGTGGAAGCGGTGAGTTATTTAGGTGGGAGATTGAACAGAGGCGGACAAAGACCAGGTCAAGGGTGTTACCATCCTTGTGTGTCTCAGAGGTTGAAAGCTGTGAGAGGCCTAGAGAAGTGGTTAGTGATAGAAGGAAGATAGAGGAAGACATTGCCCCAACGGTACAAACAGGAGGGAGAGTTAGGCTGCAGACTCGGTTGCCTGTAGCCTCCATTTTGGCACCTGTTCGGAGCAGTTGTCTTCCAAAAGTCAAAACGTGCGCTCCCAGGACTTGCACTGCGTGGTCCTTTTTTGACACACTTGCAGATGATATTTGCTATGTCAAATGCAAGCTGTGTAATCAAAAAGTAAAAAGAGGTAAAAGTGTCCGTAACCTCAATACCACTAATATGTGGAAACATGTGCGGACAAAGCACGTAGTTGAGTTACAAAGACACACTGGAGATGTAGGCCAACCTACAGCAGCACCTACATCTTCAGGTTGTGTTGAAGCCTCTTCATCGAGCTCACACACAGCTGGTTCTGCTTCCTCACAGGATCGCCATGGAAGAACCTCGGTCACTGTTGTCCAGAGACAAAGTGTTATTCCACACACAGCAGCAAGTTCCCTGTCATACTCACACTCCCAGGCCACAAAACAGCCATCGGTAGCACAGGCATGGGATAAAAGATGGCCATACTCGGCAAACCATCCACGAGCACAGGCTCGGAATGCTGGCATTGCAAAACTCCTGTCCCTTGAAATGCTGTCATTCAGGCTGGTGGAGACTGACAGTTTCCGTAACTTAATATCATTGTCAGTCTCACAATACAATGTGCCAAGCCAATTTCATTTCAGCAGGCAAGCCGTCCCTGGTCTGCAAAAGCATGTTGAGGGAAAAATTAAACATGCGCTACTAAACGCCCTCAGTAGCAAGGTCCACCTGACCACCGATGCGTGGACCAGTACCCATTGTTATGATCTGCTACAAGCACTAAGGAAAGAAGGGAATTCTGTCCCTACAATAGAACTAAGCTGAATCCCTACGATGTAACGGGGAACCTGATCCTGCGACCAGACCCGCTAAAGTCCTCAGCTAGTCTGAACGAAGACCTATAGTTGCGAGGGAGGAATCCCTACAAGATCTAGGAACTGGGAGAAAAGGTGGACACCTCCTAACAGAAATTGTAGCAGGGATAATTAAACAGAAAACAAAATACTTTGAGATCCTAAGATCAAGCAAAACTGACTGAGTAAGGCACCTAAGCACCCGGCTAGCTTAACAGTAGATATTACAATGAAGTCAAGCAAAGCCAGAAGGGCGGAGCCAGACTAACTAGGGAAAAAAGGTCATGTGACCAGCAAACTGAAACAAAACCTAACAAGAGGGTTCTAACACCCATGGCCAGGGATGATACCTTTCCCTCATGCCCATTGGGTCAATGTTGTGGAGCCGGGTACTGATCTTGCGAGTGGCGCTGTACGTGTTCTGCCAACTCCAAGGATTGCAGGAATCAAGTCTGTACACATTGACTCCTCCTCCTACTCCAGTTCCTCAGAATCATCGCTGCAGGAGCCGTCACGGTCTACCTCCACATGGACCCGTGAACGCTTACCTGTTGCGACCGATATGAGCACAGCCGTGTCCAAACGTCAACAGGCCGTCCTGAAATTAATTTCCATGGGGAATCTAAGCCACACAGCGCAGGAGCTCTGGAATGCCATCAAGCAGGAGAGCGACGTGTGGTTTTTGTCAGCGAATCTCCAGCCAGGCTTGGTAGTGTGTGACAATGGCCGAAATCTGGTGGCAGCTCTGGGCCTTGGCAACCTCACTCACATCACTCACTCGCATCATATGTGACGTACCCACCAGGTGGAATTCGACGTTACATATGTTGGAGCGGTTGTGTGAGCAGCAGCCAACAGTAATGGAGTATCAGCTGCATCAGCCGCAATCAACTCGCAATTTGCGCCATTCACACTTCACCACTACTGAGTGGGCCTCTATAATAATAATAATAATAATCTTTATTTATATAGCGCCAACATATTCCGCAGCGCTTTACAGTTTAACAGTTTCAGAACACAAGTCATAAGTAACAACGTTAACAATACAATAATTAAAGCAATATAAGCCGCCCCTGCTCGTGACAGCTTACAATCTACAATGAGGTGGGGGAGATACAAAGTACAGGTGTTTATATACAATGGTGTATTTACAATGATGGTCCAGCCATTTTGAGGGAGTGATGGATGGATGGAGATAGTGAATGGGCTACACACACAGACTTACACATAGAATGACTTTGATTAGTGAATGTCATAGGCCGCTGTGAACAAATGTGTTTTGAGGGAGCGCCTGAAACCATGCTAATTGCGGATAGTCCTAATTTCTTGGGTAGAGCATTCCAGAGGATTGGCGCAGCACGGGAGAAGTCTTGTAGTCGGGAGTGGGAGGTACGGATTAGTGCAGAGGTTAGTCGAAGGTCGTTTGCAGAGCGCAGCAGTCGGTTAGGCCGATAGATAGAAATGAGGGAGGAGATGTAGGGGGGTGCTGCACTGTGGAGAGCTTTGTGGGTGACAACCAGTACTTTGAATTGGATACTATAATGAATGGGCAGCCAGTGTAAGGACTGGCGAAGGGCTCTATGAAGGACATCTGCCACATTTTGCGTGCGTTTGATGAGTCAACGCGGATGGCGAGTGCAGATGATGCACTAGTCAGCCTGACTGTCCCCCTTATCTGCCTGCTTCAAAAAACAATGCAAGCACTAAGGGATGAGGTTTTGGAAGAGGTGGAGGATGAGGAGTCACAAATTCCATCACCTTCTGGACAGTCAGCGCAACGTGGTTCCTCACAAAGGGCTGGGCAGGGCTCACTTTGTGAGGAGGATGAGGAGGAGTCAATGGAGGAGGAAGACATCGCTCCAGAGGGAGGTACACAACGCTCTAGTCAGTATGTATAGCGAGGGTGGGGTGATGCAGAGCAGGCAGAGATGACGCCTCTTGCAGGGGACAGCGTTTCTTGGCCAGTTGGGAGTCTGCAGCACATGGTTGGTTTCATGCTGCAGTGCCTAAGAAACGACCGCCGCATCGCCCACATTCTCACCACGTCTGATTATTGGGTGTACACCCTCCTAGACCCTCGCTACCGGGACAACTTACAAAGCCTCATAACACTGTTGAACAGGGAGCGTAAAATGCGGGAGTACCAAGACACACTGGTGCAATTCATAATGTTCTCCATTCCAGCCGAGAGCACTGCTGCTACTACTGCTTTACAAAGCAGCTCTGTGCGTCGAGGCAGTGGAGACAGCTCTGCAACAAGAGGGAGCACAAGCAGCACCTCTGCACAGGGCAAGATGTTATGATTTGGTAGCTGATGAGAGCAGGCAAAAAAGGCAATACACCAGAGAGGTTGGAATCTATGGGATTGCAGTACCCTGACTAACCACCACAACTAAAGGCAGCCGTGGAGCGTACCTACGTTGGTCCTAGACGCCTCGTCACAGCCTGAGAAGCTAACTACACCTAAAGATAGAAAGAGGAAAGCTATCTGCCCCGGAGCAGATCCACAAAGAACATAGAAAGCCCCCAAACATGTAATGGCGGTTAGACAAGAAGAAATACTGACACAGACAGAAAATAGTATGAGCAAACGTTGGGGCTCAAACTTCATAAATAGAAAAGGATAGGAAGGGCACTTTCTGCAATCACAAAAAACCCTGAAAAGTACCAACTCTACTAATTACAAAAACACCTGAGATGACACGACCTCTACCACCTAAATTAGTTCTCTGGTGTAACAAAAACTAAACAGCAGCCACAGAAAAAACTGGAAAAGGAAAATGAACAAACAACAGTGGCTGAACTAAACTGAGAGGAGCACAAGCCCCCAAGGGGACCCGGCAGACCCCCACAGAGGACAAAATGCCAAAAAAAATCACAAAAAAATAAAAGAAGAAAATGTCTTATCTGTTAGCAAAAGATGCAGGCACGAAACAGCAAGCTACAAAGTGTACAGGAATCAAAGATGAGACCAGAACAATTGATCACCGGCAACCCTGATGGGAGGGAACCTCCCTTATATAAGACCAGTCAGTAACACCTGATCTCCAATCTTCACAATCTTCATTGGATAGTTCAGTACTGTTTGTAACCACCAGAGGGAGCTTCTGCTCAGAATTCATTTCTACCACATTCACAACAGCAAGACCAGTATGTTCCAAATGTGGCGAAGTTTTGTGGCAGCGCCACCAATGTCTACACCATCCGAGACGGCTCCAGTCAGCAGGAGGCAACGTTTCCGTAAGATGGTGACAGACTACATGTCTTGGCCTCTCAGTGTACTCCCAGATGGCTCTTCCCCATTCAAGTTTTGGGTCTCTAAGCTGGATACATGGCCAGAGCTTAGCCAATATGCATTGGAGGTGCTGGCTTGCCCTGCTGCCAGTGTATTATCGGAGCGCTTCTTTAGTGGTGCAGGTGGTGTACTAACAGACTGTAGCATGCAACTATCCTCCGATAATGTAGACCGGCTTACTTTTCTGAAAATGAACAAGGCATGGATCTCGCATGAATTTGCCTGTCCGGTTTCAGATTAAATAACTGGTTGGCAACGTTATCCATGTCTCCTGTTATGTTCATCTTTCTACCACCTGAACTCTACTCCCTGGGCTACAACACTGCCAGTTGCTGCTCAGAAGTGTTGGATGCACAGATCAAAACAATCGCTGATGTGTTTGTGGGGTTCAGTAACGCCTGCTGTTCCCCTGCTGTGTGTCTGGCAAAATTGATGCTAGCTAGCTACACATGTTGAAAAAAACATGACATGTTAAAGTGGCTACTGCTACACATAGATAAGAGGCTACACCCTTATTTCTAAGCTGTAAACAAGTGAAACGTCACCTTTAAAACCATAAAATTATTAGTCTTTGTCACAAATCTGTAACAAAATAACTAATAGATTTGAGTTATTTGAAATAGAATGGAGCAGCACCAATTAGAGAAAAATGTCAAGGATGAGGCAGTGAGACACGCTCAGCAGAGTACAAGCAGCAGTGGTTGAAGAACTAACTGGAGCGGGATCTGCACTCCAATAATGAAAACCTCTGACTACAGTAAACACTGCACACAACTGTTCAGTAGCTGTGAAAGGCCCGTTTGTGTACTTCTATATTGTTTGCAACCAATGTATTGTGTACGGATGGAAGCACGTCACACTAATAGATTTGAATTATTTGAAATAGAATGGAGCAGCAACAATTAGAGAAAAATGTCAAGGATGAGGCAGTGAGACACGCTCAGCAGAGAACAAGCAGCAGTGGTTGAAGAACTAACTGGAGCGGGATCTGCACTCCAATAATGAAAACCTCTGACTACAGTAAACACTGCACACAACTGTTCAGTAGCTGTGAAAGGCCCGTTTGTGTACTTCTATATTGTTTGCAACCAATGTATTGTATACGGATGGAAGCACGTCACACTAATAGATTTGAATTATTTGAAATAGAATGTAGCAGCAACAATTAGAGAAAAATGTCAAGGATGAGGCAGTGAGACACGCTCAGCAGAGTACAAGCAGCAGTGGTTGAAGAACTAACTGGAGCATGATCTGCATTCCAAAAAAAAAAAACCTCACAGACTAGAGTGAACACTGCACACAACTGTTCACTATCTCTGAAAGGCTCCTTTGTGTACTTCTATAGTGTTTGTAACCAATGTATTGGATACGGATGGAAGCACGTCACATTAATAGATTTGATTTTTTTTAAATAGAATGGAGCAGCACCAATTAGAGAAAAATGTCAAGGATGAGGCAGTGAGACACGCTCAGCAGAGTACAAGCAGCAGTGGTTGAAGAACTAACTGGAGCATGATCTGCACTCCAAAAAAAAAACCTCACAGACTAGAGTGAACACTGCACACAACTGTTCACTATCTCTGAAAGGCTCCTTTGTGTACTTCTATAGTGTTTGCAACCAATGTATTGGATACGGATGGAAGCACGTCACACTAATAGATTTGATTTTTTTTAAATAGAATGGAGCAGCACCAATTAGAGAAAAATGTCAAGGATGAGGCAGTGAGACACTGTCATGTATAGTGTACAGTTCCTATAGCGTCTTGTGCTTGGGTGCGAGGAAAACACAGGAGACACAGGTTGATATGAAATGACTTGTATTGCTTCATACAAGCATGCTGAAAAGTTCACACAGTTTGCAGGAACAGCGACAGGAGACACAGCAGGCCAGAGTAACTTCAAGCACTACAATAAATCTCCAAAGCAGGTTCAGGATCTCTTCTCTGTACCGTAATTCCTCTGCAAACATGGATTCACCAAACAGCAGGTTTCCAGAGTCCAAAAGTGTTCCAAGGTTCCTCAGTAGGGAATAGCTGGAGTACAAGTCCAAGGTTAGCAGGAGTCAGGTCACAGACTGACTGAGGCTTGATTCAGGAGCACTGATTGTTCAGCTGAGGCTGCTTAAGAAGCAAGAGGGAAGAATCAGGGCGGGAACATGAAAACTGGAAACTCCATATTAACTGAGGGCAAGAGCTGCAGAAAGACAGAAAGCAAAATGGCCGACAGAAAACTGAGTTTCAAGGAACATGTCAACAGAGACAAAGAACCTTACATTACTCCCCCCTTAGGGACAACCTCCGGATGACCTCAGACCAGGCTTGTCAGGGTACCTCTGATGAAACTGGCGGAGCAGGCGAGGAGCATTTACATTATTGACTGGTTCCCATGAGTTGTCCTCCACTGGGTAGCCCTGCCATTTAATCAAATATTGCAACTGATTTCTGTACAACCTGGAATCTAGAATCCTTTGCACCATAAATTCTTCCTGACCATCGACCAGCACTGGGTCAGGGCAAGGAGAAGAACGTCCAGGAAACGTATTGGGTGTTGCAGCCTTTAGTAGGGATACATGAAAGACAGGGTGGATTCTCATAGTTCTGGGCAGTTGAAGACGACAAGCAACAGCACTTATAATCTTATTGATCTTATAAGGTCCAATGTACTTATGTCCCAATTTAGACTATGGAATCTTTAATTTAAGATTTCTGGTTGACAGCCAGACCAAATCTCCTACCTTGAAAGCTGGTGTAGGTTTACGAAATTTATCTGCTGCTTTCTTGTACCTTTCCTGAGCCAATTCTAGATTTTCCTTTAGAAGATCCATATTCTTTTGTAAAGAAGTGATTCTTTCAGCCACTGCCGGCAAGGGCGTATCTATGGGAAATCGAGGAAGAATGTTAGGATGATAACCTAGATTGGAGTAAAAAGGAGACTGCTTAGTGGAGGCGCTCTGAGAGTTGTTATAAGAGAACTCAGCCAGTGGAAGTAGATCCACCCAATCATCCTGTAGGTGGCAGATAAAACAGCAGAGATACTGCTCCAGGGTCTGATTGGTTCGTTCTGTCTGTCCATTAGTCTGGGGATGAAAAGCAGAAGAAAGGTTTACTTTAATGTCCAATGCTGCACAGAAATTTTGCCAAAACCTTGAAGTGAATTGCACCCCTCGATCCGAAATGACCTCATCCGGTACTCCATGTAAGCGAAACACATTCTTAATCATCAAGTCTGATGTCTGTTTTGCAGTGGGTAAGCCGACACAAGGGATAAAATGAGCTGCCTTTGTTAGACGGTCAACCACCACTAGAATGGTGTTCTTCCCTTGAGAGGTTGGTAACTCCACAATGAAGTCCATAGAAATGGATCCCCACGGGCGGGACGGGGTGGGAAGAGGTTGCAACAGACCAGTTGGTGAGGAGCGAGGTGTTTTGCATCTTGCACAGACTTCACATGAAGTGACATAGTTTAAGACATCTTTCCTGTAAGTGGGCCACCAAAAGAAACGAGAAAGAAATTCTTGTGTCTTTAGAATTCCCCTATGCCCGGCTATCTTGGAATCGTGGATGAGTTGCAATACTCTCAATCTGACTGTTTCAGGTATATACAGACGTTGTCCCTGAATCCACACACCATTCTTAAAGACAAGACTTACGTCCCTTGGGGGTTGAGCCAACAAAGAATCCGCATGGTATGCTTCCTTGATGTCCTTAAGTAGGTCTTGATTATGAATCACTCCCAGGAATCTAGAGTCAGGAAGAATAGTCTTAGGAGGAGTAAGTGGACGTGTCTCTGCTGAATGAATCCTAGAGAGTGCATCAGCCTTTCCATTGCGCGATCCTGGTCTATAAGAAATGACAAAATTAAATTGGTTTAGGAAAAGATTCCAGCGAGCCTGGCGAGGAGTCAGGCACTTAGCCGACCTGATAAATTCAAGGTTACGATGGTCTGTCAGGACGACTATTTGCTGTGCAGCTCCCTGAAGAAGGTGTCTCCATTCCTTGAAGGCGGCAATAATGGCCAACAATTCTCTATTGCCCACATCGTAGTTCCTCTCAGCCAAAGACAACTGCTGGGAAAAGAAGGCACAGGGATGCAAGACATTATTCTCACCTGTTCTCTGAGAGAGTATAGCTCCAACGGCACAGTCTGAAGCATCCACCTCTATTATGAAGGCAAGCTCGGGGTTGGGATGTACTAAGATAGGTGCGGTGGTAAATTTATCCATTAAACAGGAAAATGCTTCCTGAGCTTGCGGGGTCCAGGAGAACCTAGACTGTTTCCGGGTAAGTTGGGTGATAGGTGACACTACCTCAGAAAAATTCTTAATGAAACGTCTATAGAAGTTGGCAAACCCGATGAAACGCTGCACCTCCTTCACATTTCTAGGAATTGGCCAATCCTTGATGGCTTGGGTCTTGTTTCCATCCATACTAATCCCTTGCGTAGATAGTACATACCCCAGAAATTGAATTTCGGTCCTATGGAATTCACATTTTTCAAGTTTGATGTAGAAATGGTTTTGTCTTAGGCGTTCTAAGACCATTCTCACATGTCCATGATGTTCCTCTGTGGAGTTAGAAAAAATTAGAATATCATCCAGATAAATCACCACAAATGTATCTAGGAGATCCCTGAAGATATCATTCACGAAGTGTTGGAAAGTGGCTGGGGCGGTACTCAGACCAAAAGGCATAACTAGATATTCAAAGTGTCCATAGCGTGACCTGAAAGCAGTCTTCCATTCATCCCCAGGTCTAATACGGACCAAGTTATAGGCCCCACGGAGATCCAGTTTAGAGAAAATTTTGGCATGCCGTACTCTCTCCAACAACTCAGGGATTAAAGGCAATGGATAACGGTTTCTAATAGTAACCTTATTGAGTTCCCTATAGTCTATGCAGGGTCTCAGAGATCCATCTTTCTTCTTCACAAAGAAGATGGGTGCACCTGCGGGAGATGAAGAGGGGCGTATGAAGCCCTTGGCTAAATTTTCGTCTATATAATCCTTCAAAGCTTTTAGCTCGGGCCCCGCTAGGGGGTAGATCTTACCAAAAGGTATCTCGGCTCCAGGCAATAATTCAATTGGACAATCATATGGACGGTGAGGAGGAAGCTGATCAGCGTTCTTCTTGTCACATAAATCCACATAGTCCTGGTATACAGCTGGTAGTTCAGGGACTGACATGGTTCCTTTAGGAACAGAGCAAGCTGAAACTCCTTGACTCATCTGTTTCTTCGGAAAGTGTAATTCCTTGGTCTCCCAGTTAATCGTAGGATTCTGCGCCTGCAGCCATGGTAGCCCTAGAATAATGGGAAAGTGGGGAGAAGAGATAAGCAAAAAAGACATTTTCTCCTGATGATCTTTACCCATAAGGACCCTCAAAGGCTCTGTTTCTTGATCCACTGGTCCAGAAGTCAGTAGAGAGCCATCCACAGTCTCCATCTGTACTGGAGTAGCCTTCTTCACTGAACGTATCCCCTGTTTCAGAGCAAAGGAGATATCCATAAAATTTCCACTTGCTCCTGAGTCGATCATAGCAGAGCTAGACACCCAGACTGAGTCAACCCAGAGTTTGATGGAAAGGAAGCAATGAGAACTGTTTCTTTTACAACTCAGCTGGGACACTGCTGAGGAAACTTGAAAAATTGCAGCGTTTATACCGTCATCGTCCCCAGAACTAACAGAGTTTAAGTCCAAGAAATCAAGATCTCTTGCAGCAGATCTCTCTGGAGCCTGAGGCTCGGACATGACAGAGCTCCTCTCGCAACACTCACAGTGAATGACTGCTGCAGTAGTCTTACGAGAACGGCTGGGGCAGTTTATAATGAAGTGCCCTGACTTACCACAGTAGAAACATAGATTTTCCTTTATACGATGTTCTTTGCGTGCATCACTAACCCGTCTTTGTAAAGAGTCCACCTGCATGGGTTCAGGTTCTGGTTCCCTTGTGATCCTACTCAAAGGTTCCTTAGCTGAGGAGGGAGGTAGTAAAAGGTTAGTGCGATTATTTTCGAACCATCTCTCTTTTCAGCGTTCAGTCAGACGAGCATCAATACGGATACAATAGTTAATAAAGTCACCTAACGCAGTGGGAGGGTCGGCACGAGCAAGTTCATCCTTAATCAGTAGAGACAACCCTTTCCGAAAAATATATTTTTTAGCGGAAGTGTCCCAAGTGGTATCAAGAGCCCATCTCCTGAAATCCAGGGCATATTCGGCTACTGAACGCTTACCTTGGCGCAAAGTTAACATGGCTGCTTCAGCTGTTGCACCTCGATTGGGGTCATCAAACACCTGCCCCATGGCTGAAATAAAAGCATCAAGGTGATTCAAACAATCATCCTCAGTCTCAATCAGAGGGTTTGCCCACATCAAAGCCTTATTGGTAAGCAACATGATTATAGTAAGCACTTTGGATCGTTCAGTGGGAAATTGTGAAGCATGTGCAGAGAAAAATAAATTGCATTGATTAATAAATCCCCTGAATTTCTCACGTTCACCGCCAAAACGAAAAGGAGGTAATTTGGGGATCCCAGAACTCGGGGTTATGGCAGGAGCCTGGGCTCGTTCCTCTAGAGCCTCAATCCTGGCTCGCAATTCCTGGGTAGTCTGTCCAAACACTTGCAAATTATGATTAGTGAGGTCCTGTAGGCTTGCAAAACGGGTTTTTAAAGTCTGTACATCTGAAAGGATGGTATCAGTCACTCCGCAAAGTTCCTTTATGCGGGCCTCCATCTTCCAGATCTTTTAAGGCAGAAGTGCTGGAAGGAGAAGAGGAAAGGAAAAAAAAAAAACAAAAAAAAAAACAATAGTGTTTACCTGTGGTAACACTCAAGAGTAAAATTTTAAGGGAATGCGCTCACCTGGAATGGTTGTGAGAAGTCACAACCACTGTCATCACATAAGGTATTAAACGGACATCTGATATCCACAGTCACAGCAGACACGGCTTTCCCAGACCCAGCAGACACTAAACATTGGCTCCTGAATCTTGTCATGTATAGTGTACAGTTCCTATAGCGTTTTGTGCTTGGGTGCGAGGAAAACACAGGAGACACAGGTTGATATGAAATGACTTGTATTGCTTCATACAAGCATGCTGAAAAGTTCACACAGTTTGCAGGAACAGCGACAGGAGACGCAGCAGGCCAGAGTAACTTCAAGCACTACAATAAATCTCCAAAGCAGGTTCAGGATCTCTTCTCTGTACCGTAATTCCTCTGCAAACATGGATTCACCAAACAGCAGGTTTCCAGAGTCCAAAAGTGTTCCAAGGTTCCTCAGTAGGGAATAGCTGGAGTACAAGTCCAAGGTTAGCAGGAGTCAGGTCACAGACTGACTGAGGCTTGATTCAGGAGCACTGATTGTTCAGCTGAGGCTGCTTAAGAAGCAAGAGGGAAGAATCAGGGCGGGAACATGAAAACTGGAAACTCCATATTAACTGAGGGCAAGAGCTGCAGAAAGACAGAAAGCAAAATGGCCGACGGAAAACTGAGTTTCAAGGAACATGTCAACAGAGACAAAGAACCTTACAGACACGCTCAGCAGAGTACAAGCAGCAGTGGTTGAAGAACTAACTGGAGCGGGATCTGCACTCCAATAATGAAAACCTCTGACTACAGTAAACACTGCACACAACTGTTCAGTAGCTGTGAAAGGCCCGTTTGTGTACTTCTATATTGTTTGCAACCAATGTATTGTATACGGATGGAAGCACGTCACACTAATAGATTTGAATTATTTGAAATAGAATGTAGCAGCACCAATTAGAGAAAAATGTCAAGGATGAGGCAGTGAGACATGTTCAGCAGACTACAACCAGCAGTGGTTGAAGAACTAACTGGAGCGGGATCTGCACTCCAAAAATGAAAACCTCTGACTACAGTAAACACTGCACATAACTGTTCAGTAGCTGTGAAAGGCCCGTTTGTGTACTTCTATATTGTTTGCAACCAATGTATTGTATACGGATGGAAGCACGTCACACTAATAGATTTGAATTATTTGAAATAGAATGTAGCAGCAACAATTAGAGAAAAATGTCAAGGATGAGGCAGTGAGACACGCTCAGCAGAGTACAAGCAGCAGTGGTTGAAGAACTAACTGGAGCGGGATCTGCACTCCAATAATGAAAACCTCTGACTACAGTAAACACTGCACACAACTGTTCAGTAGCTGTGAAAGGCCCGTTTGTGTACTTCTATATTGTTTGCAACCAATGTATTGTATACGGATGGAAGCACGTCACACTAATAGATTTGATTTTTTTTAAATAGAATGGAGCAGCACCAATTAGAGAAAAATGTCAAGGATGAGGCAGTGAGACACGCTCAGCAGAGTACAAGCAGCAGTGGTTCAAGAACTAACTGGAGCATGATCTGCACTCAAAAAAAAAAAAAACCTCACAGACTACAGTGAACACTGCACACAACTGTTCACTATCTCTGAAAGGCTCCTTTGTGTACTTCTATAGTGTTTGCAACCAATGTATTGGATACGGATGGAAGCACGTCACACTAATAGATTTGATTTTTTTTAAATAGAATGGTGCAGCACCAATTAGAGAAAAATGTCAAGGATGAGGCAGTGAGACACGCTCAGCAGAGTGCAAGCAGCAGTGGTTCAAGAACTAACTGGAGCGTGATCTGCACTCAAAAAAAAAAAAACCTCACAGACTACAGTGAACACTGCACACAACTGTTCACTATCTCTGAAAGGCTCCTTTCTGTACTTCTATAGTGTTTGCAACCAATGTATTGGATACGGATGGAAGCACGTCACACTAATAGATTTGATTTTTTTTAAATAGAATGGTGCAGCACCAATTAGAGAAAAATGTCAAGGATGAGGCAGTGAGACACGCTCAGCAGAGTGCAAGCAGCAGTGGTTCAAGAACTAACTGGAGCGTGATCTGCACTCAAAAAAAAAAAAACCTCACAGACTACAGTGAACACTGCACACAACTGTTCACTATCTCTGAAAGGCTCCTTTCTGTACTTCTATAGTGTTTGCAACCAATGTATTGTATACGGATGGAAGCGCGTCACACTATAATTTCTATTGAATGGAGCAGCAAGAATTACACTAAAGAAAAAAAAAAAGAGTCTGTGAGTGACACGTGCAGATGCCTACAAACAGCGTTGGATGCAGAGCAAACTGCAGCGTCACCTGCACTCACACACACACCTTGCACAGAGCTGTTAAAACAACACTGCAAGGCAAAAGGAAGCTTTACACAGCGGTTGGTAAACTAGCCTGCCTAAAGCACAGTACACAAAATCGCAATCTCTAACTGTCCCTCAGAGTCAGCAGAGCAGCGTTCTGTCCCTTACTGAATTCACAGCACAGTGACGCTAAAATGGCGGCGGCACCTTTTATAGTGCATTCTGACATCATTTCAGCATCCAATCACAGCCATGCCATTAGTTAACATGACCGCAGCATTACAGGATGTGCCCACACTTCGTAGGATTCCTCATTGGCTGTCTAAAATCACATTGCCTCTCAAAGAATTATGGGAACTTCCGATTCCGGTATAAGATATATGGAAAATATCGGATCTAAGTATCGGAATTCCGATACAGCGAATATCGGCCGATACCCGATACTTGCGGTATCGGAAAGCTCAACTCTATCTCTTATACATTAGCCAATACCAATGTTCATGAGTTCAGCATGAGGACACAACAAGAATGGTTTCTATGGCAGAATTGTGAGGATAAAGCACTTGCTCCACAAAAATAACATTGCTACTCATCTGTTGTTTTCTAAAGTTCACCAGAAGGCTATCTGAACAATGTTTTGTAGACCAAAATAGAGCTTTTTGGTTTGAATGAGAAACATTATGTTTGGAGAAAGAAAAACATTGCATTACAGCATGAAAACCTCATACTATCTGTACCTCATACTATCTGTGTAACATGGTGGTGGTAGTTTCTCAGTTTGGGCCTATTGTGCTGGATCTAGGCTAAGACAGCTTGTCATCATTGATGAAAAGTCTTACACCAGTAACGGATTTAACAGAGCCCATGACAGCACCATGAGAGAGGGGATCTGCTCTTTAAGGACAGGAAACCTACAGACATAAAGGGTATGCCACACTAAACAACATCGCTAACGGGATCGCTAAAAAACGTCACTATTTAGCGATCCCGTTAGCGATGTTGTTGTGTGCGGCATCTACCAGCGACGTGGCCCCTGCTGTGATCTCGTTCATCACAGCGATCGTTCGGAACCCTATTTTTATCGTCGGCTTCCCGCTGGTATCGCTATATCGCTGAGTGTGGCACCTTTTTTAGCGATTTAGCGGTACTGTTGTACCGCTAAAGTCGTTAAGGAGATCGCTAACCGTGATAGCGTCCTTAACGATATCGCTAAATGTGGCCGACACTAGCGATATAGAAACAATCCCGCTAGCGATCTCATTAGTATGCGACGCTAACGAGATCGCTAGCGGGATTGTGTAGTGTGGCAGTACCTTAAAAGGGTGGCACCTCTCCCACGCATTAGTTGGATTACAGAGCATGAGAGGACCTCCCATGGTTAACAGCAAAAAAAATGCATTAATCCAAACACCAAATAATTTCTCAAAAGTGATTATGTACAAGTCAAAGTGCTCACCCACACATGAAGGGAGGGAATACAAAGGTGCTGTCATGGGATCTGAAAAATCCCGTTATCGGTAAGTAACTAAGACTTTATTCGATTCCCCATGACGGCACCACAAGAGAATTACAGAGAAGTAAGAATTTAGGGAGGGACCACAGCCTGACGCACTCGTCTTACAAATGTGAGATCGGTAGAGACACCCATATCAAGCCTATAATGCTTATAAAAAGTGAAAGGAGAAGACCATGTAGCTGCCTTACATATCTGCTAGATCGAAACCTTAGATATTTCCGCCCAATAGGCTGCCATGGCCCGTGTGGAGTGAGCCCTCAGACCTTCTGGCGCTGCCTTACCACTTGACGTATAAGCTAATGAAATGGCCTCCCTGATCCACCTAGCTAACGTGCATCTTGAAATTCTAAGTCTCTTTCCAGCACCCTGAAAGGACTCGAATTAAAAATTATCCCTTTTTCAAGGATTAGTAACTGACGTACTCTAATAGGCACCTCCTGACGTCAAGCATATCGAGCTTGACCTTCTGATTCTTAGGGTTGGGAAGGAAGGAAGGATGAACTGTCTCCTGTAACCTATCGAATTTAGAAGAGCTATCTTTGGTAAGTAAGATGGATCTGGCTTCAAGATAACTATCCTCAAAGACTCGGGTGTATGGTGGAAGTCTGGAAAGGGCCTGAATATCACTAATTCTTCGGGCAGATGTCAATGCTACGAGAAGGGCTGCATTAAGGCAAAGAACCTTTATTGGGGCTGACTTAAGGGACTCAAATGGAGATTCTGTCATAGCTGTTAGCACTTGGTTTAGGTCCCATGGCATTATTCTCTTTTTAAGGATGGGCCTAGATCTAGTCAATGTCTTAATATATCTAGTTACCCAGTAATTCCCTGCCAGATAATAACTAAACAGGACAGCCAGAGCTGATACCTGGACTTTGAGAGTGCTAGTGGATAGACCCATCTCAAAACCTTTTTGTAGGAACCCCAGAATCCGACTTCCCCCCCAATTTTTGTATTCGAGATGGACAGAAATTTTCTCCAAGTTGTGGCGTAAATCTTGATCATGGTCACTTTCCTGCTCTTTAGTAGAGTGGCTACCAAATTAGGATAAAAACCTTTTTCTCCTCAACAGCACCCTCTCAAATTCCACGCCATGAGATGAAGGCTGGACATTCATGGATGGCAGACTAGCCTTTCAGAGAGAAGATTCGGGAGCTAAGGTAGTATCCATGGATTGGTGACTGACATTGTCCTTAGCCACAAAAAACATGGCCATTTGGGCCAAAAGAAAGCGATTACAATAATGCTTGCCCTGTCTTCTCTGACCTTCCTTACTACCAATGGCAACAGGGCTAACGGAGGGAAGGGATAAGCAAGTCTGAAGTTTCACTGGACAAGGAAGGTATCTACTACCAGTGGCTCTTCCCTGGGGTTGAGGGAGCAGAACTGTTCTACCTTTCTGTTTCCTCTGGTGGCAAAGAGATCTATGTCCGGACCACCCCACATCTGTACAATCCACTCGAGAATGGCCTGATTCAGTGCCCACTCTCCCTGCCTGAGCTGGTTGTGACTCAAAAAGTCCGCTTTGATGTTTTCCTCTTATGTGAAGAGCAGATAATGATAGGAGGAGGTTTTCTCACTTACTAGCCACTAGTCGACACTTCTTAAATCTCAGAGTCTAGAATTAGCCCTAGAAACTCCTGCACCTTTAGGGGCTTTAGCCACGAAATTTTAAGGTTCAACAGTCACCCCAATCGTTCTAAAGTGGCACTGGCCATTATTTCTTTCACATCGGTGCCACAGGTGCATATGTCGTGGCTGTTTCACAGTCACAACACATGCATGGAGAGCCTATTTATTGAGCTCTCCATGCACGTGTTGCGACTGTCACACAGCCGCAACACATGCAGCTGCGGCGCCGAACAGCTCTTTATCTGGAGCGCTCCAGGTATCCAGGTTACTGAAGCAGCTATTCAGTAAGCGCTATAGCTATTCGGATTAGCTCTTATCCGAACTTATTCAAAGTTATTCGATCATCCCAAGTGTCGAGCAATGACGAGCCAACCTGGCTACTATAAGAAAATTATCTAGATAGGGATAATCAAGACATTTCTTTTGCGCAGATGTGCCATGCCCTCTGCCACTACCTTGGCAAAAACCCGAGGGGCAATAGTTAGACCAAATGTGAGAGCTCTAAACTGAAAGTGTCCAATTATGCCTCCTAGGGCCACCGCAACCCTGAGGAATCGTTGATGTTCTGCATGTATAGGCACATGGTAGTACGCACTTTGAGATCCAACACTACCATGAAACAGTTTTTAAAAATTTATTTTTATTGCCGACCATATAGATTCCATCTTCAAGGGGCGCACTTTCAAGAACTTGTTTACAGCTATTAAGTTTAGAATGGTTCTGAAGAAACCATCTGGCATCACAATTAGAAAGAGGGGGAATAGAACCCTTTACCTCTTTCTGACAAGGGAACCTCCACCAGGACAGCCTTATGCGACAGTCCCAGGACTTCTGATTCCTGGGCTTGTTGTTCCACGGATGAGGATCGGGAAGGAGTTATCATAAATATGTCTAGTCGGATTGAAAGAAATTCCAAAATCATTCACCTGGGCCAGCAGTCATTGAGGTGGTTTCTTATGACCACGATAAGAGTTTCAAAACATAAACCCCCTACCTTTCCTCCTTCGATCATCCCACTTTGCCCAGTCCTTGGAAGGATTCCCATGGTTAAATCTTCTCCTACTACTAAAGGGACGTCTGTAGGAGGGAATCGACAGACTAGGAAACTTTTTCTTATGGTCTCCTACTTTCTCCAGAAGCTCATTCAGGACTGACCCAAAGAGGTACTCCCCCTTGCATGGACTGGTGCAAAGTTTAGATCTGGTCAACATCCCAGGCCAGCATTTCAGCCACAATGCTCTCCAGCCTGCATATGAGAGGGATGCAGCATTTTGTTATGTTTCGGTAGCTGAGGAGTACAGGTAAAAAAGGAAATACACCAGAGCAGTTGGAAACTATGAGATTGCAGTACCCTGACTAACCACCACAACTAGAGGCAGCCGTGGGGCGTTCCTACGTTGGTCCTAGATGCCTCGTCACAGCCTGAGAAACTAACTACACCTAAAGATAGAAAGAGGAAAGCTATCTGCCCCGGAGCAGATCCCCAAAGAACATAGAAAGCCCCCAAACATGTAATGGCGGTTAGACAAGAAGAAATACTGACACAGACAGAAAATAGTATGAGCAAACGTTGGGGCCCAAACTTACTAAATAGAAAAGGATAGGAAGGGCACTTACTGCAATCCCAAAAAACCCTGAAAAGCACCAACTCTACTAATTCCAAAAACACCTGAGATCACATGACCTCTACCACCTAAATTAGTTCTCTGGTGTAACCAAAATCAAAACAGCAGCCACTGAAAAAACTGGAAAAAGCAAATGTACAAACATCAGTGGCTGAACTGAACAGAGAGGGCAAAAGCCCCCAAAGGGGACCCTGAAGGCCCCCACAGAAGTGCAGAACAAAATGCAAAAATCAAGCACAAAAACAAAAAGAAGAAAATGTCTTATCTGTTAGCAGGAGATTCAGACACGACACAGCAGGCTACCAAGGAAACAGGAATCAAGGATTGAGACCAGAACAATTGATCACCGGCAACCCTGATGGGAAGGCGACTCCCTTATATAAGACCAGTCAGTAACACCTGATTCCCAATCCTCACAATCTCCACTGGACAGTCCAGTACCGTTTGTAACCACCAGAGGGAGCTTCTGCTCAGAACTCATTTCCAGCCTATTCACAACAGCTTTTGCTACCAATCTGACAGAGTCCACTGAGGCATCTGATAAGAACGCTGCGGAACCCTGTGTCATTGGTAGTGTTGTTAGTATAGTCTCTCTAGAAGCTCTCCTTCAGCTGGGTTTCTAGTTGATCCAACCAGACCATCAAAGACCTGGCCATACATGTAGCTGCTACAGCTGGTCTTAGAGCTCCTGCCAACATCTCCCAGGTGCCCTTAAGAAATGTGACCACCTTCTTGCCTAGTGGGTCCTTTAAAGTCCCATGTCCTCAAAGGGCAATGAGGATTTTTTAGACGCCTTGGGCACTGCTGCATCTAGTTTCAGGGCTTTATACCAGGACAATGACACAGGATCCTCAAAAGGATATCTCCTTTTAAAAGCTGGGGAAGGGAACCTTTCCTCTCTGGCCTTTTCCACTTTCAATGCATGAGAGTGGACCCTGTCATTTAAGGGAAGGAGCTGCAGTTCCTCTGGTCCAGACCCCCAAATATGACATGCTGTACTGACATTTCGAGCTTAGACTCCACTATCCGCATAGTATCCCTGATAGCCTTCACCTACTTATCCACGTGGTCTATAGGAAAGCAGGAGCGACTAGAGCCGTTATCCGAAGAGGGAGATGCTGAAGCAGATGACCTGGAGGAATCATCACCCCTGAGAGAGTCACTAGAAATGTCCGATTCAGGGGACCTAGTCTTTATCCTCTTTTTCTTCCCCTTATGGGCCTCTTCCTGGGATAGGGACCTCATTGACTCATTTACATCTGCCGTAATAATCTCATTTAAACTAGTAGCAAAATCAGGTGTTGCTTCTGCTACTGTCTGCTGAATGCAAGACTGGTACAGTCTCTTTTGGCAAGAATCCGGCAAGGGGGACCTGCAAAGTTGTCAAGGGTGTACTAGATGCAACAGACTGTCGCTCTGCATCTAGCTGCAGGTCTCTGCGTTTGGCATTACAGACGCCTCCCTAATCCTTCTGACTCTTGGACCCAGTGGCAACCTCCCTCCTGCTCTGGTTGACAGACCTGGTCCTGGGTGTTTATAAATTCCCAGTCTGCTGCAGCTAGCTGTCGATGATATTCACATTTTTCCCTTGTGAAGACTTGGAGCTATAGCAGTCAGACAACTTCCTCTCTGGAGCTGTTTGAGGACGTTTGGTGTTACCTCTCTGAGTCTGCTCAAGCCAAGTTCATTCCTCTTGTATGCCTACCTTTTTGTCTTTAGTTTACAGCTGCTCTGTTGACTCTATCCTCTTTAAAAAAGGATCATGGGCCAGGAAGCATGAAGATCAGTGCAGGTGTCCTTTTAAATCCTTAGGACACACCCCAATCTGGCACCCCCGGAAATCTGGGTCAGCAGGTCTCTCATGGTCTCCTGTGCCATTTTTCTGATGACTTTCACTCCCCGAACCAGCCGGCCGCATTCCGCAGCTGCGCCACGCTCCCGGGCACGTAATCAGGGCCCGCCCTATGCATCATCAGCGTCCTGCCACAGACACGTCACCAGGGCTCGCCTCAGACGCATCACCAGTGCTTGCCCCGGACACGTCATCCGGGCCTGCCCCATACACCCTCGGAGCAAGCCTCAGGCAGTCACCGCTCAAGACATCGTCAGCTGGTCCAGGCTCATAGTCACCAGTCTTCGGTACCAACCATATTCGAGCTGGTACTCCTACCCAGATACCGCACACCTGCTCCTCTCACTACCGTGCAGTCCCCTGGACCCACTGTTGCGCTTCCAGGGACCGTGCACCGGCCGAGGCAGGGGATGTCTGCTGTCTGATCCGACCAGCCGGTCAGGCAATGAGTTATTCCATCTTCTACCTTCTTCAACAGGTATTTCTGTAAGAGATTCACTCGTCAATGACAGGAAACCAACTGATGCGTGGGAGAGGTGCTGCCCTTTTATGTCTATAAGTTTCTTGTCCTTGAACAGGGATCCCCTCTCTCGTGGTGCTGTCATGGGGGATTGAATAAACAATTCTGAATCTTGTTAGCAAAATCTATGCTGAATCTCAAGAAAACTTGAGTTATGAAGCAAGACAATTACCAAAGCCCAAGTCAAAGTCTTGACCTTACTCCTGCAGAAATGTGGAAGAACCTGAAGTGAAAAGCTCATAGCTGAAAACCCACCAATATAACAGAGTGGAAGATCTTCTATAGGGAGGAATGGGTTAAAATTTCTCCATGCCGATGTGCAAGATTAATGCTTTAGTATTGCATTATACAGTAAAAATAACAATCTATTATGAAGCCTTGGGCTTCACAGGAGCACAAAGATGGCAGCAGCGGGGGTTTTCAGTAGGCCTCTATCACTATCTGACATCCCCACCATCATCATCGGTGACTTTAATATCCCTATTGACACCCGCCAGCCAGTAGCCTCCAAATTCCTGTCACCTACTTCATCCTTTGCACTTACTCAGTGGTCCTCCACAGCCACCCACACAGATGGACATACATTTGTCACGCTGTCTAATGATATGTATACAATGTCAGTAAACTATTAATACAGGAACAACACTCTATACAACAACTAGTATAGCAACATCAGCATGTAAGTATAGAATAGATTTACCTGACACGATATCTGCTGAACTCAGGGTTAATCTTGAGGACTTGATGAGCTGAAACAGGAAAGAGGTGGACTGGGATCTAACCTGACCCTAAACTGGGGTCCTAACTAATCCCTCACCTTGGAGGTACTGATAATGGTTCAGAGGTCCAAGTCTCCAACCTAACCCTGTCTCCTATCAGACCCTGAACCCTGTAATCAGTCCTAAGAAGTATCCTGACTACCACCAAAGGGATATGGGCTGATCTCAGCTAAATACACAGATTAGACATATAAGACAGACAGGATAACACTCGCTTGCATACACACTCAAACACCAAAGGAACATAAATGGTCTGGGAAATAAACTCTAACCAAGTTGAGCTTAGAACAACTAAGGAGCTCACAACTAAAGTCTATACAGATTCATTCCTATCTGTGGTCTGCATGAAGGTTTCACTGGCAACTCCCCAAGCAGACAACCAGGAATTTAAAGGAAACCAATCAACAAATAATCAATTGCAGCCGGCAGAAACTGCACACAGTCCCAGCACCGAGCACAGACAGAATTAACTCCCTAGCTGCCAAACACAAAGAAACAGCAGATCAGCTGTGAGAAGTCAAAATGTGCAACCGCGACGATCTTCGTGGCAATGTACACATGACAGTACCCCCCCTTCTACGAGGGCCTCCGGACCCTCAGGGCCAGGCCTGCCCGGGTGAGTTCTGTGGAAGGTCCGAACCAAACGATCTGCGTTAACATCAGACGCAGGGACCCACGTCCTCTCCTCTGGACCATACCCCTTCCAATGCACCAAGTACTGAAGGGACCGGCGATTCAGACGTGAGTCAATGATCTTTGATACTTGAAATTCCAAGTTACCATTGACCAACACAGGAGGAGGAGGTAGAGGTGACAGTATGACTGGTGCCACATACCTTTTAAGTAATGACTTGTGGAACACATTATGAATTTTAAACGTAGGAGGGAGGTCCAGACGAAATGCCACAGGATTAATTATGGAACTGATCCTGTACGGCCCGATGAATCTGGGACCCAGTTTCCAGGAGGGCACCTTAAGTTTTATATTCCTGGTAGACAACCATACCAGATCGTTCACATTCAGATCTGGACCAGAAACTCTCCTCCTATCAGCCATACGTTTGTAACGGTTCCCCATCACACTCAGATTATTCAATACACCTCTCCACACAGAAGCAAGTGACGACGAGAAACGCTCCTCCTCAGGAACCCCAGAAGGGCCCCCCCCATTGAAAGTACAAAACTGGGGATGGAAACCATATGCCCCAAAAAACGGGGACTTACCAGTGGACTCGCTCCGCCTGTTGTTAAGAGCGAACTCTGCCAGAGGCAAGAAAGAAGACCAGTCCTCTTGGTTCTCTGAAACAAAACACCGGAGATATGTCTCTAAGCTCTGATTCAGACGCTCTGTCTGACCATTGGTCTGCGGATGAAAAGCCGAGGAAAATGACAATTGCATCCCCCGACGTAAACAAAATGCCCTCCAAAATTTGGACACAAACTGAGACCCCCTATCTGACACCACATCAGAAGGCAACCCATGAAGTCTAACGATCTCCCTAATGAACACCTGCGCCAGAGTTTTAGCATTAGGGAGTGCAGGAAGAGCAACGAAATGTGCCATCTTACTGAACCTGTCAACAACCACCAGTATGACAGTATTCCCTGACGACGGAGGAAGGTCCGTAATGAAGTCCATAGATAAATGAGTCCATGGACACTCCGGAAGTTTCAAGGGTAAAAGGGTCCCAGACGGACGGGTATGAGAGGTTTTAGAGCGAGCACACACCCCACATGACGCGACAAAAGTTATAACATCTTTATTAGCATTAGGCCACCAAAACCGGCGAGAAAGGAGATCTAAAGTAGCCTTACTCCCTGGATGTCCTGCTAGAGCAGAATTATGATGTGCCTCAATAACCTTTTGTCTCAACAGATTTGGGACAAACAGTCTCCCTGGAGGTCCTGCAGGGGCGTCCCCTGAGCCTCTAACACCTCCTCCTCAAGCTCAGAAAATACAGCCGACACTACCACCCCCTCCTGAAGGATAGGACTCGGGTCATCCGTTTTCCCGGCCCCTGGGAAACTGCGAGACAAGGCATCAGCCTTTACATTCTTAGACCCCGGGCGATAAGTGACGACAAAATTAAACCTGGTAAAAAACAACGACCATCGAGCTTGTCTGGAATTCAGACGCTTAGCGGATTCCAAATACAACAGGTTCTTGTGATCAGTAATAACGGTAACCGGGTGGACTGCCCCCTCCAAAAAGTGACGCCATTCTTCAAAAGCTAACTTAATGGCCAAAAGTTCCCTATTGCCGATATCATAATTCCTTTCGGCGGACGACAATTTCTTAGAAAAGAAAGCGCACGGATGCCATTTACCAGGGGACGGACCCTGGGACAATATAGCACCCACCCCTACGTCAGACGCATCCACCTCCACAATGAACGGCTGAGATGCATCTGGTTGGATGAGAACGGGTGCCGAAGAGAAAACATTTCTTCAAAGAGGAAAAGGCTTGGCAAGCTTTGTCCGACCATTTAGAAAAATCCGTCCCTTTTCTTGTCATGTCAGTGAGAGGTTTGACGACAGATGAGAAATTACAAATACATTTCCGGTAGTAGTTAGCAAACCCCAAAAAACGCTGCAAAGCCTTAAGATCCCCTGGCTGATCCCATTCAAGCACTGCTCTCACCTTTTCAGGGTCCATACGGAAACCGGAGGCTGACACCAAAAAACCCAAAAACTGAAGTTCCTGTATGGCAAATACACACTTCTCCAGTTTGGCGTATAGTTTATTGTCTCGCAAGATCTGCAACACCTGTCTCACATGCTCCTGATGAGACACAAGATCTGGCGAGTAAATTAAAATGTCGTCCAAATATACAACCACAAACAGCCCCACAAGGTGACGAAAAATGTCATTAACAAAATGTTGGAATACTGCTGGTGCAGTAGTCAGACCAAAAGGCATGACAAGGTTCTCATAATGTCCCTCCGGCGTGTTAAACGCCGTTTTCCACTCATCCCCTCTTTTATCCTAATCAGATTATACGCCCCCCCTGAGATCCAATTTAGAGAACCATTTGGCGCCAACAATTTGATTGAAGAGATCAGGAATAAGAGGGAGTGGATACGGATCTCGAACAGTAATCTGATTAAGTTCGCGGAAATCCAAGCAAGGGCGTAGGCCTCCATCTTTCTTCTTCACAAAGAAGAACCCCGCGGCTACTGGGGAAGATGAAGGTCTAATATGCCCTTTGGCCAGACTTTCAGAAATATAATCTTTCATAGCCTGCCTCTCAGGACCAGAAAGATTATACAACCTAGCTTTAGGCAACTTAGCATCAGGAAGGAGATTAATAGAGCAGTCATACACGCGATGAGGAGGCAACTCCTGACACCCCTCCTCAGAGAAAACATCCCCAAAATCCTCCAAAAAAGGAGGCAATGTACTAGGCACGACCGCACTGATGACTGTGTTCATGCAGTTGCTTTTGCAAAACTCACCCCATTGGCTTATTTCTCTGGACTGCCAATTAATCACAGGGTTATGTTTAACCAACCAAGGAAGTCCCAACACAATGGGAGTAGGTAGACCCTCCAACACATAACAAGATAATTGTTCCCTATGTATTGCCCCTACCCGAAGGTCAATGTTATGAACCTCATGAACAAAGCTACCTTGGCCGAGAGGCCTGGCGTCAATGGAGAATATAGGGATCGGTTTGACCAATACACTCAGATGCATACCTTGAGCCTGAGCAAACTGAGCGTCAACCAGATTAGCCCCGGAACCACTATCAAGAAGAACAGACAATCTCTCCACTCTCGTACCAACTACCACCTCCACTGGTACAAGGAACTGAGAAGAACTGGCGGATGAAATACATACTCCCAGGTTGTCGTCCACCACACAACCTGGGATTAACAGTTTTCCGGCGACTTTTGGCTCAACAAGGCACGGGATGGACATTCTCCAACAAAATGTCCCTCTTTCCCGCAGAAAAAACATCTTCTAGTCCTGCGGCGTACCGCCAATCCCCTCCTACGAAATGATGTCCCTCCCAACTGCATAGGCTCATCCGAACAGACAAGGGGAACCCTCAACATAAGGGACTTTAGTGGTAGGTTGAGAAACAACAGGGAGTGGGGTTACCTCACCCCTCTCCCGAAGCCGTCTATCAGTACGGATAGCTAAGGCCATAGCAGCCTCCAGTGAATGAGGAGACTCATACTGAGCCAAAACGTCTTTTAATTTATCAGAAAGCCCATGACAAAACTGGCTCCTAAGAGCTGGGTCATTCCACTGAGTATCTGTGGCCCATCTACGAAACTCAGAAGCAAATTCCTCTGCAGGACGATCTCCCCGCTGTATCTTACGTAATTTTGTCTCAGCAAGAGAGACCCGATCTGGGTCATCATATACCAATCCCAGGGCAGTAAAAAATTGATCTACAGACAGTAGAGCCGGGGATCCCGGAGGAAGGGAAAATGCCCAGGATTGAGGGTCCCCTTGCAGAAGTGAGATAACAATTCCCACTCTCTGCTCATCACTCCCTGATGATCGAGGCCGAAGCCGAAATTACAATTTACATGCCTCCCGGAAAGTGAAAAATTTGTCTCGCCCACCAGTGAACCTGTCCGGGAGAGCTACTTTAGGTTCAACTCTGGTTTGCTCCAGGGTAGACAAAACTTTGGACTTAATGTCCGTCAGCTCCATGGATAATCCCTGCAACTGCAGAGCCAGCTGGGCTACTGGATCCATGGTAACTGGAGATAATTTTTATGGCCAGTGAAAATGTCACGCTGTCTAATGATATGTATACAATGTCAGTAAACTATTAATACAGGAACAACACTCTATACAACAACTAGTATAGCAACATCAGCATGTAAGTATAGAATAGATTTACCTGACACGATATCTGCTGAACTCAGGGTTAATCTTGAGGACTTGATGAGCTGAAACAGGAAAGAGGTGGACCGGGATCTAACCTGACCCTAAACTGGGGTCCTAACTAATCCCTCACCTTGGAGGTACTGATAATGGTTCAGAGGTCCAAGTCTCCAACCTAACCCTGTCTCCTATCAGACCCTGAACCCTGTAATCAGTCCTAAGAAGGATCCTGACTACCACCAAAGGGATATGGGCTGATCTCAGCTAAATACACAGATTAGACATATAAGACAGACAGGATAACACTCGCTTGCATACACACTCAAACACCAAAGGAACATAAATGGTCTGGGAAATAAACTCTAACCAAGTTGAGCTTAGAACAACTAAGGAGCTCACAACTAAAGTCTATACAGATTCATTCCTATCTGTGGTCTGCATGAAGGTTTCACTGGCAACTCCCCAAGCAGACAACCAGGAATTTAAAGGAAACCAATCAACAAATAATCAATTGCAGCCGGGAGAAACTGCACCCAGTCCCAGCACCGAGCACAGACAGAATTAACTCCCTAGCTGCCAAACACAAAGAAACAGCAGATCAGCTGTGAGAAGTCAAAATGTGCAACCGCGACGATCTTCGTGGCAATGTACACATGACAACATTAGACCTCATCTTCACCCGCCTCTGTTCGCTATCTAATCTCACAATCTCTCCCCTTCCCCTATCAGACCACCACCTTCTCACCTTCTCATCCCTGTCCTCTTCACCTGCTTCCTATGTCCAGCCACTGGCACATCCTTGCCGAAACCTCGCACACCTAGACATTCACAGACTCTCAGACTCTCTTCTACCTCTGTCCTCTACGACACAGACAGCGCCACCGCTTTCTATAACACCACCCTCACATCTGCCATAGACTCAGTCGCCCCTCTCATGCACGGCAAAGTGCGACAAATCAATAGGCAACCCTGGCACAACAATCTCACCAAAAAACTTTGACAATCATCCAGGGTCGCGGAGCGGCATTGGAAGAAAACACGCCTGCCAGACGACTTCACTGCTTTCAAACAAGCTACACTTGCCTTCAAAATAGCCCTCACCTCTGCTAAACAGACCTATTTCACAAACCTTGTATCTTCATTATCCTACAATCCAAAACAACTGTTCAGCACATTCAACTCTCTCCTCCGCCCACCACTGCCACCTCGAACTCCCCTCATCTCTGCCGAGGAGTTTGCCACCTACTTCAAAAATAAGATCGACCAAACAAGGCAAACCTTTACTGTTCCACCACCCCAACCACTCCATATACCAGACCTCTGCCCTTCCCTACTAACCTCCCTCTCCAACATCACTGAAGGAGAGCTTACTCATCTCATTTTCAAATCACACCTTACCACCTGTGCACTTGACCCCATCCCTTCCCACCTGCTCCCCAACCTCACTAACACGCTCATCCCAGCCCTAACCTATCTCTTCAACCTATCGCTATCTTCTGGTACCTTCCCCTCTGCCTTCAAATATGCCACCATCACACCCATCCTCAAAAAAACAAACCTTGACCCAACTGCTATGCCCAGCTATCGCCCAATATCATTGCTCCCGTTTGCTTCCAAACTCCTTGAGCAGCATGTCCACGCTCAACTTTCCTCCCATCTCTCATCTAACTTTCTCCTTGACAACCTCCAATCTGGCTTCCGCCCCCTCCACTCCACTGAAACTGCCCTGACCAAAATTACTAATGACTTACTCACAGCCAAAGCTAACAGACAGTTCTCCATCCTCCTCCTCCTTGACCTGTCCTCTGCCTTTGACACAGTGGACCACTGCCTACTGCTACAGATTCTTTCTTCCCTTGGCATCAAAGACCTTGCCCTGTCCTGGATCGCCACTTACCTTTCCGACCGCACATTCAGCGTCTCCCACTCCCACACTACCTCCTTATCCCGCCCTCTCTCTGTTGGAGTCCCTCAAGGCTCTGTCCTGGGGCCCCTACATTTTTCCATCTATACCCTTGGCCTAGGACAACTCAAAGTCCCATGGCTTCCAGTACCACCTGTATGCGGACGACACTCAGATCTACCTCTCTGGCCCAGATGTCACCTCTCTGCTGTCCAGAATCCCGGAGTGTCTATCAGCCATATCCTCCTTCACCTCTCGCTTCCTAAAACTCAGTGTAGACAAAACTGAACTCATCATCTTTCCTCCACCCCACGTAACTTCCCTACCTGATCTATCTTTTATGGTAAATGGCATCACGATCTCTCCCGCACCTGAAATCCGCTGCCTCGGAGTAACTCTCGACTCTGCCCTGTCCTTCAAACCACACATCCAAACTCTTGCCACCTCCTGTCGCCTCCAACTTAAAAACATTTCCAGAATCCGTCCCTTCCTCAGCCTTCAATCTACTAAAACTCTTGTGCATGCCCTCATCATCTCCCGCCTCGATTACTGCAACACCCTCCTCTGTGGCCTCCCCGTCAACTCTCTTGCACCACTCCAGTCTGTCCTCAACTCTGCTGCCCGACTAATCCACCTCTCCCCTCGCTACTCCCCTGCTTCTCCCCTCTGCAAACCCCTCCACTGGCTCCCAATTCCCCAACGAATCCAGTTCAAACTACTAACACTGACCTACAAAGCCGTCCACAACCTGTCCCCTCCCTATAGCTCTGAACTAATCTCCCAATATCTTCCTTCACGTAATCTTCGATCCTCCCAAGACCTCCTACTATCCTCCACACTTATTCGCTCCTCACACAACCGCCTCCAAGATTTCTCCCGAATATCCTCCATCCTCTGGAATTCCACGCCTCAACATGTACGATTATCCACCACCCTTGGATCCTTCAGACAGAACCTGAAAACCCATCTCTTCAGGAAAGCCTACAGCCTGCAATAACCATTCCGCCTCGCCGCCACCACCCGAGCTTCCGCGTCGCCGCCACCACCTGAGCTGCCGCCTCGCCGCCACCACCACCAGGGCTGCCGCACCCCCGACCTTCTGTTTCTTCCCCATTATCCCGTAGAATGTAAGTCCGCAAGGACAGGGTCCTCTCCCCTCTGTACCAGTCTGTCATTGTAAATTTGTTTACTGTAAACGATATCTATAACTTTGTATGTAACCCCTTCTTATGTACAGCACCATGGAATTAATGGCGCTATATAAATAAATAATAATAATAATAATAATCAGTACCCCACGATGGTGTCAAGACCAAAGAGAATTCAGCTAACATTTTCCCAGAGCGATATAAGAAATGCATGAGGCCCACTGTACCCTTCCCTGCCAGTGGAGTGGTGCTTTGTGCAGTGGTCAGTAACTTTGTGTTTGTTCAACATTTCATATTCAATTCAGCACAAACTGAAATAGTGGTGACCTATGTACATACAGACTCAATCAATAAAAAACATTGTTTTAATGGTCAATTTCTAGACCCTTCTGTTCCAGCAAAAAGAAGTAAACAGGGTATGGTAACATAGGACCCAAGGCTAATGCAAAAAAAATGAAACAATTATGGGTTCAGGCACACATCATTGTTCAGCAGAGTAATATGAGAAGCCTTAGGAAATCAATGTAAAAGATATCCCAGTAGGTATACGGCAGAAGAACATGTAAAAAAAAAAACTGGAATCACTGTTTGGCAACTGGATTTCATAACTGACATCCATTTACATTTCCAGCGTCTCCTGTATTGGGCAAGTACTGTAGGTCATTTTACCTATATCCATCACTCTGTACAAACCTCACAAGGGAAACAGGGCTTTTTGTGGCCTACCATATATAACTTGTACTATCAGGTTCTTTCACCCTTAGCATACCATATAAGACAAGGGGTAAGTTCATACCTAGCCTTTTTGACGAGTTTTCTTTTGCATGAAAAAAATAATTATATGGGCTGAAAACCACAGTGCACATTATTCACATATTGCAGAAGGGGATTTTTTTTTAAATATATATAATATTCATCATGTAAACTAGGGGGCAGTTCACTGAGGTATCAGTGACCTGTCATAAGCCATACAGATGAATATCTAATTAGAGCACCACATGAAGCCCCCCACAGCCCCGCCCCAGTGCACGAGCATATCACTAACCCCTTTACCCCAGATGGTGGTTTGCACGTTAATGACTGAGCCAATTTTTACAATTCTGACCACTGTCCCTTTATGAGGTAATAACTCTGGAACGCTTCTATGAATCCTGGTAAGTCTGACATTGTTTTCTCGTGACATATTGTACTTCATGATAGTGGTAAAATTTCTCTGATATGACTTGCATTTATTTGTGAAAAAAAAACGGAAATTTGGCGAAAATTTTGAAAATTTTGCAATTTTCCAACTTTGAATTTTCATGCCCTTAAATCACACAGATATGTCACACAAAATACTTAATAAGTAACATTTACCGCATGTCTACTTTACATCAACACAATTTTGGAACCAAATTTGTTTTTTGCTAGGAAGTTATAAGGGTTAAAAGTTAAACAGCAATTTCTCATTTTTACAACACCATTTTTTTTTAGGGACCACATCACATTTGAAGTCACTTTGAGGGGTCTATATGATAGAAAATACCCAAAAGTGACACCATTCTAAAAACTATACCCCTCAAGTTGCTCAAAACCACATTCAAGAAGTTGATTAACCCTACTGGTGCTTCACAGGAATTTTTGGAATGTTTAAAAAAAATTTCACAAAAAATTTACTTCTGATCCAAATTTTTTTTATTTCACAAGGGTAAAAGTAGAAATTGGACCCCAAAAGTTATTGTGCAATTTGTCCTGGGTACGCTGATACCCCATATGTGGGGGAAACCACTATTTGGCCGCATGGCAGAGCTCGGAAGGGAAGGAGCTCCATTTGACTTTTTCAACGCAAAATTGGCTGGAATAGAGATCGGACGCCATGTCGCATTTGGAGAGCCCCTGATGTGCCTAAATAGTGGAAACCCCCCACAAGTGACCCCATTTTGGAAACTAGACCCTCTAAGGAACTTATCTACTTGTGTGGTGAGAACTTTGAACCCCAAAGTGTTTCACTAAAGTTTATAATGCTCAGCGGTGAAAAAAAACAACATTTTTTTTCCACAAAAATGATTTTTTTAGCCCCCAATTTTTATATTTTCCCAAGGGGAAAAGAAGAAATTGGACCCCAAAAGTCATTGACCTATTTGTCCTGAGTATGCTGGTTCCTCATATGTGGGAGAACACTACTGTTTGGGCACACGTCGGGGCTCGGAAGGGAAGTTGTGACATTTGAAATGCAGACTTTGATGGAATGGTCGGCGGGCGCCATGTTCCATTTGCAGAGCCCCTGATGTGCCTAAACAGTGGAAACCCACAAGTGACCCAATTTTGGATACTAGACCCCCCAAGGAACTTATCTAGATGTGCCTTAACAATGGCAATGCCCAACAAGTGCCCCCTTTTTGGAACTAATCTGTTTCCTGGTGTGTGAATTTTTTAAATGACTCCGGATCTCACTGCAGCTCAGCCCGGCTGGGAACAGAGCCCAGTGACCAGATATAACTGTGGTGACTTCAATGAGATCCCCACTAACACCGTGAGCCATGAGCACTCACAGTGCAAGCGGGTATCTCACCGCAGCTCAGCCTGGCTGGGAACGGAGCCCAGTGACCGGAGGTAACCTCTATGACGTCACCCCCGGTTACTGACGCTGCGCTCCTAGCAGCTCATTCACCAGTGGTTCTCCGCGTGGACAGTCGCATCTTGACACCGCCCAGGTTGAAAACGAATGTTTTTATGTTTGGCAGCTGTCACACACTAAGACGTCTTTTATTGCAAAAAATAGTTTTTGCATCACCACATTTTCAGAGCTATAATTTTTCCATATTTTGGTCCACAGAGTCATTTGAGGTCTTGTTTTTTGCTGGACGAGGTGATGTTATTATTGGTACCATTTTCGGGCAAATTATATTTTTTGATCGCTTTTTATTCCAATTTTTGGGAGGCAGAATGAGCAAAAACCTGCAATTCATGAATTTCTTTTTTTTTGGGGGGGGGGTGTTTATGCCGTTCTGTGTGTGGGAAAATTGATAAGGCAGTTTTATTCTTCGGGTCAGTACGATGACAGTGATATCTCATTTATATTTTTTTGTTTTGGCGCTTTTATACAATAAAAACTATTTTATAGAAAAAATAATTGTTTTTGCATCACTTTATTCTGAGAGCTATAACTTTTTTATTTTTCCGCTGATGGAGCTGTGTGGTGGCTTGTTTTTTGTGGGACATGATGACATTTTCAGCTGTACTATGTTTATTTATATCCGTCTTTTAGATCGCGTGTTATTCCACTTTTTGTTTGGTGATATGATAGTAAAGTATTGTTTTTTGCCTTTTTTTTCATGTTCACTAAAGGGGTTAACTAGTGGGACAGTTTTATAGGTCGGGTCGTTGTGGACGCAGCGATACCAAATATGAGTACTTTTATTGTTTTGTTTTTTTTCATTAAAATATTTAGTGATGTAATATATATATTGATTTTTTTATTATTTTTTATTTTCTTTTTATATTTTTACAATTATTTAAAAAAAATTTTTTTACTTGTTCCTTACTTTTTTACTGCAATCATTTTTTTCAGGCTGATCACTTCTATAGCATGCAGATGAAGCAGCATCTGCATGCTATAGAAACCGTCAGCGCTGCACTGACAGGGAGACATGCTGATCATGCACTGCGCATGATCAGCAAGTTTACTTTGCATGACGACATCTGGCTCACCATGGCCACATTCGGGACCCCGCATCATGCCGCGGGGTCTCCGATCCAAAGGCCGGCTCCCGAATGCTGCTGTCTTGTTAGATCGCAGTATTTTGGGGCTTAAAGTGACACCCGGCCACGCTCCCCCTGAGAGCGCGGCTGATCACTTAGATGTACTATTCCTTCCATGCTCAAATTGGACCAGGTCACATGGACGGAATAGTATGTCTGATGTCAGAAAGGGCTTAACTCAAAACTAAAAAATAAAGATTAAACAGCAACCACAAGACGGTTTTCATCAATCAAGGTATCATTTTAATCAGTATAACGGCACCAACCTGACACTGTCTGTAGGTTACTGTGCACAATCCTGCTGACAGGTTTCCTTTAAGCCTACTTCAGCATTTTATATTGCCTTGCAATGTTATGGTTTTTACCATTTTCAGGGATGTGGGTCTCAAAGTTTGTAAAACATCTAAAAGGAACAAACTCAGCAAGTACTCACCCTCCCTGGATCTAGTAGAGTAGAGGCTTTCTGCCACTGCTTTGGTCTCAAGTGTTTTGGCTGTAGCGATTGGCTACAGCAGTGATGAACGCTGTTGATGTGACGTCACCATGACAGTCAAAATACAGGTCCTTCTCAAAAAATTTGCATATAGTGCTAAATTTCATTATTTTCCATAATGTAATGATTACAATTAAACTTTCATATATTTTAGATTCATTACACACCAACTGAAATTTGTCAGGTCTTTTATTGTTTTAATACTGATGATTTTGGCATACAACTCCTGATAACCAAAATCATAGAATCATGCCCTATAGGCAATCCTTTATTGATAAAATACCTCAATGGGTAGCACCCAAAAACAACCGTGATATAAAAAACAAAAAACAAAGTGTATTCCTAACTTAAAAGCTATGGGGATAGCCTAGAGTCCCTGATGTAGGTCTGGGCTGTCACCTGCCTAACAGCGGAGGTTGGCACCCTAGGGGGAAGCGTTGTGGCGCCCCCGCTCCACGATGGCTGACCCTAGGGTCCCTGTTAGGCCCTTACACCTTAGGGGATACCTCTACCCAGATAGTAGGGAGACCCCTAACATTAATACAGAGACCAGCTAACATTAAAGGTGACCCTAAGTCCCCAAAGTATTAAAAACAGTTCACAACACACGGGGTGGTAGGAAGTATAATGGAGATTGGCACAGATCTGCTGTACAACACTGCTAGTATACAGCAGCCTCCTTTTATGAACAGGAGTTATGATAAAACTGCCTTCTTGTGCCACAGCTTAATGAAAGTGAATGTGAACAGTCTCATACTTGTTCACTCACTAGTCAAAGCTCCTCCAGTGTATGGGAAATCTAAATGTGTGTGCATACCAGACAGTCAAATATAAGCTAAGATGCAATCTATAATTGTCAGCTATTGGACCAAAAGTCTAGTCTGAACTTATAAACACACTTAAAGAATGACTAGAGCATATAATGACTGGAATAAATAAGACGCATCGGCGTCATGAGAAGGTCATTGACACTTGATTTTAGTGTAATGTTAG
This sequence comes from Oophaga sylvatica, assembly GCA_033576555.1. Taxonomy (NCBI): domain Eukaryota; kingdom Metazoa; phylum Chordata; class Amphibia; order Anura; family Dendrobatidae; genus Oophaga; species Oophaga sylvatica. The sequence continues at coordinate 277,906,913 of JARQOD010000006.1, read as the reverse complement.
GGGATAGCAATATTTGAAGATAAATGTATAAGGCAGCAAGATATAATTGATGTATACCTTCCCTAGCAATGCCCGATGTACCGAATAGGAGATAGGTACAGATATAACATTCCTACAGGTATGGTGCTAAATGGGGAATAGGTAAATATATTGCCTTCCTGTACGTATAATACTAATCACCCCTCATCATGATGTGGATACACTGAGAAACTCCATTATAAAATGATATTAATAAGAAATGCGTAACGATACTCATCATTTCTCATGGTCACCCCACCACCATCAATAGTAGCGCCTCAACGCGTTTCGCCCCATGGGCTCATCAGGAGGCCAGATGTACAGATGTCCGGTGTCAAAATGACATGGTGCAGAGACTAACAGATGCTGTGTGACTTCCTCATAGTTATATCTGCCGCCTAATGGAGACGCTCCACCCCCTGTGCGGGCTCGCCTTTATAGGCTCCTCCCCTTATATGGCTCCGCCAATAGGCTCGTGGGGAAAGCTCTGACCTCATCAGGGGGCGTATCTCTATCGCCCTGCGTCAGAGAAGCAGTGCATGCCGGGAGTAGGAGGGGTGTCTGGGTCCTGACTAGTTCCGTGCAAAGCGGACCTTTACCCCTGCACAGGCTATGCATAACATATGTTCCTGGTGGCGACTCCACTAAAACACAGCGGCCAGAACGGCTAACTTTCAAAGGGCTCATGGCTCACCGGTTCAAGCCCCACCTGGGAGCCTCAATAGTGGGCATACCCCCACATAGATGAGTATGTCCCTAATTTATCCTATCCAACGGAAGATAATCCAAGATGGCCTAGGATGATATTTTAACAGAAATGTATAGAGGGACATAGAAACACAAATGGAAAAAGGTCGACAGTAATACGAGAGTCATTCTGATACATAGAATATAATGGTCACCCATTATAGGGGAACATAAAACATAGAATTGTATAGTCAGTTTAATCAAGTAGTCCAAAACAACGTCTTGGCTATAGGAAACAGGCAAATGACATCTGCTCGTTTAATCCATATGGTTCGAGTGATTCTAGCCTAAAGATCCATTCACACTCGCGTCTGAGGATAATTTTGTCCAGGTCAACCCTCTCGGATTTAGCTTAACAACCTCCAGAATCATGAACTTAACCTCGCCCATTCTCCCACCATGTTGATTGTTGATGTGTCTCGCAAGGGGAGTATCCCTGTTATTTCTGATGTCACCCATGTGTTCTCCCACCCTCCTTCTAAATTCTCTTTTTGTTTTGCCCACATAGTCCTTGGGACAAGTACACGTCCCCTTATATACCACAGCCGTGGTCTTGCAATTAGCAAAATCTCTTAAATAGAATCTTCTTCCTGTGTGAGCACTACGGAAGGATTTCATAGGTGACATCCATTTGCACAGACTGCAGTCGCCACAAGTGAAGAAACCAATGGGCTTTCTATCTAGCCATGTACCTGCTTTCAACGGTTTTTTGTATTGGCTATGTACCAGACGATCCTTAATGGATCTACCTTTTCTATAGGTAATGTTGGGTCTTTCACCCACCCAATATCTCAGATCTGGGTCCATTTTTAGAATGTCCAGTGTTTCATTAGAATACTCCTAATTTGCATATGCTGAGAGTCAAAGGTACCGATAATTCTGGTGATATCTTTATCATCACGATCTGGTTTCTTATGTAAAAGCTGTTGTCTGTCTGTTCTCCTAGCGTGCTGGAAAGTTGTATCAATAACATGATGGGGATAACCTCTTTCCTTAAACCTCCTCTGCATATCTCCTGCCTGTAGAAGAAACGCATCATAATTCGAACAGTTCCGTCTGAGCCTGAGGAACTGTCCCTTAGGGATGCCTCTTTTTAGGGGAACAGGGTGGTGGCTATCCCAATGGAGGAGACTGTTGGTACTGGTTGGTTTCCGATATATTCTTGTGGACAGATTACCTACAGTTTCTCTTCTAATACTGATGTCCAAAAATGACAGTTCGCTCTTCTGTATTTCGAAAGTGAACCTAAGGTTCAGTTCGTTGGTATTCAATTCATTTACGAAACTTTCAAAATTCTCCTTTGTGCCTGTCCATATAATGAATACATCGTCGATGTATCTGTACCATAGTGTAATCATATCCTGCCACCATCTCTCCTCGCCAAACACCTCAGTTTCCTCCCACCAGCCCAGGAACAAATTGGCGTACGAGGGGGCACAGAGGCTCCCCATCGCTGTGCCCTGAGCTGGTGGAGGTGCATGCCATCAAAGGTGAAGGAGTTGTGGGTCAGTACAAAGTCAAGTAACCTGACCACAAAGTCATTATGTTCCCCACATCCCACAGACCTCTGTCTCAGATAGAATTCTACACCCCTTGATGCCCAGGTGGTGAGGGATGCTACTATACAGGGCTTCGATGTCAATGGAGGCCAACCAGAAATCTTCCTCTAGGTGAATATCCTCTAGTTTGAGTATCAGATCGGAGGTGTCCCTCAAATATGAGGGTAATGATGTCACAAACGGACGAAGTATCTCATCGATATATATCCCACAATTCTGGGTGAGGGAATTTACGCCAGACACGATGGGTCTGCCCTTCAAAGGGGCAGTCCCTTATGGATCTTTGGCAAAGCGTAGAAGGTGGCTAACACCGGAAACTTGGGAAGCAGGAAATTATATTCAGTCTTAGATATGAGCCTCGACCCAACCCGCCCTCAAGCAGGCCCTGTAACATCTCCTTATGATCCAGCATTGAGTTTTTGCTCAAGACCTCATATGTCTCTCTGTCGAGCAGTATATCTAGGCACATCTTACGGTATTTGGAATGATCCATGATGACTAGATTCCCCCCTTATCCGAGGGTTTGACAATGAGCTGATCATTCTTGCTCAACCTATCAATTGCCTCACGCTCACTGCATGACAGGTTATCCTCTTCCCCAAACCCAGTGACCTTAAGTTTTTTGAGATCTCTTTCCACCAATGACAAGAATATGTCAATATTGCTCGTATCCCCAGCAGGAGGCATCCTCTCACTCTTAATTTTAAGTTTAGTGAAGGGGCCCTTACCGTCTTCACTTGACCTCTCATTTTCATTGAGAAGATCACGTAGGCTTGATATCCCTCCATATCCTCTTCATGTATACCAAACTTAAGGTCACTGGGTTTGGGGAAGAGGATAACCTGTCATGCAGTGAGCGTGAGGCACTTGATAGCTTGAGCAAGAATGATCAGCTCATTGTCAAACCCTCGGATAAGGGGGGGAATCTAGTCATCATGGATCATTCCAAATACCGTAAGATGTGCCTAGATATACTGCTCGACAGAGAGACATATGAGGTCTTGAGCAAAAACCCAATGCTGGATTATAAGGAGATGTTACAGGGCCTGCTTGAGGGCGGGTTGGGGTCGAGGCTCATATCTAAGACTGAATATAATTTCCTGCTTCCCAAGTTTCCGGTGTTAGCCACCTTCTACGCTTTGCCAAAGATCCATAAGGGACTGGCCCCTTTGAAGGGCAGACCCATCGTGTCTGGCGTAAATTCCCTCACCCAGAATTGTGGGATATATATCGATGAGATACTTCGTCCGTTTGTGACATCATTACCCTCATATTTGAGGGACACCTCCGATCTGATACTCAAACTAGAGGATATTCACCTAGAGGAAGATTTCTGGTTGGCCTCCATTGACATCGAAGCCCTGTATAGTAGCATCCCTCACCACCTGGGCATCAAGGGTGTAGAATTCTATCTGAGACAGAGGTCTGTGGGATGTGGGGAACATAATGACTTTGTGGTCAGGTTACTTGACTTTGTACTGACCCACAACTCCTTCACCTTTGATGGCATGCACCTCCACCAGCTCAGGGGCACAGCGATGGGGAGCCCCTGTGCCCCCTCGTACGCCAATTTGTTCCTGGGCTGGTGGGAGGAAACTGAGGTGTTTGGCGAGGAGAGATGGTGGCAGGATATGATTACACTATGGTACAGATACATCGACGATGTATTCATTATATGGACAGGCACAAAGGAGAATTTTGAAGTTTCGTAAATGAATTGAATACCAACGAACTGAACCTTAGGTTCACTTTCGAAATACAGAAGAGCGAACTGTCATTTTTGGACATCAGTATTAGAAGAGAAACTGTAGGTAATCTGTCCACAAGAATATATCGGAAACCAACCAGTACCAACAGTCTCCTCCATTGGGATAGCCACCACCCTGTTCCCCTAAAAAGAGGCATCCCTAAGGGACAGTTCCTCAGGCTCAGACGGAACTGTTCGAATTATGATGCGTTTCTTCTACAGGCAGGAGATATGCAGAGGAGGTTTAAAGGAAAGAGGTTATCCCCATCATGTTATTGATACAGCTTTCCAGCACGCTAGGAGAACAGACAGACAACAGCTTTTACATAAGAAACCAGATCGTGATGATACAGATATCACCAGAATTATCGGTACCTTTGACTCTCAGCATATGCAAATTAGGAGTATTCTAATGAATAATAATAATAATAATAATCTTTATTTATATAGCGCCATCATATTCCGCAGCGCTTTACAGTTTAACAGTTTCAAAACACAAGTCATAAGTAACAACGTTAACAATACAGTAAAATAAGACGGCCCTGCTCGTGAGAGCTTACAATCTACAATGAGGTGGGGGAGATACAAAATACAGGTGTGTATATACAATGGTGCATTTACAATGATGGTCCAGCCATCTTAAGGGAGTGAGGGATGGATGGAGATAGTGAATGGGCTACACACACACACACACTTACACATAGAATGACTTTGATTAGTGAATGTGATAGGCCGCTCAGAACAGATGTGTTTTGAGGGAGCGCCTGAAACCATGCAAATTGTGGATAGTCCTAATTTCTTGGGGTAGAGCATTCCAGAGGATTGGCGCAGCGCGGGAGAAGTCTTGGAGTCGGGAGTGGGAGGTACGGATTAGTGCAGAGGTTAGTCGAAAGTCGTTTGCAGAGCGCAGTAGTCGGTTAGGCCGATAGATAGAAATGAGGGAGGAGATGTAGGGGGGTGCTGCAGTGTGGAGAGCTTTGTGGGTGAGAACAAGTACTTTGAATTGGATCCTATAATGAATGGGCAGCCAGTGTAAGGACTGGCGAAGAGCGGACGCGTCCGAGTACCGATTAGCCAGATGGATAACCCTGGCTGCTGCATTAAGGATGGACTGGAGAGGGGATAGTCGAGTAATGGGGAGGCCAAGTAATAGAGCGTTACAGTAGTCCAGGCGGGAGTGGATCAATGCTACAGTGAGGGTTTTTGTTGTTTCCATGGTGAGAAAAGGGCGGATTCTAGAGATGTTCTTTAGGTGTAGGCGGCAAGAGCGGGCAAGAGATTGTATATGGGAGGTGAAGGAGAGATTGATAGCAAACATAACACCCAGACAGCGAGCCTGCTGCCGGGGTGTTATTATGGTGCCGCCCACTGAGAGGGAAATGTCAGATTTAGGGAGGTTAGTAGACGGCGGGAGCAGAAGAAGTTCAGTTTTGGAGAGGTTGAGTTTCAGATAGAGAGCAGACATGATGTTGGAGACTGCGGACAGACAGTCGGTGGCGTTCTGTTGTACAGCGGGGTAAGGTCGGGGGATGACGTGTATAATTGTGTGTCATCAGCATAAAGATGGTACTGAAAGCCAAATCTGCTGATGGTCTGTCCAATTGGGGCGGTGTAGTAGAGAGAGAAGAGAAGGGGGCCAAGGACTGAGCCCTGGGGTACACCGACATTGAGAGGGAGAGGAGATGAAGTGGAGCCAGAGAACGAAACACTGAAGGAGCGGTCAGAAAGATAGGAGGAGAACCAGGAGAGAACAGTGTCCTTAATACCTAGAGAGTGGAGCCTGGACAGTAGGAGACGGTGGTCAACCGTGTCGAAAGCTGCAGAAAGGTCGAGTAGAATGAGCAGAGAGTGGTCGCCGTTACGTTTTGCTGTCAGAAGGTCATTGGTCACTTTGATGAGTGCAGTTTCAGTCGAATGTAGTGGTCGGAAGCCGGACTGTGAAGGGTCTAGGAGGGAGTGAGTGGAGAGGTAACGGGTGAGGCGGGAGTAGACTAGGCGCTCCAAAAGTTTGGAGATGAAGGGGAGATTGGAGACCGGTCTGTAGTTGTTTGTGCAGGAAGGGTCAAGAGCGGGTTTCTTTAGTAGTGGAGTAATGATGGAGTGTTTGAAGGAGGATGGGAAAATGCCAGAGGAGAGTGAGAGATTGAAGATTGTAGTTAGGTGAGTTGTGACAACAGGAGAAAGAGACTGGAGGAGATGTGAGGGGATGGGGTCGGTAGTGCATGTAGTCGGACGAGAGGAAGAGAGGAGTCTGGAGACTTCTTCTTCTGTGATGAGATCAAATGTGGAAATTGAGCCAGGGGAAATGCAGGGTGGGATGGGAGTCACAGCACTTGGTGGTTGAGAGCAGATTTCCTGACGGATAGTATCTATTTTTTCTATAAAGTGGGAGGCCAGGTCATCAGCACAAATGTCTGTGATAGGGGCTTGTGCTTTTGGCCTGAGCACTTGGACATTCTAAAAATGGACCCAGATCTGAGAGATTGGGTGGGTGAAAGACCCAACATTACCTATAGAAAAGGTAGATCCATTAAGGATCATCTGGTACATAGCCAATAAAAAAACCGTTGAAAGCAGGTACATGGCTAGATAGAAAGCCCATTGGTTTCTTCACTTGTGGCGACTGCAGTCTGTGCAAATGGATGTCACCTATGAAATCCTTCCGTAGTGCTCACACAGGAAGAAGATTCTATTTAAGAGATTTTGCTAATTGCAAGACCACGGCTGTGGTATATAAGGGGACGTGTACTTGTCCCAAGGACTATGTGGGCAAAACAAAAAGAGAATTTAGAAGGAGGGTGGGAGAACACATGGGTGACATCAGAAATAACAGGGATACTCCCCTTGCGAGACACATCAACAATCAACATGGTGGGAGAATGGGCGAGGTTAAGTTCATGATTCTGGAGGTTGTTAAGCTAAATCCGAGAGGGGGTGACGTGGACAAAATTATCCTCAGACGCGAGTGTGAATGGATCTTTAGGCTAGAATCACTCGAACCATATGGATTAAACGAGCAGATGTCATTTGCCTGTTTCCTATAGCCAAGACGTTGTTTTGGACTACTTGATTAAACTGACTATACAATTCTATGTTTTATGTTCCCTATAATGGGTGACCATTATATTCTATGTATCAGAATGACTCTCGTATTACTGTCGACCTTTTTCCATTTATGTTCTATGTCCCTCTATACATTTCTGTTAAAATATTATCCTAGGCCATCTTGGATTATCTTCCTTTGGATAGGATAAATTAGGGACATACTCATCTATGTGGGGGTATGCCCACTATTGAGGCTCCCAGGTGGGGCTTGAACCGGTGAGCCATGAGCCCTTTGAAAGTTAGCCGTTCTGGCCGCTGTGTTTTAGTGGAGTCGCCACCAGGAACATATGTTATGCATAGCCTGTGCAGGGGTAAAGGTCCGCTTTGCACGCAACTAGTCAGGACCCAGACACCCCTCCTACTCCCGGCATGCACTGCTTCTCTGACGCAGGGCGATAGAGATACGCCCCCTGATGAGGTCAGAGCTTTCCCCACGAGCCTATTGGCGGAGCCATATAAGGGGAGGAGCCTATAAAGGCGAGCCCGCACAGGGGGGTGGAGCGTCTCCATTAGGCGGCAGATATAACTATGAGGAAGTCACACAGCATCTGTTAGTCTCTGCACCATGTCATTTTGACACCGGACATCTGTACATCTGGCCTCCTGATGAGCCCATGGGGCGAAACGCGTTGAGGCGCTACTATTGATGGTGGTGGGGTGACCATGAGAAATGATGAGTATCGTTACGCATTTCTTATTAATATCATTTTATAATGGAGTTTCTCAGTGTATCCACATCATGATGAGGGGTGATTAGTATTATACGTACAGGAAGGCAATATATTTACCTATTCCCCATTTAGCAACATACCTGTAGGAATGTTATATCTGTACCTATCTCCTATTCGGTACATCGGGCATTGCTAGGGAAGGTATACATCAATTATATCTTGCTGCCTTATACATTTATCTTCAAATATTGCTATCCCCTAACATTACACTAAAATCAAGTGTCAATGACCTTCTCATGACG
>JARQOD010000006.1:277848682-277898664 GCA_033576555.1 Oophaga sylvatica | reverse complement strand
GGCAATCCAGTCCATAGAATCATTTCTTTCATCATGCAGGAACTGCTGACACACTTCAGCCACATGAGACCTGGCATTGTCATGCATCAGAAGGAACCCAAGTCCCACTCCACGTGCATATACAGGTCCTTCTCAAAAAATTAGCATATAGTGCTAAATTTCATTATTTTCCATAATGTAATGATTACAATTAAACTTTCATATATTTTAGATTCATTACACACCAACTGAAATTTGTCATGTCTTTTATTGTTTTAATACTGATGATTTTGGCATACAACTCCTGATAACCCAAAAAACCTGTCTCAAAAAATTAGCATATCAAGAAAAGGTTCTCTAAACGACCTATTACCCTAATCTTCTGAATCAACTAATTAACTCTAAACACATGCAAAAGATTCCTGAGGCTTTTAAAAACTCCCTGCCTGGTTCATTACTCAAAACCCCCATCATGGGTAAGACTAGCGACCTGACTGATGTCAAGAAGGCCATCATTGACACCCTCAAGCAAGAGGGTAAGACCCAGAAAGAAATTTCTCAACAAATAGGCTGTTCCCAGAGTGCTGTATCAAGGCACCTCAATGGGAAGTCTGTTGGAAGGAAACAATGTGGCAGAAAACGTTGTACAACGAGAAGAGGTGACCGGACCCTGAGGAAGATTGTGGAGAAGGACCGATTCCAGACCTTGGGGGACCTGAGGAAGCAGTGGACTGAATCTGGTGTAGAAACATCCAGAGCCACCGTGCACAGGCGTGTGCAGGAAATGGGCTACAGGTGCCGCATTCCCCAGGTAAAGCCACTTTTGAACCATAAACAGCGGCAGAAGCGCCTGACCTGGGCTACAGAGAAGCAGCACTGGACTGTTGCTAAGTGGTCCCAAGTACTTTTTTCTGATGAAAGCAAATTTTGCATGTCATTCGGAAATCAAGGTGCCAGAGTCTGGAGGAAGACTGGGGAGAAGGAAATGCCAAAATGCCTGAAGTCCAGTGTCAAGTACCCACAGTCAGTGATGGTGTGGGGTGCCATGTCAGCTGCTGGTGTTGGTCCACTGTGTTTCATCATGGACAGGGTCAATGCAGCTAGCTATCAGGAGATTTTGGAGCACTTCATGCTTCCATCGGCTGAAATGCTTTATGGAGATGAAGATTTCATTTTTCAGCACGACCTGGCACCTGCTCACAGTGCCAAAACCACTGGTAAATGGTTTACTGACCATGGTATTACTGTGCTCAATTGGCCTGCCAACTCTCCTGACCTGAACCCATAGAGAATCTGTGGGATATTGTGAAGAGAAAGTTGAGAGACGCAAGACCCAACACTCTGGATGAGCTTAAGGCCGCTATCGAAGCATCCTGGGCCTCCATAACACCTCAGCAGTGTCACAGGCTGATTGCCTCCATGCCACGCAGCATTGAAGCAGTCATTTCTGCAAAAGGATTCCCGACCAAGTATTGAGTGCATAACTGAACATTATTATTTGATGTTTTTTTTGTTTGTTTTTAAAAAACACTTTTATTTTATTGGACGGTTGAAATATGTTAATTTTTTGAGACAGGTTTTTTGGGTTATCAGGAGTTGTATGCCAAAATCATCAGTATTAAAACAATAAAAGACCTGACAAATTTCAGTTGGTGTGTAATGAATCTAAAATATATGAAAATTTAATTGTAATCATTACATTATGGAAAATAATGAAATTTAGCACTATATGCTAATTTTTTGAGAAGGACCTGTAGTCTCACTACGGGTTTGAGAATCTCATCCCGGTACCTAATGGTAGTCAGGTTACCTCTGGTTAGCACATGGAGGGCTGTGCGGCCTTCCAAAGAAATGCCTCCCCACACCATTACTGACCCACTGCCAAACCTGTCATGCAGGCAGATGTTGCAGGCAGCAGAACGTTGTCCACAGCATCTCCAGACTCTGTCGCGTCTGTCACATGTGCACAGTAAGAACCTGCTCTCATCCGCGAATAGAACAGGGTGCCAATGTCAAATCTGCCAATCTTGGTGTTCTCTGACAAATGGCAATTGCCCTGCACGGTGTAGAGCTATAAGCACAATACCCACTTGTAGACATCGGGCGCTCATACCACCATCATGGAGTCTGTTTCTGACAGTTTGAGCAGACACATGGATGTTAGTGGCCTGCTGGAAGTCATTTTGCAGAGCTCTGGCACTGCTCATCCTGTTCCTCCTTGCAGAAAGGAGGAGGCAGTGGTCCTGCTGCTGGGTTGTTGCCCTCCTACAGCCCCTTCCACGTCTCCTGGTATACTGGCCTCTCTCCTAGTATCTGCTCCATGCTCTGGAAACTGCTGACAGACACAGCTACCCTTATTGCCACAGCTCACATTGATGTGCCATCCTGGATGAGCTGCACTACCTGAGCAACTTCTGTTGCTTGTAGACACCACCTCATGCTACTGTACAGTACCTCTATGGGTGAGAGCAATGATAAAATGCAAAAGTGACCAAAACAGCCAAAAAATATGAGAATAGAGAAATTGTCTGTGGTCACCACTTGCAGAACCAGTCCTTTATAAGGGGTGTCTTACTAATTGCCAATCATTTGTACCTGTTGTCTGTTCCATTTGCACAACAGGAGAAATTGATTCACAATTGGTGTTGCTTTGTTACTGGGGAGGTAGATTTCACAGAAGTGTGATTGACTTGGAGTTAAATTGTGTTGTGTTAGTGTTCCCTTTATTTTTTTGAGCAGTGTATACTGTGACTTATAAATACAATATATGGGTGATACTGCTGTATATATGTTACATAGGTGATACTGCGACTATACACACCAGTCACAGTATCACCTATATAATGTATATACAGCAGAGTCGTAGTATCACCTGTGTAATATATATATACAGCAGAGTCACAGTATCACCTATATAATGTATATACAGCAGTCTATATACATTATACAGGTGATACTTTGATTATACTCAGATTTAGCAGCCAGTATAACCTATATATTGTATACACAGCAGTCTGTATACTTTATACAAGTGGTACTGCAAGTTTTGTATATACAGAAAACAAAGTTTCCATATTGGAACTCGCCCAGGTCCCTGAGATGGGGGAGGATGAACAGCGGAGGTGGGTCCATCATAGGGCGAGCACAGAAGCAGATCCCTGGCTGGGACTGGTGAGCACAGCAGGAAACAAAAAAAATGCTCTGATGCTGGTACTGGCCAGCGTGAGACAGAAAAGCCCTGAGCGCTGCAGCGGCCCTTTGAAACATGTGAAAGAAGGCCCTGTGTGCGCACACTCTCATGCTTGCACACACTGACAAGGGCCGCCGTGGTGCGCACATACTGACAAGTGCCACAGCTGCCCTTGTGAGCGCGTGCAAGCGAGAGAGCACGCACACACAGGGCACTTTAGTAAGATGTTTTAAAGGGCCGGCGGCCCACTTTGTATTACAGAGCCGCCAGCCCACCAGGCATCTTCCCAGCCTGGCAGATTAGCAATCCGGGCCTGAGTATGCATGTATGTGTATGCATGTATGTATGTGTATGTATGTATGTGAATGTATGTATTGTGAGGCAGTGAGGGGGATCATATACGAGGGTTGATATGTGTCCACCAGGATGTGTATGGAGACATATTAAACCCGCTGGAGAGCATTGTGTTAACAGTAAAACGCCTGTGATTACAAGGCTAAATAAAAGTAAGTGTGGATTTGGTCAAAGTAGTTGACAAAGTCAGATTTTAGGAAAACCAGACATGGGCTTTTATTTTTAGAGTGATTTGCAGGTTTGGTAGTGGGGCGAATCCCTCCCTCCACTTTGGGTTTTGGGAGTGGCTCTATATCCACGATTCTCATTTAATCTCCCAGGTTTGTCTTGGGGTGTGTCAGTTTGGTTTTGCAAGCTGCAGAGCAGGAGGCTCTGTGCAACTCAGGCCTGTGTTAAGCCAACACAGAGCCAGGGACTTCAAAGCGGCTGATACACCCAGGAGTTGAAGCAGTGCAATGGGTTGGAACACGGACTGTTTTTGAGGACCCGGCTGCGAACCGGAGGATATCGTTTTCCTGTTTGTGAGTTTCTAGAATAAAGACATTTTATGTTGAACTTTCTGTGGTCCCTGCCTATCTGTAACACTGTATAAACTCCGCTGCACTACAGTATATACAGCTCTGGCAAAAGTTAAGAGACCACTGCAAAATTTTCATTTTGTCAGATTTTTCTCTTTATTGGTATATTTTTGAGTAAAATGTAAATTGCTCTTTTATTCTATAAACTACCTACAACATGTCTCCGAATTTCCAAGCAATACATTTTGTATTTATTTTCAGAAAATGAGAAATGGTCAAAATAACAAAAAAATGCAGTGCTTGCAGACCTCAAATGATGCTAAGAAAACAAGTTCATAATCATTTAGAAACAACAATACTAATGTTTTAACTCGGGAAGAGTTCAGAAATCAATATTTTGTGGAATAACCATGATAGCTTTCATGAGTCTTGGGCATGCTTTCCACCAGTCTTTCACACTGCTTTTGGGTGACCCTATGCCACTCCTGGTACAAAAATTGAAGCAGTTCCTCTTTGTTTGATGGCTTGTGACTATCTATCTTCCTCTTGATTACATTCCAGAGGTTTTCAATGAGGTTCAGGTCTGGAGATTGGGCTGGCCATGACAGGGATTTTATGTAGTGGTCCTTCATCCACACATTGATTGACCTAGCTGTGTGGCATGGCACATTGTCCTGCTGGAAAAACCAGTCCTCAGAGTTGTGCAACATTGCCTGAGCAGAAGTAATCAACTGTTTTTCCCGGATAAACTTGTATGCGGCTTTATTCATACGTCCTTTGCAAAGATTAACCTGCCCAATTCCAGCCTTGCTGAAGCATCCCCAGATCATCACCGATCTTTTACCAAATTTTACAGTGCGTGCAAGACAATGTGGCTTGTATGCCTCCTCCAGGTCTCCGTCTAGCCATTAGACGACCCGGTGTTGGGCAAAGCTGAAAATTAGACTCATCAGAGATTACCTTACTCCAGTCCGCAATGGTCTAATCCTTAAGGTCTTTGGCAAACTGCAGCCTGGCTTTCCTTTGCTTCTCTTTGATGAAAGGCTTTTTTCTAGCTTTACAAGACTTGAGCCCTGCCTCTAGGAGCCAGCCTGTTGCGAACTGCTCTTGCCGTGCACTTCACCCCAGCTGCCATTTGCCATTCCTTTTGTAGGTCACTTGATGTCATCCTGCGGTTGCTGAGTGACATTAGAATAAGATGACGGTCATCATGGTCAGTGGAGAGTCGTTTTCGCCCTCTGCCGTCTGTAGCTTTGTTGTCCCCAGTGTCTGCTGCTTGACCTTGTTGTAATAGACTGCCGTCTTAGAAATTTTAAGGATGGAGGCAAGATGGCGCTCACTGTATCTCTGTTAGTAAAGCCACAATTGAGCCCTTCTTTTCCTCACTCAAGACTTTTCTTTTCAACTCCTTTGGCATGGTTAAAAGATATTTTTTCATTCCTATTACTTTTGGGATATTACTAGCACTTGTTTTGCCATCCAGCTTGTCCTATTGCAAGAGGATTGTGAACACCACAGCAGTGCTTTTTATACTTTCCTTCGGTAAATAAGATTTGGTTCAGCTGATCACCTAATCAGAAGCACATTAAGTAGAATGAGGTGTACACTGGTTGGAATTCAACTGACACTGGAATGGAATGGCTGTCAGACATGTAGAGAAGCTGATTTTTATAAAACTGTGCAGTGGTCTCTTAAATTTTGCCAGAGCTGTATATATTATATGGTACATACATTTAATATATGGTACATACAACATGGTACTGTAAACAGGTTTAGCCAGATTTGGAAAAAGTACAGTGAATACTTTATTTTTACCAATTAACAAAGTAGAAAGTGAATGCGCAAAAGAGAAATCTAAATCTAATTGATATGTGGTGACCGCTAGAGGTGAGTGAATTTATTTGAATGAAACTGAATTCTCTTCAAATTTTACAAAAATTCGTACTCTCCAGAATATATTTTTTGCAATTTGCTCCACACAAATTCACGAAAATGTAAGCTATTGCAGCCATTTTGCTGAATTGTAGAGTACCAGGCACACTGGAAAAAAAAAAGATGGACTTCACCGCCTGGTCACAACATGCAGTTTTTCAATGAAGGTCTTTATTATGAAGGAAAAAGGAAATCCAAACCTACAGGGCCCTGTGTGAAAAGTAATTGCCCCTAAACCTAATAATTGGTTGGGCCACCCTTAGCAGGAACAACTGCAATCAAATGTTTGCGATAACTGGCAAAGAGTGTTTTACAATGCTCTGGAGAAATATTTTCCCACTCATCTTTGCAGAATTGTTGTAATTCATCCACATTGGAGGGTTTCTGAGCATGAACCAATGAATTCATGAATTCAGAGGTTGATTTCTCAGTAACTGAGGAATTGCTGGCCATGTAAAGGTATTGCTGGACTTGTCATATTTAATTGTCGATCCTCTTACTTTCTGAATTTTCATCTTTTTCATTTCTAGGCCCAGCAGCGTTGTGTTTTTTCCGCACTTGCTCCTCTATTAGTAAATTCATGGTATCATTGCTTACTAGCTATCTCTGCTCCTCGTAGCCAAATGACCACTACTATGTTGCACTGAAACTAAAGCACAGATTGTAGTCACTTGTGCTGTTACATGGACTTTTCCATACTCACCAACATTTTGGTTGGGAAAAACACCCCTTGTCTGTTCAAGAATGCCCAAACTAGAGAGGAACACCCCTTTTGGCTTAGAGCGTGCCTGAATTTGCTGGGACTTGTTTAACAAAAATTCTGGCACATGCCAACAAATTCAGGACTGTTGTTCTTTTGCTCTCCTAGATCATATGAAGCCTAAATTCTATTACCCGGCCATATACAAGCATTGTAGTGATTATATTCTTGATGTCTTCTTCTCTTCTTCCCATGTGCAAATGTGGTAATGGGCAGGGGCGTAACGAACGTTCTCACAGAGGTCGTGACTGGGCCCTTCTGGGTGGGGGCCGATGCCAGAACAAACTTCAACTGAATGAGTATCCTCGGACACACATTCAGTTGCAGTGGATTGCGGTGCAGAGACTCGTCTGGTCGTGCGCGGAAATACACTCTGCCGGCCAAACAGAGGCCAGCAGCTGACATCGGCATGCATGTGACTGGAGGCGCACAGAAGTGACGTCATGTGCTCGCACGCTGAAGTCAGCCGCCGGCTTCAGAAGAGCACACCGCGTGGTGGGCAAGCGTAGGGAAGGTGAGTATAATTGTTTACTTTTTCTATGCAATAAGGAACAGCGGCAGAACGGGGAATCTATACCAGGATGAGGCCTAGGATGAGGGACATATATACAATGATGGGACCCAGACAGGATAAGGAACATACAGTCGTGGCCAAAAGTGTTGGCACCCTTAAAATTGTTGTAGAAAATAAAAGTATTTCTCTAAAAAAATTCTTGCAGTTACACGTTTAATTATACGCATGTTGTTTCATTTGTGTGTATTGGAACAACACAAAAAAAAACAGAGAAAAAAAGGGCAAATTGGACATAATGTCACACAAAACCCCAAAATAGGCCAGACAAAATTGTTGGCACTCTCAACTTACCGTATATACTCGTGTATAAGCTGAGTTTTTCAGCGCATTTTTTGTGCAGAAATCGCCCCTCTCGGCTTATACACGAGTCATTGTCCCAGGGGTTCGGCGGGGGAGTGGGAGCAGCAGGAGCCGGCGGCTGTTACATTATACTCACCCACTGCTCGCGCGGTCGCTGCTAGTCCTCGCTGCATCTCTGTTGTCCCGGCAGGTAGCTTCTTACTGTGTTCAGTGGTCACGTGGTACCGCTTATTAAAGTAATGAATATGCACGCGTCTCCACTCCCATAGGCGTGGAGCGCATATTCATTACTTGAATGAGCAGTACCACGCGACCGCTCATCACTGGAAGGAAGACAGGAAGAGAGATGCCGGCGCCCGCCCTGGACGGAGATGCAGCGACTGAGATGTAGCATTGCCAGGAGGGTGAGTAGAACTCAGGGAGGGTGAGCCATGCGACATTCACCCTTTCCACCGCCGCACTGTGCCTTCCAGGTCCTCTGGCTGTGACGTTCAGGTCAGAGGGCGCGATGACGTGTGTAGTGCATGCCCTCTGCCTGAACAGTCACTGCAGAGAGACGGAAGACACAGTGGCGCGCGGCGATGGAATGGGGGACAGGTGAATATCGCAAGTGCCAGGGGCCTGAGCCAGCGGCGACACAGGCACTTGGCCCCCATAGCACACCAGTGTCCCTGCCTGCTCAGGACACCGGCACCTGGCCCCAGCGACGAGAGGTGAGTATGTCATTTTTTTTTTTTGTTTTAATCGCAGCAGCATTATATGGGGCATATTTTAATATGGAGCATCTTATGGGGCCATCATTAACCTTTGTTCAGCATTATATGGGGCTTATTTTTCTATGGAGCATCTTATGGGGCCCATCATGAACTTTATGGAGCATCTTATGGGGCCCATCATGAACTTTATGTAGCATTATATGGGGCATATTTTAATATGGAGCATCTTATGGGGCCATCATTAACCTTTGTTCAGCATTATATGGGGCTTATTTTTCTATGGAGAATCTTATGGGGCCCATCATGAACTTTATGGAGCATCTTATGGGGCCCATCATGAACTTTATGTAGCATTATATGGGGCGTATTTTGTATGGAGCATCTTATGGGGCCTATCATGAACTGTATGGAGCATTATATGGGGCTCCTGATTCAATATGGATATTCAAAAACATTTAATCTACTGATATCTCAATTAATTTTACTTTTATTGGTATCTATTTTTATTTTTAAAATTTACCAGTAGCTGCTGCATTTCTGATCCTAGGCTTATACTCGAGTCAATAAGTTTTCCCAGTTTTTTGTGGCAAGATTAGGTGCCTCGGCTTACTCGGGTCGGCTTATACTCGAGTATATACGGTAATATTTGGTTTCACGCCCTTTAGCATAAATAATTGCAATCAATCGCTTCCTATAACCATCAACAAGCATCTTCCACCTCTCAACTGGAATTTTGGACCACTCTTCTTTTACAAACTGTTCCAGGTCCCTCATATTTGAAGGTGCCTTCTCCCACCAGGCTCATCGGACTCTAGTTATGCCACTGGTAAATTGTAATGCTACCACCATCAGGTTCCTGACTAGTAATATCGCTGCAGACACATTCCAATATCTATTGTAATTAGCTCATTAACTAGTGTTACATTCAGTATTTTTCTGTACAATAAATACACTGTGAAGTGATTTCCAAGTAAGTAAATTAGTAAAGGGTGACGGAGTTCAGACAGTGCCAGCCAGACATTAAAGGGAATGCCAATAATGTATGCAATGTCCAAAGCAAAAGCAGCGTTTGAAGCTGGTCATCATCATTCTCTGACCATGACTAATTATTTCATCTTTCCTTTTATAAATAACTAACTCCAGGGCAAATACTCTCCGGGAATCTCTAAGTAGGAGGTTTGAGCTGAAAATGCTTTCATGTATTACATAAGACTTTTCATATTGTGGCAGAAAGTGATCAAATATTGATTAATATATTTTGATAAGCAGACACAAATTAGCAATTACACAGTTATGGGCCCTTGGTCTATGAACTGTTTACAAAATAGCCCTTTAACCGGCCTATAACTAGGATGACTGAAATGGAAATCTACTCTTGTCTCCAGTACACTGCTCTAATTACATTTTTGCTTTCTCGGATGTATTTTATTTTTTACATAAACCAGGGTTCTTCTTTTGATTAGCCATCCTAGTCCAACGTCTTATCTGTGTCTTGCCGGCTATTCAATAAAGGAGCCGTGGATGTCGCCAGATAAAAGGCGATTGTCGTGGCACCCATTCAGCGGCCACAGATCACCGAATCGTCCAGTGGATCCGGTTCCTGTGAATCTGTTTCCACCATCTCGACTTTTTACCCATCTTAGTTCTTTGATATCCGTGCTCAGTCTAGCGAAATGTCGCTTTTTTATGCCAGAATGAAACATATTTGTTGTACTTGAAAGCTCTATTCCACATTTTTTAGGCTTGTTCTAAGAATTTACTAGTCATTGTAGATTTGCTAAGGGTGAAATAAACACTTGCTGATAGCTTTCCAAATTATATCATTTTGTTAATTTACGGACTACCCATGATATAAGGCGGTTGAAATATTGCTTCATGTTAAACAGAAATACACGAAAAAGAAAAATGCAACCAAAGAGCCCAGTATGAAGTAAACAGGAATAATTTTATTTATTACAATAAGAACATGTAAATGGTGGAAAACACTAAAATGCAAGGTGCAGGGCGTTAGAACATGGGACGCGGGGTGGTGCTCAAATATAATGAATTATCTATGAAATATAGGTATGCAGTAACATACAGTACAATAATACACAGTCATACCCTCCGATGTATGGCACAAATGTATGGCAAACAAGAAATGGAAAGTTTCACTAGCCTGACAACCTACTAAAAAATGGACTACTATCTAGACAAAGACATCAGATGTCATTATAGTAGAAAGTGAGAGAGATAATGCGACACACATACCAAAATTAGCGTAGGAAGCCACCCGGGAGGCCAGTAAATAGTATGCCAGACGATGGGAGAGGAGAGAGCAGCACCCACGCGTCACCCCGACGTGCGTTTCGGCGGAAGCCCCTGACGTCCCATGTTCTAACGCCCTGCACCTTGCACTTTAGTGTTTTCCACCATTTACATGTTCTTATTGTAATAAATAAAATTATTCCTGTTTACTTCATACCGGGCTCTTTGGTCGCATTTTTCTTTTTCGTGTGTTTCATGGTATTGGCGACTAGCCCCACATATTTTGTCTAGATTTAGGTATCGTTATGAATTGTGTACGAATGGTATATTGTATTACTTATATTACATCATGATACCACTTTCTATGTTGAAGAGTTTTTTCATGTTAAACAGGTTGTCGAGGACTAAGGTATTGATTATCTTAGGTCCTCAATATCAGATTATTGGGGTCTTATACCCAGCCGTGCCTGCTGGAATTATATTTAACTGGAACGCCACAGCTGTGTACTTTAGGGGTCTTAAGGCCTGGTAAACGCTGATTGTGGGGTTGCTGGGTTTCAGATTTTCTCTGATCGAATATTGTTGACCTGTCCTAAAGAGGGATAGGTTATGAATATCTTAGTCGTGGACAACCCTTTAACCCCTTGATATTTGCTAAACAAACATGTAAAGAATAATTTTGAGTTATATACCTCCAGAGCAGTCTAAAATATTTCAGTAAATGGGCTGCTGTCATTTTGTGATTGGTGGGCTCTAGACTACCATTGATAGATAGAACAAAGGGGATGTGGCATTCTGCAAAACAGAGTCTAATTGGTTTGAGGTGTATTTCTTCATAAATCTATGTAGAGATAACAAACTGTCTATGGTCTATCTACAGCGCTTCGATGACAGAAGAGCATGCCGAAAAGATAGTACTGCCTATAGAGTACAGCATTTCTTTCATTCATTCCTGGTTCTCATCTTTTACAACTTCTGACATGTCTCTATGTCCTGTTCAAAGTGATTTCAAATGACAATCTTGTAGGTTTGCTCAACAATGTTCTTGACTCCTGGGTTTAAGAACAACTGTTTCCTAGAAAACTATATGTACATTTCTTGTTAGAATTGTCTTTGTTTCCCATGGCTTGAATGCATAAGTAAGTACGGTAAATGCTCAAAACATCAACCCCCTTTTAAGGTTAGTATCACAAGTCGTTCTGCATCACTATACGCTACAAGGGTTTGATTAGAGGTCTTCTCTCGCAATGAAATATTCATATATGCTTCATAATGCAGCACATTACAGACATAATCGTCAACCGATGGCTCTCTAACTCTTATCGCTAATTGATCTTCAATTATTACAGAGAGTGGCCGAAACAGTTGAAGAAGAAGTAAGAGAAAATGAGGGTCAAGATGCCGATGGGGCTGCTGTAGAAACAGAAGAACCAGAAGATGACCATAATAATGTTCAAGAAGAACGGCTCCATGAAGAAGAAGAAACAGGTGAAAATGAGGAGCATAGTATGGTAAGTCATGAAGTGGAAACAGATCATGGGAAGATTCACAATGATTCAGAAGATATGATTGCTAATTATGGAGATGGACATTGGGAAGAAGATCAGCATTTAAATTCAGTAGAAACACAAGGTGAAGGCAATGGGCAAATTAACGGTGATATTTATGGGAGAGAAGATGATGACGGCCATGATGGAAACACGAACGACCAAAATCAGGTAAAGCTATAAGATCATTAATCATATCAAACATATTTTTAGCATTTTTTAAAATCTTTTATGCAACATTGAGTATTGGTTAGTCATCTGTAAACAAATTTCATGTACGGTAAGTTTGTACTATGTCATTCATCGTACTGAATTTTGAGATCTGATGGACTGTCAGTGATTCAGATGATCTTATATTTTACGCACTATTAGACATTTATATGCCTGTATAAGGTTAGAAATTCACGAGATTAGTCATGTGACAGCAATTCTCGGGCAATCCGAGCTGCTAAAAGTATTTGTATGACTTGTGACTTATAAGCAACTTGTCATGCAACTATTTTAGATCCGCGATAAGAAGTCAGCCAAATTTTTGACAGTTTTCATGCAAGTCGCAAGTGTCACATGACTTATGGTACATTGAAATACGAGAGGGAAAACTGCAACAGGGATTAAATTTGTTTAGCAATACTTATGTAGTTTGCAGATCACAGCATAACAATCATTAGATGTGATTTCTCAGTGCAGCACCACAGTCTACATGTCCCCTGACAGATCTGTAGCCCTAACCGAAGGGTTCACTCACACGAGCGTATATGTTGGATGCATTCTATCCGATGTTTTATCAGACATCACTTGGACCAATGTTATATAATGGGACAGTGCTTATCAGCATTCTTTTATTCTCATGTCATTTCGACATGAGCAAAAAATCACAGCATGCTGCAAGTGGTTCTGCAGATCTGAGCCCGCATTCCTATTCAAGTCTATGGATTCATGTAAAACATCGGACTGTACCCGGCCTCCTTCCTAACAAGCCGAATTTATTGTCTTTTTGTTTTCTTAATATACCATCTTCATCAGCGCACTGCGCATGCCCATTGGGTTAGTGGTGATTCAGGACTCTGCCAGTTGTTACCCCTAACACTGAACATCGCACGGCTAGATGTGTCCTATGTCACCGTTGCCTCTTTGGGCATGCGCAGTATGTACACCCAGCTTATTGTGCATTATCTAGGAGATAAGAGTTTTCCAAACAGCCGGTGACACCGCTCTTGCAAATCATGTAATTCATGCCCACAGGGGTGTGATAACATGATTAGTGGCACAATCCGTCTGAGGAAAGCAACACCTTCATGACTAGTCCCCCACTAATTCTCACTAATTAGCATATCACCACCGTAGTTATAAAATTAATTTTTGGCATACGATAAATACATAAGACAATAAAATGGGCTGGTGTAAAGATGGCAATAAATACATGGTGGCCGATCAGGGAGCCTGTGGAAGCTGTCAGGTTCCCTTTAAACGGCTGCAATTTAGTGAATGCTTTTATGTCCATTTTCGTCTACCTATCAATGATCAAATGTGAGGAGGATTTGTATTATAACATTTTATGTATAAAAATCTAACTGGTCATAATAGAAGGGCCAATAATGAAAATTGTGGGTTCATCATAGGTCAGCCTTTTGTGTGATAAGTGCATCTATCAAACAATATGCTTTACATAAGTCAGTAAGGCGTGACTGCAGCAATCAGTCTCCATTTTTTGGAATAGTGGGTTATTTCATAGTAAATGCATGCTGATTGACACTGTGCTGTTTTTTTTACTGCCACAAATTCTCTCAGTAGGCATTGCCTATGAGGAAATTTATGTTCTACTTAAAAAAAAAACGCATTTTGTACAAAATTATATTGAAATGTAATATCCCGTTTTATAAAACAGAGGTGGTGACTATGCATACTGTCATTAGTCACTTTCAGTATTTGATACAGGGAAATTATTTCCATCAGTCATGGCACTCCTAGAATAGGTGATATACGATGAGGCGCTGGATAACGTGAGTATCTGTCAAATGTGTGCTGCACTGTTAAATTGCTTTAGTTAGTTAGCATGAAAATAAACAAGTATGCAATTAACTTGCTTTTTATATCTGCTGTCATTCTCCTGTATTGAGAGCTTTTATCTTTCATAGTGTACAGCTGTTTTTCATGGAGTTTGGGCACTAGTGATTGACCATACCCTGGCCAAGTGTGCAAGTAGTTATATTCAAGCAAGCAAAGGGGTTAACTCCTAATATCCCAGCTACCACACTCCAGCCCATTGATTTCTATACAGCGGTAACCTGCTTTTCTCCGTCCCACTTTCTCTCCACTCCAGACAAGTTTCTGTTCTAAATCTTGCAAAATCACCAGCTTGCAGCTTTGGCTGCTTTCAGACCAGTTCTTCTAATTATAACTAAACGCTTTTGTAGCTGTGTGCTTGTTCAAATACCCTCTTATTTCTGTGTGTATTTCTGTGTGTGTACATATAGTAATAGCAGTATACACTGCAGAACCAACCACTGATAGCTGAAGGTGTTATGAGCTTCACATTTCTACGAATTCTACAGCTCTGCTACTTACCAGAACTGTCACTCATGGAGTAGTGACCGCCCCACCAGAAAACAGGAAGTGAAAGAGACTGGAAAGCTGTGTGCTGCCCAAGAAACAAAATTGATAATAACCCTTTAACCCCTTTACGACCTTGGACGTGTCCATACATCCAGGTCGCTTGGTACTTACCAACCTTGGACATATGGATGCGTCATGGTGATAGCTCGCGCACAGGAGCTCTGCGTGCTTGATCGCCACCGGGTGTCAGCTGATTCTGACAGCTGACACTTGATACTCTGTGCAGGAGTGGTGCCCACACCGCTCCCGGCACTTTAACCCCCCTAAATACTGCGATCGAAATCATTTGCAGCATTTAAAGAGCAGGCAGAGGGATGAAGCCTCCTCTGCCCCTGGATCAGCGCCTTTTGTCATTTTCGCGGGGACCCGATCGTTGCTATGGTCACCAGAGTTAGCAAATTTGCTAGATCATGCTCAGTGCATAATCTAACAAGTTTGTCTGTCAGTGCAGTGCTGACAGTTTGTACAGCATAGGAATGCTCCTGCATTCCTATGCTTTACAAGCGATCAGCCTGCAAAACGTGAAAGTCCCATGGTAGGACAAAGAAAAAAAAAGTAAAAGAAAAAACAAAAAGTAACACAAAATTGTTAAAATATATTTTTTTAAAAAAAATCACAAAATAATAATAAAAAAATTAAAACATATTGTGCCCAGAAATAAATATTTTTATTTAAGAAAAATAAGTACACTTATTTTGAATCGCTGCATCCGGAGCAACACGACCTATAAAACTGTCCCACTAGTTAATCCCTTTAGTTAACACTGTAAAAAAAAAAAAAAAAGGCAAAAAACTATGCTTTATGATCTCACTGCCAAACAAAAACTGGAATAAAACTCGATCAAAAAGTCAAATGAAAATAAAAATGGTACCACGGAAAATGTAATCTTGTCCCGCAAAAAATCAAGCTGTCATACAGCTCAATTATAAAATAAAAAAGCTACAGCTCTCAGAATAAAGCTATGCAACAATAATACTTTTTTCTATAAATAGTTTTTATTGTGTAAAAGTGCCAAAACATAAAAAAACTATATAAATGAGGTATCGCTGTAATTGTACTGTCCAGAAGAAAAAAGCTGCCTTATCAATTTTACCACACAGGAAACAGCATTAAAAAAAACCTAAATTGTTGGTGTTTGTTCATTCTGCCTCACAAAATCAGAAAAGAAAGTGATCAAAAATGTCATATGCCTGAAAATGGTACCAATAAAACCGTCAACTTGTCCCGCAAAAAACAAGCCTTCGCATGACTCTGTCGGCAGTAATATTGAAAAATTATAGCTTTCAAAATATGGAGGTGTAAAAACTAGTTTTTGCAAAAATTGTCTTTTAGTGTGTGACAGTTGCCTAACATAAAGAAAACGATTTAAATCTGATATCACTGTAATCGCACCGACTCGAAGAGTAAAGTTGTCTAATCACTCATACCGCACAAGGAATGGCATAAAAAATAAATAAAACCAATGCTCTTGATTTGATTTGATTTGTTCATTCTGCCTCCCAAAGATCTCAAGTAAGGCTCAGCTCACATTTATCTTGCAATTTTTGCACAGCGCTTACACCGGGGTTTCCGTTTAAATCTCTGGAATATGTGATTCAGACGGAACACTCAGCAGAAGATTCCTTATAATGAGACAAATGTAGGCACTATAGTCGCCGTCTGTCCTGTGATGCGGCAGTGTCCGTCTTCTTAGGCGGGCATAAAAGTGCAGTCGGCCACAGGTTTGTGCACTTCTGAAAAGAAGGACATGCTGAACAGAGGCCAGACTAAATCCAGAGTAACTCTGCTGCCTCATTATAAGTGAGTGGCTCCCTCCCTCGGGAGTTTCATAGCGTCACTCAGAGATTTAGATGGAAACCCTGCATAGAGCACCGGATAAGTGTGGTCCCAAATGTTATGTAAAATATTCAGAACAAAAGCTTCGAATTATGTCAATGAAAATATAGGGGCTCCCACGTTACTGGTAGCACAAAGATTCTAGAAAGCGCTATGGCTCCTCGCCCCTCGAAAGAAATCCAGTGAATTATGTGCTCTCCAATCCATTTAACCCCTCGCTTCTGAGCACCACAGTGTGTCTAAACCACAATTAGCGTCCACATGTGTGGCATTTCTGTAGTGATGAGAGGTCGCCTAATTTACCGATACATGTCTCCTGAATTACGAGCTGGGTACAACTTACTGATTACTACAGTGGCAGTTTGCAATTTTTACTCAGTAAGACCCACTGCTGCTTGTTTCTGGAAAACATCGATGGAGTCAAAATCGTTACTACACCTGTAGATAAATTCACAAAGTGGTATAATTTCCAAAATATCGTCACTTGAAGGAGGATTCTGTTCTTCTAGCCCTTGGGACTCTGTATATGCAGTCCACATACTATTCTCCTTCTCTCCCGAGTCTCACCATATGGCTAAGCAGTACTGTACAGCCACATATGGGTATTTCTATATTCAGCAGAAATTGTGGGACACATTTTGGTGCCATTTTTACCCATTTCCCAGTATGAAAATGTAAAATCTTGAGCTAAAACCAAATTTTGTTGGTAAAAATGTAATTATTTTATTTCATCACTGCCCAATGGTATAAAATTATGTGACTCATCTGTGGTGTCAATATGATCACTTCACCCTAGATGATATCATTGAGATGTTTAGTTTGAAAAATGGGGTCTCTTATAGGAGGTGTTGCTGTTCTGGCACCTCAGGGGTTCCAATATGGTGCCTCTTCCCTTCTGAGCTTTGCACTGTGCCTCAAAATTAGTTTTCAACCACATATGGCGTACTCAGCAGAAATTTCACAACAAATTTTAGGGTCCATTTTCTCCTGCTATACTTGTGCAAATGAAAAAATGGGGCTAAAACAACATTTTTGTGGGAAAAATATATATTTTTTCATTTTCACAGATCAACGTAAAGTTCTGCAAAGCACATGTGGGTTCAAGGTGTTCACCACACATCTAGATAAATTCCTTGAGGGGTACCAATTTCCAAAATGGGGTCACTTGTAGGAGTTTTCCACTGTTTAGGTACATCCAAACTCGACATGACACCCCCAGACCATTGCATAAAAGTCTGCATTTCAACACGTCACTGCTTCCTTTCTGAGCCCTGCCGAGTGCCCAAACAGTAGTTTTCCCCCACATATGGTATATTGGCGTACTCTGGAGAAATTGCACAACAAATTTTTGGGTTAATTTTCTCCTTTTACTCATTTGAAAATAAAACATTTGGAGCTAAAAGAACATTTTTTGTGGGAAAAATTTTTTTTTTTAATTTTCACAGGTCTTCACATCTAAATAAGTTCCCTGAGGGGTCTAGTTTCCATAATGGGATCTTTTGTGGGAGTTTTCCACTGTTTAAGCACATCAGTGGCTCTCCAAATGCGGCATGGTGTCCGCTAATTATTTAAGGAAATTTTGCATTCAAAAAGTCAAATGACGCTCTTTCCCTTCCAAGCCTTGCTGTGTGCCCAAACAGTAGTTTTCCTCCACATATTGGGTATCGGCGTACTAGAAAGTGCACAGAAAACTATACACTGCAATTTCTCCTGTAACCCTTATGAAAAATTTGGGGCTATAAAACATTTTTGTGGAAAAAATAGTTTTTCTCTTTTCACGGCTCAACGTTCTAAACTTTTGTGCTGCACTTGGGGGTTTAACGTGTCCACCACACATCTAGATAAGTTCCCTGAGGTGTCTAGTTTCCAAAATGGTGTCACTTGTATGCGGTTTGCACTTTTTATGCACATTAGGGGCTCTCCAAACGTGACATGGTGTCCACTAATTATTCCAGCAAATTTTACATTCAAAAAGTCAGATGGAGCTCCTTCTCTTGCGAGCCGTACCGTGCGTCCAAACAATGTTTTCCCCCCACATATGGAGTATCTGCATGCTCAGGAGAAATTGCACAACAAATTTTTGGGTCCATTTTTTTACCCTGCAAAAATAAAAAAAAGTTAAATGTTAATTTTTTCCTTACACATTCCATTAATTCCTGTGAAGGGTTAATAAACATCTTGAATGTGGTTTTGAACACCTTGAGGGGTGCACTTTTTAGAATGGGTATTTTCTGTCATATAGGCCCCTCAAAGTCTCTTCAAATGTGATGTGGTCCCTAAAAAATATGGTTTTAGAAATTTTGTTGGAAAAAATGAGAAACCGCTGGTCAACTTTTAACCCTTATAACTTCCTAACAAAAGATAAATGTTTTTCAAAAATTGTGCTGATGTAAAGTAGACATATTGGAAATGTTATTCATTAAGTATTTTATGTGACATAACTCTGATTTAAGGGCATAAAAATTAAAAAATTGTAAATTGCAAAATGTTCTACATTTTCACCAAATTACATTTTTTTCACAAATAAGCACAAGTCATATCGAAGAAATTGTACCACTATCATAAAGAACAATATGTCATGAAAAAACATTCTCAGAATCAGTGGGATCTGTTGAAGCATTCCAGAGTTGTTACCTCATAAATTGACACTGGTCAGAATTGTAAAATTTGGCCTGGTCATGAAGGTGAAAAAGGAACTGGGGTGGTAAAGGAGTTAAAGATGGTTAGCACAGGTTGAAACCTCACTGAAAGTTTAATACCTTCAAATATGAGCACTATCCTCATTGATATGCTAAATGTGTTCCATTTCTTTTTAAAAAAGAAAAAAAACAACTTTCCTTACTAATAGTCCCCAATGAAGAGACTTGATCAACATTCAGAACAAAAATTCTGGTTATTTTCTAGAGAGAAAAACCTGCTTTTTAGGGTAAACTGGATTATGCACTATAAATGTACCTATAACCCATTCCCTTTATCCTTTCCCATCCCTCGGTCGATCTTGATGGACTTGTGTCACTAATGCGTAACTGCCATTAACGTGACCAAGCGCTATTAATCTGGGGAGATGTGCGAATATAAAGCGATGGAATAGGGCAATGACAAGAACTGCAGAGACTATGACACAAGGAAAGACAATATGTAACGTGTCCATGGGCCAGTAGGTGTCAGACATGTAGAAGCAATGTGTATTTAGTCTGTCCATATTTCTTAATGGATTTAACTATTTCATTGGCTTAGTCCACTAGAACAAGGAATAAGCGCAAATGCAGGTCTGAAGCGCTGAGATAATGATTACAATTAATTACATGTAGCACACCACACTGACTTCTAGTTGTAATGTGATAATTAGCTCTGTAACATATAACTTGACAGCTTTACGTAGACAAGTCTTGATACTAGATCATATTCGGGAACTTTGCTAAGACAAGATGTGGAATAATGAGGTCACATCTCCAATCATCATTAAGAACGTCATGGCGCCTGTTAAGAACAGAAGCTATGATTTCAGTGTGATAAGGACCTTTTTTCCTTAAGTAAGAGCTTGTGACTTAAGGATTTAATTCTGTAGTGGCATGCTAAGTATTTGAAGATTCTGGTTGGGAGCTATGGAAGGTACAAAAAACATTAAGAATACAAGGCTGACATTTTAACCACTGATGATCAGCGAAAAAGGCGGCCCCATAGTTATATTGTTTGCCGGTGTAGTGTCAGAGAGTGCAGAAAGTGTGATATTGCACAACTCTTTGGCCGGGGTCACACTTGTGACTGCAATGCGAGAAACTCGTGGGAGTCTCTCACCTCAATACCCAGCACTCGGGACCAGAGTGTGGGTCTGCATGTATTTCTATGCAGCTGAACACTCTGGTCCGAGTGCCGGAGGCAGTGCCGGGTAGTGAGGCGAGAGACTCGCGCGAGTCTCTCGCCTCCATACCCGGCACTGCCGTCGGCACGCGGGACCGGAGTGTGCGGCTGCATGTATTTCTATGCAGCTGAACACTCTGGTCCGAGTGCCGGCGGCAGTGCCGGGTATGGAGGCGAGAGACTCGCGCAAGTTTCTTGCATTGCAGTCGTAAGTGTGACCCCGGCCTTAGACTGAGACTAGAAAGCACATGGAACAACTTTAAGCTCTGACAATAAAAAAAGGATTCTTATTAATTTGGGTCACTTGTTAAAATTAGTGCATAGGAGGGTGGGCATAGGAGGCAGTATTTTTAACTTGAATTAGTGTTTTGCGGTATTGAGTATCAGAGAATCTATTGATTTATCACTCATTGCATTCTAAACAATTCATATCCCCAAGTGGAAAAATACAGTTTTCACTTTAAAAAGGAGTCTTAGACTACTAGAATGATACAGTCCATTTTATTATAATTGCCTTCTTCCCCATCAAAACCAAGTCACAAGGTGTCCCGCTACTCCAACCCAAGGCTACAAGGGACACTCTTTATAGCCACTGAACATTCTGGTTAAATACCAGAGCTGGACTGATATTAGCTCCGAAGTTTCTAATACAGTATTTTGATATCTTGTACATCATGAATTATGACGTTGTAATAGAACAAAACATAAAAGTAATGGATCTCATTTATAGAATCTGTCAATGGTGGAAAATGTAAATGGTAGTTTAATCTTTTGGGATAAAAGTCATGAAAAATGTAAATGGAAAATAATGCAGATACCTATAAGGATACTTTCACACATCAGGCTTTTTGAATCAGGCGCGATCCGGCGTGTTTCTAAAAAAACGGATCCGGTAGCGGATGCGTTTTTTTAGCATTGACTTACATTAGCGCCGGATCGCGCCTGATGTCCCTGCGTTGCATCCGTTTTTGGCCGGATCCGTTGGAATTGTACATTCCGGCGGCCGGAGAAGACGGCTTTTGTAAGGTTTTTTTTTTTTTCCGGAGACGCCTGACAGTGCCTAAATCGGCACTTCAGGCGGCCGGATACAATGAAAGTCTATGGTGCCGGACCAGTTTCTTGACAAATCCGTCAGAAAACTGTGCCTAAATCGGCACTTCAGGCGGCCGGATACAATGAAAGTCTATGGTGCCGGACCAGTTTCTTGACAAATCCGTCAGAAAACTGATCCTCTCTCTCTCTCTCTCTCTCTCTCTCTCTCTCTCTCTTTTCCGGGTTGAAAAGGTCAGGACGGATCAAGCAAAAAACCTGATCAGTTTCATCAGTTTTTTTAAATCAGCGCCGGATCCGTCCTTTCAGGCATAGGACGGATGGCGCCTGATTCAAAAAGCCTCATGTGTGAAAGTAGCCTTAGGCAGTTACAATAGAATACACCTGATTTCTGTGAAAGGAGGGAAGGATCTAGAAAAACAAAAAAGAAAACAAATTTTTACACTCACCTGTTCTTGCTCCTCTTACTTTGCATCCACAGCAGCTCCCGTTCCTACATGCCAGTCTTACTTTCTTATATTGCTCCATTCCAGTTACAAGGCTAATCTAAGGCTTGTGATTGGCCTCACGTGGTCACTTTAAAAGACTGTCATGGAGAACTGGGGACCTGCGACCATACAGGTACTGTTAGAATAGGTAAGGAAAGTTAATACTCCTTCATGGCCCTCAAATCCAGAAACCTAGCAGCTGGTTGATTTGCGGGAGATTAGTTTGCTCATCTGTAGTGTTTTCAACTATTTTTTTCTTTAGGTGTGTTTTTTTATCATAGTAGGTGAGATTGGTTTATTTTAAAAACACGTTCAGAGGTTTAGATATAACAATATTTTCTTTTGTGGTCAAGAGCTAATATTTGCAAAATTTTTCACTATCATTGGTCTTAGATTTATTACTCTGTAGGTGGTTTTATTAGAATTATTATATTTACGTTTTAAGAGGTTTCAGGAAAGTGGACATCAAATGCCTAAAATAACAAATGGAGCTGGTCTTCACCTTCCCCTCGATCAATAGTGGCTCCCCTCTGTTGCTCAAGTTTTGATGTTTGGCGGCAGTGGCTAGATCCTGGTAACAGCGCTCATCACCTCTATAGCTTTTTACAGAGCTCAGCAGCTGATGACGTCTACCACTGGACAGCTGCCGAGCTCATTTACTGGCTACAGCTGTGATGGGCACTGTTGACGTGATGTAACTGCTGCAGCCAAAAAACAAGGCCCCAAGCAGTAGTGGGTAACCGACAGAGGTGGGTATCTACTTTGTGATTTTAGGCATTTTACAATGTAGGGTGTCCACTTTTGTGAAAGTCTAAAACCCCTTTAATTTATTTGCAGAATTCTGTAGAAAAGATGGTTCAATATAAGAAAAGCATTCTTTAATTGAGGTTAAATGGTTTGTCCCATTTGGCCAACTCCTGTTATTACGAATAGCTACTTAAATAAATTCGAATCTGATCATTGTAGGGGGAGTCAGCAAGTAACCATTTTTCCTTTCCTGGCGCTACAAAAATGAAGCATTCAACTGTGCCCATTGGTGTTCGTAAACATTGGAATTCCAACTCATAAGAGATTGCCTAGAGTTATCCTATAACTAATGATATTGAGGATGGACATTAATAAAAGTTTATAATATTTTCAAGTACAGAGACTGTCCTCATGGGATTTTTTTTAACCGGTTTGGTTTTATTGGCTTTAACTGAGCAGAGATTTTTGGTTTGCCCTCATCAAGACAAGCTAGCCAGATCTGTGAGAAGTTGACCTTGACCGGCACGGGTGCATTTCTTTTTTTAATTTATAAACTAGTAACTGACATACGTTCTACTGTAAGCCATTTGTAGGGTGGGTTTCATTTTTGGTTATCCACTCATTCTACATGTAGTTTGGTCACAGAGACATAGAAATAGAATATGGAGTTCACCTATGTCAGTACATATGTATTTCATTTGCTCCTTAGTGATTTTGGTTTTGCGGATTTATACATTCACACTAATGTTGTGTGCTGTTCTTTGCTGTGGTTTAGCACGCCAACAATTACCATCTTTGTATTGTTATTTTTTGTAGGCTGAATATTCCCTTCATAGACCAACATCATCCAGACTTCTGGAGAAGGTCTCCACTCCTACTGAAGGGGAGAAGAAGGAATTGGTTGACGAAGCGTAAACTTGAGAAGATGGCCCCTATTCTACAATGCTACCTTGATACTTGAATCTGCATGTTTTATTGTATCATTACAAAAGCTGGAGGATTATCATTTATGTTTGTAGATGGGTGAATACCTCTATACTCACCCTCATATTAAAATGCATCAAAAAGTGCACTGTTATTACAGCAGGTTATTTTTTTTTAGCAATAATGTGGTTCCTATCTATTTATTAGGGTACTTTTTATACAGCCAGATGTTTTATAGTCATAACATGATAGTTCCTTTTGTGAAGCCATATTACATTACCGGTAACATTGCACTACCCATAGGCTTTTCTTATACAGTTATTGCTTCTTTTATGTCATTTGGTGAACAAGTCGATGAAAAATGTTCAGCACCACGCGATAACCTATCTTTAGTTTCCAATCTTGTCATAACCACATTAGTTGCCTTGTATCACCTCTTGTTTTCTTGGCTACGTAGCCTACAGATTGACTATATTCCAATATGTTTAATAGAGTTTAATATAACATAATTATAATATATAGTAGGCAGTATTAGGTTCTTTTGGCGCTAAATATACAGCAAGTTAGATTCTCATTATATCCTTCCCTCTAAGACACAATGCTCGGGCTAATTAGAAAGCATTTTCCATCTCTATTGCTATCGTACATTATGTAACACCATGCAGCGGTCATTGACAGTAATTTACATTGTGCATGTAAAGATTTTATGGGCTCTGTTTAATAGCCAGTGATGTCTGCTACTGAGCGTAGACACGGGGGAATATCGACAACAGTTTAGAAATAATGGCCTACCGTACGTCCCATTCTGCATGTTTACTGTGATCACCGGCTTGAAATGCACTAACATTTACTCAGTGTGTCCTTGAAAAGTGTAAAATGTCATTGTCATTACATAGAAATCCCTGTACACGGTGCCGGCCAAGCAAGGCGAGAGCTGAGGGTATTGGAGCTCTACTAAAAATAGGTCATTATTATGCAAGTTTACAGAATATTACTTCCTGTAGCTCTCTGGATGAAATGGACAGATTATCCACAAACCTCATTGCGAATACAAAGAACCAATTTGGACCCATCTGGGCGTATATAATCTGGCCCATTTTGTTAATGACTGAGAGCTGAAGTGATAGAAATAGTTTTTAGGCATGCACAATTTGCCCATTATCCCTGTAGACGTTCATGATATAGTAAGGACTGAACGGTTTCTGTACTTCATAAGGGTATATTGCATTACATATTTATTTCTTCTACTCACATATATAATAGAGAATGTTATTTTTCCAAACGAGAGAATCTAAAACTGCAAACTGATATATGCAAAAATATGACATGCAAAGCTATATATTGTGTCACAAATAAACTGCTATACACATTTACTTCTGACTGGATGGATAATTATTGATTATTGGAGTCCACATAAGACTTGAGATGAACATGTCTTATATTTACTGAATTAGATGTCTGTGTGTTTAACCCTGAAATCATTACTGCATTTTTTTCTGTTGCTGACAATTCACTTACTTATGGAATTTAACAGGGTATGCCGGTATGACGATAATATTACAAATTCACAGCATTGGAACTTCTACTTCAGTGGGGGTCTAACCTCTGAGACACCTATCATTGCCAGAACTGAGGATGTGGAGCAGCAGTTCTCATAGTCAATCGTTACTCCATTCATTCTCTAAGAGGGATGGCTCCTTCTCTTCTTCCCCACTATCCCCACACACACGCTGTGCACCACCGACTCCTGCAGTGGCATTGGTTGACTGTAGAGATGAGCAGATCTCTTCGTGCAACCCTGGTCTTCGGTCCATATCAGTGCTCTCGCATTTTGTACAGGAGCTGTGTTGAATTTTCTTACCCAAGATCCAAGGCTCGGCTTAAGGTTAGCCAGGCTGGCAAGACATCACCTGTACGCCCCACAGATGACTTCTCATCAGGCCGTCTAATCAAACTCCGGTGCAGGGACCCCTGAAGCTCAAAAAATTCAGCCAGAGAGCACTAATCTGAACCGTGGACCAGGGTTGTGCAAAGTGATCTGCTCAAATCTAGTTGACAGAGGTCTTGTACTACTCCGCTAACCGCAGACGGGAAAATATGTGTAAGTGGGTTAAGAACTGGCTCAGGGATAGGAAACAAAGGGTGGTTATTAATGGAGCACACTCGGACTGGGTCACGTTTAGCAGTGGGGTACCACAGAGGTCAGTATTGGGGCCGCTTCTCTTTAACATATTTATTAATGACCTTGTAGGGGGCATACAGAGTAGTATTTCAATATTTGCGGAAGACACTAAACTCTGCAGGGTAATCAATACAGAGGAGGACAATTTTATATTACAGGAGGATTTATGTAAACTAGAAGCTTGGGCTGATAAATGGCAAATGAGCTTTAATGGAGATAAATGTAAGGTCATGCACTTGGGTAGAACAAACAAGATGTATAATTATGTGCTTAATTGTAAAACACTGGGCAAAACTGTAACTGAAAAAGACCTTGGCGTATGGGTGGACAACAAACTCACATTTAGTGGCCAATGTCAGGCAGCTGCTGCCAAGGCAAATAAAATAATGGGATGCATTAAAAGAGGCATAGATGCTCATGAGGAGAACATAATTTTACCTCTATACAAGTTACTAGTGCGACCACACTTAGAATACTGTGTACAGTTCTGGTCTCCGGTGTATAAGAAAGACATAGCTGAACTGGAGCGGGTGCAGAGAAGAGCGACCAAGGTTATTAGAGAACTGGGGGGTCTGCAATACCAAGACAGCTTATTACACTTGGGTTTTTTAGTTTGGAAAAAACGAAGGCTTAGGGGTGATCTTATTACAATGTATAAATATATGAGGGGACAGTACAAAGACCTTTCTAATGATCTTTTTACTCTTAGACCTGTGACGGGGACAAGGGGGCATCCTCTACGTCTGGAGGAAAGAAGGTTTAGTCATAATCACAGACGCAGATTCTTTACTGTAAGAGCAGTGAGACTATGGAACTCTCTGCCGTATAATGTTATGAGTGATTCCTTACTAAAATTTAAGAGGGGACTGGATGCCTTTCTTGAAAAGTATAATATTACAGGTTATATACACTAGTTTCCTAGATACTGCGTTGATCCAGGGAGCTAGTCTGATTGCCGTATGTGGAGTCAGGAAGGAATTTTTTTCCCCAATGTGAAGCTTACTGTTTGCCACATGGGTTTTTTTTTGCCTTCCTCTGGATCAACATGTTAGGGCAGGTTAGGATAGGATATGGGTTGAACTAGATGGACTTAAAGTCTTCCTTCAACCCTAATAACTATGTTACTATGTTACTTCAATATTGCAGGAATGCCCCTTTAAATAGATTAAAGGGAATCTGTCACCCCTTTTTTGTGATATCAGGTAAAGATATCACTCAAATATGTGTCCCATAAGTAATCTATTCGTACCTTTCATAGCCCTGACACCCCAGAATTGATGCAAAAATACCTTTTTAATCTGCCTTTCTCTGTTTGCAAATCGCCGCGGTCCGGTACGATGGGTGGGGCTTGTTCTCCTTCTCCACCCCCTCCTTTCTTGCCCTACGCACTTGTTTCATCTGTTTACTGTGTTCACGTATGATTTTCCTAGCGTGCGCATTGAAAAGGGCCCTCGTGCGTGCACAATATGCTTTGCCAGACTGTGGGCAAAGCATAATATCAGTATTGCGCATGCGCCGGTATTTTGCCTCACTATCTATGCCCCGGAAGTCTTGCAAGGCAAGCTTTCTGTTACTGGACGCCGGAAATCATACTGAAGCACTGCACATTACACCGAAAGCTTTGGATAACACGTTTTCAGACAGAGGTTTGTTATCCGAAGCTTCCGGTGTAATGTGCAGGGCTTCAGTAAGATTTCTGGCATCCTGGAACAGACCGCTTGCCTTGGAAGACTTCCGGGGCATAGAAAGTTTTGAAAAATACCGGCGCATGCACTATACTGATTTTATGTTTTGCCCACTGTTGAGCAAAGCATACTGCGCTTGCTCGAGGTCCCTTTTCAATGCGCACACTCAGAAACACTACGGCATCTGTGATATTGATAGATGAAGATACAGACAGCAAGCCGAGGGGGGGTGGAGGAAAATAAGCCCCCCCCAATCGTACCAGACCGCGGCGATTTGCATACAGAGAAAGGCAGATTAAAAAGGTGTTTTTGCATCAAAGCTGGGGTGTCAGGGGCTATGAAAGGTACAAATAGATTACTTATGGGACGCACAATTGAGTGATATCTTTACCTGATATCACAAAAAAGGGGTGAAAGATTCCCTTTAAGTTGCAAAATATTTGCTACATCATGAAAAAATAACATTAATATTTTGTTTTCTTATAATAGAGCAACCACAATAAGATGACCCTCTTGTTTTCTGTAACTCCCTTGTCAGTCATCTCACCCTTCATTTCTTGGGAACATTTTGGCACTAGCTGTTTGCTTGCTTCATTATTTTGAGCATTATTTGTTCCATTGAGCAGATTATACTTTGGTTGGTGTTACAATAACCCTTGATCATAAAGATGTCTCACAGAGTCCTATACAGTATTTGATACACTGCTGATTTTGCAAGTTTTCCCTCCTACAAAGAATGGAGAGGTGTGTAATTTTTATCGTAGGTACACTTCACCTGTGAGAGACAGAATCTAAAAATAAAAACTTGGAAAATTGGCAGTGTATCAAATACTTATTTTCCCCACAGTAGATGTCTCCAAATTTAGCCCAATGATTCCAACTTCTCAATAAGCATATTCAATTCCAAAGTAAAACTTATGACAAGCTGCAGTTGACATCACAACCACTGGTGGGCACTCTTAAACACAAAGAGTATAGACAAAGTGACAAACTTAATGACAAGTATACAGTATAGTGACAGATAGTGACAAAGTATCACAAAATCATCTTTTTTTTTTTAAAGCTGGCAATCTCATGCCACACATCTTGGAATATGTTGAGCCAATGAAAAATTCACCCTGAGGAAGCCTTTATATGCGAAACTTGTTGTGAAGGCTATATGTGTGTCTTTTAGTTTCTTGAATTCTATCTGTATGAAAGAAAATTAAATGAATGTACCTGGAAAGTGCTATATAGATTCATGGACTGCAGCATAAGTAAGTAAGCATAGGCTCACAAATAGGTGAACATTCTGAACTAATTGGGGAAGGGTTCTAATAGGAACCCCATTTAGATACTAGAATAATACAGGTTCACGCTAGTAATTTTAAATTTAGACCACTTTTTAATATAAATCAGTAAAAGTCACGTTTTATTACATCCCTTGACATAGGGTGTTAGGTGTCGAGTTCCCGCCTCTGCACAGGGAGAACCTCGAGCCATCTCTGCTGTGGTCTCCCATTCTTCTCCTGCCACAGTGGTTCCTGCTCAGCAGAGACATCGGTCCCAGCGTCTTGCTCAGTCTCATACTGTGCAAAGGAGTACTGCTGCCTTTCTGGGTTCTGCCATTATAGTCAGTTCTGGTCAGCAGCGAGCAGACATCTGTGGGACTAAGTCCTGCTTTTCCCCTTCTGAGCATGCCCAGGGTAAGATCTCATTGGAGATCAGGGGTCACATGCTCAGGTACTGCAGCAACTCCCATTGGTCCTCTTGGAAGATCCTGAGCCTGCTCGAGTTTTGTGGCAATTCCATTGGTCGTTCTGGGAAGGTCCCAAAGTTGCTGCAGCTATAAAAGGGTTGCATGGCCGCACGGCCATGCGCTAGTATCAATCCTGTTATGTGCTTTGCACCAGTGTGGTCATGTACGCATGCGGTTAGGGCTCGGCTGAAAGAAGCCTCTAGAATACCGGCACCTCCAGTGAGGAGTTTTGTATACACGTATTCAGGGATTGGCTGAAATAGCCTCTAGAATACCGGCTACTCCAGTGAGGAGTTGGTTGTTTGCGTTACTGTCTGCATGACCACGGACTGCTATCCGCTTGGCAGTTATCTGTGTACTCCTGTGGGGCTAACACGACACAGTCTCTCCACATCGACTCTGTGGAGTAACAGAGTTTGCTCATACCGCCATATAGTGCCACGGCGTCTATGTCAGCTGCTCTGTGGAGTAACAGAGTTCGCTCATACCGCCATATAGTGGCACAGCGTTTATATCAGCGACTCTGTGGATTAACAGAGCTCGCGATATACCACCATATTGTGCCATCTTACTAGCTGCAGGCTCTGCCTGCACGGTGGACCCCGGGCTTCGAACGCACCTATTATTTATATTTATTTTTTGCGTTTCGCCAGTCCTAACATAATACTAGCGCCAGGGTCTGGCTAGTAAAATGGCGGACGACCAGCGTCTACAGCGGAACATCCAGCAGCTGGAGGGTAGGTTGGTGGCCCTTGAGTGCACAACCTCAGCTGTGGACGTTACCGCAGTCACTGTTCAGGCTGCTAGCGTGGCTGCAGCCAGTTTGTCCACTGCCACCTCTGCCCCTACATTATCCCACCTCCCACTTCCAGACAAGTTTGCTGGTGACAGTAAGCAATGTTGGGGATTCATGAGACAGTGCTCTATACAGCTCGAGCTCCTGGCTGCACGTTTCCCCATGGATCGGGCACAAGTGGGTTTTGTAATATCTCTCCTGTCGGGTAGAGCGTTGGAGTGGGGCACGCCACTGTGGGAGCGTGACGACCCTGTGGTGCGGAGTGCTCTTCATTTTCTGGAGGCTCTAAAAAAGGTCTTTCTAGGACCTCAGGTCATCCATGATACGGCGCTCCAACTGCTGGCAAGTTCACAGGGTTCGTCATTGGTCAGTGATTTTGCTGTCCAATTTCGGACTCTGGCCTCGGAGTTAGAGTGGCCAGATAAAGTCCTCATTCCCTTGTTTTGGAGAGGACTGGCGGGCCATGTGAAAGACGCCTTGGCTACCAGGGAGATTCCTGCCACACTGGAGAAGCTTATCGCCATAACTACCCGCATCGACCTCCGTTTTGATGAGCGGAGGCTGGAGCGGTCCCAGTGTAGGCAGAGGTTCCGGCTGGCCCCCACCTTCGCCAGACTTCTAGACTTTCAATCAGGTGTCCGACTCACATGAAGCCATGGAGGTTTCTCGAGCGGGACCTAAGTCTTGGGTCGCTCGAGTACCCGTGGTTTGTAACATCTGCCAGCAGTTAGAACATTATGCCAACAAATGTCCCCAGCGGTAGGGAAAACGGTCACGTCTAGTAACCCTGGGAGGAGGTTCACTAGACACCGCAGCATTTTCCACCAAGTTGTCCTTCAAAGGGACAATTACTTTAGGTCCATCCACTCTCACCGTCGAGCTTTGTGTGGACTCTGGAGCCGAGGGGAATTTCATGTCCTCTGCCTTTGCTCTCCACCACGCTATACCTCAGGTCATGCTCGCAAAACCGGTGACTGTGCGAGTAGTGAATGGATAGACTCTGCCCTCTCAAATCACCCACTAGACTATCTCTCTCACTTTATCTATGTCCCCTTCCCATCAGGAGAGTATTTCCTTTCTTGTCCTTCCCGTTGGAATAGACAAGATTTTGCTGGGAGTACCCTGGCTCCGTTACCACTCTCCACATATTGAGTGGTCCTCTGGGAGGATATTGGGTTGGAGTGAGTCGTGTGCAGGCAGATGTGTGATGGAGTGCGTTCAGGTCACCACTACTGAAATACCCGCAGATCTCACTTCTCTTCCCAAGTGCTATTAGTCCTATGCAGACGCATTCTCCAAAAATGCTGCTGAGACCCTTCCACCTCACCGCCCCTATGACTGTCCTATAGACCTCTTGCCTGAAGCAGAACCTCCTTGGGATGGGTCTACCCTCTCTCTCCCGGAAACGGAGGCTATATCCCAATACATCCAGGAGAATCTGGCTCGAGGGTTCATTAGGAAGTCAGTGTCACCTGCAGGGGCGGGATTCTTCTTCGTGGAGAAGAAGAACGGAGAATTACTTCCATGCATAGACTACAGGGGTCTTAACGCCATCACCGTTAAGAATAAATACCCATTGCCCCTGGTTTCCGAGCTCTTTGATAGGTTACGGGGAGCAAGGGTATTTACCAAATTAGATTTGCGTGGTGCTTATAACCTGATTTGCATCCGTGAGGGGGACGAATGGAAGACGGCTTTTAATACCAGGGATGGGCACTATGAATATCTGGTGATGCCCTTCGGGCTCTGTAATGCCCCAGCCATTTTCCAAGACTTTGTTAATGATATTTTCCGGGATATGCTCTCCGCCTCGATCATAGTCTATTTGGATGATATTCTCATCTTCTCTCCAGATATTGACTCCCACTGGAAAGATGTCTGCAGAGTCTTCGACCTCCTACGGGTAAATTCCCTCTATGCAAAGTTGGAGAAATGTGTGTTTGAGCAGGAGTCTTTACCTTTCCTGGGCTATATCATCTCCGCCCAGGGATTGGCGATGGATCCTGCCAAACTACAGGCTGTAATGGACTGGCAAAAACCCCATTCTCTTACAGCGGTGCAGCGCTTTATGGGGTTCATCAATTACTATCGCCAGTTCATTCCCCATTTCTCAACTTTGGTAGCTCCCTTGGTAGCCCTCACCAAGAAAGGAGCAAATCCCAAATTGTGGTCCGAAGAGGTCTCCAATGCTTTCACTTCTATTAAATCTCATTTTTCTAGCGCTCCCATCCTACATCGCCCCAATGTTGATAAGCCATTTATATTAGAGGTGGATGCCTCATCCGTTGGTGCGGGAGCTGTCCTCTTCCAAAAGGATGCTCAAGGTCGGAAGCATCCTTGCTTCTTCTCCAAGACCTTCAACACCTGCGTAGAGGAATTATTCCTTCGGGGACAAGGAGTTACTAGCAATGAAGTTGGCCTTCTCTGAGTGGAGACATCTCTTGGAGGGGGCTCGCTTTCCCTTCCAAGTCTTCACCGACCACAAGAATTTGGTGTACTTACAGACAGCCCAGCGGCTAAACTCTCGTCAGGCCAGATGGTCCTTGTTCTTCTCCCGGTTTCACTTCACCCTCCATTACCTCTAGGGAGAGAAGAACATTTGGGCTGACGCTCTATCTCGTTCCGTTGTGTCCTCTGAGGAGGAGGGGGAGCTTCGGCTTATTGTCCCTCCTGAGAGATTAAGAACCGTAGCTCCGGTGTCGCTAGAGTCAGTGCCTCCTAACAAGACTTTTGTGCCTGCCAATTTGAGACCAGAGGTTCTCTCTTGGGCTCATGCGTCCAGGGTAGGGGGACATTTTGGGACAAAAAGGACATCTGAGCTGCTGGCGAGGACGTATTGGTGGCCGCATATGGTCCGGGACGTCGGAGACTATGTTCGGGCGTGTGTCTCCTGCGCCAAGAATAAGTCTCCTCGTCAACGTCCAGCTGGGTTACTTTACCCTTTGCCGGTGGCAGACAGGCCCTGGGAGATGGTCGGGATGGACTTTGTGGTGGGCTTGCCCAAGTCTCGTGGGTGCACCATCATTTGGTTTATCACCGACCATTTCTCTAAAATGGTGCACTTGGTGCGGTTACCACAGTTACCTTCTGCATGGGCCTTGGCAGCACTGTTTATTAGACACGTCTTCCACCTACACGGCATGCCAGACAAGATTGTCAGTGACCGGGGTCCCCAGTTTGCATCTCGGTTCTGAAGAGAGCTTTTTCGTCTTCTCAGCATTCAGTTGAATCTCTCTTCTGCCTATCATCCCGAGACAAATGGGTTTGTAGAGAGGGCCAATCAGACCTTGGTCACATATCTGTGACATTTTGTCTCAGCTAGGCAGGATGACTGGGCATCCTTGCTACCGTGGGCGGAGTTTGCTTTGAACAACGCCGTGGCTCACTCCACTGGACAAATCCCATTCCTCCTAAATTACGGTCAGCATCTGCGAGTTCCTGTACCTATGCCCGTGTCCTCCGCCGACTCCAGGGTGGCAGACTGGACTGTGGAGGCAAGGGACATTTGGGACCGCACTCAGGATGCCATTCAGGCCTCCAAGGTGAGGATGAGGTCTTCCGCCAACGCACATCGGCGCCCCGCTCCGACATTTGCCCCTGGTGACTCAGTGTGGCTCTCCGCCCGTAACATCAGGCTGCGAGTCCACTAAGTTTGCACCTCGCTTCTTGGGTCCCTTCAAGGTCCTCGAACAGGTCAATCCGGTGGTCTACCGACTGGCCCTTCCACCACGCCTTTCACGTGTCCCTCTTAAAGCCCGTGTACATGTCCCGGTTTTCCGAGTCATCTTCTGGGACATTGGGTTAGTCTACGGACGATTACGAGGTGAACGCAATTTTGGGGCGCAAGGTGGTATGGGGCAAAAAATTCTCTTTGGTGGACTGGAAGGGTTATGGCCCGGAGGACAGGTCCTGGGAGTCTGCTGAGCACATTCGGGCTCCACAACTCATTGTGGCCTTTGAGCGTGGCGAGGCCCAAGGAGGGGGGGCCCTAGATTAACAGAGCTCACATATACCGCCATATTGTGCCATCTTACTAGCAGCAGGCTATTATTTATATTTATTTGGTGCTTTCCGCCAGTCCTAACATAGGGTTTATATACCTTCTGTGTAATTTGTTGATTAGAATTTTTCATCCCTAAATGGTTCACACTTTAGTGTATTATGAAATGTAGAGGAAGAAACATTTGTAAATCATTTTTAGATGTGCATACCCTGAGACATGTTTTTTCGTGCAACTATGCAGTGATTCCACTCTGTTTTTGTTTTATTTTTAGTGTTTTTGAAATCGTGAAAAATATTTTAACGGCATGTTGTCCTGGCGTTTATTTTTTGGCTATTTTTTATGCTTTGCACAATTTAAAGGGGTTTTCCAGTATCAGGAAAGTGGTCCAAAACATTTTAAAATACCTAAAATGAAATACACAACAGGTACTCACTGGCCATGTACAGGTCCTTCTCAAAAAATTAGCATATAGTGCTAAATTTCATTATTT
This sequence comes from Oophaga sylvatica, assembly GCA_033576555.1. Classification (NCBI taxonomy): domain Eukaryota; kingdom Metazoa; phylum Chordata; class Amphibia; order Anura; family Dendrobatidae; genus Oophaga; species Oophaga sylvatica. Next base: position 277,864,134 of record JARQOD010000006.1, on the reverse strand, counting down.
TCCATAATGTAATGATTACAATTAAACTTTCATATATTTTAGATTCATTACACACCAACTGAAATTTGTCAGGTCTTTTATTGTTTTAATACTAATGATTTTGGCTTACAACTCCTGATAATCCAAAAAACCTGTCTCAAAAAATTAGCATATCAAGAAAAGGTTCTCTAAACGACCTATTACCCTAATCTTCTGAATCAACTAAATAACTCTAAACACATGCAAAAGATTCATGAGGCTTTTAAAAAGTCCCTGCCTGGTTCATTACTCAAAACCCCCATCATGGGTAAGACTAGCGACCTGACTGATGTCAAGAAGGCCATCATTGACACCCTCAAGCAAGAGGGTAAGACCCAGAAAGAAATTTCTCAACAAATAGGCTGTTCCCAGAGTGCTGTATCAAGGCACCTCAATGGGAAGTCTGTTGGAAGGAAGCAATGTGCAGAAAACGCTGTACAACGAGAAGAGGTGACCGGACCCTGAGGAAGATTGTGGAGAAGGACCGATTCCAGACCTTGGGGGACCTGAGGAAGCAGTGGACTGAGTCTGGTGTAGAAACATCCAGAGCCACCGTGCACAGGCGTGTGCAGGAAATGGGCTACAGGTGCCGCATCCCCCAGGTAAAGCCACTTTTGAACCATAAACAGCGGCAGAAGCGCCTGACCTGGGCTACAGAGAAGCAGCACTGGACTGTTGCTAAGTGGTCCCAAGTACTTTTTTCTGATGAAAGCAAATTTTGCATGTCATTCGGAAATCAAGGTGCCAGAGTCTGGAGGAAGACTGGGGAGAAGGAAATGCCAAAATGCCTGAAGTCCAGTGTCAAGTACCCACAGTCAGTGATGGTGTGGGGTGCCATGTCAACTGCTGGTGTTGGTCCACTGTGTTTCATCAAGGGCAGGGTCAATGCAGCTAGCTATCAGGAGATTTTGGAGCACTTCATGCTTCCATCGGCTGAAATGCTTTATGGAGATGAAGATTTCATTTTTCAGCACGACCTGGCACCTGCTCACAGTGCCAAAACCACTGGTAAATGGTTTACTGACCATGGTATTACTGTGCTCAATTGGCCTGCCAACTCTTCTGACCTGAACCCCATAGAGAATCTGTGGAATATTGTGAAGAGAAAGTTGAGAGACGCAAGACCCAACACTCTGGATGAGCTTAAGGCCGCTATCGAAGCATCCTGGGCCTCCATAACACCTCACCAGTGTCACAGGCTGATTGCCTCCATGCCATGCCGCATTGAAGCAGTCATTTCTGCAAAAGGATTCCCGACCAAGTATTGAGTGCCTAACTGAACATTATTATATGATGTTTTTTTTGTTTGTTTTTAAAAAACACTTTTATTTTATTGGACGGTTGAAATATGTTAATTTTTTGAGACAGGTTTTTTGGGTTATCAGGAGTTGTATGCGAAAATATATAAGGTACAGAAGGGCTTCAAAACCAAAATCATAGAATCATGCCCTATAGGCAATCCTTTATTGATAAAATACCTCAATGGGTAACACCCAAAAACAACCGTGATATAAAAAACAAAAAACAAAGTGTATTCCTAACTTAAAAGCTATGGGGATAGCCTAGAGTCCCTGATGTAGGTCTGGGCTGTCACCTGCCTAACAGCGGAGGTTGGCACCCTAGGGGGAAGCGTTGTGGCGCCCCCACTCCACGATGGCTGGCCCTAGGGTCCCTGTTAGGCCCTTACACCTTAGGGGATACCTCTACCCAGATAGTAGGGAGACCCCTAACATTAATACAGAGACCAGCTAACATTAAAGGTGACCCTAAGTCCCCAAAGTATTAAAAACAGTTCACAACACACGGGGTGGTAGGAAGTATAATGGAGATTGGCACAGATCTGCTGTACAACACTGCTAGTATACAGCAGCCTCCTTTTATGAACAGGAGTTATGATAAAACTGCCTTCTTGTGCCACAGCTTAACCCTTCCCGACCCATGACGCCACGTAGGCGTCATGAAAACCTGTGCCAATCCGACCCATGACGCCTATGTGGCGTCATGAAAGGATCTCGTCCCTGCGGGCCGGGAGACCGGGGTCACTGAAAGGTCACCCGACCCGCCGGCACAGGACCCTTTGTACTTCACCACAGGGGGGTTGGCTTAACCCCCCCGTGGCCACGATCGCTCTGATTGGCTGTTAAAAGTGAAACAGCCAATCAGAGCAATGTGTAATATTTCACCAATTTAATTGGTGAAATATTACAATCCAGCCATGGCCGATGCTGCAATAGCATCTGCCATGGCTGGAGACCGAGCCCTGACCCCCCCCACACCGAGTCACGGCGGTGATCGGCCGCCGCCACCGAAAGATGGCAGCGATCGGTCACCGCCGTCACTTACAGCTCCCCTCCTCTTTTGGTCCACTGCCCCCACTTCCTATCCCCCCCCCAGCCTTCCGACCCCCTACTCACCTCTCCCGATCCACCGATGTCCCACGATCGGGCCCGGCGTCCGCCCGGCGTCCGCCCGGGCCTCTTCATGGGCGCCGCCATATTGGAAAATGGCGGGCGCATGCGCAGTGCGCCCCCCAGTGTTCAAAAATTTATTTGATCACTGTGATAAACTGTCACAGTGATCAAAATAAAAAAAAGTAAATGAACCCCCCCTTTATCATAGGTAGGGACAAATAAAAAAAATAAAGAATTTTTTTTTTTTTCCTAGCGGATTTTGCTGCTGATCCGCAGCTAATTTTGCTGCGGATCCATGGCGGATATCGCTGCTGATCCGCGGCGGACATCGCTGCTGATCCGCGGCGGATTTCGCTACGGATCCGCTGCGGATTTCGCTGCTGATCGGCGGCGGATTTCGCTGCTGATCGGCGGCGGATTTCGCTGCTGATTGGCGGCGGATTTCGCTGCTGATCCGCGGCGGATTTCGCTGCGGATCGGCAGCGGATTTCGCTGCGGATCAGCAGCGGATTTCGCTGCTGATCCGCTGCGGATTTCGCTGCTGATCGGCGGCGGATTTCGCTGCTGATCCGCGGCGGATTTCGCTGCTGATCGGCGGCGGATTTCGCTGCTGATCCGCAGCGGATTTCGCTGCTGATAGGCAGCGGATTTCGCTGCTGATAGGCGGCGGATTTCGCTGCTGATCGGCGGCGGATTTCGCTGCGGATCCGCGACTGATTTCGCTGCGGATCCGCGACTGATTTCGCTGCGGATCCGCGACTGATTTCGCTGCGGATCCGCGACTGATTTCGCTGCGGATCCGCGACTGATTTCGCTGCGGATCCGCGACTGATTTCATTGCTGATCCGCAGCGGATTTCGCTGCTGATCGGCGGCGGATTTCGCTGCTGATCCGCGGCGGATTTCGCTGCGCATCCGCGACTGATTTCGCTGCGGATCCGCGACTGATTTAGCTGCGGATCCGCGACTGATTTCGCTGCGGATCCGCGACTGATTTCGCTGCGGATTCGCGGCGGATTTCGCTGCTGATCCGCGGCGGATTTCGCTGCTGATCCGCGGCGAATTTCGCTGCTGATCCGCGGCGGATTTCGCTGCGCATCCGCGACTGATTTCGCTGCGGATCCGCGACTGATTTAGCTGCGGATCCGCGACTGATTTCGCTGCGGATCCGCGACTGATTTCGCTGCGGATTTCGCTGCTGATCCGCGGCGGATTTCGCTGCTGATCCGCGGCGAATTTCGCTGCTGATCCGCGGCGGATTTCGCTGCGGATCCGCGGCTGATTTCGCTGCTGATCCGCGGCGGATTTCGCTGCTGATCCGCGGCGGATTTCGCTGCTGATCCGCGGCGGATTTCGCTGCTGATCCGCGGCGGATTTCGCTGCTGATCCGCGACTGATTTTGCTGCTGATCCGCAGGTGATTATCTGCTGATTCATCTGCGCTAGCGGGTATAGCATAACGCGATCGCGTTATGCTATACCGTTACCAGCCGGTCAACGCTACGTGTTGAACGGGCTGGTAAAACGCAATATGAACCCAGCCTTAGGGTTAGAACTAGGGTTAGGGTTAGCATTAGGGCTAAGGTTAGAATTACGGTTAGGGTTGGAATTTGGGTTAGGGTTGGAATTAGGGTTAGGCTTGTAGTTAGGTTTATGGTTAGAGTTGGGATTAGGGGTGTGTTGGGGTTAGGGTTATGATTAGGGTTTGTATTAGGGTTAGGTGTGTGTAGGCGTTAGGGGTGTGTTGGGGTTAGGGTTGGAGTTAGAATTGAGGGGTTTCCACTATTTAGGCACATCAGGGGGTCTCCATACGCGACATGGCGCCACCATTGATTCCTGCAAATTTTGCGTTCAAAAAGTCAAACAGTGCTCCCTTTATTCCAAGCCCCGACGTATGCCCAAACAGTGGTTTATCCCCACATATGAGGTATCAGCGTACTCGGGAAAAATTGCACAACAACTTTGGGGGTTCTAATTTCTCCTGTTAACATTGGGGAAAAAAATTGGGGACTAAAAATTATTTTTGTGGAAAAAAAATAATTTTATATTTTCACGGCTCTGCGTTATAAACTTCTGTGAAGGACTTGGAGATTCAAAGTGCTCACCACACATCTAGAGGAGTTCCTTGGGGGATCTAGTTTCCAAAATGGGGTCACTTGTGGGGAGTTTCTACTGTTTAGGCACATCAGTGACTCTGCAAACGTAACATGACGCCCGAAGACCATTCCATCAAGTGGGCATTTCAAAAGGTCACTACTTCCCATCCGAGCCCGACGTGTGCCCATACAGTAGTTTTCTCCCACATATGGGATATCAGCATACTCAGGACAAATTGGACAACAACTTTTGGGGTCTAATTTCTCATGTTACCCTTGCGAAAATAAAAAAAATTGGGGACTAAAAGATCCTGATTGTGGAAAAAATATGATTTTTTTATTTTCATGCCCGGGCGTTATAAACTTCTGTGTAGCCCTTGGGGGTTCAAAGTGCTCACCACACATCTAGATAAGTTCTTTGCGGTGTCTAGTTTCCAAAATGGGGTCACTTGTGGGGAGTTTCTACTGTTTAGGCGCATCAGGGGCTCTGCAAACGTAACAAGATGCCCGCAGACCATTCCATCAAGTTGGCATTTCAAAGCGTCACTACATCCCTTCCGAGCCCTGACGTGTGCCCAAACAGTGGTTCCCCCCACATATGGGGTACTAGCGTACTCAGGACAAACTGGACAACAACTTTCGGGGTCCAATTTCTCCTGTAACCATTGTGAAAATAAAAAATAGTGGGCTAAAAAATCATTTTTTGAGAAAAAAAAATGATATTTTATTTTCACGGCTCTGCGTTATAAACTTCTGTAAAGCACCTGGGGGGTTCAAAGTGCTCACTATGCATCTAGATAAGTTCCTTAGGGCGTCTAGTTTCCAAAATGGGGTCACTTGTGGGGGAGCTCCAATGTTTAGGCACACAGGAACTCTCCAAATGCGACATGGCAACCGCTAAATATTCCAGCATATTTTCTATTCAAAAAGTCAAATGGCGCTCCTTCCCTTCTGAGCCCTGCCGTGCGCCCAAACAGTGGTTTATGATCACAAATGAGGTATCTGTGTACTCAGGAGAAATTGCCCAACAAATTTTAGAATCCAATTTATACTGTTGCCCATGTGAAAATGAAAAAAAACTGAGGCTAAAAGAAAATTTTTGTGAAAAAAAAGTACTTTCTTTTTTTTACGGATCAATTTGTGAAGCACCTGGGGGTTCAAAGTGCTCACTATGCATCTAGATAAGTTCCTTAGGGGGTCTAGTTTCCAAAATGGGGTCACTTGTGGGGGAGCTCCAATGTTTAGGCACACAGGGACTCTCCAAATGCCACATGGCAACCGCTAAATATTCCAGCATATTTTCCATTCAAAAAGTCAAATGGCGCTCCTTCCCTTCTGAGCCCTGCCGTGCGCCCAAACAGTGGTTTATGACCACATATGAGGTATCTGTGTACTCAGGAGAAATTGCCCAACAAATTTTAGGATCCAATTTATACTGTTGCCCATGTGAAAATGAAAAAAACTGAGGCTAAAAGAAAATTTTTGTGAAAAAAAAGTACTTTCTTTTTTTTACGGATCAATTTGTGAAGCACCTGGGGGTTCAAAGTGCTCACTATGCATCTAGATAAGTTCCTTAGGGGGTCTAGTTTCCAAAATGGGGTCACTTGTGGGGGAGCTCCAATGTTTAGGCACACAGGGACTCTCCAAATGCGACATGGCAACCGCTAAATATTCCAGCATATTTTCCATTCAAAAAGTCAAATGGCGCTGCTTCCCTTCTGAGCCCTGCCATGCGCCCAAACAGTGGTTTATGACCACATATGAGGTATCTGTGTACTCAGGAGAAATTGCCCAACAAATTTTAGGATCCAATTTATACTGTTGCCCATGTGAAAATGAAAAAACTGAGGCTAAAAGAAAATTTTTGTGAAAAAAAAAGTACTTTCTTTTTTTTACAGATCAATTTGTGAAGCACCTGGGGGTTCAAAATGATCACTATGCATCTAGATAAATTCCTTAGGGGGTCTAGTTTCCAAAATGGGGTCACTTGTGGGGGAGCTCCAATGTTTAGGCACACAGGGACTTCCAAATGCGACATGGCAACCGCTAAATATTCCAGCATATTTTCCATTCAAAAAGTCAAATGGCGCTGCTTCCCTTCTGAGCCCTGCCATGCGCCCAAACAGTGGTTTATGACCACATATGAGGTATCTGTGTACTCAGGAGAAATTGCCCAACAAATTTTAGGATCCAATTTATACTGTTGCCCATGTGAAAATGAAAAAAATGAGGCTAAAAGAAAATTTTTGTGAAAAAAAAGTACTTTCTTTTTTTTACAGATCAATTTGTGAAGCACCTGGGGGTTCAAAATGATCACTATGCATCTAGATAAGTTCCTTAGGGGGTCTAGTTTCCAAAATGGGGTCACTTGTGGGGGAGCTCCAATGTTTAGGCACACAGGGACTCTCCAAATGTGACATGGCAACCGCTAAATATTCCAGCATATTTTCCATTCAAAAAGTCAAATGGCGCTCCTTCCCTTCTGAGCCCTGCCGTGCGCCCATACAGTGGTTTATGACCACATATGAGGTATCTGTGTACTCAGGAGAAATTGCCCAACAAATTTTAGGATCCATTTTATCCTGATGCCCATGTAAAAATGAAAAAATTGATGCTAAAAGAAAATTTTTGTTGGAAAAATTAAAATGTCCATTTTTTCCTTACACGTTGCTTTAGTTCCTGTGAAGCACCTGAAGGGTTAATAATCTTCTTGAATGTAGTTTTGAGTAGCTTGAGGGGTGCAGTTTTTATAAAGGTGTCACTTTTGGGTATTTTCTGCCATATAGACCCCTCAAAGTGACTTCAAATGTGAGGTGGTCCCTAAAAAAAATGGTTTTGTAAATTTTGCTGTAAAAATGAGAAATCGCTGGTCAACTTTTAACCCTTATAACTTCCTAACAAAAAAAAATGTTGTTCCCAAAATTGTGCTGATGTAAAGTAGACATGTGGGAAATGTTATTTATTAACTATTTTGTGTCACATAACTCTCTAGTTTAACAGAATAAAAATTAAAAATTTGAAAATTACAAAATTTTCAAAATTTTCGCCAAATTTCCATTTTTTTCACAAATAAACGCAAAAAATTATCGACTTAAATTTACCACTAACATGAAGCCCAATATGTCACGAAAAAACAATCTCAGAATCGCTAGGATCCGTTGAAGCGTTCCTGAGTTATTACCTCATAAAGGGACACTGGTCAGAATTGCAAAAATGGCAAGGTCTTTAAGGTCAAAATAGGCTGGGTCTTGAAGGGGTTAATGAAAGTGAATGTGAACAGTCTCATACTTGTTCACTCACTAGTCAAAGCTCCTCCAGTGTATGGGAAATCTAAATGTCTGTGCATACCAGACAGTCAAATATAAGCTAAGATGCAATCTATAATTGTCAGCTATTGGACCAAAAGTCTAGTCTGAACTTATAAACACACTTAAAGAATGACTAGAGCATATAATGACTGGAATAAATAAGACGCATCGGCGTCATGAGAAGGTCATTGACACTTGATTTTAGTGTAATGTTAGGGGATAGCAATATTTGAAGATAAATGTATAAGGCAGCAAGATATAATTGATGTATACCTTCCCTAGCAATGCCCGATGTACCGAATAGGAGATAGGTACAGATATAACATTCCTACAGGTATGGTGCTAAATGGGGAATAGGTAAATATATTGCCTTCCTGTACGTATAATACTAATCACCCCTCATCATGATGTGGATACACTGAGAAACTCCATTATAAAATGATATTAATAAGAAATGCGTAACGATACTCATCATTTCTCATGGTCATCCCACCACCATCAATAGTAGCGCCTCAACGCGTTTCGCCCCATGGGCTCATCAGGAGGCCAGATGTACAGATGTCCGGTGTCAAAATGACATGGTGCAGAGACTAACAGATGCTGTGTGACTTCCTCATAGTTATATCTGCCGCCTAATGGAGACGCTCCACCCCCCTGTGCGGGCTCGCCTTTATAGGCTCCTCCCCCTTATATGGCTCCGCCAATAGGCTCGTGGGGAAAGCTCTGACCTCATCAGGGGGCGTATCTCTATCGCCCTGCGTCAGAGAAGCAGTGCATGCCGGGAGTAGGAGGGGTGTCTGGGTCCTGACTAGTTGCGTGCAAAGCGGACCTTTACCCCTGCACAGGCTATGCATAACATATGTTCCTGGTGGCGACTCCACTAAAACACAGCGGCCAGAACGGCTAACTTTCAAAGGGCTCATGGCTCACCGGTTCAAGCCCCACCTGGGAGCCTCAATAGTGGGCATACCCCCACATAGATGAGTATGTCCCTAATTTATCCTATCCAAAGGAAGATAATCCAAGATGGCCTAGGATAATATTTTAACAGAAATGTATAGAGGGACATAGAACATAAATGGAAAAAGGTCGACAGTAATACGAGAGTCATTCTGATACATAGAATATAATGGTCACCCATTATAGGGGAACATAAAACATAGAATTGTATAGTCAGTTTAATCAAGTAGTCCAAAACAACGTCTTGGCTATAGGAAACAGGCAAATGACATCTGCTCGTTTAATCCATATGGTTCGAGTGATTCTAGCCTAAAGATCCATTCACACTCGCGTCTGAGGATAATTTTGTCCACGTCACCCCCTCTCGGATTTAGCTTAACAACCTCCAGAATCATGAACTTAACCTCGAGAGGTAACGGGTGAGGCGGGAGTAGACTAGGCGCTCCAAAAGTTTGGAGATGAAGGGGAGATTGGAGACCGGTCTGTAGTTGTTTGTGCAGGAAGGGTCAAGAGCGGGTTTCTTTAGTAGTGGAGTAATGATGGAGTGTTTGAAGGAGGATGGGAAAATGCCAGAGGAGAGTGAGAGATTGAAGATTGTAGTTAGGTGAGTTGTGACAACAGGAGAAAGAGACTGGAGGAGATGTGAGGGGATGGGGTCGGTAGTGCATGTAGTCGGACGAGAGGAAGAGAGGAGTCTGGAGACTTCTTCTTCTGTGATGAGATCAAATGTGGAAATTGAGCCAGGGGAAATGCAGGGTGGGATGGGAGTCACAGCACTTGGTGGTTGAGAGCAGATTTCCTGACGGATAGTATCTATTTTTTCTATAAAGTGGGAGGCCAGGTCATCAGCACAAATGTCTGTGATAGGGGCTTGTGCTTTTGGCCTGAGCACTTGGACATTCTAAAAATGGACCCAGATCTGAGAGATTGGGTGGGTGAAAGACCCAACATTACCTATAGAAAAGGTAGATCCATTAAGGATCGTCTGGTACATAGCCAATACAAAAAACCGTTGAAAGCAGGTACATGGCTAGATAGAAAGCCCATTGGTTTCTTCACTTGTGGCGACTGCAGTCTGTGCAAATGGATGTCACCTATGAAATCCTTCCGTAGTGCTCACACAGGAAGAAGATTCTATTTAAGAGATTTTGCTAATTGCAAGACCACGGCTGTGGTATATAAGGGGACGTGTACTTGTCCCAAGGACTATGTGGGCAAAACAAAAAGAGAATTTAGAAGGAGGGTGGGAGAACACATGGGTGACATCAGAAATAACAGGGATACTCCCCTTGCGAGACACATCAACAATCAACATGGTGGGAGAATGGGCGAGGTTAAGTTCATGATTCTGGAGGTTGTTAAGCTAAATCCGAGAGGGTTGACCTGGACAAAATTATCCTCAGACGCGAGTGTGAATGGATCTTTAGGCTAGAATCACTCGAACCATATGGATTAAACGAGCAGATGTCATTTGCCTGTTTCCTATAGCCAAGACGTTGTTTTGGACTACTTGATTAAACTGACTATACAATTCTATGTTTTATGTTCCCCTATAATGGGTGACCATTATATTCTATGTATCAGAATGACTCTCGTATTACTGTCGACCTTTTTCCATTTGTGTTCTATGTCCCTCTATACATTTCTGTTAAAATATCATCCTAGGCCATCTTGGATTATCTTCCGTTGGATAGGATAAATTAGGGACATACTCATCTATGTGGGGGTATGCCCACTATTGAGGCTCCCAGGTGGGGCTTGAACCGGTGAGCCATGAGCCCTTTGAAAGTTAGCCGTTCTGGCCGCTGTGTTTTAGTGGAGTCGCCACCAGGAACATATGTTATGCATAGCCTGTGCAGGGGTAAAGGTCCGCTTTGCACGGAACTAGTCAGGACCCAGACACCCCTCCTACTCCCGGCATGCACTGCTTCTCTGACGCAGGGCGATAGAGATACGCCCCCTGATGAGGTCAGAGCTTTCCCCACGAGCCTATTGGCGGAGCCATATAAGGGGGAGGAGCCTATAAAGGCGAGCCCGCACAGGGGGGTGGAGCGTCTCCATTAGGCGGCAGATATAACTATGAGGAAGTCACACAGCATCTGTTAGTCTCTGCACCATGTCATTTTGACACCGGACATCTGTACATCTGGCCTCCTGATGAGCCCATGGGGCGAAACGCGTTGAGGCGCTACTATTGATGGTGGTGGGGTGACCATGAGAAATGATGAGTATCGTTACGCATTTCTTATTAATATCATTTTATAATGGAGTTTCTCAGTGTATCCACATCATGATGAGGGGTGATTAGTATTATACGTACAGGAAGGCAATATATTTACCTATTCCCCATTTAGCACCATACCTGTAGGAATGTTATATCTGTACCTATCTCCTATTCGGTACATCGGGCATTGCTAGGGAAGGTATACATCAATTATATCTTGCTGCCTTATACATTTATCTTCAAATATTGCTATCCCCTAACATTACACTAAAATCAAGTGTCAATGACCTTCTCATGACGCCGATGCGTCTTATTTATTCCAGTCATTATATGCTCTAGTCATTCTTTAAGTGTGTTTATAAGTTCAGACTAGACTTTTGGTCCAATAGCTGACAATTATAGATTGCATCTTAGCTTATATTTGACTGTCTGGTATGCATACACATTTAGATTTCCCATACACTGGAGGAGCTTTGACTAGTGAGTGAACAAGTATGAGACTGTTCACATTCACTTTCATTAAGCTGTGGCACAAGAAGGCAGTTTTATCATAACTCCTGTTCATAAAAGGAGGCTGCTGTATACTAGCAGTGTTGTACAGCAGATCTGTGCCAATCTCCATTATACTTCCTACCACCCCGTGTGTTGTGAACTGTTTTTAATACTTTGGGGACTTAGGGTCACCTTTAATGTTAGCTGGTCTCTGTATTAATGTTAGGGGTCTCCCTACTATCTGGGTAGAGGTATCCCCTAAGGTGTAAGGGCCTAACAGGGACCCTAGGGTCAGCCATCGTGGAGCGGGGGCGCCACAACGCTTCCCCCTAGGGTGCCAACCTCCGCTGTTAGGCAGGTGACAGCCCAGACCTACATCAGGGACTCTAGGCTATCCCCATAGCTTTTAAGTTAGGAATACACTTTGTTTTTTGTTTTTTATATCACGGTTGTTTTTGGGTGCTACCCATTGAGGTATTTTATCAATAAAGGATTGCCTATAGGGCATGATTCTATGATTTTGGTTATCAGGAGTTGTATGCCAAAATCATCAGTATTAAAACAATAAAAGACCTGACAAATTTCAGTTGGTGTGTAATGAATCTAAAATATATGAAAGTTTAATTGTAATCATTACATTATGGAAAATAATGAAATTTAGCACTATATGCTAATTTTTTGAGAAGGACCTGTATTTTGACTGTCATGGTGACGTCACATCAACAGCGTTCATCACTGCTGTAGCCAATCGCTACAGCCAAAACACTTGAGACCAAAGCAGTGGCAGAAAGCCTCTACTCTACTAGATCCAGGGAGGGTGAGTACTTGCTGAGTTTGTTCCTTTTAGATGTTTTACAAACTTTGAGACCCACATCCCTGAAAATGGTAAAAACCATAACATTGCAAGGCAATATAAAATGCTGAAGTAGGCTTAAAGGAAACCTGTCAGCAGGATTGTGCACAGTAACCTACAGACAGTGTCAGGTTGGTGCCGTTATACTGATTAAAATGATACCTTGATTGATGAAAACCGTCTTGTGGTTGCTGTTTAATCTTTATTTTTTAGTTTTGAGTTAAGCCCTTTCTGACATCAGACATACTATTCCGTCCATGTGACCTGGTCCAATTTGAGCATGGAAGGAATAGTACATCTAAGTGATCAGCCGCGCTCTCAGGGGGAGCATGGCCGGGTGTCACTTTAAGCCCCAAAATACTGCGATCTAACAAGACAGCAGCATTCGGGAGCCGGCCTTTGGATCGGAGACCCCGCGGCATGATGCGGGGTCCCGAATGTGGCCATGGTGAGCCAGATGTCGTCATGCAAAGTAAACTTGCTGATCATGCGCAGTGCATGATCAGCATGTCTCCCTGTCAGTGCAGCGCTGACGGTTTCTATAGCATGCAGATGCTGCTTCATCTGCATGCTATAGAAGTGATCAGCCTGAAAAAAATGATTGCAGTAAAAAAGTAAGGAACAAGTAAAAAAATTTTTTTAAATAATTGTAAAAATATAAAAAGAAAATAAAAAATAATAAAAAAATCAATATATATTACATCACTAAATATTTTAATGAAAAAAAACAAAACAATAAAAGTACTCATATTTGGTATCGCTGCGTCCACAACGACCCGACCTATAAAACTGTCCCACTAGTTAACCCCTTTAGTGAACATGAAAAAAAAGGCAAAAAACAATACTTTACTATCATATCACCAAACAAAAAGTGGAATAACACGCGATCTAAAAGACGGATATAAATAAACATAGTACAGCTGAAAATGTCATCATGTCCCAAAAAAACAAGCCACCACACAGCTCCATCAGCGGAAAAATAAAAAAGTTATAGCTCTCAGAATAAAGTGATGCAAAAACAATTATTTTTTCTATAAAATAGTTTTTATTGTATAAAAGCGCCAAAACAAAAAATATAAATGAGATATCACTGTCATCGTACTGACCCGAAGAATAAAACTGCCTTATCAATTTTCCCACACACAGAACGGCATAAACACCCCCCCCCCCCAAAAAAAAAGAAATTCATGAATTGCAGGTTTTTGCTCATTCTGCCTCCCAAAAATTGGAATAAAAAGCGATCAAAAAATATAATTTGCCCGAAAATGGTACCAATAATAACATCACCTCGTCCAGCAAAAAACAAGACCTCAAATGACTCTGTGGACCAAAATATGGAAAAAATTATAGCTCTGAAAATGTGGTGATGCAAAAACTATTTTTTGCAATAAAAGACGTCTTAGTGTGTGACAGCTGCCAAACATAAAAACATTCGTTTTCAACCTGGGCGGTGTCAAGATGCGACTGTCCACGCGGAGAACCACTGGTGAATGAGCTGCTAGGAGCGCAGCGTCAGTAACCGGGGGTGACGTCATAGAGGTTACCTCCGGTCACTGGGCTCCGTTCCCAGCCAGGCTGAGCTGCGGTGAGATACCCGCTTGCACTGTGAGTGCTCATGGCTCACGGTGTTTAGTGGGGATCTCATTGAAGTCACCACAGTTATATCTGGTCACTGGGCTCTGTTCCCAGCCGGGCTGAGCTGCAGTGAGATCCGGAGTCATTTAAAAAATTCACACACCAGGAAACAGATTAGTTCCAAAAAGGGGGCACTTGTTGGGCATTGCCATTGTTAAGGCACATCTAGATAAGTTCCTTGGGGGTCTAGTATCCAAAATTGGGTCACTTGTGGGTTTCCACTGTTTAGGCACATCAGGGGCTCTGCAAATGGAACATGGCGCCCGCCGACCATTCCATCAAAGTCTGCATTTCAAAATGTCACAACTTCCCTTCCGAGCCCCGACGTGTGCCCAAACAGTAGTGTTCTCCCACATATGAGGAACCAGCATACTCAGGACAAATAGGTCAATGACTTTTGGGGTCCAATTTCTTCTTTTCCCCTTGGGAAAATAAAAAATTGGGGGCTAAAAAAATCATTTTTGTGGAAAAAAAATGTTGTTTTTTTTTCACCGCTGAGCATTATAAACTTTAGTGAAACACTTTGGGGTTCAAAGTTCTCACCACACAAGTAGATAAGTTCCTTAGAGGGTCTAGTTTCCAAAATGGGGTCACTTGTGGGGGGTTTCCACTATTTAGGCACATCAGGGGCTCTCCAAATGCGACATGGCGTCCGATCTCTATTCCAGCCAATTTTGCGTTGAAAAAGTCAAATGGAGCTCCTTCCCTTCCGAGCTCTGCCATGCGGCCAAATAGTGGTTTCCCCCACATATGGGGTATCAGCGTACCCAGGACAAATTGCACAATAACTTTTGGGGTCCAATTTCTACTTTTACCCTTGTGAAAATAAAAAAAATTTGGATCAGAAGTAAATTTTTTGTGAAATTTTTTTTAAACATTCCAAAAATTCCTGTGAAGCACCAGTAGGGTTAATCAACTTCTTGAATGTGGTTTTGAGCAACTTGAGGGTATAGTTTTTAGAATGGTGTCACTTTTGGGTATTTTCTATCATATAGACCCCTCAAAGTGACTTCAAATGTGATGTGGTCCCTAAAAAAAAATGGTGTTGTAAAAATGAGAAATTGCTGTTTAACTTTTAACCCTTATAACTTCCTAGCAAAAAACAAATTTGGTTCCAAAATTGTGTTGATGTAAAGTAGACATGCGGTAAATGTTACTTATTAAGTATTTTGTGTGACATATCTGTGTGATTTAAGGGCATGAAAATTCAAAGTTGGAAAATTGCAAAATTTTCAAAATTTTCGCCAAATTTCCGTTTTTTTTCACAAATAAATGCAAGTCATATCAGAGAAATTTTACCACTATCATGAAGTACAATATGTCACGAGAAAACAATGTCAGACTTACCAGGATTCATAGAAGCGTTCCAGAGTTATTACCTCATAAAGGGACAGTGGTCAGAATTGTAAA
This sequence comes from Oophaga sylvatica, assembly GCA_033576555.1. Taxonomy (NCBI): domain Eukaryota; kingdom Metazoa; phylum Chordata; class Amphibia; order Anura; family Dendrobatidae; genus Oophaga; species Oophaga sylvatica. The sequence goes on along the minus strand of JARQOD010000006.1, from coordinate 277,848,729 downwards.
AATTGGCTCAGTCATTAACGTGCAAACCACCATCTGGGGTAAAGGGG
>JARQOD010000006.1:277779840-277848582 GCA_033576555.1 Oophaga sylvatica | reverse complement strand
TTTTTTCCTATTTTTCTCTTTAAAATTTGGGGTGCGTATTATAAGCCGCAAAATGTTGTATTTATTTTGCTAAATACATAACATTACAGGCCTTTATGAAGAATACAAGCGTGGTTTAAATAATACAACATACAGGGCCTCACCAATCAGTAGGCAAGAAACTGCCCCCTATATTTTGCATATCATGAAAATAGATAAAAATATACATAGAGAGTAAACAAAATATATTACAAATAATCACAAAAGACCACTCCTAGTCCCCATGACACAGTAGGAAGGTACAAGATCAGTGCGAATGCACTGGCGTCCTGAAGGACAAGTTGTGAAAGCCTTAACAAATGCCAAGAGTTTTCAAGCATCATCACAACAAGGATTGTAGACACAAAGGTAACATTGCACGACAGCTTCCACTAGTCAACCAATTGTGGCCAAGGTGTCTGTGTCACCTGGCATTTCAGGTCACCTGACCTAGGATTCCCAGGCGATATCACACAATATCACAGAAATGTATAGCACATGAACCCATTGATGGAAAAAGAGAAAAAAAAAACAAAACAAGAGGTAACAAGACCACCGGATGCAGCTACTCGAGTTCAATTAATATACCGTAATTAATAATTCAAAACCCTGTAAAAATGACCACCATAGTTAAATCCATTGCCACCCATTGCTCCCTTGATATATCTGTTTTTGTTAAGTAATTGACTTCCCCAATAATATGCCAATCCTAAAGCCCTTTTTTTTATGAATAAATTGAAAAGTGTGATTTTATGACATGTTCCTACTCTGATTGGGCAGCGTTACGGGTATAAGGGGACTTGCCTCATTGACAAGAAGAACTGGTACTACCATGTTGGTGATTTATTCATATACTAACAAGAGGGATAACAGAGGGATGAATCAATGGAAGGTTGTTCCAGAACCTTTATTTTTTAGGTAATGTGAGTATTAAGGATAAACATGTCATAGGGTCACAAAGATCCCATTTCCTTCTTTCCCATGTTGGCCATCATGACAGAAGGATGTATTTCTAAGTTGTCCTAGATATCTAAGCATAGGGTCATAGTAAAACTTGAGGTCCCACTGTCTGATGAATTTAGATGATCTTTTAGTTTATTTCTAAAACCGTTCTTTATATTTGATGCTTTGTTAACTTGTTTTCACCATACAGCGCCTTTATCACTTAACCCCAGGATAGGTGGGGGAACTTTTATGCCTGATGGGAAGCTTTTATAATCATTTCAGAATGGTGTGGCCGGTTGAACACCCATCTGTAGCCCACTTTGTTCTCTATGGGCTTCCAGAAAAATTGAACGCAGTGCTAAGCAGCCCGATAGGGAATGGAGCACCGGTTGCACCCACATGTGTCTTGGTGCTCCATTCTAATGGGGGTAAAAGTTCCCCTTTCTGCTGATCTGTGCAGGCCCCAGTAGTCATATCCGTTGGAACGGAGAACTGGTTAACCCCTTTACTGCTGATGCATTTGGTGAGTGGTGTATAGTTCGTAAAGGATTAATCAGTAAAGCACATGACCTGTTAATAAAACTGCTTTAAGGTGAAAAAGTCCAGTTTGCACCTTTTCCACCACTTTTCTAACTAGATTCTGAAGCCTCCCCAACTTTGCATTACTCACATGGACAAAAAAGTGGTGCAGGTGTTAATAAATATGACGCTCAGTCTGACGCCATATTACTGAACCTCTGAACTGCTGAATACATACACACTGAATTTTGTTCCTGGGTTCAGGGAAGGTCCTAGTAGACCGAACCCAATGAAACCTTGATGTCATGTCCTGTAGATGTAACATCAGGGGTATTTCTTGGAAAACTCCCTTATTCATTATTTTAATTCCCATTAAAAGTTTGTCTCTTCTCTATGCAAATACGCGGTCAGAATGAACGAGCTATTGCCGAATTAAAAGAAATGAACTCTTTTTAATTAACTTTTAAATAACTTCTGGAAATCGCACTATTCCTTATTTTGCCGGCTTTTGATAAATGTCCGGGTGATCACATTACTGAGGTTGTGACTATGAAGCGTGCAGTGTATTGAGGACAATGACATTGATTCTATGTAAACAGTATTTTTATTATGTGACATAATTGTAACTAAACTAACAGTAATATTTGTTTGCTGCTGAAAGAAAGACCTGAACAATAGATATCACGTGTCACTATAAGGAAAATCTACTGCGAGTCCTTTCATTGTAGATTTACCATGAACGATCACCCAGTGTGCTGGATTTCCGATAAATATTATGGTCATTGTTCTGTTACTCATAGGACATTGATTATAGACCGTACTTGATCCCGAGCTCTGCTTCAGCTGAGGTTCTCTTCTGGAATGTATTTATTTATGTGGTTTCCAGAGGAACTGCTGTAGCCCAGGGACTTGTGTTATCCACCAGGTAATGGGAGATAATTAGACAGGTAGTTGTAGGCAAGAGATGACATGTGTTCTGCTACTAAGGAAACTCACACCACAACTGCAAGCACATGTTCCCTGCAGACCATTCCGGCCTTAGAAAAGTGTCACTCAGGAATTAAAGATTTGTCATTGGGGACTAAATGTGTTTAACAACCACAGGGTGTAGTGTAAACAAGTCTTTAAATAATCCTTTCATTATCCCAACACTATCCATCCGTCCATCCATCCATCTTTCTTCTTTTCAGAGGAGCTGAATATTATTATTACTCTTGTGGACAATGAAACGATGCCTAAAACTATTAGGCCGGAGTCACACTGGCGACAAAATCGGACGACTGCAATGCGATGAAATATCGCATTGCAGTCGGACCTATGTTAATCTATGGAGCAGCTCCCAGTATCAGATTTTTTGTGGTCCGTTTTAAACGTCCGTGTACAATCGCAGCATGCTGCGATTGTCACCGATTGTGGGTCGACTATCGCCAATGCAAGTCTATGGGAGCGATGAAAAATCTGATTACAAACGGACCGCACGTGTGACTTGCGATGAAATCGCATCGGTGTCCTTTAGAAAAGCCGGCAATTCATCCCGCTATACTGTAAAATCACACTGACAGCTTTAATAAAGACTAGAAAGAATAGATATATACACATAGAACACATACATATATATTATATACATGTCATTGTGACATGTATATATACATATATTTATAGTTCCTAGACTTCTACATACTGTAATAGCCGCTAATTCAATTGCCGGGTTTTGTGAAATCACAGAAGCCGACATGAAATGATACATTGTTTCCACACATTTAACCATGTAATTTCATGTATTTTTATATATGTTTGAAACATACAATTACATGAGTGTATTTGTGCAAAATTTCAGACATGTAGGGGTTAATTAAAGGTGTAATTTCGTTGAAAAAAAATGCGTGGGCTCCCGCTGTATTTTCTCCACCAGACAGACAAAGCAAAGCGAGTGGGGGCAGATAATAATAGCCCAGGGAGGGTGCATTTTTTTTGTGCCCCCCCTGGCTACTAACATCTGCCCCCAGACACCCCAGAAAGGGCAAATCTATAATTAGATTCGCCCTTTCTGGCACTTTGCCCGTCTATTCCCATTGCCCTGTAGCGGTGGCGAATGGGTTAATCTCACCTTACTGTCACCTTGCAATTGAAAGGTCACCTTAAGGCAGGTTAATAATTGATAGCTGTCAATTAGACAACTATCAATTATTAATCCTATTGAAGTAAATAAAAAAACACACACACTTTAAGAATAAATAATTTTAATGAAATAAAAACACATTTTTTTGACCATATTTTATTTTACACTTAATCCGTGCGAAGCCATTGATCTCCTAAAATAAAGAAAAAGAAATAAAACAACATTATTCTTACCTATTCCGCCGATCTGTCACGTCCCACGCTGTAATCCTTCACAAAGGGTTAACTAGCTTTGAGCCAAGCAGTGCAAGTAATCCTGCGTGCTCAGCTCAAAGCTCATGAATGAATAAGTTCCTCTCCTGGCGACAGGAGAGGATGTGTTTCATGAATGAAGCTTAATTGATTGTGTCCACTTTCCCTTTAGGTCAGGTCACTACAGTTAAATTGGCAATAAATCAATTAAGCTCCATTCATGAATCTATTCCTCTACTTTCGCTGGGAGAGGAAGTTATTCATTCAGGGGAATACAGGTCTGAGACAGCATTATTAGCTCTCTGCGACCTGTAACCTGTTAACCCTTTCTGATGGATTACACCGTGGGACCTGACTGTACATCGGATTGGTAAGTATAATTTTGCTTTTTTATTTTATTTTTATTACAGGAAATGGTTTTAGCAGGAAAATAAAATATGGTCAAAAACTGTGTGATTATTTAATTAAACTTATTTTTTATTAAACTGTGTGTGTTTGATTTTTCTTTCATACAATAGGATTAATAATTGATAGTTGTCTAATTGACAGCTATCAATTATTAACCTGGCTTAAAGTGACCTTTCAATTGCAAGGTCATTTTAACCCCTTATTAACCCATTCGCCACCGCTACAGGGCAATGGGAATAGACGGGCAAAGTGCCAGAAAGGGCGAATCTAATTATAGATTTGCCCTTTCTGGGGTGTCTGGGGGCAGATGTTAGTAGCCAGGGGGGGCACAAAAAAAATGTACCCTCCCTAGGCTATTATTATCTGCCCCCACTCGCTTGCTTTGTCTGTCTGGTGGAGAAAATACAGCGGGAGCCCACGCATTTTTTTTCAACGAATTTACACCTTTAATTAACCCCTACATGTCTGAAATTTAGCACACATATACTCATGTAATTGTATGTTTCAAACATATATAAAAATACATGAAATTACATGGTTAAATGTGTGGAAACAATGTATCATTTCATGTCGGCTTCTGTGATTTCACTGAAGCCGGCAATTGAATTAGCGGCTATAACAGTATGTAGAAGTGTAAGAATTATAAATATATGTATATATATATGTCACAATGACATAATATTATATATGTGCTCTATGTGTATATATCTATTCTTTCTTTTGGCATTTAAATACTATTCTTTTGGATCCATTATATGTCAGTTTTGCAAGCCTGCGAGAAAATCTCGCAAGTCGGATGAAAATCGGATGTTACAAGGTACACACACATGCGATTAAATCGCATCTTTGAAGGAAAATCGGATGCCAGAAGGATGTGTGATGTTTTTATTTTGATCTGATTGTCGACCGTCTAAAACGGACCGATTTTTTGTGGTTGTGTGTGACTCCAGCCTTAGGGTATGTGCACACGATCCGTAAACGCTGCGGGATGGACGCTGTGTGCTTCTGTAGCGTCCAACCCGCAGCGTCCAGATGTTACAGCACAATGAATGGAATTTCAAGAAATCCCGTCTCCACTATGCGTCCAGAGATGCCCACGGATCACCTGCCGAGATTGACTTGTGCGTCTCTCCAGACCGCAGCATGTCTACTTATCGTGCTGACGCTCAGTCTCCACAAGATAAATCTCACCCCTCCAATGTATTGGACGCGGTGATTCCGCACAGTTCAATGAGCACAGGCGGATTCACCGACGTTCCATAGCCAGACGCACTTTGGACACAGCGGACATGTGCTGCGTCCAAAGCGCTGCCAATTCCTGATCATGGGCACATGCCCTTAAAATATATATTTTTTTAGAAACCAAACATTGTGAATTTGCGCAATGACTCACGCTATATCTTGTATCTGCATTTTCTATGTCAGTTCCCAGTTGATTAAAAAATAACATCACAAATGGGAAGAAGCCGTCTCCTATCATTTACGATCTAATCCGGATGCAGCCAATGTATTTATTTATTTTTTTGCGTTTTTTTATTTTTTTCACAACTCTTTTAAAAGGCTGTTAATTTTTTTATTTTTCAGTTGACATAGCAAAATTAAGGCTTATTTTTTACGGAAAGAGTTGTAATTCTGAAAGACGCTATTCAATTTACCATATAGTGTACAGAAAAAAATGGGAAAAAAATCCAAGTGAGGTGAAATAGCAAAAAAATCTCAATGCTACCATTTTTTTTCAAAAATGACCCGGCTATATGATTCTTCAAATACCGTAAGTTTCATTATGGCAGTACCAAGCATGTATACTTTTTATTCTATTTTAGCGGCTTAATAAAGTTCTGAGCTTTGTAAACAAATTTACCTTGTGTTGCTATTTTCTAAGGCCCACACATTTTATTTCTTCTGGTTTTTTTTTGTATTTTATTTCTTTTCACCTTTTGTAGTCCCTAGAGGGGACTTGAAACTGTGATCATTTGGTTGTTTTGTATACTGCAATGTTTGAGTATATAATAAAAAGCATGGTCTCATATGCACAGGAACACCACCTATAGCAGGCCCTTGGCTGTAATGGCAACCCATTGGCAATCCGTGATCACGTTGCAGGGGCTTACAGTGTGTGATTGGAACAGATGCCCAGTTACCGTTGCACGGCTTAGATGTGGCTATCAGTGATTGAATAGCTTTTAAGGAGTTAATATTAGTGATCATCTTGCTACCTAACATAGTCAGCATCTGTCTTGGGGTTCACTCACAGCTGCGTATAAAATCGGCGAGTGCAATGTGAGAAAAAAATCACATTGCACTCACACTAATGTTATTCAATGAGGCAGCGTCAGTTTTTCCTTACCTGGAATCGGGGTGAGGAAAAAATCACAGCATTCTGCATATGTCCACATAAAATGGCAGTGACTCACCAATGTAAGTCAATGGGTGCGAGAAAAAAAATTGCATGTCACATGCACCATGCGTTTGCCGTATGATTTTTACGCACACATCTCATTGGAAACCCGACGTTTCATCAGCCAAGTACAGTGAATTCACAGAGTGAACTGTCAGAATAGATAGATTAGATATATAGATAGATAGGAAGATGTTAGTGAGCTATATAATCATGTGTATTTTTGTGTACTTGTATTTAGCTAATAAATAAATAAATGAAAAAAAAATGGCATAAGGTCCCCTTATTTTTATTAACCAACCAACTGAGGGAAAGAAGACAGCTGTGATCTGGTGTCATTATTCTGGGAAGGGCCAATATCCATGAAGCTTCCCAGACTATTAATATCGGCCCGCAGCTGTCTGCTTAGCCTTTACTGGTTATTTACAAAAGGGGGAAAAATCCCCAAAATATTAAGTTGGGTCCCCCCTATTTTTAATAACCAGAAAAAGCTAAGCAGACAGCTGGGGGCTCATATTAATAGTCTGGGAAGCACCAAGGCCCCTTCCCAAACTAATAACACCAGTCCTCAGTATCCATTAGATGCACCAATTCTAGTGCCTAGCCTGGGGTCTTCCCGATTGCTCTGGTGTGTTGGCAATTGGGGTAATAGTTTTGGGGTTGATGTCAGCTTTGTAATGTCTGCTGACATCAAGCCCAGGGGTTAGTAATGGAGAGGCGTCTGTCAGACAACCCCATTACTAACTCCCTAAGTTAAAAGAAAAAACACACAGAAAAGTCTTTTATTTGTAAAAAAGCACTCCCCGACAATTACCCTTTTTTACCCATTTAATACCATAAAAAGTAATCCAAAGAGTCCGCCATCATCTATAATATGGAAGTCCCACGACGATCCCCAACTCTGCTACATCCGGAGGCTGTGATGAGCGGTGACATAAGTAACGTTACCCCTTACCACAGCCACCGGAACGCACTTAGAGTAGGGTGTGAATCCGGCTGCTGTGACGAGCGGTAATGTCAGTAAGGTTATAGCAGTTCACAGCCAATAAACTGCGGTAACCTTACTGACATCACCGCTCGCAGCATATTAACTTACTGCCGGTTCTCAGGAAAGTGGTATGATAGGACCCATCAGAGAAATATCACCTTGCCATGATTAATGGACAATTTACGCGCTAATAACCAACTTTTTTTTGTAAGTACATCTTACTGAGTAATAATACAGCTTATATTTAATGTTTCCAGTATTTTTATGTATCTTGGCCCTCACAGAGTGCTGCTGTGTTTTCCTTTTACATACGAGTATTGTGCAGTCATTGCAGCTTGCACCTATTCACACTAAGGAGGTGCTGGTCAGGTTTTCCTATCTATCTATCTATCTATCTATCTATCTATCTATCTATCTATCTATCTATCATCTATCTATCTATCTATCTATCTATCTATCTATCTATCTATCTATCTATCTATCTATCTATCTATCTATCCCAATTTGTAGGTCTATGACCAGGCAACAGATCCCATTAATTCTGAGAATGTTTTTTCATGACATATTGTACTTCATGATAGTGGTAAAATTCGTTCAATATATGTACATACAGTTATGCTCTCAAAAGTTTACATGCCCCGGCAGAATTTTTCCTCTTTTTTTCAGAGAATATGAATGATAACACCAAACCTTTTTCTCCACTCATGGTTAGTGGTTGGGGTGTAGCCATTTATTGTCAAACTACTGTATTTTCTCTTTTTAAATCATAATGACAACCCAAAACATCCAAATGACCCTGATCAAAAGTTCACATACCCCATTTCTTAATACCGTGTATTGCCCCCTCTAACATCAATGACAGCTTGAAGTCTTTTGTGGTAGTTGTGGATGAGGTTCTTTATTTTCTCAGATGGTAAAGATGCCCACTCTTCTTGGCAAAAAGCCTCCAGTTCCTGTAAATTTCTGGGCTGTCTAGCATGAACTGCGCGCTTGAGATCTCCCAAGAATGGCTCAATGATATTGAGGTCAGGAGACTGAGATGGCCACTCCAGAACCTTCACTTTGTTCTGCTGTAGCCAATGACAGGTTGAATTGGCCTTGTGTTTTGCATCATTGTCATGTTAGAACGTCCAAGTACGTCCCAAGCGCAGCTTCTGGGCTGATGATTGCAAATTTGCCTCCAGTATTTGCTGATAACATGCTAGATTCATCTTTCCTTCTACTTTGACCAAGTTTCCTGTGCCTTTGTAGCTCACACATACCCAAAACATCAGCGATCCACCTCCGTGCTTTACAATAGGAATGGTGTTCCTTTCATCATAGGTCTTGTTGACCTCTCTCCAAATGTAACGTTTATGGTTGTGGCCAGAAAGTTCCATTTTGGTCTCATCACTCCAAATTACCTTGTTCCAGAAGTTTTGAAGCTTGTCTCTGTGCTGTTTTGCGTATTATAGGCAAGATACTTTGTGCTATTTGTGCAGTAATGGCTTTCTTCTGGCGACTCGATCATGCAGCCCATTTTTCTTCAAGTGCCTCCTTATTGTGCATCTTGAAACATCCACAACGCTAGTTTTCAGAGAGTCCAGTATTTCAGCTGATGTTATTTGTGGGTTTTTCTTTGCATACCAAACAATTTTTCCTGGCAGTTGAGGGAGAAATTTTTGTTGGTCTTCCTGACCGTGGTTTTCTTTTTACGGAGTCCCTGATTTTCCATTTGTTAATCATAGTTTGAATGCTGCTGACTGGCATAATCAGTTCCTTGGGTATCTTTTTGTATCCCTTTCCTGTTTTGTACAGTTCAACTACCTTTTCCCATAGATCAGTTAACAATTCTTTTGCTTTCCCCATGACTCGCAATCCAGAAACGTCAGTGACTGGATGAAAGATGCAAGAGTCTTTCTGAATGCCAGAAACTCACTCAGCTTTTACGCACACACCCTGATTACAAGCAAACAGGTCACAGGTGAGCCATTCAAACCCATTTGTGTCAACTTCTGTGTATATTATCAGGCCAAAATCACCAGGGTATGTGAACTTTTGATCAGGGTCATTTGGATGTTTTGGGTTGTCATTATGATTTAAAAAGAGAAAACACAGTAGTTTGACAACAAATCACCCAACAACTGACCATGAGTGGAGAAAAAGTTTTGGTGTTATCATTCATGTTCTCTGAGAAAGGCTAAGAAAGAAAAATCCTGCCGGGATAGGTAAATATGTATATATATACAGAAAGCTTCTGAGACCATGCTTTGAGTCCTTCCTGAGAGCCCAGCTTGGCTCCTGAGACTGATCCTCAGACCCTTACCAGATCCATGATGGGCATATTAGGAGCTAAGTGCCAAGCAGAAAAGATATACTACTCCAGATTTTCATTTTACTACTCCAGATTTTCATTTTACTACTCCAGATTTTCATTTTAAATCTAAATAAGTCTATAAGTCAAGTTTGAAAATAGATTATTACATTTCATTAGAGCGTTACTTTATGCTTGATCCAGACATGGAATAGTTCAACAATAGGTTTCTCATGTAACTTAAAGGGAATCTGCCAAGAAAAAAATGACATTATAAAGGAAGCACCACTCCATGTAAGGCAGCATGCCAAAATCCTTTCCCAGAACAAGTACTTTAAAGTATTTATGCAAATTAGATACTCTGATTGGTGAAAGACTTATCTTTACGTTTCAGTTAGGATAGCCAATGAATAGGTAAAAAAAAATTGTAAATGGCCATTGCCTCACACTATTGGTCCATTTAGAAAGGTCAGTCTGTGCTGTTTAAAGGGAATCTGTATCCAGGTTTTTTCTGCTCCATCTGAGAGCAGTATATTGTACAGAGACCTTCATTGCAGCTATGTGTCACTTAATGTTATTGCTTGCTGTTATTTTGATAAAAATCACAGTTTTATCTGCTGCAGATCTAACAGTTCTCTGAATGCTGAGCTCTGTTTAACTCCTCCCACATCACTAATTGACAGCTTTCAGTGTACACTGTGTATAGGCAGAAAGCTGCCAATTGCTAGTGTGGGCGGGGTCATGTAGTCATGATGAATTTGGAGAACTACATGGCAGCAGGTTTACTAGTACTCGAGTGCTGATTAAAACATTGATTTTATCAAAACTACAGCAAGCAGCCTAGTAAGTGAGACATCGCTGGAATCCGAGGTCTCTGCTCCTACATTATTCTGTCCTCAGATTAGTTAGCAAAAACCTAGTGATAGACTCCCTTGAAAAAAAAAAAGCTAATCAGTGCTCATTTAGTGATTAGACAGGCCAACAAAACAGTGATGTAGATGGAACAATTGCTGATATGTATTATTGTTTATCCACATACAGTATCTCGTTATTGGTAGCACATCTCTTGTTTAAAAGGCACAATGTGATGGTGATAACGATGCATAAAAATAATTGTACCAGATAAATGAGCATTTTGCTTATTCGTTAGGTGATTGCTGGTCTGCTTAGATTTGTATACAATGTGTAAAGGCCCCCAGAACATTATACTAATGTCAGCTGAATCCACCAATATTGATCGGGAAAACCAATGGTCTAATGTATAAGGCGGCATCCAGACTCTTCTCCCAGCAGATTATGTTGGGGAAGAGAAGGATCTGGCATGTCGGATCTCTAATAGCCAGTCCCTTTATTCTCGGAGAGATAAGATGCTGGCAGAGGACTCTCATAGAGAATACAGGAGCGCTCAGCCAAACAAAACGCTCCTGTATATGGTGGAATCGGGAGAGAGCTCTGTTGGCTGAACAACAGATATATCCATTGTGTATGGCTAAAACGCGGTCAGGTGGTTGGATAAGGTCAGTCTAATTGTATCACATGAATGTAGTAAAGTGGGAAATTCACCCTATTTGTTGAACATGTCAGTGATGTATACATAACAGGTCATAAAAATATAGTTCTTATGTAACCTAGTCCAAGAATTTCCTCATTATTTCACATCAAAGCCTTCTTCTCACCACCTCCGGTGAGGTGCTGGTTCACGCCACTATACCCCTAACCATTTAGAACTTGGTGACTATTTTATCACTGTCTCATTTCAGTGATCTTTGGGTTAATTATTAACCCTTTTGTTTGGTTACACCAATATGCCTCTGAAGAATGAGATCCATATGTAGGTTCTAACCACCTAAAGTGATCTATGCAGCCACCTATAGCTGGACTCTCTTTCCAGGGGCACATGGCGACAACATGGGCTGCTCCATTGTACGTCTTTTGGCATTTAGTTCCCTCTAGTCCTTCTGACTGTAATTTTCTTGCCTACGCCAACATCAAAAAGTCGCTTGGAAATATAAAATCATACTTTTTGACAGGTAATTAAAAAATGGTTGAACAGAATTTTTTAGTTCTATTTCTTGGAAAATTGAATGGAAGCTATTGCGGCCACCATCACAACTCCCACAATGGTTGTCCTTTAACGACAAGCAAAAACAAATCCTAATGATCTGATCAGTGGTGATCAGAGGAGGCCGAAGCTGGCTGGAAAAGACATTTTAATGACGTTATTTTGGCCTCTTGCTGTTTTCACAGAGTAACCTTATGATTTTTGTTGGCAGAGACATGAGCGTCACACTAAGTCTACTGGAGGTTCTGCCGACACCGTGGATAATCTCATGTCACCTCAACCACCAAAGACCAAAGGAAAGAGAAATCCAGAACCTCAAATACTAAACAAACCCGTACGTGTGAAACAGAAGAAAGAAATGAACAATAATGTGGTCTACCAAGAAAATGGTGAGTGTATCCCATACTGTATGATAGTTTGCATATTTAGAATATACCTTAATATTGATGCGTTATTAATTCTAAGTGTTATTGAAAAAACTGTACGTGATGGAATATATAACTGACTCCATAGGATTTTTCTTGCACTATACTTTGAACCTTTGCGTCACCTTTGGTGGATGATTTTGGTGTCATTAGATTGGATAGAAATTAATGGATCCTGTGCTGCGATTGGCTGCTGTGGGCAGAGGGGATTTTCTTAACCCAGCTTGCAAAGAATGTGGTGGCGGTGTCCATAGCATCCAATCATAGCATATCTTTCATTTTACCTCAGCAGAATAAGAAATGAAAGCTGCGCTGTGACTGGTTGTTCAGTTCATAACAGTGTGCTGGTGTCCATAGCAACCAATCAGAGCATAGCTTTCATTTTACCTCAGCAGTATAAGAACTGAAAGCTGCATTGTGATTGGTTGCTATGGGAAGAAAAGTCAGATTTTCTTTTAGGCCGGGGTCAGACATGCGAGAAACTTGCACGATTCTCATGTGAGTCTCTCGCATCAACACCCGGCACTGCCGCCGGCACTCGGAACAGAGCGTGCAGCTGCATGTATTTCTATGCAGTCCGAATGCCGGCGGCAGTGTCGGGTGTTGATGCGAGAGACTCACATGAGAATCGTGCGAGTTTCTGCATGTCTGACCCCGGCCTTAGACCGTTCATAAGTGTGGTGGTGTGCTTACCACAATTTCTTTCAGTATTTAGTGGTTGTGGTGTAAGGTTCTGTTTCTAACGTGATTGAAATGGCTTCAAAAGGGGGTGTTCTAATTTGCCCGACAACTTTTTCTACATTTGCGGTTGGTTTTTAGTGAAGAAACGACAAAGGAACATTACGGACTTCGTTAGAAAAGTGTATTATGTGAACTTTTTGTGTAAAACTAGGTGATCAGGACAGGCTGTGGGCTCTGCATGTCGTGTGTTCTGTTTGTGTAGGAACTACGACAATGGTGTAAAGGGAGGAAAGATCTTGTGTTTTGGCGTGCCCATGATCAATGATTCATTATAATGAATAGTTATTATAATAAAACCCGCTGTGTACCTTGGTTACCACCCGGATCGCTGTCTCCCGCCTGTCACATGCAGCGATGCGCCTGGTCAGCGGGAGACCAATGATCAAAAAAATATCCAGAACATTCAGCGACGATCAGCGATACCCAGCAGGGGGGCTGATCGTCGCTGAATGTCACACACAGCGATATCACTGGGGAGATCGCTGCTGCGTCACAAAACTAGTGACTCAGCAGCGATCTCGCTAGCAATCTCGCTATGTGAGACGGGGGCTTTAGAGTCTCCCGGCTATAGCAGTCAGTTCAGAAGTTAGTGACATTTACGTGGTGTAAGGCAGCGGTGTTCACACCGTGCAGTAACTGAGGCAGTGACCCAAGCAAGTCCAAAGTAAACAGCTTTTATTCAGCAACTCACAGGTAAAACAGGAAAAGTCCTCCGGTACGCAGCCGGGGTAACATCAGTTCATAAACACTGGTTGCCGGGAGCAACGGCCGCGCCGGGCCGAACAGAGCCTGACAGGTGCAGAGCCGTCCCAGGCGTGGGTTCAGCTACACACAATCCTGTGGAGCTTTCCTGCTATGCTCCTAGCAGGGTCCAAACATAGAACAACACTAATCCTTAGTGCAGGAGTTTTAAAGACCTGTGGCAAAAGCCACTGGAAAACCCGGGTTGGAGGGAGGAGGCCGCCCCACTGCCTCCTGTGACCTCCTCCAAGAAATGAAGGCCCTGCCGGATTTTACTTAATCTGCCTTAGCCAGGTAGTCTGACCAGGTCATTGCTCACCTTCATTCCTGCATTGCAGCCGCAGCTGTGTGTGTGACTGCAATGCACTCCAATGGCTTTAATAGGTCTCTGTACACATTCTGGGGAAATATAACGTCCCTCGTAAACGATCCCGGTCACTGCCTCACAGTGGTAAACATACACTTTTTCATTCCTGCTATACCACTTTGCATTAATTTCTGAAAATCACCTGAAGGGTTAATAACTACCTGACAGCAGTTTTCAATATGTCATGGGGTGCTGTTTTTCAAATAGTATCACGTTTGGGTTTTTCCAATATATAGCACCCCCAAAATCACTTCAAATCTGGATAGGTCCCTCAAAAAAATACATTTTGTAAATTTCCTTGAAAAAATGAAAAATTACTGCTACATTTTTAAACCTCCTAAAAGGCTAACAAAATAAATTAGCGTTTTAAAAATGGTGCTGATGTAAAGCAGACATGTGGGAAATGTTATTTATTAATGTTTTTGTGTGTAGTATGACTGTCTAGATTAAAGGGATAATCATTCAAAGTTTAAAAAATTGCAATTTTTTTACATTTTTGTCAAGTTTCTGATATTTTTTATAAATAAACACAAAACATATCGGCCTAAATTTACCATTATCGTAAGTGATAATGTACCACGAAAAAAACATCTAAAAATCAATGGGATTTGTTGAAGTATTCCAGAGTTATCACCACATAAAGTGACATTGGTCAGAATTTAAAAAATTGGCCCCGTCACTAAGGGGTTAAAAAGAGAAAACACAGTAGTTTGACAATAAATGGCTTCACCCAACCACGAACCATGAGTGGAGAAAAAGTTTTGGTGTTATCATTCATATTCTCTGAAAAAAGGCCAAGAATTCAAAAAATGTTGCCGGGGTATGTAAACTTTTGAGCACAACTGTACATGCCGTTAGTTTAGGGTATAAAATTCTCGTTACAAGTTCTCTTTAAGTGAAGAAAAAATCCTTATCTAGGTCCACATCTACGCTGGCGCCTCTGTTAGGAGGCAGATCCCATCATTTTTATTGGGACATATATTGCAGCGTGAGGATAACCATGATGGAAACCTGACAGACTCCATTAAATCCAGTGGGGTCTGTCATCTGGCAGCGGTGTCCATCATGTGACAGATCCATCTGTGGTATAAACTCAGTTTTTTTTCGTTCATAATGCAGAAGTGAAAAATGGAATTCATAACATTGAAGTTAAAGGGAACCTATTACGTTCTGTATGCTGTCTGATCTGTGAAGAGCATGGCATAGCGGAGACATTGATCAGAATGATATATTGCTTTTTTTTGGAAAATATTCTGTATAACTTGTATTTTATTAATTGAAATTCCCAATGTTTGTATGCACGTGAGCAAAGTGGATGGATGCACAGACATACAGGGAAGCCTATCAATCACCGAATAGGACCACCCACTGGACTCTTATGCATACACACACCAGGGATGTCCGTGACAGAAATGTAAGTTTTACTGAAACTTTTTCCAATCTTTGACCCTAATTCGTTATTTCTTGTCGTTTTTTAAGTGACTTACCTTTCTTGTCTTGTGGTATTAGTTGTTGTTTGGTGCGAAATCCTTCAAAATTGCGCACGTGGTTCATGAATTTGGCGCAAAATAAAAAAAAAACATTTTTTCCTGTCTTGAACTGTTTTTGTCACCTTTTTAGTACTAAAGGTCTCACTTTTCGCAAAATGGCACACAATTTAAGCAAAATCTATGGCATGTTCGAAAATACACCTGGAAGGACTAGACTTGAGCTGCGCCAAATTTTGTGACTTTTCAAAAAGTTGCACAGAAAGGATTAGCCGAAAACATCTGAAATCTGTAAACTCCACCCACAAAGCGGAAAAAAAAGCATAAAAAAGAGGCAAGCACATATGAAACAGACTTCTAAAAATACACAAATAGAAAAATGAATTAAATGCAAACAAGAAAAGGCACAAAACTAGACAAAAAAACAGGCACAAAGGCAACAATATGCATTTGACAGCTTCCTCTTGGTGTGCAATCAATGTGGACTTAGACTTGTTTTTCTGCTTATATACAGCAAACTTATCTGAGCACACAGTGCTGCAGTGTAAAGCATGGGGGAAAAAGATATTACCGTTAGATACAGGAGATATATATGAGACTACCGCAGTTTCTCATCCACAATCACTGATGGTAAAGTCCTGTTATCCCATTATGGGGACACTGATACTGTTAGGTCTGCCCTCTAGTCTATCTAGGGACTTCTAGGGAGAAGATAAAGTATAGACGTCTGGCCTGACCAAGAATCTTTGCCACTGTTTTCAGTAATAATTTATGTATATTTTTTTAGGCTATGTGCACACGTTGCGGAATTGCCATGGAAATTTCCGCGGCAATTACGCACCTCCCTGCCACGGGAAATACGCATATTATAGGTATGCATATTCCCGCTAAAAACTAGCGTTTTACAAGCGATCTGACAGGTTGGTCACACGAGTCAAACAAGAGTTTGACTCGTGTGACCAACTTTTTACTATTGATGCCGCCTATGCTGCATCAATAGTAAAAAGATCTAATGTAAAAATAATAAAAAAAATAAATAATGATATTCTCACCTTCCCCGCAGCCTTCCCGCCTCTCAGCGACGCTCCCGGCCAATCCCGTTCACAGGCGTCCTTTGCGACAATCACCCCGATGACGTAGCATCACACGAGACCGCTACGTCATCTGGGGTGATTCTCGCAATGCATTACTGGGAACGGGATTGGCTGAGAGGCGGGAAGGCTGCGGGGGCCGCCGGAAGGTGAGAATATCACTATTTATTATTTTAATTATTGTTTTTACATGGATATGGTACCCAGGGCCTGGAGGAGAGTCTCCCCTCCTCCAGACCCTGGGTACCATCCGTACATGAACCGCTTACTTTGCGCATGGTGGGCATAGCCACATGATGAAAGTAATCGGTTCAATGCATTCCTATGGCGGCGGAATCGCCGCGGTTCCACAAAAAAGAATGAGCATGCTGCAGATTCTCCCGCGATGCGATTCCGCCGCGGAAAAACTCGCAGGATGTGCACAGCATTGCGGAATCCCATAGGCCATAATGAGTTGTATTGTGTAAGCGGTTTTGCCGCGGTTTCGTGGCGTTTCCGCTAGGAATCCGCAACGTGTGCACAGAGATAAACAAAAGGAAATAGTTTGGCTTAACCAAATGATATACCACACTGTGAAAGCCATCAATAACGGACTAATTATGATAAACCCATCGCAGAAATTAATTAGAGCAGAACAAAGTGATGTTGCCACCACAAAAAGAAGCGATAAAGGGTTACTTATATGGAAAAATGCAAAACTTTATTGAAACATGACATATGTATACGATTAGAACATGTAAAGGTACAGGCAGGGACAGCAAGTGTCAATGCAAGGTGCCCACACAACCTAAAAGGAAAAGGTAGGCGGACTGGTCCCAGATAACATAACAATATTATAATGAAATAAAATAAGCAGCACTACATATACAGTATGTATATAGTTCTCAAAACACATGAGAACAATCATCATATAAATCTGTTCAGCAAAAGAAATGCATAGCACGGAAAACCTAGTGTCAAAATAGTACTGCTGCCGCGGTCACTGAAAAGAACCATGTGATCAGTGTCAAGTGCTGCTGTAGAAAGAGATGGAAAGAAACACCAGAACATATGTGAGACGAGCAAATGTCTGTAATGGGACCTGTGGGCAAAATGCCACCACAGCGTCGGTAAATTACCTCAATTGTCTGGTGTTAGTCTGAATGCTGGGACCGGTGCGTCTGCCCCGACGCACGTTTCGGAATTGAATCCTTCGTCAGGGGGCGTGATCATGGAGAAAACCGGAAGGTTTAAAAAGGGGAATGGAACGGATGTGGCGTTACGTGGACCGGAAGTGACGCCTGCTGTTGCCGTGACAACTCACTATGCAGTGCGGCGCCAGCGTCATCAGGGGGCAGGCCGACATGGGGATTGTCATGACTACCAGAAGCATGGAGACGCCAGAAGCCGCACCGCAAGCGAGGCACAGCACAGAGGCGTGCAGGGCCACAGGTGTAAAATATAGGCAACGAGATATAAACGATGTGCAGAAAAAGAGTAAAAATGTCAGAATATATGGGTATATGGAAGGTAAGGTGGTAATTACTTCATAAACAGTACAGATAACTATATGCGTACATAACTCCAGTTCAGAGAGGTATATAATCATGCATATCATATAAGCAACTAATACAAACAATGATATAAATATCATACTAATAAAGCAATCAGAAAATAGTCATTATTACATGCCAAGTGGCCAGTACTTATGCTCACAATACAAATAGAGATTGCATGAAAAACAAAATGAAATAAAAATAAATGAAATGAAAAAATAAAAAAAATAAAATAAAATAAAAAAATTAGGAAATAAAAATTCGAAAAAAAAAAAATATATATATATATATATATATATCCACATAATACAAACAAAATTGGAAAAAAAGAAAAAACTAAAGACGTCATGAGATTCATTGAAGTATGTCCTGTTGCAGTTAGAACCACCAAAGGGAAACACCGATTATATTCAAGCGACATGGCTAAAAAACCTAGTGAACATAAGAAAAGAAAGTTAAAACCGGTTTAAATGAAACCCTCCTAGAGTAGTGGGAACACCCACAGAGACACAATAACAACAGCAGGGCAGCAATCACAAGAAGGGAGCAAAATTCAAATTCTCATTAAGTCCTGATGGATGGACTGTATTGAGAGTCCAAATCCACCGTGACTCCATTTGTGCTAGTCGTTGGGAGACCTTGCCTCCCCGGATCCCTAAGTCCACACAGTCAATACCTCTGACTCTGAACCCCTTACTTTGGCAGTTATGGTGTATTTTAAAATGCTTTGGAATAGTCTTAAGCATAGATACGTCCACTTCATTTACCGCTGCCTCGATGCCCAAAACGTGCTCCCTGATCCGTATTTTTAGTTGGCGTGTGGTAAGTCCTACGTAGATCAGGGAGCACGGGCATGTGGCATAATATATCACTGCTTTGGTGGTACACGAGATATTACTTTTTATCTTAAAGGATTTCGTACCAGTGGAGTTGGTAAAGGAGTCAGCACGGTCCATGTTTGCACATGCAACACACCGTCCGCAGGGAAAAGAACCCATGCGGGCGCTGTGTGCACTCAGGAAAGTAGTTGACGGATTTCCCACATAGTGGCTTCTAGTCAAGCAGCCATGTAGATTTTTGGCTCGTCTATAGGTAATAAGAGGCCTCTTAGGGATAACCTTAGATAGTATAGAGTCCGTTTTGAGAATAGGCCAGGCTTTAGTTAGTATTTGTCTGATTTGTTCAGACTGAGAATGGAAAGATGTCACAAAACGTATGGGTTCCATTTTGGGGCTATCATCTTGGGGCTTATAGAGCAAAGAATTCCTTAGACTATGTTTTGCCCTATTATAGGCACAGACCCTAATCCTCTTCATGACTGGTCGATTTTTACATTTTTGAGCTTTTTTTTGTTCCCCTTCCCCACGAGTAATAACTTTTGTATTTTTCAGTCCACAAAGCCATACGAAGTCTTGATTTTTTTTTCGCATGGCAAGTTGAAATTTTGAATGACCCCATTTATTTTGCTTTGCAATGTACCAGAGAACAGCAAAACAAATCCAGGTGCAGTGAAATGGTTAACCCTCCTCACCCGCAATTCCAACATTGTTTTTAAAGTGTTGATTGTGCGGTAAAAATGTTTTCTGCCTTTTGGCAAGCAGAAATTTGGGATGCAGAAAAGCGGTGCGCTCCTGGAAAGGTAACATTGGGGCAACCCTTTAAGTGCAACTGTAGGTGATTCACAGCGATATTTAAGGGGTTACTCCGCAGTGATCAGAGCTAACTTCTGTTACAGTCAGTTGCTGGCTGGTTAACTGAGCTGGCATCTACCCTGTGTGGTGCGCTCAGCTCCTGATCCTGCGCAATGGACCTGTACCAGAAGTAAAAACCACACATGCGGATGACAATACAGATGAAAATTGTCCGTTTTTTCTTGATGGAATACGGATTATTTTTCAGTAAGAGTATGTTCACATGGCGCGTTTTTGCCCTGTTTCTCCCAGCAAAGTGGATCAGATCTCTGAAATCACGGTGTGCTCGGTGCGCGGACTCATAAGTCTGCAGTCACATAGAGTCTGCAGGCTCGCAGCTTAAGACCCCTTTAACTGAAAACCTTCACTAACGTCCACTTGTAAAGTGTAATGTAAGTCATTCAATTATTTCCTTATTATTGAAGTGTATAATTTATACTTGTAGCAGTTAAATGTTTTTTTTTTCCTCTTCTATTTATGCAAATCTTTTTGCTATTATGCGGTGTTTTTAGTGGAAAATCAGCGGGGGGTCTTGAATGAAATTTCTTTGAAGGAAATATCTCCTTGATATCGTAAATTGGCTTTTCATATTGTACTTTACTGCTTGACTATCTCAGACAGATGGCGGAGATATAAAGAAAAAAAAAACATTAAATTGTCCTTGAAAACATTCTCACTGCAAATTGACTTAAATATAATAGTAATAGAAATATCCTGGCCTGTACCACTAGATGGCAGTATAATACCATTAGATTGTCAATGTGGCCATCTCATAGAGACAGAATTAATGTGATGAGCTATTTCTTCAGGGAAACCGATCCTATTTTCACTTGGCACCCAAGATACAATGTGAGATATGACCGCGATTGATAAAGTTGGGTAGAATTAATTTTTACATCTATTTGAGGATCAGCTGAGATACAGGTCCCCATGCTTTGGTGCACTTTCTACAGATATGCTACTCAATTAAATAGAAAGTAAATGCAAAACCTTTTAGGTACATCAGATTTATCAAATGCTTTTAGGTTAAATTGGCAAACATTGCTAGTAAATATGGAGTCTGAGAGATGTAAGTGCATATACCGCAGTCCCGTTCCATTGGAGATCCGAGGTCGGGGTTCAGTCGTATTTGGGAGTGCTCTTATTTGTGGTCTATTTTTGACTTTTTAAATGTTTTTTCATTTTCTTGGCTGTGTGTTTCAATGAAAAAGCTTTATTTATGGTGATCCCTGTGCATATATAGCATATTTCTTTATGTCTTTCTATATATTTGATCTCAACATGCTACAGGATGGTCCCGCATATTGGATGGTGCCCTCTTTATTTATTTGTGTAGTCCTGTCTTTGAGATCCACTGTGCACGAAGTGATGGCTACGGCCTAGACCCATTTCATATTAAAAGCAATCTGTCAGTAGGCTCAACCCTCCTAGTCCGTCTGTATGGGCATTTAGGTCATAGGAAGCTGAATAAAATGGCACATTGATAATTGCGATCCGATATTTAATTCCCGAGAAAGCCACGTTTTTCCTAATATGTAAATGAACTGTTAAGATCTCTGGGCCGAACATAGATTTCTCTGATAATCTGCATTTACAGCAAAGTAGTGTTACCAGTGTGAGACATGTAATGACTGACACTTTGCTTTCATGCTGACACACAGCTCTACAGTGAGATCAGAACCAACACAGCACACCAGAGCTAACACTGTAATGAGGCAAAGTTAATTTCTGTTGTACTAATACCTATGTCCTCTCATAGTATTTTAGCTGTCATCTTACAGGCTGCCAGTGTGAGGAGAAGGACAGTACAGCAGAGCGGACATCACTGCAAATGTGTTTGTAATGACAGAAGATTCAACTCTGCTGTACTGTTTGGTTATAATCAGGCATAGCTCTACAGCAACGCAGAAAGCACTGTGAGGGGACAAGTGCTGCTGCACAAGTTTGTAATGAGACTAAGTTCATTTCTGCTGTAATGTGTTGGCTCTGCTGTACTGTGATAGTTCTCCTGTCACTGCAAAGCTGTGTGTGATTATGAGCGCAAAGTGTCAGCTGTGCATGCCAAGATGTTTGATGTGAGATGGCCTGCTTTGGACATGATTTTACTACACTCTCCAATATGTGACTGTGTGCGGCCACCCACTGGTTGTGATGTGCCATGTCCCATGGAGGCTAGAGCGTTTGTAAAGAGAGGTCAGGTAATATTTGCATATACACTGCTCAAAAAAATAAAGGGAACACTCAAATAACACATCCTAGATCTAAATGAATGACATATTCTCATTGAATACTTTGTTGTGTACAAAGCTGAATGTGCTGTCAACATAATCACACAAAAATCATCAATGGAAATCAAATTTTTGAACCAATGGAGGCCTGGATTTGGAGAGACGCCCAAAAAGAAAGTGGAAACAAGTCAAAATGAAAATCAAAACAAGACAACATTAAACTGGAAACAAGTCAAAATGATGCTCAGTAGTGTGTGTGGCCTCAACTTGCCTGTATGACCTTCCTACAACGCCTGGGCATGCTCCTGATGAGGTTGCAGATGTTCTCCTGAGGGATCTTCTCCCAGACCTGGACTAAAGAATCCATCAACTCCTAGACAGTCTGTGGTGCAACGTGACGTTGGTGGATGGAGCGAGACATGCTCTCCCAGATGTGCTCAATCGGATTCAGGTCTGGGGAATGGGCAGGCCAGTCCATAGCTTCAATTCCTTCATCTTGCAGGAACTGCTGACACACTCCAGCCACATGAGGTCTTGCATTGTCCTGCATTAGGAGGATCCCAGGGCCAACCGCATCAGCATATGGTCTCACAAGGGGTCTGGGGATCTCATCTCGGTACCTAATGGCAATCAGGCTACCTCTGGTGAGCACATGGAGGGCTGTGTGGCCCGCCAAAGAAATGCCACCCCACACCATTAGTGACCCACTGCCAAACCGGTCATGCTGAAGGATGTTGCAGGCAGCAGGTTCACACTGAGCACATGTGACAGACGTGACAGAGTCTGGAGACGCCGTGGAGAGCGATCTGCTGCCTGCAACTTCCTTCAGCATGACTGGTTTGGCAGTGGGTCAGTAATGGTGTGAGGTGGCATTTCTATGGAGGGCCACACACACAGCCCTCCATGTGCTCGCCAGAAGTAGCCTGACTGCCATTAGGTACCGAGATTAGATCCTCAGACCCCTTGTGAGACCATATGCTGGTGCGGTTCGCCCTGGGTTCCTCCTAATGCAGGACAATGCCAGACCTCATGTGGCTGGAGTGTGTCAGCAGTTCCTGCAAGATGAAGGCATTGAAGCTATGGACTGGCCTGCCCGTTCCCTAGACCTGAATCAGATTGAGCACATCTGGGACAGCATGTCTCACGCCATCCACCAATGTCACGTTGCACCACAGACTATCCAGGAGTTGACGGATGCTTTAGTCCAGGTCTGGGAGGAGATTCCTCAGGAGAACATCCGCAACCTCATCAGGAGCATGCCCAGGCGTTGTAGGGAGGTCATACAGGCATATGGAGGCAACACACAATACTGAGCATCATTTTGACTTGTTTCCAGTTTAATTTTGTCTTGTTTTGATTTTTATTTCGACTTGTTTCCACTTTCTTTTTGGGGGTCTCTCCAAATCCAGGCCTCCATTGGTTCAAAAATTTGATTTCCATTGATAATTTTTGTGTGATTATGTTGACAGCACATTAAACTTTGTACACAACAAAGTATTCAATGAAAATATTTCATTCATTTAGATCTAGGATGTGTTATTTGAGTGTTCCCTTTATTTTTTTGAGCAGTGTATTTGCATATAGCTGTAGAATGGGCCCCAGAATCAATATTACTAGTGGACCTTAACACCCCAGTTCGACACTGCAGTAAGTATTCCCCTGAAAGTATTATACAAATTATGGTATATATTAACTTCCAAAGGGCCTGAACTTTTTGACATATAATATGCCCCATTTAAAATTACACCCTCAAACTGACTCGTATTAAATTATGTTATTTGTTGAAGGGTACCTGTCACCAGGTTTTTCCCATGTGAAGTAGGGGTAGCACCTGTAAGCACTGTGTGACAGCAGGCTAGAATGTTGTATATATGTGCCCAATACGCTCTACATAACAAAAAAATAGCTTTTATTATGCTCACTTATGGGGTGGTCCAGTCCAATGGGTGTCGCTGGTCTTGATTAGGCACCTTCTCTCTTCTTGCGATTGCTGTTGTCCTCCTTGCTTTGTGTGGATGACGTGTCCTACGTCATCCACACCATGTCCTTCATCGCACTCCTACGAAGACGTACTTCGCTCTGCCATGCCGAGGGCAGAACAAAGTACTGTAATGGTTATGTTGTTATAGACTATTCCTATGTGAGATATAATTACATCCTGCTCTGCTCTCACTGCAGAGCAAATACAAGTTGAATACAACCAACATAAGTGTGATTACTGATACATCTCTGGACAGGCAGTGTGAGGGGAGAGGCAATACAGCAGAGTTGTCGATGCTAGGAGAGGAGAACTGATAGGTTTTGTAATGTGACACAGCTAAACTCCGCTGTACTGTCAGTTCCCCCAAAGGGGCGACAGGCGGACGTACACCTGGTTCTTATTCCTACATGGGTAAGCACATTATTTTACACTGCCTGTGTGTCTGACTTTACGCTTGGACTAGTGTGTGAGAACGTTGTGTTTGTACATGGATGCCACTTAGTGGCTGGATTACATTATAGTCCATTGATGTGTTGATACAATTCTCCTAATAATTAGGATTTATTGTCATAAACACTAGGCTTATGTTTCTGTACAAATTTATATATTTGCTTTTTTGCCCTTTCAAGTGTGGTACCTATTAAGTGCCTATGGTTACGTTCTCTTTGTGTCTTCACCATCTACCCATTCTAACTTATCTATCATTAATTTTTAATGTTGTTCCATTAAGTATATGTTTTTACTATTATAGTTGTCATTCTAGTGTTACCCTTTCTCGGAACACAGTGCTCCAATTTTTGTAGTCTCTGTTTATCTAGGGAACTGCCCTTCTCCCATAGTGAGTATGAATCTGATATACATCCATTGGGTGTTTTTTCCATGTATTACACTGTACACAGGGGCACATTTATAAGATTATCTCAGCACGGGAACATTTTTTTAACACATCCAGTTATGGTGCTTATTATTAATCCAGGGTCAATTAATAAAAATGTACTTTGTTCAATGAAAAATCCTTTTAAACTTTTTCATTTCACTTACTAACCAAGGCTTGTGTACAATTCCATATCTTATCCTCAGCTCAGTCACTCGTTTCCTCTGTTAGGAACAGGGTGCTATCAAAAACATCACTGCCTTGGCCCACCTTAGTTTCTTCTGTAGGACCAAGTGTCTGCCCCAGTGTACAACTGATGTCCTCATTCTCTGTGTGACTTCACGTAGATGGAGCCCTTGACACCCGATGTATAGAGTTCTGCGTTATAGTCTGTGTTCTATTTTGTGGCTCCTTAGAGAGGGTTTCAGAGAACTTGCAGACCTGGGATTTAGCTTCTTGATGCATGAACTTTCCTGAACTTCGGAGAGAATGGATGTGGTGAACACTGCAGCTGTCAAGCGTTCAGCACTTTATCTCCAGTATCTCCATGTGGCCTGATGATGTCAGATGCAGGAGCTCCCATACGTCCATGTCTTCATTTTAGCTTCCGTACTTCCAGCTTCCTTTGCAATTCTCTCCCAAGAGCTCGGTGGTCTGTGTTCTATCCCATAATTATAAACTCCTCTTGTGCTGATTTCATATAACATGTCGTTGTATAGTTCTGAAATACAATGTCCAAATATTGATGTATACTCTCGCTTTAAGAACAATGCTACGTGTAGGGTGATATCGACGCTTTATCTGCTGCAACAGCCAAGACAAATATTTCTGCATGTAGCTGATGCAGATTGTTTCTGCAGATTCTTTGCAGGTTTTTTTTTTCGTTATTTTACGTCACATATATACTTACCCTTGGTGAGGATTTCAGTAGGATTCTCATACAGATGTTGCACTTGAATACATAAATGCTCTATATTCCTTTAGGTTGTCCACAATACAGCAATACAAAGTTAAGATGGAGACCAAATCTGCTGTAAAATGCAATATCGATCTTGAAATTCTCATCTAATTTAATTTATTCACTTAATTGTACTGATCTCCATTCATGAAATGGTTATGATGGGTCTGTCTCAAAATTTGACAATACAAACTTAACCAAAACTTTTAGGGGCCAAGTTGTTAAAGTGGTTATGCCAGAACTCTGGTGTAAACACCTGAATAACTCAAAATATTTTTGCGCGACTTGGCAGTTGGGCAAAGATATTGTGACTTTTGGTGTCTATGCGCCAGTGCTAACCATCTACGCCAATATAAAATTAGAACGAGCGGGAAATGGTTTGGTCACACCCACCCATCAAATTTATAATAAGTTACGACACTACAGTGAAGTGACTTACTCCAGAAATATCCACCAGTCCCCGGCTGACGTACACTTCTGGCGGTGGCGTATGCTGAGTATCAGACGCATGCGGTGCATGGTGGTTAATGAATCGGGTCACTGTCCTCCATCGGTCTTTAAGAATCGACCCCCTTAGTCTTGATGAGGCTGTACTACAGTTAAAAGTCCACATCAGAATGATTACATAAAACTGATATTAGGTATGCATGTTATGGGGTCAGCTCAATGGGGTTGCCAGTACTTAATTTTGATGACATATCCCTAATGTAGGTCACCAATATCATATCGGTTGTAAAAGCAGAACCCCGCTGATCAGCTACTTTTCGTGGCCGCGGCCGTATGTTCAGTTGTGGAGCAGAACAGCATAGCTCCATGAACTTTATAGTGGCTGCAGTTGGGTACTGCACTTCCATCCTTATTCGAGTGAATCACATACTGCCAACACCTGTATGGATCACATACTGGGAACAGTTGATTGGTGGGTTTTCTGTTTGTGGCACCTCCACCAATCTGTTATTGTCCTATTCTTAGCACAAGCCATCAATATAAAGTACTGGACAACCCCTTTAAGCATGAGAGAGAGCTCATGAGTTCAAGTATAGTCAATCTTTGCCAACCCAACCTTATTGACAGCTGCAGCTTGTACTGAGCAGCATGAGATCCTAGCAGCAGGAAGAAGGAGGGACACTGAGGAGCTGGCAGACTAGTGAATGTAAACTTTCATAAAGGATTATGCTGCCATTCTGACATATTAGTTAGTACACCAGTCTTGTCAGGTGTCATAGATCTAAGTACTAATGCATGCAGTTTGCAATGTGAAATTGTGATTAGTACATGCTAATAGGACTTTAAAAAGGACTGGAGCCTATATACATGAGGTATGTGAATTAAAATAATAGGCGTCAGTGAGGAGTTCAAGTGGTATAGTAAAGATTTTATAGAAGCTCCATATTTTTAGTATTGAGACTCTTAACTATACACTTTAATTGGACTGAGCTGGTGTAATCTGTAATAAGAAGCAGGGTCAGTGCCAATGATAGGACTGTGAGCCCTACAGACAGCTGATTGGCAGGGGTCACACTGATCTGATATTGGTCCAGCCCTAAGGATAGGAAATGAATGTTGTCCTGGATTGTACCAGATGTTTCACTATTCCTAAGGCTATGTTACACGTTGCGGAATTGCCATGGAAATTTCCGCGGCAATTCCGCACCTCCCCGCCGCGGGAAATACGCATATTATAGGTGTGCGTATTCCCGCTAAAAACTAGCGTTTTGCAAGCGATCTGACAGGTTGGTCACACGAGACACACATAGTGTTTGACAAGTGTGACCAACTTTTTACTATTGATGCCGCCTATGCCGCATCAATAGTAAAAAGATCTAATGTTAAAAATAATTTAAAAAATAATAAATAATGATATTCTCACCTTCCGGCGGCCCCTGCAGCTTTCCCGCCTCTCAGCGACGCTCCCGGCCAATCCCGTTCACAGGCGTCCTTTGCGACAATGACCCCAGATGACGTAGCATCACGCGAGACCGCTACGTCATCTGGGGTGATTCTCGCAATGCATTACTGGGAACGGATTGGCGGGAGCGTCGCTGAGAGGCAGGAAAGCTGCGGGGGACGCCGGAAGGTGAGAATATCACTATTTTTTATTTTAATTATTGTTTTTACATGGATATGGTACCCAGGGCCTGGAGGAGAGTCTCCCCTCCTCCAGACCCTGGGTACCATCCGCACATGAACCACTCACTTTGCGCATGGTGGGCATAGCCACATGCGGAAAGTAAGCGGTTCAATGCATTCCTATGGCGGCGGAATCGCCGCGGTTCCGCAAAAAAGAATGAGCATGCTGCGGATTCTCCCGCGATGCGATTCCGCCGCGGAAAAACACTCAGCATGTGCACAGCATTGCGGAATCCCATAGGCCATAATGAGTTGTGTTGTGCTAGCGGTTTTGCCGCGGTTTTGCGGTAAAAACGCTAGGAATCCGCAACCTGTGCACAGACCCTTATGCACACACCTAAGCTCCTGAGCTGCTGCAGAATCTCTTTTAGGTTATGTTCACAAATTCAGCATTTGCATTTTGCTCCATTTTTTTAGAATGAGTGAAAATTATTGCAAAAATTGAGAATTGATATGCTGCAGATATGAAACTGCGTCAAATCTGCATGTAAAAAAAATAAGCAGTGTGTGCATGAGATTTCAGAAATCTCATTGACTTTGCTAGTACTGTCAAACGCTGCTTTTTGTCACAGGAGAAACCCGGCAAGAAATGCAACATGTGAACCTTAAAGAGGAGTAAAAAGACTAATTTCAGTGAGAAAAGAGATTTGCATGCAGCAACTGACTGCATAACACACACACAGCTGCTGATGAACTTCTTTGAAAAAACACACACACATACCACACACATATACAAACACACACTCACACACATATATACACACACATATACACACACACTCACAAACACACACAAATATATACACTCACACACCACACACACACACACATTGTACACACACACACACACACACACACATACACACACCACACACACCACACACACCACATACACACACCACACACACATACACACACCACATACACCACACACATACATATACACACACATACATATACACACACATATATACACACTCACAAACACACATACACACACCACACACACACATACATATACACACACATATATACACTCTCACAAACACACACACACATACACACACATACATATACACACACATATATACACTGTCACAAACACATACACACATATACACACACACACACACCACACACATACACACACACCACATACACAAACACACACACTGTATACATACATACATACATACATGCACACACACTCTTTCTCCTAGCTACCTATGCAGTAATGGTAGAGTAAGGAATGTATTTTTGTGCCAGCGAGGCCGATTTCTCTCAGGAACCTTGGAAAGCTTGGTGACAATCCTTGAGAGATGTAATGCAGTCAGATAATTCTGAATTAAAAAGAACAGTATAACCCGAGCGGCAATAGGGGGAAATTCTGGGTAACTGCAATATCTAATTTCTGACCAAATGTAGTGATGACCGTCAAATATTTCACTGTTGTCTAGACAGGACTAAATTCATTTGTCATGGACACAAATGTGTGCCAAGATAAATGTCCTTTTCTCCGCCAGATGTAAAACTGACAAACATTGCTTTTTCTCCTGATTGCTGTTATAAACTGTGTATAAAAGACTGGCGGGCGGCATCAAAGCTGGTTCACACTTTATTTACATGTGTATGTGTATAATGACATCTGATCCACTACGATTCTGTACATAAAAAAGTGTCTCATTGCTTCTTGTGTCCTTTATTATTATTTTTATCCTTATTTTTTAATAGTTTTTATTTGATAATGAGCTACAGTATACTCTGCAATGACATGCTTTATTCTTCTCCATGCATTATGAGCATTGGGTGGACGGAGGGATGTATGATAGCATCCGATCACCATAACCCATAGACCATGGGAGAGTAGGGCCGTTCGCAGGCTGTTAGCTTATGATAATGTTCAATTCCTCCAGCTTTGGAGATAGAAGTGCGGCTGAACAGGTTGCACCAATTGTATGTGCAGCTCTGCAACAGACACTTGTGCTGAGTAACCTACAGACACTGTCAGGTTGGTGCCATTATACTGATGAAAATGATACCTTGGTTGATGAAATCTGTCTTGTGGTTGTTGTTTAATCTTTATTTGTAGTTTTCAGTTCATGAAATTCTCATGCTCCGAGGTGGCCTGTGGTGGGCCGAGGGTCTTAATGTGGTACTCTGCTTACATATGCATCTGTGTGGCTAATGTCAGGTCACTGATCCCTCACTGACCTGTCCCTTATTTTACATACTGCATTTAATAGTGTTGGCTTTGAAAAAAAAAAAAGTAAGTTCAGTAAAATGGCGGCGGTGCATGCGCAGTAGAATCTGTCACTTGCCAATAGATGCTACTGCACAAGCGCCGCCACCATTTTGCTGCAGCCAGTTTTTTTTTCCATAACAATATGGTGATGCCGGCAGCGCTTGCGCAGTAGCTTCTATCGACAAGTGATAGATGCTAATGCACATGCGCCGGCGGCATTTTGCTGAAGTTAATTTTTTTTTCAAAGCCAACGCTATTATATTCATTATGTAAAATAGGGGGCTGGTCAGTGAAGGATCAGTGACCTTTCATAAGCCATGCTGATGAATAACTAAGAGCACCACATAAAGATTAAACAACAAACACAAGACAGATTTCATCACCCAGGTATCATTTTAATCAGTATAACGGCGCCAACCTGACACTGTTTGTAGTTTACTGAACACAATCCTGCTGACAGGTTCGCTCTAAGGATTGGTGTGATGTGCTTCTATCCCTCGTATGGTCTTTTCTTCAGAATATGGGAGATGTCCAAAGGATGAATAGAATAATACGCATATAATATATAAAAACAGATTAGAAAGGGGAAATGTAACCTTGAGGTTTAAAATATGCAATCTATACATCATGTAACATATGTTGCATAAAATGAAACATATGGAAGCAACAATACGGCATGTATAATATACAGCCAATGGCATAGTCCTCAGGGTATCATATATAGCAGTAGGAACTACCACTTTGACCTTTAAATTAAGGATTTAGGAAAGAAATAGACTGTCTTACAATGTTCAGCCATATGTTTAAACCACCTGCTTAATATTGTGTTGATCTTCCTTGTGCCGCCAGTATTTGCACAGTGCACCCTGGTGCAACACATATGACCCTATCGTCCACATGATGAAAAAGAAAATGTGATTTATTAGACCACGTCACCTGCTTCAATTATTTCATGGTCCCATTCTAATGCACACGGGCCCAGTGTAGGTTTTCCCATTCATTTTTACCCATAAGTAGCATCGGGAACAGGTGAGCATCTCTGTCTGTCTACATGTTCACAGTGTCTATTAGGTGGACCTCCTAACTGTCTGACAGATAATTTTGGGGGAGAGAAATCAGACCTATCCAATTGCACCAGCAGTCTCATGGAGAACACTGAAGTGCTAGGTAGAACAGAGCGCTCCTGTATATAGAGGGTAGAAATAACTGTCGGCGAAACGATCAGCTGAACCATCGTTTGGCCGACAGCTATCTAATCAGTATAAGGGGCTTTAGTGTTCTAATCATTGCCTCTGTTCTGCAGACATTTAAGTTTAATCAAATATAATTTGCTTATTAAGGTGCTTGAAGCATCCTTGATGTGGTCAAGAGGTTCAGTTCATAGTTCTGTCCATTGGTTTTGCATTCCTCACCTCCCTGTATTCCCCACATTTGCATTTTGCATTCTCCGACTCGATCACTGGTGATTAACTGCTTCGGTTTGCCTGGAATGAGAACTGCCATCAGAGAAAGCTCAGACCAGTGCTCTCAATCCTGGTGAAGGAGGCGAGGCATGCAACACCAGTGGGCAGGATAAATACACCGAGCCTCTTGGCCACACTTTGGGTGTACCAAGCACCCTAATAACACATCTGATTAAACTTCAGTTTCTGCAGAACAGAAGCAACGATTTAAACACTAACATTACTTT
The DNA here is from genome assembly GCA_033576555.1 of Oophaga sylvatica. Lineage (NCBI taxonomy): Eukaryota > Metazoa > Chordata > Amphibia > Anura > Dendrobatidae > Oophaga > Oophaga sylvatica. The sequence goes on along the minus strand of JARQOD010000006.1, from coordinate 277,816,400 downwards.
TTCTATAGGGGCTATATACCCTACAAGGCTATATGCTTAAGTTTATGCTGTCATTTTGGGGTGACAGACTGTATAAACATTTTAGGACTTTTAAATTCAATCTGCGCACCCCTTGTCTGATTGACAGCACCTCAGTGACTCTCCTTCCTGCTGCTGAATTGTCACACTGCTCTGTACAATCAGCAACAGGCTGGGTGGGTGGAAATTGAATACACTATAACTTATGAGCTCTTAAACTAGATTTTTAAAATGTCAAGTTTGTTATATGCAAATTGCCTCTTCCTAGAGGAAGAGGACTTTAACTCTATAGCGCCACCTGTGGGAATCTGCAATCCTACCAGTCATTATTGACCCTTTAACGAGTCTTCGAATATGACTTAGAATTAAAGCCGACTCAGAATCTCAATTTGCAGACACAGTGTTTTGAGGTGTTGCCCCTCGTGAGTGCAAAGTATGAGAACTGATTTGGCTAGGTGAGAGGCTCAGGACTGAGATCTAAGGGTGCGTTTCCACGATCAGGATTCCTTCAGGAAATGCTGCGTGTTTGGCGCTGTGCGTTGGCGCAGCGCCAAACACGCAGCGTCCAGATGTTACAGCATAGTGGAGGGGATTTCAAGAAATCCCGTCTCCACTATGCGTAACAACACGCAGGCGGAAGACCTGCGTTTCCGGACATGCGGCGCGTCTTTTCAGACCGCAGCATGTCCTAGCGTATTGCGGCGACGCTGCGTCGCCGCAACGGAATTTAACACAGGGCTATGTAGCCCTTCGTTCTTTCCGGATGTGTTCCGGAGGTGTCCGGAACACATCCGGAAAGAACGCGCGTCAAAAAGGGGGCGGGGCTTAGGACGGAGCTGAATTTCCGCTCCGTCAAATGCGCTGTGGTTCCGGACCGTGGAACCACAGCCTAAGGAGTAATGTTTCTCCTTGTGGAGAGTGACACACCAGCTCTGGCATGTGAAGGTATGGAGGCTTATTCACCGTGCAATATTGCTTGCCAATAAAATTGACAGCAGTGCTTGTGCCGCCGCTAGCGCCATTTTGCTGGAAGTTACTTTTTTTTTTTCAAAGCCAACATTATGATATGCAGTGTGTAAAATAGGTGGCAAGTCACTGAGGGATCAGTAACATGTCATAAGCCTATACAGATGAATATGTAAGCAGAGCATCACATAAAGACCCCCCCCCCCCCACAGGCTGCCCTGAAGCATGAGCATCTCTAACTGAAAACCACAAATACAGATTAACCAAGAACCACAAGACGGATTTCATCAACCCAGGTATCATTGTAATCAGTATAACAGCGCCAAACTGGCACTGTCTGTAGTTTACGGAGCAAAATCCTACTGACAAGTTCCTTTTAACACAAATATATATGACAAAATTAGAACCAAATAATGGGTTGAATGCAGAAGAGATCCTTAATAAAACATAATTTTATTTAGAGAATTTAATAATAATAATAAAAAGTAACAACCAAAAAACGTTTTATTCCGCTCTGCAGCTACTATTACATAGTGTGTCCAGATAAACATGAAAAATTTGGTGAAAAGGTCCTCTGCAAGAGGTGGGTGAGTTGCTCACAAATTTTTTAACATTTCGGTTTTAGGCCAGATTTTTTTTTGCCAACTGATGACCTGGGCCTAGAGAGTGTAGAGATTACCTTGATGATGCATAGTTCTGATTAGGAGCTGTAGACACAAAATGGAACACTTTGAATCAAGACGACTTAGGCTACTTACACACATCAGTTTTTTTCCGTCAGACATGATCCGGCTATTTTTTGAAAAACCGGATCCGGCGAAATCTACTGCCTGATCCGTTTTTTTCTCATTGACTTGTATTAGCGCCGGATCGCGCCGCATGGCCTCCTGTTTCTTCCGCTTTCGGCGTCTGGAAAAAACGTCTCTAGTAACTTTTTTTTTTGTCTGTGGCAAAAAAAGGACAGCGCCGGATGCGCCGCTTCCGACTTTTTGTACAATGGAAGTCTATGGGAGCCGGAATGCGCCGGATCCGGAAAAAGACGGATCCGGTCGCGGATCCGGTTTTCAAGTCTGAGCATGCTCAGATCCAATTGGCCAGCCCCCAGGAACCGGATCCGTTGTAAAACGGATAAGAAAATGGACGAAACGGATGGAAAACTGATGAAACTGATCCGTTTTTTTGCCGGATCCGCTAGACGCATCCAGCGGAAAAACAGATCCGTTTCATCAGTTTTCCACAATTTACGCCGGATCTGTTTTTTTCTAAAAATAGCCGGATCCTACCTGACGCAAAAAAACTGATGTGTGAAAGTAGCCATACAAAGTTGCTGTTTAGTTATGGAGTATGGCCCTTCAACGTTCTACATGTGGGAATGATGGGAAATGTAGCAGGAACTTTGTAGCTTTACAAGTATGATCAGAAAAGTGAACTCGGGGAATTTCACTGTGCCTGGCGTATTACATATGGTAATACATACAAGTAGACATGTACATCTTGCAAGATAAAACCTCATTATACATATGTCAGTCTGGCTTTTTTCATGAGTTTAAGTTAATGATGTAAAGTGCTGGAATCTATAGTAGCACAGGGAGTTGCAGTCTGTCCTTCTGCAGGGTCACCACCTCAGATTTGATACCTGTTACAGCTGGAAAGTTTTGCAAGGCTGTAATAATATGAATGTATGAATTTGTTAAGTTGAAAAGAACATTTTCTCATTGACTTAAAGCAACACTACTGGACTGTACATATTACTGCTCATTATTGAATTTAAATAGTAGCCATGTAGTCCTAGTTAAATGAAATCTGTCAGAAGGGGTTTTCTATCCCTGAGAGCAGCATGATGTAGGCAAGGAGACCCTGAATCCAGCGATGTATCACCTACTGGGTACATCAGTTCTGACACAATCAGAGCTTTTAGATTTATCAATGTAGCAGAGTTATGAAAGCTAACCTCGCCCACACCAGGCTCTGCATATACAATGTCTATTGACAGTGAGCTGCTTATCAAAGGAGAGGGCGGGGTCTGACTACCAGGCACCCTCAGCTGGGTGTTAAAACAATCATTACAAGTAAAAAATAGCATGGAGCATGATAAAGGAGGCATCCCTGAATTCTGTGGTTTAACCACTACCTAATGCTGTCTTCACATTACATAGCAAAAACCTGCTGACAGATTCCCTTCCCTTTAATAGCCATTATTTAGAATAGGTTTATGTACCAGAGAATATCTAGACAGGTAAGTGTAACACTTGAAGTTCTTCAGCATCTCTAAAAGGTGCTGGGGTTATTACATTTTTGCTTTATGTATATTGGAAAGCTTTATAACATTAAACAATAAAGCAGAAATTAAACCAGTCATCTTTGAGTAATGACTTGTACATGTTTTATATTCTAAATTATTCAGTAATTCAATAGTTACAAAATATGCTGAAAATTAAACTTTGGTTTAAACCCAAAATTGAAAAAAGAGTCCCCTAAGCATTTTCGCATTATTAAATCACACAATATCATTTTTTTTCCCCTTACTAAAATAAAGTTTATCAAAGACTTGTGTAAGTTTAAAAAAGTATGGTTTTTGCAAGAAACAACACCATTCTTATTCAGGAGTTGGGCATGATATTACAGCTCAGCACTTTTAAGCGTAAGTTCACACTAGGCGTTTTTCAGCATGTTTCTCTTGCGTTTTTTTTGCTGCGGTTTTTACTGCAGTTTTGGCGTACTAGATTTGTCTCTTGTTTATGCTGATAAGTTAGTGTTGAAAAAAAAGAGCTATTCTATAGAATCAGTTTTTGGCACAAAAAAAACGCAGCAAAACCTGATACCTGTGTTTTTTTTCACTACCCATTCATTTCAATGGGTGAAAAACACTGAAAGAAATGACATGATCCATTGTGCAAAAAACATGCAAAGCTCAAAATCCTGATGACAAAAAAAACAGCTGTGCATGAGATTTCTGAAATCTCATAGACTTTGCTGGTACTGTAAAACACAGCTGAGAATTAGCATACAAAACTCATAAAAAAAAAGTTGCAAAAATGCCTCGTGTGAACTTAGCCTAAAGGGAATCTGTGAGCAGGATCAATCCTCTTAATTGGTTTATATGGTCATATAGGTCATAGGAAATTGAATTAAAAAAATTATATCTGAGATTTGATGTCTTACTCCAGAGATATCATCCACATTGTTCTTAATATGTACATGAGCTGTTAAGATCTATGGCCCGAACACTGATCTGTCTGAGAATCTGCCTCTAGAGCCTATTTTAAATGAAAATGGCCATTACCAGTGTGAGACATGTAGATCAGGAGAGTAGATTGTCGGTCATTATATGTCTCAGTGGTAATTCAGCCTTGCTTTGAGAATAAGCTCTGGAGGCCGATTCTCAGGGAGATCAGTGTCTGGCCAATAGATCTGAACAAGTCATTTGCATATTAAGAAAAACATGAAATAAGATCTCACAGATGTCACAGATATCAGGGTATCATTTTATTCCGCTCTCTATGACTTGCATGCCCATGTAGGAGGGTTGATCCTACTGACCGATTCCCTTGAAAATCATTAGGCTAAGTAGTAATGCCAGTGATTGGCTGCAGCAGTTACATGATGATGATGGGGTGACACCGCACTCCAATGATGCCATCCCCAGTATTCATTTCATGCTGCAACTTTGAAGTCACAAAACAGGAATATATGCTTGCTTCAGCCATTCACTAGCTGTTCACCACGGGCACCTGACACTGAGACCAGTGGGAGGCCAGGCAGCATCAGAGCGGGGAGAGATCAGTGAGTTTGCCTTTTTTCATTTTTTTGTAGACCATTCTGAGCTGTTTTAGAAAAATTTTCCATACTAAACCATTCCCTTAAGACATAAATGCCCTATGCTGATTAGAAAGTTATTATCCAATTAGTCGGGTTAAAGGGAATCTGCAGTGCGCAGGCGCCGGGAAAGGTCAGAGAGGTCCGGTGCCTGCGCACTGTAGTACTCTGCTCTGCCCTCACCAGGGCAGAGCCGTGCGCCTGCGCAGGAGCCGCGACGGGGCGGAAAGAAGAGGCCGGCTTCGCTACAAGATGGAAGGTGCCGAACCGGACCACTGTAGCGCCCGCGTCCCTGCCTGCTGCCAGACAGGGACGTCGCTCTCCTCACCTGCGCTTAGCGTCCTCAGTGCTCCCAGCCCCCTCTGCGCCTATGACGTCCTCCTTCCGCCCTGCTGGTCCCGCGCGCTCCTTCCCTGCTACTGGCCTTAGGGCGCGCGCCCGCACCCTCCCCGCTCTTAAAGGAGCCGCGCGCATTTTCCAAATCAGTCTCCAGCCAATGCTGGAGGACTCCACCCTATATTAAGGGCTTCCTCCTTAATGTAGGTGCCCGAGCAATGTTGTTCCTGTGCAGTCTAACTCTGTTTCAGCCTTCAGCTCCTGATTCCAGTTACCTGCCTGTTACCTGTCGGCTTGCCTGTCTGCCATCCGTCTGCAGTTCCATCCAGAGGTTCGGACGTCATCTGCAGAGATCCCCGGCTCTTGCCTGCTCACCTAGGAGCGATCATCTGCCATCCGACTGCAGCTCCATCCGGAAGTTCGGACATCATCTGCAGAGATCCCCGGCTCTTGCCTGCTCACCTGGGAGCGATCATCTGCCATCCGACTGCAGCTCCATCCTGAAGTTCGGACATCATCTGCAGAGATCCCCGGCTCTTGCCTGCTCACCTGGGAGCGATCATCTGCCATCCGACTGCAGCCTACCTGGAGGCTCCACCATATCAGGTCGTATATACCTGCCTGTCTAGAGACTGCCTGGTCACTTGCTGTGACAACCTGCCTGTCTAGAGACTGCCTGGTCACTTGCCATGACAACCTGCCTGCCCAGAGTCTGCCTGGTCACTTGCCGTGACAACCTGCCTGCCCAGAGACTGCCTGGTCACTTGCCGTGACAACCTGCCTGCCCAGAGACTGCCTGGTCACTTGCCGTGACAACCTGCCTGCCCAGAGTCTGCCTGGTCACTTGCTGTGACAACCTGCCTGTCTAGAGATTCCTGGTCACTTGCCGTGACAACCTGCCTGCCCAGAGACTGCCTGGTCACCTGCCGTGACAACCTGCCTGCCCAGAGACTGCCTGGTCACTTGCCGTGACAACCTGCCTGTCCCAGAGACTGCCTTGGTCACTTGCCGTGACAACCTGCCTGTCCAGAGACTGCCTCGGTTACTTACCGTTACAACCTGCCTGCCCAGAGACTTCCTTGGTCACTTGCTGTGACAAACCTGCCTGTCCAGAAACTACCTATATCCTCTGCCGTGAATCCCTGCCCTTTTCCCAGGTGCCACCCGCTCTCTTACAAGTAAAATCTCTTGTATAATAAAGCTATGTGGTTCCACCAACCTGACCTGTCTCGTCAGTAGTTCCACCCACCAGACCCGTTACAGTTTGCTCGGGCCATGGAACCCGGTGGCACCCAAACCCCTTCACTCCCGGAACTGTGTCATGAGCTGTCTCGCCAGAGGTCTCAACAGGAGACCATCCTGGGTCACCTGCGGAACGTCAAATCCCGTCTGGACACTCTGAAATCATCACTTGCAACCATCGCTGGAGCCATGACTCATAATCCGTCAGTCCCGCTGATTCCCAATTCCGTGGTTTCCATTCCCGGACCCCGACTGTCAGCTCCTCCTAGGTTTGGAGGCGATCCTGCTCTGGCTCGGGGTTTCATTAATCTGTGCACCCTGCATTTTGAACTCCTGGCACACCAGTTTAACTCTGACCGGGCCAAAATTGCCTTCATCATGTCCCATCTCACCGGAGAAGCCCTGGCCTGGCTTAATCCTCTCTGGGAGAGAGAGGATCCTCTGGTATCTGACCTGCCTGCTTTTCTCTCGACCTTCCGGAAGGTATTCGACGAACCTGGACGGAAGACTTCCTCTGCATCATCTCTGCTGCGTCTCCGTCAGGAGAGTCTCACCGTTGGTCAATATGCCATACGGTTCCGGACTTTAGCCTCAGAACTAGCCTGGGACAATGAAGCTCTAATTTCGGTCTTCTGGGAGGGTCTGTCCGGCCGTATTAAAGACGAACTTGCCGGTCGGGACGTTCCAACCTCTCTAGATGATTTAATAAATCTTGCCAATCGAATTGATCTTCGGTTCCAGGAACGAGCCAAAGAGATCACCCGTAAAAAAGAATTTTCCCATCTTGCACCCTCGTGTCAGAGATCTATAACCTCTTCCGTTTCTCCTCAGGTGCACACTGCTGAGCCTATACAGGTCGACCAGACCAAGATGGTCAAAGCCCGTCAGGACTCACGCCGTGCCGAGAAAAGTTGCTTCTACTGCGGCAGTAAGGAGCACTGGATCCAACCTGTCCGGAGAAGTCGGGAAAACGCCTGTGTCTAGGTTCGCTCGGAGAGGTCAATCTAGACAAAAATAAATCCTCTTCATCCCTGCTGCTGTCGGTTTCAATTCTGATCGGTAAGAACCGCCACTTCGAAATGGCCCAACTTGATTCTGGAGCAGCTGGGAATCTCGTGTCACAGGCTCTAGTAGAGAAGTATCACATTCCCACCAAACCTCTTGTTGAACCTGTATCTGTTGCTGCTGTGGATGGGGGTCTCCTACCTCGTCCCATCCGACTTATCACCGAAGTCATAACCCTGCAGGTGGGAATGTTGCATTCTGAGAGCATCTCATTTCATGTTCTGCCTGGACTCTCTCATGCTTTCTTACTAGGTCTGCCTTGGCTCCAAAAACATGCACCTGTGCTCGACTGGCAGAATGGAGAGGTTCTTCGCTGGGGACAGGACTGTCATAAAACGTGTCTGGTGCCTGTTCATCCTGTCTATTCTTCTCCTACACCTGCTAATCTACCTGGACTCCCGATTCCATATTGGTCATTTGCTGATGTTTTCAATAAAAAGGAAGCAGAGACATTACCCCCGCATAGACCATATGATTGCCCGATTGACCTGTTACCCGGTACTACGCCTCCCCGTGGGCGTATTTACCCGTTGTCTGCTGCTGAGACCAGGTCGATGTCCGAATATATCGAGGAGAACTTAGCAAAGGGATTTATCCGGAAATCTACCTCCCCAGCGGGAGCAGGTTTTTTCTTCGTTAAAAAGAAAGACGGATCTCTCCGTCCCTGTATTGACTACAGAGGCCTAAATTCGATCACGGTGAAGAATAAGTACCCTCTTCCGCTCATTCCAGAACTGTTTGATCGTCTTAGAGGGGCTAGAGTCTTCACCAAACTAGATCTTCGTGGAGCATACAACCTGGTTCGTATCCGTCGAGGAGATGAATGGAAGACGGCATTCAACACCGGGACGGCCACTACGAGTACTTGGTGATGCCCTTTGGTCTCTGTAATGCTCCAGCAGTCTTTCAGGAGTTGGTCAACGACATCTTCCGGGACCTCCTCTATTCCTGCGTTGTGGTGTACCTTGACGACATCTTGGTCTTCTCTCCGGATCTTCAGTCTCACCGGAGGGATGTTCGTCAGGTTCTGCTCAGGCTCAGGCAGAATCACCTCTTCGCCAAATATGAGAAGTGCCTCTTTGAGCAGACATCGCTTCCGTTTCTGGGCTACATCATTTCTCAGACAGGCCTACGAATGGATCCGGAGAAATTGTCTGCCATCGAGAAGTGGCCCCGACCGGAGGGGTTGAAGGCCATTCAGCGGTTCCTGGGATTCGCCAACTATTACCGTCTCTTCATACCGCACTTCTCTTCCAGGACTGCTCCAATCTCAGCGCTCACTCGCAAGGATGCTAACCCCAAACAGTGGACGACCGAAGCAGAGGAGGCCTTCCTTTCTCTGAAACAGGCCTTTTCTTCCGCTCCAGTGCTGCATCGCCCGGATGGCAACAAGCAGTTCTTCCTGGAGGTGGACGCTTCCTCTGCTGGAGCCGGAGCGGTTCTTACCCAAAAATCGCCATCCGGGAGGATGGTGTCCTGCGGTTTCTTCTCCAAACTCTTCTCCTCCTCCGAGCGCAACTACTCCATAGGAGATCGAGAGTTATTGGCCATTAAGTTGGCATTGGAGGAGTGGCGTTACCTACTCGAAGGGGCTCTTCATCCGGTAATCATCTACACGGATCACAAAAATCTGGCATACCTCCAGCAGGCACAGAGACTTAATCCTCGCCAAGCCCGGTGGTCCTTGTTTTTTGCCCGCTTCGATTTTCTTTTGCATTTTCGCCCAGCTGACAAAAACGTCAAGGCGGATGCCTTGTCTCGGTCTTTCCTGGTGTCGGATCTCGAAGATGAGCCTAAACATATCATCGATCCCGCCAGAGTGATGCAGGTGGCTCCCGTGAGTCTAAATCGTCTCCCTCCTGGTAAGACGTTCGTATCAGAAACCGATCGGAAGAGAATCCTACATTGGGGTCACTCGTCTAAACTCGCTGGCCACGCTGGTCAAAAAAAGACCCTCCAACTCATTACTCGGCATTATTGGTGGCCTACCCTGCACAAAGACGTAATAGACTTTGTTTCTGCCTGTGTTTCCTGTGCCCGCAACAAAGTTCCGAGACACCTGCCTACCGGCCGTCTTCTTCCGCTTCCTGTACCCGCTGCCCCCTGGCAGCATATAGCCATGGACTTCATAACAGATCTGCCCGTCTCTGCCGGTTGTACGGTCATTTGGGTGGTCGCTGACCGCTTTTCCAAGATGGCTCACTTCATTCCTCTGCCAGGTCTTCCGTCTGCACCCGAGTTGGCTAAAGACTTTATCCGCCACATCTTCCGTCTTCATGGTCTGCCTCGTCACATTGTGTCGGATCGTGGGGTTCAGTTCACCTCACGTTTCTGGAGAGCCACTTGTAAGTTGCTAGACGTCACCCTGGATTTTTCCTCCGCTTACCACCCACAGTCCAATGGACAAGTTGAACGAATAAATCAGAATTTGACCAGTTATCTTCGACACTTCGTTAATGCCCACCATTCTGACTGGGTGGAGCTCCTGCCTTGGGCCGAATTCTCCTACAATAATCATGAGAGCGAATCTTCCACCAAGTCTCCGTTTTTTGTAGTCTTCGGTCAGCACCCTCGGATCCCTGTCCCTGTTTCCATCTCTGTGGACAATCCAGCTGCGGAATCTCTGGTTAGAGAATTCTCCTCCATCTGGGAGAGTACCCGGTCCGCACTCATTCAGTCATCCGAGCGCATGAAAAGACATGCTGACAAAAAACGTCTGGATCCTCCTCAATTCCGTCCTGGGGACAAAGTCTGGCTTTCGTCCAAATATGTTCGACTCAAAATTCCGTCCTACAAGTTAGGTCCTCGGTTCATCGGTCCTTTTGAGATCATCAGTCAGATCAATCCGGTGTCCTATAAATTGAAACTCCCGGCCAATTTGAGAATTCCTAATTCTTTTCATGTATCTCTCCTCAAACCTGTGGTTCTTAACTCTTTTTTTAAGTCTACAGGTACACCTCCTGCTCCAGTGTCTGCTGATGATGAATTTGAGGTAGAGAACATTCTGGCCACAAAAAGGGTAGGAAGAAAGACTTATTTTTTGGTGGATTGGAAGGGGTTTGGTCCTGAGGAGAGAACCTGGGAGCCTCGGGAGAACATCCATGCCCCTCTTATCCTAGCTAAATTTCTTTCTGGCCTAAAGAAGGGGGGGCCTAGAGGGGGGGGTACTGTAGCGCCCGCGTCCCTGCCTGCTGCCAGACAGGGACGTCGCTCTCCTCACCTGCGCTTAGCGTCCTCAGTGCTCCCAGCCCCCTCTGCGCCTATGACGTCCTCCTTCCGCCCTGCTGGTCCCGCGCGCTCCTTCCCTGCTACTGGCCTTAGGGCGCGCGCCCGCACCCTCCCCCGCTCTTAAAGGAGCCGCGCGCATTTTCCAAATCAGTCTCCAGCCAATGCTGGAGGACTCCACCCTATATTAAGGGCTTCCTCCTTAATGTAGGTGCCCGAGCAATGTTGTTCCTGTGCAGTCTAACTCTGTTTCAGCCTTCAGCTCCTGATTCCAGTTACCTGCCTGTTACCTGTCGGCTTGCCTGTCTGCCATCCGTCTGCAGTTCCATCCAGAGGTTCGGACGTCATCTGCAGAGATCCCCGGCTCTTGCCTGCTCACCTAGGAGCGATCATCTGCCATCCGACTGCAGCTCCATCCGGAAGTTCGGACATCATCTGCAGAGATCCCCGGCTCTTGCCTGCTCACTGGGAGCGATCATCTGCCATCCGACTGCAGCTCCATCCTGAAGTTCGGACATCATCTGCAGAGATCCCCGACTCTTGCCTGCTCACCTGGGAGCGATCATCTGCCATCCGACTGCAGCCTACCTGGAGGCTCCACCATATCAGGTCGTATATACCTGCCTGTCTAGAGACTGCCTGGTCACTTGCTGTGACAACCTGCCTGTCTAGAGACTGCCTGGTCACTTGCCATGACAACCTGCCTGCCCAGAGTCTGCCTGGTCACTTGCCGTGACAACCTGCCTGCCCAGAGACTGCCTGGTCACTTGCCGTGACAACCTGCCTGCCCAGAGACTGCCTGGTCACTTGCCGTGACAACCTGCCTGCCCAGAGTCTGCCTGGTCACTTGCTGTGACAACCTGCCTGTCTAGAGACTTCCTGGTCACTTGCCGTGACAACCTGCCTGCCCAGAGACTCCCTGGTCACCTGCCGTGACAACCTGCCTGCCCAGAGACTGCCTGGTCACTTGCCGTGACAACCTGCCTGTCCCAGAGACTGCCTTGGTCACTTGCCGTGACAACCTGCCTGTCCAGAGACTGCCTCGGTTACTTACCGTTACAACCTGCCTGCCCAGAGACTTCCTTGGTCACTTGCTGTGACAAACCTGCCTGTCCAGAAACTACCTATATCCTCTGCCGTGAATCCCTGCCCTTTTCCCAGGTGCCACCCGCTCTCTTACAAGTAAAATCTCTTGTATAATAAAGTTATGTGGTTCCACCAACCTGACCTGTCTCGTCAGTAGTTCCACCCACCAGACCCGTTACAACCGCGACTCCCTCCGGACCCGACCGGACGGCGGAACGCCCCTGGGTGAGTATAATATAACTCGGTTTTCTTCACTTTCAGATGACATCGGGGGCTTATCTACAGCATTACAGAATGCTGTAGATAAGCCCCTGATGGCGGTGGCCGCATCTCATAGGGCAAAAATGGGGTGACAGATTCCCTTTAATGTCTAGGAAATGTATCAGTTCAGTTTTGGGGTTTATTTTTCTTTGAAAAGACACAAAAAAAAACCCTTTTGTTTCACTGGCTTGTTTTATTTTAAAGTACATATATATTTCTTTGAAAGGAATTTTCTCATCTTCTATCTTCAAGAATGGACCAATCCCGTGGTTCCCGACCTCTTACTTTCTAGGGGGGGGAAGGGTGCGCCGCTCCGATTGATTGACAGTTCAGACCGGAGGCATGGTTGCTCCACTGACCCAATCTGTACACTCTCCAAAGATGCTATATGAGGTAGCTTTGCTTCTGCAGCACTAAAGATGACCAGAATAATCGATCTTTCCTGATTCAGAGCAGTGTGTAAAAGGTGTTTAAAAAAAAAAGGAGCTTGCAGGTGCTGTGCCCCCTGCCTAGGAGACTGGCCACCTGTGATAGACTAGAAGTGGCTGGTAACCTAGGCAACAAACAGTGAACTATACAATGAAACTTCCTTCCATTCTCATTAACGGAGAGGATTTTTAATAACAGATACGGTAAATTGCCAAGTTACTTATTATTCCAAGGATTTTGCAATTTTGACCTTTTGTGAAGATGAATCAACCCATTTAATGATTATGGAAGCAGTTATCGTGCCTGATATTTGCTTTTTAGCAGAAACCTGGAAGAAAGAAACATCCCAGTCATTTATATGGTGATATGTGCAGGTCTTGTGTCATAGTCAGAGGTCATTGTGCAAGGAATGGGACGCGGAATGTGCTGCTAATATTTCTCCAAAACCTATTGGATATAATGTCATTCTTTATTATCTGTCTCCAGCTTTATATCAGAAGTGTTAAACTTACCATACACATCTAATAGCTGTTGGGTGATTCCTTTGAATCCTGACGTTCATCTTGGCCGTGCGAGCCAATGTTTATTTAATAGATTGGAATAAAGGATCAGAAATCTAAGATGCTGGATGCTTCTTTCCTTTGACATCTGTCATTTGTTAACAGTTGTCAGGCTGCTGTACACATGATGTTGTTCTCTTGTGTGTACTTTACCTTTTATTACAGCCGGTTGTGACATTTTAGTGGTCAGTTTTAGAGTCAGTTCATGTCATGGAGTGTGACACGACCCAATGGGTGTCGGTCAGCGGACGGCACAACTCACACACAACGGGATGGGAAAGGCTAGAGGAGGGCCCTAACAATAGAGAATGAGGGATGGTCACCACCTGAGCCTGTCCCTGCACTAATCTAATGCCCTATGCGTGTCCTTCCCCCTGCCGCCGTCAGGATACCTCGTCCCTAGTTGTCACCTATTACTGCACTGGCCGGCAAAGTGCACTAGCCTCACCTCTGCAGATAATAAACAGGGGAAAGTGACAAACACCAAAGAGACAAGGTAACAAAAAACACCACACTTAGCTTGTGAACACCGCTGCTAAGCTCCACTCAGCAGAAAACACAGCAACTGGACTCCAAACACCAGACATGGCTAACACCAGAGAGCTGCTCCTGCTAGGCTGGTTTCCAAAAAGGACCTGTATCACCAACAGTCAGCTGACCCAGCAGAAATGCAGTAACACCAGATTGCCATCGGGGGAAAAAAGCTGACATTAACCCCCGATGGTCCAAAAGGAAAAAAGTTTGAAATTGAGTGGAAACAGAGCTGCCATGAATCCAAAAATGGATCGTGACAGTTCACATGTGGGAGTTACACTGCTGATTTTCAGAACTGGTGAGAATTTTCAGAGTATTTTGGAGGACCTGCAAAGTGGATGCTGGATGCCATGGCAAAAAATCAACCCGGGCTGCAGATTTAGTCTGAAGTATGTTGGGTATTTGTTTGAAGATTTCACTCTTTGCAATATAATTGTTGAAATCTGTGCCAAATTGACATCATGCCATCCAGAGTAAAAGAAAACCCTAACAATTTGGTATGGTTTTTGGAGCTGTGGATTTTTTGCTCAGATATAAAAAAAATAAACAGAAAAAAGTTCCAATGAATACATTTTTAGATACAATTTTGTGCAATTTACTGGTGGAACTTTTCATGTAAGAAACATTTAATTAAATTATTTTTTTTATGTCTTCAAGCTCAACATCCTTCTCTGTCCTTTCATTTCTCTGGCAGGGTAACAGAGAAGACCTGATCGATGATGTTTTTGCGTTCCGATTTTGAGCTACAAAGTTAGAGACCATTAATATGCGTTAATGGCTGAATATTCATAAATTTAATTTGGAAAAATACATTGATGCAGTTAGTTCTAAAGCCTTATTCAGACGTCCAGACAGCCTCTGGTTTCCTGACATTAAATGGGTTTTCCAGTATATGGACAACTCTTTCTGAATTCCTATGTTTCCCTCCAGTAAAATAATACCTCTAGTCACCTCAAATTCTGGCGCCGTTCCAGCAGTGTTGGCACTGTCTCTCGAGGCTCCCATGACATTGGTATGTTACGTGATCGCTGCAGCCAATTAGTGCCGACTTCACCCTCTTCTAAGGACATACGGTAATTGACATCTAGAGCAAGTGAGAGAGCAGCAGCAGCTCTTGATTCCTCCAGATGGCTTGATTTTTCCAAAGGAGGGGAGAATGAAGCCAGTGCTGATTGGCAGAAGGGATCTCGTCACATAACAGTGTCACGGTAGCCCCGGGAGAGGCAGTGCCGCCACCCCTGAAATTATGCTGGCACTGAAGTTGAGTATATATAGTTGAAACCAGAAGTTTACATAGACTATATAAAAAAGACACATGTGCATGTTTTTTCCTCAATATCTGACATGAAATCAGAGTAAACCTTTCCCGTTTTAGGTCAATTAGGATTACCATAATTATTATTTGCCAAATGGCAGAATAATGAGAGAGAAAAGTTTTAAAGCATTTTTATTACTTACTGCAAAGTCAAAAGTTTACATACATTTCATTAGTATTTGGTACCATTGCCCTTAAAGGGAATCTGTCACCCTAAATTGGCGGGATATTTAAATGATGGCATTCAGGTCACATGGGCGGTGTTTTGGGTACTTGCCTTAACATGTTGTTCGCCGCTGTCTCCATTATTTCTGGGAATTGTAGTCGTTGCCCTCCATATAACGCGCCTGCGCATTGCAATCTTGAATTGTGCACGCGCAGTATGCTTTGCCCGCAGATTGCAATGCGCAGGCGCGTTATATGGAGGGCAACGACTACAATTCCCAGAAATAATGGAGACAGCGGCGAACAACATGTTAAGGCAAGTACCCAAAACACCGCCCATCTGACCTGACTGCCATCATTTAAATATCCCGCCAACTTAGGGTGACAGATTCCCTTTAAACTGAATGACTTGGGTCAAACGTTTGGGATATCCTTCCACAAGCTTCTCACAATAGTTGGTTGGAATTTGGGCCCATTCCTCCTGACAAAACTGGTGTAACTCATCCAGGTTTGCAGGTCGCCTTGCTCACACCTGCCTTTTCAGCTTTGCCTATGTGGAGCCCAGCTGCGACTGAATCCATATCTCCCAGAAGGGTGCACTGAAAGAATATACCACTAGAGGTCATTATACACATTCACACACACGGTCATTTATCCCCAAAGACCACCAGAGGGAGCTGTTTTAGAGATATAAAAGAAGCTGACACAGGAAACACTTAGAGCAGTTCAGTGCAGCCACCTCAGAGAAGTCAGTCTGCAGCAAGGTGGAGGTGCAGAGCTGAGGTTAGAGAGGCTGCAGAGCTATTCAGTTCATAGAGTGGAGTCTAGTAAAGAGTGGAATAGAGACCACTCCAGCCTAGTCAGAGCTGAAGCTAGGAGTACAGCTCAGTGAGAAGCGTGCCGACGCTTAGAGAGCGGTAAAGAGGCAGCCCACCAACTGCCAGTGTGTGATCGAGTAAGGATCCAGGTAGGCCAAAGGCGAGTGAAAAGTTAATGAGACAGAGGAGCCTCTACAGCTCATCTCAGCAAGCATTACCGGACACCGGGGTCCGAGCCTATAGGGATCTCCACGACCCATTAGGAGAACACCGGAGTTCCTGGAGGACTACAAGTCCCAGGAGTACCACAGAGCTGATACGTAACAGGATCAGGAGGACGGAGTTCGGCTGGTACCGGCCAAGGGACCCTGTTCTTTCAGAGAAGGTCCAACCACAAGGTCAGCCAGGTACAAGACGGAGACTAAGCTAGGCCCAGCTACACGCAGGCCAAGACTTCATTACAAAAAGGCAGAGAACAGGAGGCCACACACCTACTCAGTGGAGGAATCTGGATGTGCACCCTTCACCCTACAGTGCTCCGGGGAGTGCCTGCAACATCTTCAGTAAAGGTACCAAAGTGACTTATGTGTGTGTCTCCCTTATTACTCCTGACTGATGGGTCCCCGTCTGTCCTGCATCCCCATACATCTATCTGCCCTGGAGGAGAACTCAGCCTTACTTGTGGAAGGCTTAACATCTAGCTGCACAATATTAACCCTTCAGTGGATCTGCATAGCAGCGCTGGTCATCCTGACCAGGTACCACAAGTGGCGTCACGAATCCCCATCTCAATATTCAATTCACCTGTAAATATCCCACATTTCAGTGAGCCCCAGGGCCACGGACCGAGCCGTGTGCTGCCCGTGACATCCCCCATAGAAATCAACGGGCTCGGTGCCGAGTACCCCACGGCCCTGGTGGGTGGCTCATCTCCACATTGTAAATAGAGTTGAGATCAGGGCTTTGTAATGGTCACTCCAAAACATTGACTTTGTTATCCTTAAGCCTCTTTTATACAATTTTGGCACTATGCTTTGGGTCATTGTCCATTTGGAAGACCCATTTCCACCCGAGCTTTAACTTCCTGGCTGATGTCCTGAGATGTTGCTTCAGTATTGCCACTGTAGTGCGCCGGTAGTACACTTGTGCAGAGATGAGGCAGTGACCCACAAAGTTCAAACACAAAGTCTCTTTAATGCAGTTACTTCACAGCATTAAAGGGAATCTGTCACCCTAAATTGGCGGGATATTTTAATGATGGCAGTCAGGTCAGATGGGCGGTGTTTTGGGTACTTGCCTTAACATGTTGTTCGCCGCTGTCTCCATTATTTCTGGGAATTGTAGTCGTTGCCCTCCATATAACGCGCCTGCGCATTGCAATCTGCGGGCAAAGCATACTGCGCGTGCGCAATTCAAGATTGCAATGCGCAGGCTCGTTATATGGAGGGCAACGACTACAATTCCCAGAAATAATGGAGACAGCGGCGAACAATATGTTAAGGCAAGTACCCAAAACACCGCCCATCTGACCTGACTGCCATCATTTAAATATCCCACCAATTTAGGGTGACAGATTCCTTTTAAGGTCCAGTTCACACACAAGTGCATATAATCTCAGCGTCCACTTCGCACAAGTGCATATAGTATTAGTGCATAGTATTAGTGTCCAGTTCACCGCACTACATACTGCACGGAATTTTCCTGTTTCACAGTCACTAAACACGCTGGACCTCCCTTTGTCCAGTATCCATGGGCGACCGCAGCGCCGTGCTAAAGTCTCTTTACTCACACTCACAGCCGTACACAGTCCATGATATCCTTGTGTTTGCAATCATTATACACGTCAGTCCTCCTCTGACTAGTTACCATGGACAACAGCACCGATCCTCCGGATCGCAACCGGGAACTATATACTCCTGTTTACAGTCGTTACACACGCTAGTCCTCCTCTGACCAGTTACCGTGGACGACAGTACTTCTGTGTACGCTGTGGGTGTCAGGCCTGTTGGCTCCTCTCTGTCCTGTCTCCTCACACAGATAAGCTCTACAGAACCTGCTTGCAATCTCATCTGCCAAACTCAAACTGGCCCTGACACTGGACCTGACACACCCATACCCTTTCTTGCAGGGCTTTTAGCAAAGGAACCTGTGGCCTTCAGCCACATAGAAAACCTAGGCCTGGAATGAAATGGACTGCACGACTACCATCCTGCAGTCTGTTTCACAACACAACATCCCAGAGCAGGTTTTCCCTACATCTGCCTTGGACACTAGCATGTCCAGGGCTAGCACTTCTTTTTTTATTTTTAGTCTGCATTGCCATCACAGCTACGCCCATGACTACCATGCACTCCTATAGCCTTCATACGCCTCCGTGCACATCCTGGGGAGAACGAACAGCGACTCCTACCTGTGACACCAGTCACTGCCTCATACCACATAATTAATCTTCTTTTCTCATGATGCCATCTATTTTGTGAAGTGCACCAGGTTTTCCTTCAGCAAAACAACCCCACAACATGATGCTGCCACCCGTGTGTTTCATAGTTGGGATGGTGTTCTTAGGCTTCCAAGCTTCTCCCTTTTTCCTCCAAACATAACGATGGTCATTATGCCCAAAAAGTTCAACTATAGTTTCATCAGACCACAGGACATGTCTCAAAAAATTAAGGTCTTTGTTCCTGTGTAAATTTGCAAACACTAATCTGGCGTTTTAATGTTTCTTTTGGAGTAATGGCTTATTCCTGGCAGAGTGGCCTTTCAGCCCATGTTGATACCGTACTCGTTTCACTGTGAATATTGACACAATCTGACCAGCTTCATCTCTGGGACACAGAACCCGTCTCCTTGTTGAGCGGTATGATGGCTGGACATTCCCATCTTGTTTGTACTTGCGTATAATTATTTATACAGATGAACGAGGCACCATCAGGTATCTTGAAATTGTACCCAAGGATAAGCCAACTTGTGCAAGTCCACAGTTCTCTTCCTGATCCTTGACTGATTTCTTTAGACTTTCCCATGATGTGTTTTCAAAGAAGCAGTGTTTTTCAAGTGTGCATTAAAATACATCCACGGTATGTCTCTAATTAACTCAGATGTGAACAAAAAACCTATCAGAAGCTTCCAAACACATGACATCATCATTTGGGCAGTCCAGGATTCTTTAAAGGCATAGTAATCTAAGTGTATGTAAACTTTTGACTTTGCAGTAAGTAATAAAAATGCCTTAAACATTCTCTCTCTCATTATTCTTGCATTTGGCAAATATTAATGTTATAGTAATCCTAATTGACCTAAAACGGGAAAGGGTTATTCTGATTTCATGTCAGATATTGAGAAAAACATGCGTATGTGTCTTTTTATATAGTAAATGTAAACTTCTGGTTTCAACTGTACATGTTATTATTTTACTGGGGGGTCATAGGGATTCTGAAGGGGTTTATGAGTAGTGGACAACTCCTCTAATTTGACACCCTAATATATTCCTATGAGACTGTCAAGTTAGTGTCAGGAGACCCATGGTCAGTTAGTGCATCATGGTACCTACACAGATCATGTTGCCCGGACGTCTGAATGAGGTTTTAGTCATGGAATATAGCTCATCAGTTATATATACACTGCTCAAAAAATAAAGGGAACACTCAAATAACACATCCTAGATCTGAATGAATGAAAAATTCTCATTGAATACTTTGTTCTGTACAAAGTTGAATGTGCTGACCACAACATCACACAAAAATCATCAATGGAAATCAAATTTATTAACCAATGGAGGCCTGGATCTGGAGTCACACACAAAATTAAAGTGGAATGTAATGTCCTTAAAACAAGTCGAAATGTTGCTCAGTAGTGTGTGTGGCCTCCACGTGCCTGTATGACCTCCCTACAATGCCTGGGCATGCTCCTGATGAGGCAGCTGATAGTCTCCTGAGGGATCTCCTCCCAGACCTGGACTAAAGCATCCGCCAACTCCTGGACAGTCTGTAGTGCAACGTGACATGGTGGATAGAGCGAGACATGATGTCCCAGATGTGCTCAATCAGATTTAGGTCTAGGGAACGGGCTGGCCAGTCCATAGCTTCAATGCCTTCATCTTGCAGGAACTGCTGACACACTCCAGCCACATGAGGTCTGGCATTAGGAGGAACCCAGGGCCAACCGCACCATCATATGGTCTCACAAGGTGTCTGAGGATCTCATCTCAGTACCTAATGGCAGTCAGGCTACCTCTGGCGAGCATATGGAGGGCTGTGCGGCACTCCAAAAAAATGCCACCCCACACCATTACTGACCCACTGCCAAACTGATCATGCTGAAGGATGTTGCAGGCAGCAGATCGCTCTCCATGGCATCTCCAGACTCTGTCACGTCTGTCACATGTGCTCAGTTTGAACCTGCTTTCATCTGTGAAGAGCACAGGGCGCCAATGGCGGATTTGCCAATCCTGGTGTTCTGTGGCAAATGCCAAGCATCCTGCACGGTGTTGGGCTGTGAGCACAACCCCCATTTGTGGACGTCGGCACTCAGACCATCCTCATGGAGTCGGTTTCTTACAGTTTTTGCAGACACATGCACATTTGTAGCCTGCTGAAGGTCATTTTGCAGGGCTCTGGCAGTGCTCCTCCTGTTCCTCCTTGCACAAAGGCGGAGGTATCCGTCCTGCTGCTGGGTTGTTGCCCTCCTACAGCCCCCTCCACATCTCCTGGTATAATAGCCTGTCTCCTGGTAGCGCCTCCAGCCTCTGGACACTACGCTCACAAACACAGCAAACCTTTTTGCCACAGCTCACATTGATGTTCCATCCTGGATGAGCTACACTACCTTGTGTGAGTTGTAGAGTCCGTCTCATTCTACCACGAGTGTGAAAGCACAACCAACATTCAAAAGTGACCAAAACATCAGCCAGAAAGCATTGGTACTGAGATGTGGTCTGTGGTCCCCACCTGCAGAACCACTCCTTTATTGCGTGTGTCTTGATAGTTGCCAATAATTTCCATCTGTTGTCTATTCCATTTGCACAACAGCATGTGAAATCGATTGTCAATCAGTGTTGCTTCCTAAGTGGACAGTTTGATTTCACAGAAGTTTGATTTACTTGAAGTTATATTCTGTTGTTTAAGTGTTCCCTTTATTTTTGTGATCAGTATATATAAAATTTCATTATATATATATACATATATATATATAATATATATATATACAGAAGGAAAATGTGAAAATGTCAAATTATAATAAGGATATTCATAAATGAAGAAAGTACGTTTATTCCTGTAAAATCATTCTAACATTTTAAAATCTATACATACGAGATTCATATTTCTTGCTGAAATTACCTTTTGCTTTCATTTATCATTATATAATGTGTTGTTCAGGTTGTGTTTTTGGTTACATGGTGGAAATCCCGTTTACGCACAGGGAATAGACATTCATGTTATGTTCGATTGTGACTTGGTGAACCTTGGACACAAAGGTGTAAACAGTGATGCATAAATACTGCAACCATCAGCTACTACTCCAGCCTTACCACTAATTACTCTAATTAATCATCGGTGTACACCTTCATGTGTCATATCAATGGCAGAAGATGTGCTTTATTACTTCTGAAGACGATGTGGGGGGGAGGGCGCATATTATTACTGTTACACATCAAGAAGAACATTTTAGAGATTTATTTGCAGATTGATTTGATTTGTTTTCTGCTACGGGAGATACACATGTATCTTTTTGTTCTTGATTGTTCATCAGCTAAACAGATCTTTTTTATTATGTTGTCACTTCATTTACAAATAAAAGCACAGACTGAAGGCCCCCTACACATTACAAACCTGTTAGATTAAATTTTCTTGAACCTGACACTTTTGGTGGTACTGGCCTGCCTACCGTGGGATACTATGTGTATTCAATATATTGCTGTAGGTAAAATAAAGAGGTTCCGCTTTTGCTTTTTTGTTAGTGTTGCTCCCTTTCGGGAACTGCTTTTAGTATTACAACAGAGCTGCAGTTAAAGGCTGTGGCTGGTGGGTTTAGGAGAGATTGTACACTTTTCTTACAGCTGCAGTCCTTGTATTCATCGGTAGAGTGGTTGAACACCATCACAAACTAAAGGCCTTCATAGACATTAGATGAAAGTCCGTCAAACCCGATTTCAGCAGGATCAGCATCCTTCTGATTTGTATGAAGGTCTCCCAATTCTAACCCTATAGGTGATGTCAGGGAAGAGAACTAGGAATTTAACACGGGACTCTTTTGTTTTAAGGGGAGATAAGCTGCTGCCAGAGGTTTCAGGCAGCAGATTTCTTTCCCTATTGAAAATACATGAATGTTCAGCCAAGTTACACACTTGTGTGTGGGGAAGGTGGGATGAATAAGGCTTCATACACATAATGTCGGCCAAACCCAGCGAGTTCAGCTAATGGTCTAATGCCGGGTTGGGCAATTAATTTTCACGAGGGGCCACATGAGAGACCGTGACTGTTGTGGAGGGCTGAACCAATAGGCTGAAATTAATTTCTGCTCCATATTACTATCAATATATTAATTATAATTATATTATTGATAATTGTATTAATACTAATTGTATCACTTAATATTGAGCAGAATTAAGTATGCTGACATTCTCCTTTATATCATTTGAACCCCAATACCGCCCTTTCTATATATCATATAAGTACCCTCACAGCCCCTCATATACTGTAAGAGCCCCCAAACAGCCTCTCTATTTAAAACATGAGACCCACACAGCCTCCCGATATACAGCATAAGCCCTTCGCAGCCTCCCTATATATAGCATGAGTCCCACCCAGCTTCCCCATATACAGCATGAGCCCCACACAGCCTCCCCGTATGCAGTATGAGCCCCACAGAACCCCACCATATGCAGCATGAGTCCCACAGAGCCTCCCTATAAACAGCATGAGCCTCACACATCCTATATACTGCATGAGCCCCACACAGCCTCTCCATATCCAGCATGAGAGCCCCGTAGCCTCCCCATGTCCAACATGAGAGCCCCGTAGCCTCCCCATGTCCAACATGAGAGCCCCGTAGCCTCCCCATGTCCTGCATGAGACCCCCTTAGCCTCCCCATGTCCAGCATGAGGCCCCCATAGCCTCCCTATGTCCAGCATGAGGCCCCCGTAGCCTTGCCATGTTCAGATAAGGCCCCCATAGCCTCCCCATGTCCAGAATGAAACTCCCACAGCCTCCCCATTTCCAGCATGAGACCCCATAGCCCCCATGTCTTGCATGAGACTGCCATAGCCTCACCATGTCCTGCATGAGACTGCCATAGCCTCACCATGTCCTGCATGAGACCCCCATAGCCTCATCATATCCTGCATGAGACCCCCATAGCCTCCCCATGTCCAGGATGAGGATTCTATAGCCACCTCATGTCCAGGATGAGGCCCCATAGTCTTGCAATGTCCAGGATGAGGCCCCCATAGTCTTCCCATGTCCAGCCAAATATCCCATACACATGAAAAAAAAAAGAACACAAAGTCACCTTGGTCCCGTTTTCTAGGCCATCTGCCTCTGTTCCTGTCTGCATGTCTCCGGTGTGCTGAGTCTTCGCAGTACACAGCTGACGCAATGAAATGATGTCATCGCATCAGCTGTTTGACATGTTGATTGGAGGAAGTGGCTGGAGGCCCCTCCTCCACCAATGAAGTCCGCACAGGTGGAGACCGCAGAGACAGCGAGCAGGTGGTCACGGTGTGGCCGTAAGCCACTTTTTTCAGCATTTTTACTTTCTCTGTCTGCCGGCCGGACTGGGACATCGAAAGGGCCGGATGTGGCCCATGGACCTCACTTTGCCCAGGTATGGTCTAATCATTAGACTCTAATGTGTATGGGGGCGTCAGTCAATTGATTTTTGGTGGAGATGTCAATCTGGCTTATCTGATTTCGGATTGTCTATCGATTTGTTCTCTTTGACATAAGCTGTTGCCACACATATCTAGTGACAGCTTTCTCATAGACAGCACAGGAATGCTCAGCCGAAAAAGTGTTCCTGCGGATGGCTGTCGGCTCAACAATCGGCTGAAACACAATTCAGCCAACAGCCATTTAATATGTATGGCCAGCTATATGTGACTGCTGATGAATGTTTAACTATCTCATAAGTATGGCCAGCATAAGGCCATATCTGGGTAAAGCATTGGTGACTTAGCAGATGGTTATCAGTTAGCTGCACCAGATATGGTGTCATTGTAAACTATACCACATTCTGTTGCCGTGTATATGTCGTTAAAATAAATGTCTTCATGCTTCAGAAACCCGGTGTGACTAGTAGCAGTTTCTCCCACCGCCGGATTGTCTTTGGCACTATTGGTCCTCGGTACCTACACAGGACGTTCTGACACATTGAGCACCACGCCTACCAAGCAGATAGTGTTTCTCTTCATTGTGTAGCCCTTGACTTTGCGGTGTAAGGGAATTGTTTATATTCATGATATGAACAAGTATTATGAGCAACTTTTTGTATAGAAATGAATTAATTACTGTGATATATTACCTTACTTTGAATTTTTTTATGAAATCATGTTTTTTTTTGTTTTTGTGCCCTTGTTATCTTCTTGTTTTTTTTTTTATTTATTTTGTTGCTTTTCTAAGTACCATATTACAGGTGTTCTGCTCAGCCAAGGTTTATTCCCAGTTTAGCCGTAATTATAGGACTCCAGAATTTTAGTTTTGGCTCAGATTCATGTTTGGCTCACACATCCTACTTAGAAAATACTTTGACAGAATCAATTTGTCACTGTTTGGATCTGTCATGAAAAATCTGCTCGGTCTATTTAGAGTTTGCCAACTCATCCCAGATGACACATCATAGCATTGCGATTCTGCTTCCATAAAAAATGTGATCCTTTGAGAGCAAAGAAGTGAGAACTCCAATTAGCCAATTGCTGTGGAGAATAATCACAGTCGCGAGTTCCTTGAGGCATCTTCTGATTTGCTTCCTGGTCGTGGCATGGTAGCAATCTGGAAGAGTAATAATAAGGCTCCTCTGTGAATTGTGGCCTACTTCTCATTTGCCTCTGCCAACTTGCTTTTCATTGCTATAACCGTATCCATCCTATGAAGATATCATTAAGATATTCCGGCTCCGCTGTCCTTATCAGGTGGTGGTTAAGAAAACAAATGATACTTAAGGGAATTCATGTATATCTGTTAAAAAACAAATTGTGGTTTGCATACAGCTAGACATTTCAATTTCAGCCTTTTCCCAAGTTACAACTATTCCACTTCCATCTCTTCACAGATGGTAAATGCATCATTACTTAGAATATGCTATAAATTATCCCCTTCTGACATAACCCATAACTGCAAATTACGGGAGCCTAAGGCAGACGTTTACGGTGCTTCTATACTTGATAACTGTGGTCCAAATCAAAATCAGGCGTAAACCTCTGTGTAATAGGAAATGTAATGTGAAGGTAACCTGGTCTAGCAACAGCAAAAACCCTTACAAAATATTTTATAGTGTATGTAAACCATAAAATACAATTTTTACCTGTCAAACTATTTTATGTAAAAAGTTGAAACCATATTATTGTCCATAGCTGCATTCATCATTTTGTAGGCTTCACAGGTGAAATATCAGATACCCAAAAATATTAAATTGTATTATTTAATTACCCCAAAAATAATATCCCATGGTTCTATGCCAGTGTATCTGCAGTTAGAGCTGCTGGATTTTCATTGAGGCTCTTTCTGTAACTCCATAAGACTATACTGAATCAATGAGAATCTCCCGATACTTCCTCTGCGCCCTGCACCTATCAGACATTTATGGCATATCTTAACTTCAGTGTGCCCCATTATGTTTAGGAGCTGAAGGAGCAAAGAGTTAATCTTTTAGTGTTACTTGATCGTTCATTTTCTGTCTCATAAGGCTGGAAGAGAAAGATGCAAGGTTAGTTAATTTACAGAGGAAACACAATGGTGCAGTGGGTAGTATTTGCTTGTGTTTTATTTCATTTTGTTATTCTGGGCACTTTTGCTGCTACAGACCAATCTGTTTTTTCCTGAGCCGTTGGCATTGTAAAATTAGGTTTCAGACTCTAAAGTCATAAATGGATAACACGTACAAAAAGGTCTCAAAAGTAACAGCTCGATAAAAAAGATTTAAAACCCCAACAGAATAAAAGGCATGAATAAGACTGAGAGAGTAGAGTAGATGATAAATCCTTTATTAAAGGGGTTATCCAGGCTCGGGGTTCAAGTCCACAGTCACTCTATTAGACTGCATTTATAGAGGTGTGTCGTATGCAGCCTTGGGCCATATAGGGCTTTATTCAAGACAAACAAGAGGTATACACGTTATCTGACTGCAAACTTGTGAATCATCACAGCGCACATGGTACGCTGTCAGGATTTTCTGGTGCAGGCAGCAGGAGAGGGCGGTCTTGATATCGGCAAGTATGGAATTTGCATGCTTCTGGCCACATTCTGACTAAACGTACTAATTACTTGCACATCTAGTTTTGGCACGTGGCTGCACATATGCAAAACGCATACCTGTCGTTACGCATTCGCATGTTTCTAGCACCAGAAAATCCTGACAGCGGTCATTGTGCGCAATGTGAGGATTCAGAAGCCTGCAGTCACATAGAGTTACTGCAGATTTAAACCCCAAGCCTGGACAATCCTTTTAATGTACAATAAAATAACATATTAAAAATATGTAAGGTTATTAACACCTTCACGACCTTTGATGTATATTTACTTCAAAGGTAGTGTCCCTGCCTTTGATGCAAGCTCCGACGCTAAGCCCACATCTTCCCCACATTTGATGACTGGTTTAATCAGCCATACTTTACCCACGGCTGTTAATTTGTGAAATCTTGCTGTCAATCACTGACAGCGGGATTTAACATGCGACAGCCAGATGTGCGTCACAAATCCCACCTGTTGGCGCCTCTGTAATGTGATTGCAAAGTGCCGATTGGTTGTCATGACATCTGGGGTCTGCAGGTCTGCAGAAGACCCCCGTGCATGTCATTAAGATTCTCGTGTGAACTCCATGAGCCTGCGTTCATAGGAGATTGTGAGTTTTGCTATACATAGCAGTGCTGAAGCCCAGGCAATCAGATGATTGCAGCTTCAAGTCTGGTAAGTGAAATACTGAAGTCAGTAAAATATTGTGAAAAGAAAAGTTTAAAAAAAAAAACACACATTTAAATCACCCCCCTATTGTTCCATTGAAAATAAAACCATAAAAAAAATACACATATTTGGTATAAAAATAATTAGATCGGTAAATGGCATAACGAGAAAAACTAATAAAAACGTCTGAATTTTCTTTTTTTTGGCAACTGTAGCATTGCAATAAAATGCAATAAGAGGTGATCAAAAGATCGTGTCTACCCCAAAATGGTATCACTAAAAATAAGCCCTCACGTAGCCCTTGATCCTAAAAAATGAAAACGCCGCAGGTCTTGGAAAATGGTGACATAGACAAAAATTTAGTTTTCTTTAAAATTTCAGAATTTTTTTTTCACCACTTAAATAAAAAGGAATCTATACATTTTTGGTATCTGCATACTCGTACTATCTTGGAGAATCATAATGACAGGTCAGTTTTACTATATAGTGAACATGGCAAATAAAAAACAATTGTGGACAAAGAGCTAAGATCACTGAGGACAAATAGGAAAAGTTTGCTATTTATCCTGTGCAACCCCATGTCTTTTGAGCAACCCTGTCTGTACGTATTTTTCTATCTTATTTTAATGTACATTTATAAAGGATTTATTTTGGTCTTATCCATGCCTTTTCTTTGTTGGTGTTTAACCCCTTAACTACCACCGATACGCCTTTTAACGGCGGTGGTTAAGGGTACTTAAACCACAGCGCCGTTAATTAACAGCGCTGTGGAGAAAGTATATAGCGACCCCCAGAGTCGGATTTTCTCCAGGACCCGGCTACCTGGGGTAGCCAAGACCCCAGAGAACTTGATTCGGGTCGGTTTTTACCGACCCGCTTTTGTGATCGCCGTAATTAACCATATAACGGCGACCACAAAAAGAAAAAAAGAAGCCGCGATTCTGCATTTAATTTCTCTTTCCTCTGATGTGATCGCACATCAGAGGGGAGAGAAATGGGGTCCCCCGATCTGTCCCCTGTACCTCCTGGTGTCCCCCCCGTCCTCCCATGGCACCCGCAGCTCACGGTCTTCTTCCTGCAAAGATTCATTCATTCAGTGCAGGACATTTTGATCACTGTGATAAACGCTATCAGAGTGATCAAAATAAAAAAAAAAAAAGTAAATAACCCCCCCTTTATGACCCCCTCAGTTAGGGATATATAATAAAATAAAGAAAATATATTTATTTAAATTTTTCGGTTAGGGTTACAATTAGGGTCAGGGTTACAATTAGGGTTAGGGTTACAGTTAGGGTTGGAATTAGGGTTAGGGTTGGGATTAGGGTTAGGGGTATGTTGAGGTTAGGGTTGGAGCTAGAATTGCGGGCTGTCCACTATTTAGGCACATCAGGGGGTCTCCAAACACGACATGGCGTTCAAAAAGTCAAATGGTGCTCCCTCCCTTCCGAGCCCTGCCGTGCACCCAAACACTGGTTTACCCCAACATATGGGGTATCAGCGTACTCAGGACAAATTGCACACCAATTTTGGGGTTCTAATTTCTCCTGTTACCCTTGGAAAAATAAAAAATAGCTGGCTAAAAAATCATTTTTGAGGAAAAAAATGATTTTTTATTTTCACGGCTCTACGTTATAAACTTCTGTGAAGCACTTGGAGGTTCAAAGTGCTCACCACACATCTAGATAATTTCCTTAAGGGGTCTAGTTTCCAAAATGGGGTTTCCACTGTTTAGGCACATTAGGGGCTCTCCAAACACGACATGGCGTCCAGCCAATTTTGTGTTGAAAAAGTCAAACAGCACTCCTTCCCTTGCGACCTCTGTCGTGCGCCCAAAAAGTGGTTTACCCCCACATATGGGTTATCGGCATATTCAGGAGAAATTGCACAACAAATTTTGTGGTTCATTTTCTCTTTTAACACTTGTGAAAATAAAAAAAATTGGTTCTGAAGTAAAATTTTTTCAAAAAAGTTAAATGTTAATTTTTTCCTTCCACATTGCTTCAGTTCCTGTGAAGCAAGTAAAGGGTTAATAAACTTCTTGAATGTGGTTTTGAGCACCTTGATAGGTGCAGTTTTTAGAATGGTGTCACTTTTGGGTGTTTTCTATCATATAGACCCCTCAAAGTGACTTGAAATGTGATGTGGTCCCTAAAAAAAAATGGTGTTGTAAAAATGAGAAATCGCTGGTCAACTTTTAACCCTTATAACTTCGTAACAAAAAAAATTTTATTTCCAAAATTGTGCTGATGTAAAGTAGACATGTGGGAAATGTTATTTATTAAGAAATTTTGTGACATATCTCTCTGATTTAAGGGCATAAAAATGTAAAGTTTGAAAATTGCTAAATTTTCAAAATTTTCGCCATATTTCTGTGTTTTTCATAAATAAACGCAAGTCATATAAAAAAATTTTTTTACCACTAACGTGAAGTACAATATGTTACGAAAAAACAGTCTCAGAATCAGCTGGATTCATTAAAGCGTTCCAGAGTTATAACCTCATAAAGTGACAGTGGTCAGAATTGTAAAAATTGGCCCGGTCATTAAGCTGCAAATTGGCTCTGTCACTAAGGGGTTAAGTAATAAATGGTGAATAATGACAAGAATAGTTCATTTATCAATTTCAAGAATTCCTGAAATGCAAGTTAACAGAGAAAAACACAAGACCTGTCTTCAGATTCTGCGAAAGGGTAACTTGCTCCTAACCCAATTAATTCATACCCTTAATTTTGCTGATTTTGCGTCTCTGGATAAAAAGGACTTTTGGATGGTCCCCATAAAATTATGGCTGTTGGTAAATTGCGTTTGAACTTTTTATGATATACTGTTACAGATCTTCTATCAAAGATTGTATAATCACTTATCTGATTTATGTATTTTTGCTTTTGAAGAATGGATGGTCTTAATGAGATTGTAGAATGTTTAATCTTTGATTTAATGTAAAAAAAATATTATTATTTCTGGCTTACCGGACATTTTAGATCTGGTAACCCTGTTTATATGTTATATTGTCATTCACTTTAGATAAATATGAAAAAATAGTCTATGTTTTGCTGATATTTCAATTATTTTGCTGATGACTGATCATGAATTATAGTCACTTGACACATAGGTGATTTACTTTGTTTTATATTACGAATGGTGTTATTATTTTTTCATATATACAAACATTTTCTAACCTCTGAGCAGGACATTTTTTGATTTCCGTATAGTTATGAGTTATTGCAATTCTTTGACCCTGAGCGTTACATTTCAGTACCGCCCATTAGTCACTGTATTGACTAATAATGCAAATATTTCTTTAGTGGAATCTTACAAGAGCCAACTGTGTTCAAATTTAGCTTTTCCTATCTTTAATGAAAATTCTAATTACAATAAACTAATCAATGCTGTCATTCTAAGTTACATCAATATGACTTGTTCATATTGTATCAATCAATCAATCAATCAAGGAAGATGCAAATCTTGCATTGAAATGCATTGTTTTAACAAGTTATATTGAATCCCATTTACTTCTACAGTGGCTTGCAAAAGAAATTACCCCATAGGCATTTTTACTTATTTTGTTACATTACAACCTATGTTTAAATATTTTTGTAATCCGATTTGTGTGTGATTCATCAACATTAACTAATCTAAGTTGGTGAAGTGAGAAAAATATAGGCATAACTTAAATTTATGGGATCAAATAACTAAAAATTAGATGTGCATATGTATTCACCCCTTTTGCTATGAAGCCCCTAAACATTTCTGGTGCAAGTAATTACCTTCATAAGTCACATGCTTAGTGAAAGGAGGTCCACCTTTGTGCAATCTACCTGTCACATGGTCTGTCAGTATATACACACCTTTTCTGAAAGGCCACAGAGGCTGCAACACCATTAAGCAAGAGACACAACTAACCAAACAACAACATGAAGACCAAGGAGGTCTCCAAAGAAGTCAGGGACAAAGTTGTTGAGAAGTACAAGTCATGGTTGGGTTATGTAAAAAAAAAATATCCCAATTTCTGATGATTCCCCATAGCATCATCAAATCCATTATCATCAACCACCCACCAAAACTGTCAGCCCCGGGCAAGGAGGACATTAATTAGAGCGGCTGCACACAGACCAAAGGTAATCCTGAAGGAGCTGTAGAGATCCCAAGCAGAGACTGAAGTATCTGTCCATACGACCACAATAAACTGTACACTCCATAGAGGTGGCCTTTATGGAAGAGTGAGCAGAAAATAGCCTCACACAAAAATTATAAGCCTCATTTTGAATTTGCCAAAAAAATGTGGGAGACCCCCCCCCCAAATGTATGGAGGAAGGTTCTGTGTTCAGATGAGACCAAAATTGAACTTTTTGGCCACCAATGCAAATACTATTTTTGGCACCAAGCCAACACAGCTTATCACCTCAAGAACATCATCCCACAGTGAAGCATGGTGGTCACAGCATCATGCTGTGGGGTTGTTTTTCAGCAGCAGGGACAGGGACAATGGTCCGAGTCGAGGGAAAGATGGATGATGTGAAATACAGGGATATTCTTGAGCCATACCTGTCTGTCTGTCAGTGATTTGAGACTGCAATGTAGGTTCACTTTCCAACAAGACACTGACTCAAAGCATGCTGCTAAAACAACACTCTAGTTTTTTTAATAGGAAACTTGTAAATGTTTTGGCGTGGCCTAGTCAAAGCCGAAACAGTAATCCAATTGAGAATCTGTGATCAGACTTAAAGATTGCTGTTCATTAGAGGAAACCATCTAATTTGAAGGAGCTGAAGCAGTTTTGCCTTGAGGAATGGGCATAAATCCCAGTGGCAAGATATGGAAAGCTCATAGAGACTTATCCAAAGTGACTTACAGCTGTAATTGACGCAAAAGGAGACTCTACAAAGTGCTGACTTCAGGGGGTGAATAGTTATGCACATTGAAGTTTTCAGTTATTGACCCTATTTGTCGTTTGCTTCACAATAAAAAAAAAACCAAATGTTCACAGTTGTAGGCATGTTCTTTACATGAACTGATGCAAACTGTGAAATTCCTTGGTGTGAGGTAGCAAAACCCAAAAAATGCCAAGGAAATACTTTTGCAAGCCACTGTATATCCTATGTCACAAACAGTGCTTTACATTTGGCTGAACACGTCTAGCCTATTATTTCCATTTGCTTTTGCAGATTGTGCTGTTTTAATATTATTAAAGGGACCCTGTCAGCTCATTTTTCGTATATAAGTTGCGGCCACCGCCATTAGGGGCTTATCTAGAGCATTCTATACTGCTGTAGATAAGCCCCTGATGTAACCTGAAAGATAAAAACAAGTTAGATTATACTCACCTTGGGGGGCGGTCCGGTCTGGGTCAGGCGCCTCCTATCTTCATGCAATGACGTCCTCTTCCTTGCTTCTGTCGCTGCTCCTGCGCAGGCATACTGTTCTGCCCTGTTGAGGAATAAATACCAGAAAGATATACACATGTGACCAGACAGAATAATAATCATATTTAAACAAGAATAATAATATATTGCTGGTCTATATATAGGATATAATGGGACACACTGAACTCACAGAGCAATTTAGACATATGGAACAAAAACCAGTGCATAAGTCCAAGTAATGAAAAACGGATAATTTTATTGATAACAAAGATAAAAGGTAATTGGGACTAACAGAGGGCTAAAAGAGTAGTACACAATTGCAAAAAAAAGCCCGGGCGGACTAACAACACACAATCACCTGTGCACTGCAAATATTGTTATAAATATATCTCAATTCAGGGCAAATATTATAAGATAATGCATGGATAAATGAGAATCAGTCAATAGTATAATAAAAGTCACATATTGATCTCATAAATGCTCACTAAGTCCACACAACGGTACACTGCAGCCCAGAATGAATCATATGTAACAGCAGGCAGATAAAGTAGATAGATACATACCGGGTGGTAATGTGTCTCCCGCCCTCCCCTTTTTTGACGCGCGTTTCGGAAATTCCTTCCTCAGGAGGCGTGGCAGGATGAGGGACGGAAGGAATATATAGCTGCCAGGGCTGAAAATCCACATAAGCAGACTCAATTAATGCCGCGCTCTCCCCTACGATGCAAACCCAGCCTCCAACGGCTGTACACATGGGGCCCCATGTGACATGACGTCAGAGACGGGCGGAAGCAGGAGAGGCAGGACGGAAGTCGAGCCAGCTCAATGGGAGATGTATATCACGGCCATGTTGCAAAAGGGCAGCAATAACTCGTATTTAACAGCACAATGTGTATCAATATAAACATAACAAGAACTGTTCTGGCACATAATATCATAAGCCCACAGATCAAATATCTAGGGTACCAGAACCATATATATGTATATAAAGAATCGCAATCATGTCAATAATGATGAGATAAATAGCATAGTATATTATCATAATGACAACAAAATAAAGTATATACATATACATATATAAACTGTAGTCACAATATAAGGTACATTGAGAAACAGTAAAAATAGAGGAAACGATTTAGTAACATTAATATATGAATAAGCAGCAACCTACACATATATATATATAAGTGTATACATAGTATGTAGGCATGTGAATAAGCATACACCCAAAAATTACACAATAAAGATGTAAATACACAACCACCACATATTGTATAATGACATATATAACATATAACGTAAGTGCAGCAAAAAATCAATAATTGTTGTAATAAATGGGAATAACATGTTTCACAAAACCTTATTACAAAAGCAATGACACAAATATGGGTACATGAGTATACACAAAAAATGTTGCTAATGAAGTGACGTCCCATTTCCACAAAACAATAACGTGCTGATA
Organism: Oophaga sylvatica; assembly: GCA_033576555.1. Taxonomy (NCBI): domain Eukaryota; kingdom Metazoa; phylum Chordata; class Amphibia; order Anura; family Dendrobatidae; genus Oophaga; species Oophaga sylvatica. The sequence continues at coordinate 277,782,628 of JARQOD010000006.1, read as the reverse complement.
ATCCTTCCAAACCGGCCTCCTCATCATAGCAATATGGCAAAGCATACCAGAACACTAGAATAATAAAATAAAAATTAAAAACAAAATAACAATAGTACAGAAAAATTGTATACTAATCGATGCACAGCGGACAAGGACTCAGAGAAAAGGGGCAAAAGTAAGGCATTCGTTCAGGCCAAACGGTTGAACCGTCTTAAGACGCCAGATCCATTCAGTTTCCAGCCTCCCCAACCGTTTAGATAGTCCACCTCCTCTAATGTTTATCCTAAGGGCATCTATTCCACGTGCCCTCAGTAGAGAACCATCAGAATTGTGAAATTCCTTAAAATGTCTTGGTATGGTTTTCTGGGTGGTCACATCCTCATGGCATAGTGCCGCCTGAATCCCCAAGACGTGTTCCCTTATTCGAACCTTAAGTTGGCGAGTTGTAAGCCCAACATAAATAAGGCCGCAGGGACACGTGGCATAATAGACCACATACCTTGTTGTGCATGTGATACGTTGTCTAATCTTAAATATTTTATTGGAGTTGGAAAAAGTATCACATCGGTCTATATTGGGGCAGGCGACACATCTGCCACAAGGAATGCAACCAACCCTGAATCGGAAGTCATCCAAGAAAGTGGACATCTTTTGTCCAACATAGTGGCTAGAGACCAAATGATCCCTCAAATTTTTAGCCCTCCTGAAGGACATAGCGGGCTGAGCTAGAATGAATCTACTGATAATTGGGTCAACTTTAAGTATTGGCCATTCCTTTTGAAGAATGGAACGGACCCTATTAGACTGAGAGTTAAAGGTAGTCACAAACCTAACCACCTGATGATCCACATCTGAATGTCTGAGTGCGGCCTGATATAACAAGTCATGTCGCGAAGAGTGTTTAGCACGATGATAAGCCGTCTTCAACGACCGACAACTGTATCCGCAGACCAAAAAACGTTGTTTCAACTCCTCCGCCCTCCATTCAAAATCAATATCTGAAGAACAGATACGACGAAGGCGGAGGAACTGTCCCACAGGTACCGCCCTAATTACATGGGACGGATGTCCAGATGAAGCATGTAGGAGTGTGTTTGTGGCAGTGTCTTTTCTGAAGATATCCGTTTGCAGGATACCTCCAGAATCCCTCCTAATGGTCACATCCAGAAAGTTCAAAGAATTCACACTAGATACAAATGTCAAATGAATATTGAGGTCGTTGCTATTCAAAGTACTGATAAGTTGCTCAAGGTTGATGGGGGTGCCTTGCCAGATGAAGAAGATGTTGTCGTCCCAAAATGGGACACGGTCCATCAACCCCTGTTCATCTGACAAGAAGAGCTGCCTCTCCCATAGCCCCAGGAAGAGACCAGCATAGGCAGGCGCAAAGGCCGCCCCCATAGCGGTCCCCTGGAGCTGCAGGTAGAAGGATCCCTTGAATACAAAAAAGTTATGAGTGAGGGTGAACTCTAATAGCTCCAGCAGGAGGTCCCTCACACCCATAGACAAGGAGGAAGTATTCAAATAATAGTGTACAGCGGATAATCCATCCCTATGTCTAATGTTGATGTAGAGAGACTCAACATCTGCCGAAACTAGAAGAGAATCACCCTCAAGACACAACCCATCAACCTTGCGCAACAAATCTCCCGTATCTTTGAGAAAGGAAGGGAGGCCCGAGACCAAGGGTTGGAGATGGTAATCAATCCACTTATTTATATGCTCCAGGAAGTTCCCCTGCCAAATATGATCGGTCTGCCAGGTGGTGAGGAGACATTCTTATGAATTTTTGGGAGTAGGTACAAGGTTGAAATAGTCGGCTCAGTAACCCATAGAGCCGATCTTAGATCTTTGGAGATAATGCCATCCTGGAGGGCCCGTTGAAGGATACTGTCCAATTGAGAACAATATGCTGAGAGGGGATTGTAACAAAGCTTCCTGTAACAAGTGGTGTTGTTTAATTGGTGGAATGCTTCCCTCTCGTACATATCCATGGGCCACAGGACGACATTACCTCCCTTGTCAGCTGGTTTTAATATTATATCAGGTAATTCCTGAAGATATTTCAACCTCGCCCTCTCATCACGTGACAAATTGTCACTAACAACAAATTTAGGAATCTTATATAATTCCTCCATCACCACCTGGACAAATAGATCAATATTGGCACAAGAGGATAACGGGGAAACTTGCTAGAGCGTGGACGGATGGAGGGAGGAATCTTACTTCCATCATTAGTGTGTTCTATTGCCAACTCCTCAAGGATCCTCAGGGCCTCTTGTTCCTCCTCTGTGGGGAATAAAGAATGAAGATTGTTAGCATAAAGTATCTTTTGAAAAGCAAGGACCTCACAAAGACATGTAAATCCTTAATAGAGATTGAACCTGAATGTAGGTGCAAAGGAAAGCCCTTTACCCAAAAGACAGAGATCTGTTTTAGTCAAGGAATATTTACTGAGGTTAATCACCTTATTATCTCTATTGACCATAGGGGGTGCCACATTCCTTTTATATGGGTGGTCGGAGTGGTCACGAAACCTCGTGCCTTCTATAGGTCCAGTAGTCGTCCCAGATGCAGAGGATAAATCTGAGCGTCCACTCATAGATGAAATGGAAATATTGGATGAACTTTTATGTAAATTTGTATTAATTTTATTTCTCCATAGATACACTCTTTTGGACGGATAGTCCTTCAGATCTCTAGAATATTTAATCATTTGAGTATTTTGAATTTTCTTCACCATTCCATCCATAAATTTATCAAGTTCATTTTCAAATTGCTGAATTTTTTCAGACGGACAACTCGC